>CP092864.1:7875228-7891045 GCA_030710605.1 Cordylochernes scorpioides | reverse complement strand
TTGGAGAATAAGCAGGTTGGTGAGGTATTGGGATTTTGGCTAAAAAAGTCAGCACAGTGTGTGGCCGAACGAAGGAGAAATCCCACATTTCCTTTCTTTTAAGACGAATCGATTCGTTTAGACGTCTCAGAATGTTTAAACAAACTTCCTTATTTATTGTTTACCCTTCCTCAAGGTTCATAATGTACAATCCCTTTTATGTCGAAGAATGACACCAGTAAAACCTTGGTTTTTAACTTGTAAAGACGAGATTTCTTCGTTCTTGGTTCATCTTTTCCTTTCCACTTCATGGATTGGCGTTTAGTTTCGGTGTCACATACCCGTAAATCCAGTTATTATGTTTTCCTTCCAATTAGGATTTTGTTCGACCATTTCAAGCATGTTTCTTGAGGCATCAACACGATCATTTTTCTGTTCCAATGTCAGCAGTTTGGGAACCAATTTGACAGGTGTCTTCTTCAACTGTCGATCTTTGATTATCATTCCTACTAAAGATTTTGATATATTAGTTTCTATCGCCATGTCACGTAGCCCAAAATTCGTGGAATTTCCTTTACTGATTTCTCTAATGTTTGTGTGTTTTCAGGAATCCTGTGTAGGTTTGGCCGGTCAACGTGTGCATCATTGTCCACTGATTATTCTCTGCCATTTTTAAATCGTGAAAACCATTCAAATATGGCTTATTATTTTTGAATAATCATCTCCGAAAGCTGTTTTTTAAATAAATTTGAAGTTTCGAATACAGACTTACCTACTCTGAAACAACAACAACAAAAAAAAGTATACAAATTCGCAGTTCAATTTTTTGAATCCATTAAAAATCGAAGAAGCAAACCTGAAGTGATATTTTGAAAATGTCCTTATTCACGTGTTGCGCGTATAAAATTATATATACTGCCGTGTTGCTCAAGCTTTCTAGCTACAGAAAAACCTCCATGAGGACATCTCTCTACAAAGGACAGTTTTCATTGTCAAAATTACCATTTTCACTATTTAACAACTCTCCAGTATGTACTCTTTATAAATGACACTTTTTCTCTGCATCTAGGTGTCCTTTACAGAGGGGTTTTACTGTATTGGTGTTTTATTATATTGGATCATTCCGGGACATTATTGGACAGACCTTGTAAAATAACCAGAGCCAATAGATGAACAGAAGGGTTAGTTGCCATTGTATATACGTCAAACAAAAATAGTGGAGAAAATGCGTAAAAGAAGAAGGACAAGATCAATGGAAGATTCTACAGACCATATTGGACTTTTTCCTGAGAGAGGACATCCTATATGGCAAAAGAGAATCCAAGATCCAGAAATGACACTGAAGAATGCTTGACCTATGTCACCTTAATTTATATAGTTACCCAATACTCTGCGATATCAACGTCACAATAACATTCTCGAATAAGTCCTCCGAGCCCGATAAGTCGTAGCTAAAATCAAAGAGACCCGAAGAGGAAAGAAAAACAGAAGCTAAGACACACGTCGAAGGTCATTTCTTTCAAAACAAATCTCGGCGAGAACACTACACATTTACATAATCTCTTCAACATATATGTAATTTAATAGATAAAACATTTATACGCGACACGCCTCGCATATAAATTAAATTCATGTAATTTCCATTCGCCCGTCAAATTCTTTTATTGAACACATCATAAATGGGAAGGAAAGATTAACATTCGGAAATTATATCCTTATTACACCATTCATCTATTATGTACGACTGTGACAAGATACTGAATTCATACTAGATGTAGTGTAGGGAGTTTCTCCAGAAAAAAAGCTCACTTTATTATTATTATTTTTTAGGAGATATGCAATTAAAGAAATGCATGTAGTGTAGGGATATTATTCGAAACTCACTTTAATATTAGTTTGGAGGATGCAATAAAATAATTTGACGTAAATGGTAAATATAGAATTATATGCAAATGAAAACTAAACCGTTCTCACAATCCGTCAAATTACCAGGTCGCGTTGAGAGGTTCTATTTAGGTAAATAATGGTAACGGTTTGTTGAGACGCAGCGACAAGGGACGGATGGAGGAGAGGGTGTTGATTCTGAAGGACGAGAAGCAGCAGAAGTGAACGTGAGGTGATGTCCTACTAGTCTCTGGGTCAGCCGGCTGCCGTACAAGGAAGAACCCTTGGAATAATACCTCCGGGGCATTGGAAGCTTTTTCCCGTTCAAGGACATCGCGTTATTAGATAACATCGCCTTCGGAATGTTCCAGTTGATTCTAGTTCGCAACTTTGGATGCTCACCTATGTTGCAGTGTTGGTGACTTTCTGCTTGCTTGGCATTTTGCCACAGTACACTTTGAACTCAGCAGCGTCTGTTCTCCATGTTAGGAGCGGCTGCACAAGGCGTCTGTTCCTCATGTTAGAGGCGGCCATTTAATACCAGGTCAAAGTCAAATTTACACCTCTCTGTAGGTGACCTCGGGGAAATGCTGGATAAAACCAGCGCTTTAACGTAACTGGCATATGGAGTCGTGCATACTTCTTTATGAGCACGACCTCCAAGATCTTGTCTAATTTAGACTAAAAGGATAAGTTAAAAAAAAAAAAAAACACTTTGAACTGTCAGCTTGGTGCGGCCTTTGAATAGGACTAAAATACCATATTATATTGGCCAATTAGTGGAAGTGTAGTCAAGTTCGCAACTTGGATAGGAAAATGTCGTCTTGCATGAAGACCTTCTCATGGATAGATTTATATCATTATTTGAAGGTAGAGTTGCACTATATGCTGAAGACTTAGCCAAATCAGTGGTCCGATTGTCTGTTATTTTACAGAAGGTTTTCCTATAATGGAAGATGAGAAGATATCTTCTACAGATGGTATAGATTGGTCTGTCCCAGTAGGTCGTGATTTAAGTAGGAGAAAAGAAGAGCATTCTTTCGAGGAAGAAGGCATGCCTCTAGGAATGTTCCATGTCGATGCGTTGTCACTTATCCCAAGTAAACATAACACAGTGTTCTAATCATGGCGGGGCTCCACAGTATACCATACACATGTCTAGCACATGTAGGAAGCAGCTCGACTTTAACACGTACTAGATGACAGAACCTGATTTTGTCACTAGCACTCGCTGGTGACAGTTGGACGTGAGCAAGAATCAGGTGTTTATTGAAAAAAAAATGTTTTTTTAATGCTTCAATATGGATTTTGAACCATTCGAAAAAACCCAGGTTGTCTAAAAAAACCACCACACTATCACTCGCTCCAATTAGATAAGGACGTGATGTAATAAGATTTTTTTTTTAATCCATCCAGATGATGTAGTGGAAAGTTGACTTTGAGGACGAACTGTATGTTATAAATACAAAATATGCAAATATTACCCAAGAGTAAGGACGTAATGTAAATACGTTTTTTTTTTTTTTTTTTTAAAATCCATTCAGACCGTAACATTACCACGAGCGCGACCTATCTGAAATAACAAACACAAATAATGCCACTTCAAATGAGATACCATTTCCATATGTGACTACCTCCTAAACGGCCTTTGTGCAATCTTTATGCAAGATCAAAAATGGATGCCATAATCCAACCTAGGCTACTTCCCAGGAGACCTGTCAAAGGGAAAATAAATATAAAAAGAGTGCCGTGATCCTTTCCGACAGATAAATAAGCCAACCTCCAATAAGAGACCACTTCCTGGAGAGACCATAGAACAGTTTCCCACCCATTTCTGTTCCATCAGTGGCAGACAATGGCAGACTTCCTTCTAGAGTCAGATTACGACACCTGTCGTGTAGAGGACAAAGCTCGCATTTGAAATCTCACTTTCCCCCTTTCTCCACACGTCTACATGGCTGGCAGTCAATCAACACGCTCGGTGCTTATGGCAGAATCCTTCCCGATTTGGTTTTAAATCCCCCATCACATCACCTCTATCATAACCACAGATATATTTTCCTGTGTGTGTATCAAAAGAGGCACCTTCCAGAACGATGCACTGTTCATCACCCTAGCTTCTAATCCAAGAAGTCTCCTGAGAAATCAAGAAATGGGTGGTTAAAGCCAAATATGTGCAGTAAGTACGCTACACATGGGGAAAAACAACAACAACAATATATATAGAGAGAAATGGGTCAGGTGGTGATATTTAAAAAGAAAATTTTCCCTGGATTAAATAAAAGGGCGTACCTGGATCTGTAAAGAAAGAAAGAAAAAAAAAAAACAGCCATGAACCGGGATTGAATCCCGCGTTAACATTTTGTTTAATATGTGAACTTCATATATTATTCACTGTTTCAATTATCATAAACTAGGTTGCTCTTGTTGAGCGGTACCTAATAACGTGATTTTGAACCGAAAAAAAAAAAAAAAAAAAAAACATTTTTTTCTCAAAATATTTCGAGAGATTGCTCCCTCTTTATCAATTTATTTGGATGCTTAATGTCTTAATTTTAATATTGATTCAAGGGATTATTTTATCGAATTAAAAAAAAAAAGCATGTCCTGACCTCTCACGTGATCATTATAGATATAATAAAAGATACATATCATACCATGTAAATCGCTCGCATGTGACAAAATTCAGTATTTTTGTCGCGAAAAAAAAAAAATTCTACAATCAACGTCTACATATCCTTCAGATTGGTACAACATGGAAGCTGATCCGAGCAGAGAGATCTGGTATAGACAATTCAGTAGATGACAACCAGACACGTATGATGGAAAATGAAAGAACGTCACTTTCACTACCAGGATCCTATCAATCAAACCGCCTTCAACTCCCTCATTCACCCAACAACCAATCAGCTTTCACTTCTCCCCCTTCAAAAAGGTAAATAGAAGATCAGTAATGGCCCCTACATGTAAGGAAGAAACGAAATCCTGATCCAATCAAACAGATTAGAGAAAAATCATCAAATATCAGGATATAATCAACGTTTGTTGGGGTTCCCCACAATGTTTGGAAATTATTTAATAAAATACTAATAATAAGGCAAAAACGCGCATTAAGCACTAATATTTGTTTTACACATAAAACAAACTTCTAATGCGCTTAATGCGATGAAAAATATTGGACACTAGTAAGTTCAGTAGAGAGAAAGAGAAGTTTGTTGTATGGATAAAACATCCGTGCTTGTTTAATGCTTCCATTTCTTACTACTACTAATAATAGGGGGTCGGTGGAAGGATGGTCTAAACCGTTGGTTTTCGACCCGGGTTCGATTCCCGCATTTGGCACTTTTTTCTGATTAAAAAAAAAAATGCTCCAATGGCCCCTGATTTCTTGCAAAAGTCCAACCCCACCAGCGAGTGCAAGTAACCAAATGAAGCTCTGGCATAAGTACAAAGTCGAACTGCTTTTCACATGTGTAGACATGTGGTGCACTTACAGTAAAAAGCAGTCGCTAACTACCCACCGTGATTATCATGGCCTGTACCACATGTACTAGGAAAAAGCAAAAAAAAAAAAAAACTAATAATAATAATAGAACAACGTTTAGTTGTGATATTTACTAGGAAAAGGTGGGGCAAGCTATTTACAACATTTATTTGCACGATCACTAAGTGATTTTTTTGTTGTTATTCATCGTTTGCCAATCAGGCAGTTTATGAAAGACACCGTCTGGAGGTCCAAAACTGTCAACTAGTCAATAGATGATGTCTAGCTATGACGTCTTTTTGACGAGAGATGTGACCTTTCGATAAAATAATCCCTTGAATCAATATTAAAATAAAAACATAAAGCCTCCAGGGAAATGATTCTTTTAAATAAAAATTGATTTGATATGGCTATAAATTCATGACTTGAGTTCAGAATTCGATCAAATATAATCCCTTGAATCAAAAAAGAATATTTTCCCTGGAGGCTTTATGTTTTTATCTTAATTTTAAGATGTGACCTTTATTTGTATAGACCTAGTCCTCAGAGTTGTCCAAGCCCATCACTTACAATCAACTACCCGACATGTTGACTAAAGCTCTGAGAAACCAGCCCATATTCAGCTAGGCGAGAAGCTTGATTGACTCAAAATCTACCACCGTCAACCAAAGATGTCTCAACCCGGTCAGTTAGAGACTTTTTCACGTTGTTCCAAGTAGACCGTCCGGATGTGTATAAACATTCCAAGAAAAATAAATAAATAATAAAACTGCAGATAGAAGATTATCAAATGAAAAAAAAAAAAGGGGGGGGGGGGGGGGGATCTGTAAAAGGAATAAAAAAAAAAACGTACTTCCAAAATAACTAACAAATGATCTCTTTAGGATAAAACTTTGGTTCATGAACGAGTCAGAATAATCTAAAAGCACATAGCAGATATTTATAATAACGAATAGATTCAAAAAGGATAAGTTTCTTTATTTGAAAAATCATTCAAGCTTTTGGGCGCAAGCTGCCCTTCTACAGGAATAATAGATACAATTTCAAGAAATCATGTATTTACAGTTATATATATTTTATTTAAATGGTTTCTCGCTTTAGTCTTGTATAGCGTGAGTGGATCACATGCCCGCGTGATTTAGTTTAAATTATAGAAAAGCCTTGAATTTGTCATTGCTCTTACCACAAATAAAAACCATTGTCCAATAACCATAAATAAATCGCGAAAATGTGTTTAATAATCTCAACTGTGAGAATTTCCTTAATACCGCTTGAGAACCAAAAAATAGCAGATATTTGAATAAAGAAAATTATTCCCCCCCTCTTTACCATTTTGTAATAGATGGAGAGACAAATAAAGGATCTATAGATGGTACAATACCAACTTCCATGGTACAAAAGAATTCGAGGGAAGAAGCTATCGCAAGCAAGGAGTTGTGGAACAATACGAGTTATAGAGACAGGGCCAATAAGACCCACGGCAAAAGAACAATGCATTCACATAAAGGATATAAAGAAAGGAAGAGCCGAGTTTACCAAGTCGACCGGTAATACCAGAATGACCTGTACAAATACAGGAAAAAAGAAACGATAGAGGTTAGTTGAACTAGTCTGACCTAACACACCTTGCTATCAGTTCCGGTGTTCCATACCGATAGAGAATGTTCTGGGAGAGAGAGAGATAGAATGCTTCACGATTTTGCGGGTCATCCTTGCGCAGGGGCCATGCTAATGTATCGTTCCTATTATTATAAGAAAGAGCTTGCTACAAGATGGCATGGTGTTGGGAGAAATGTAAGAAGAAGGATTTTAAGGAGCGACACGATCATGAATTTGTCATTGCTATTACCACAAATTAAAACCATTGTCCAATAACCATAAATAAATCGCGAAAATGTGTTTAATAATCTCAACTGTGAGAATTTCCTTAATACCGCTTGAGAACCAAAAAAAAAAAAAAAATGTTGCAACGCTTCCGAATGACGTTTTCTCCAAGGTTCCTATGTGGTAGCCTTAAAATATTCCATTCTCTACTTACCAGGGACAAAACCATGGCCTCGACGGGTACTACACATGCCGTACTTAGAAGCAAACTGAAAATTTCTTGTCAAGAGTGTTTAAGGATAAAATAATACGTTTTCAAAACACAATCTTTTAAAAATGCATTATTTCATCCTTGAACCCTTTACAAAAATCAGTTTTAAAAAAATGCATGACAGTATGAAAAAACAAAAAAGTCCCGTGAATATACAGTAAAAAAAAAAAAAAACTATAAAGGTCCCGTGAGCATGTAAAAAAAGAAAGAATACAAAAAAGAGCGAAGCTAATGAGGATGCTGCCGCCATCAAGGAAAGAATCCTCCACCGCGGACAATGGAACTGACGTCACTAGATGTTTAAGTGGCCTCCTTGATGCCCAAATCCCCCCACCTCACAAACTTATTACGCATTCATCATTTCTGGATTACGGATTTCAACTAATTACGAAAAATTACACGACGCGTCTTTTTGTTATTTGTAATTATTAAGCATTATTATTCCAAGTATTTAGTGTCGGAGAAGTTGTGACTATTTTTACTGCATTACAATGTATCAACTTGTTTTTTTTTATGCATACAATGGGGATACTACCTTTGTTTGGTAACTTGCACCTACTGGACTTGTGAAAGAATCGAGGGATCTGCCGTTAAAGCTATATTTATTATCATTTGTTTATTATCATTACACGCCTAATGTAATGTAGAGGTTTTAATCTCGGTAATGTTAAGTTATATCGTTCATTGGCTTTCTCTTTATTTCGGTAGCACATACGCAGTTCATTTTTCTATTGCCGCCCTGTGGGTAGTGTGGAAAGGTGGGGGTCCGGACGCATGCGCGAACTCGCCGTCAAAGCAGTCGTAAATATCTTTATAAAAAGCAGAAGTGACACGCCACACTAAAGAGCATTGGTTAAAGTTGTTTTTTTTTTTTTTTACCAGAGAGACGAAATCTTATGGAATCTGAAAGAACTATCGAAGAGAATAGTTTTAGCTACCTACACATGAACATAGGTAGAAGATGAACTCAAAACGCAAATGGGCGAGGAGAGAATGGCGAGTCTGTAAGAGTTATCAAAGATGTTCCAGCAGCTTGCATGAACAGATTTAGAAGATGTTAAGAAGGGGTAGATAGAGAGAGGGGGGGGGGGGGGGGTCAGAGCCCCTCCTAGAGGATTCACCCGATGAAGAGCTTTCAGGAAACTGCCACTAACGTGGAAGTGGGAGATCCATCCAACCGTTGGAAAAGAGTGGAGAGGAAGAAAGAGAGAAGAGGGAAGAAGAAGAATAAAAAAACAAGACATAAAAATAACACTATCTGGGTCAAAGGGGTCATACAAGTGCCCATTGTCTGAGACTGACCTAACCCTTTGCTGCTTTTTTTATTATTTAATTGTAGGTCATTTTTTTTAAAGCTGCGAGTGGGGAGCGATGATATCTCCCTCCGCTCCACACGTGGAGTTACACGAGAACGTCGAAGGAATCCTTGCGTGTCTTCAAGAACCCAAGTTAAAAAAAAAAAAAGTGTTTCATTATCTCATGTATCATTATACAAGGTCATGGAGACTATATACATGTGTAGGATCGATTGAAGATTATGATACACAAGAATTCTCTAGTGGCGCCCATTCTCGAGAGATGTACTGGTACTGCCTCCTTCCTCTTTCAGAAATAATTATAGCTGGCGAAACTAAACATGAAATGAAAATTTATTGATAGCAGACTCCTAGAAGATCTAGCCTTGACAAGGATGGAATAGTCGTCGGATCCAACACATATAAACTAAGTACTCCTCTTGACAAGGATGGAATGGTCTTCGAACTCAACGCATATGCACTTAACACTTCCCTTGACAAGGATGGAATGGTCTTTGGACTCAACACACAGCATTCACCGTGCCAAGGATGGAATGATCTTCGGACCCAACACGTATATGGTTATTACTCCCCTTGACAAGGATGGAATGGTCTTAAATGACACGTGAACAAACTACCTAGTAAGATTTCAATTACAAAATTCTCTAACCAATTTAAATTTGATTTTATAGCAATCAGTCACCTGTCGAAGTCGTTGATGACAGTTCCAAAACGTGCCAATAAGAAGGGCTACAAGACCGTTTAGGTTCGATCCTATGTTGGGGGAACCTTCAATTTTAAGTTGTGTTATCTATAGGTATAGATTGATCCTCAACGAGGAACAGCTTTTAAAAGTTGTACGCTCCCAAGATGTCCTACGCCAGCTGTAGGTTCTCCTATGTACGGCAGGGGAGCAGGTGTTATTTCGGGAAACCAGAAAGGTCTGGGGAGGTACAGGACCAGCAGGGCATGCACTCCCGCCGTCGTGGCTCCAGAAATAGCAGGTCCGTCCAGCCAAGGACGACTCATCACGCACCAAGCCACGTAACGGCGATCCGTTACGCAACCTACGGGCGCGATCAAGTGAGAAGGAGGGTTCTGAGAAGGCGGATGTTACGTCAGGAGAGGGGTAATTGGACGTGTAATTGGGGCAGGGGGGCTGACTATCTGGCCGGGGTAATCTCGTTCTTTTTGTCTGCGGGAAGTTGGATGGTGCTGGTTGAACCCGGTCGTACGGCTGGTGGCTGTACATTGCAGCACGTGGTTGGACTATACCACGTTTCCTCCCATTCAATATCGGCAAGGAGAGCATCTTTTTGATTCCCCGACAAATACAACCCCCTGGATTTCTAAAATGGCGCATAAACACAAAGACAATGTGGGTTTTGGCCGCCTAGAGTGGGGTAGATATAGCGCTCTCCTTAGTTAGAATCAACAGTCCATCGAGGAGAAGGTAATCTTCAAACTGAGGGCTAATTAGGCTCTTTCCTTATAGCTTTGTTCGGCAACACATCTAAAAGCGACAACAAGGGCCACAAATCTGTATTCGGTTCTAGGGGCCAACATACAGATAGCATCAGCAGCTCCCACATTTCATCGGAGAATGATACTTGAGGGCGGAATGCCATTAAATAAAGGCCGACATTCGTAACGGAGATGGCAGTCTATGATGACATGTTACAATCGACAAGGCTCTCCATCAATTCTCGGACTTTTGGCTAAGATCCAAGACCTAACCAGTCAAGACTCACCCAATTCAAACATAAAAACTGATCCGAAATTAGACCGTTGTACTCAAGACCAAGATTTTAAAGATCCCCATTTCAATTTTATAAAATGATCGTATTTAAATGTCTACATTATTTCCATGAATATTTTAACAATGGATCGCCCAAACTTTAAAAAGTTTCAGTTATTTTTACAAATAAAACATATAAATGTACCTAAAGAAGCATCTCTCCCTATGAAACAGAACGATGCATCATCACCCCAGTAATAAACTTTACTAATGGTAATAAAGAATAAGCCACAACACCAGTTTGTGGTCAGGATGGATATCATACTCACGGTCTATTACGAAGAAGAAACGGAGCACCTCCTCGGGTTACTCACGCCTGAAGACAAGATTCTTCTCGACAAATTCTTCGACATTATCATCAAACATGTTCCGAACATGAACTCTCCAAATGGCAGGGATCTGTCTAGATTCAAGGCGGCTTTAAGCTCCTGATCTGGACGTGCTCTCGGAGAGGGCTACGTCTATTGTATATATCTCTCTTCATTCCTACCATTATTATTACCTTTGTCAAATTATATTGACAAACATTTTCAGTTTTTTTTCTGATCAGTTTTAGTGGGAAGAATGTTGTCCTCGTTTGTTAGTGATCCAATCTCTCACGCCTTCTCATTGGACGAATGTGGCCATGTTTGTATATAAAGGGGACGAGGGGAATGCGGCGACAACAGAGAGTGCGTGGATAATCTGTGTGGAGCCACTTAAAGTGGTTTTTCTACTGGCGGTTTTCCTTGTCTGGCTGTTCTCTTGGCATCCCTGTGTCCCCAGTCCGATCCCTCCCAACGCTACAATAAAGCTAAGTACCTTTTTATTTTTATTTAACAAATCGTGAGTTGTTTTTATCTCCCTTTTGTTGTTAGTGTTGTTTTCTTGAGTGTACGCTTTTCTGTGTATTAAGGTACTTTAATTTAGGCCCTAGCTTATTCCATTTTTGTGTGTTAATCCGCAAAAACAATAACTTTTGTCACCTTATAACTCCCTTTGAGTGTAAAGATTGACGAGATGTCAATAAAGTTGTTTAATTGTCACAACAGGTGTTTTGGAAAATTCAGACAACAACCGGAATACCATAGTGTCGGGCTATGATCCTCCTCAGTACAAGGGCAACTTCGATTTCAATAAGAGACATAATTTTTGTCTGAATTTGTCAAAACTGATGTTACGGCTCATTCCTTTTCACCAATAGTTTTTTTTAACTAGGATGATAAACATATGTTCTCGGCTAAATGAACTCAGTAGATTTTGTTTAAATATATACGAATAAAAGATTACATGAGGAGCTTCTTTTTAGATTTATTGCGAGCTTTCGAACCTTTCGGTTCTTCTACAGGCATGGATAGCATGAATATACTAAGTTAGTATATCCATGCTATCCATGCCTGTAGAAGAACCGAAAGGTTCGAAAGCTCGCAATAAATCGAAAAAGAAGCTCCTCGTGTAATCTTTTATTCGTATATATTTAAACATATGTTCTGTTTTTATAATTAAAGAGAGAGATTTTTCTATGAAAAAAAGACACTTCGGCCAGTTGGAGTTTTTTTTAATTTTCTCAACGTTTCAACAAAAAATATTTTGTCTTCGTCAGGAGAAATAAATAAAAAAGTAAAGCATTTGGCAAGGTCATTTTAAAATTGTTTTGAGGTTACAAGGGCGTTCTGACGCGATTTTTCGAATTTAGTAGAGCATCTAATTCACAGAAATATGAATGCCGGCCAGGCAGCCTCTATCTTCAGAATAAATAAGAGAGAGATAGGTGTCTCTTTTTGGTACAAGATTATCATCCTCCCAACTTTAAGTTGAACACATATAAATATATCTATATGTATAAATCAATGTTTGTATGTTTGTTTGTTTGTATGTCCGGTATACAAATTCGCAGTAGTTCACTAATTCAAACCAAAATTTCCATACATAGGTAAAAAAATACGGGGAAGACGATAGGCTATTTTAAAAAATATATAAATCAATTATTAAAACTATATATTCAAATTATTCTACTTAGCTCACGAACAGCCTCTATCAAATATTAAATTAAATTATGCTGATGCAAACAAATAGATAATGCTAATAACAAACAATTATTTTTAAAAAAAATCTTATCTAAATATATATCACTCGGGTAGATATGCACACGGGTCAATCCCGGGGCAAAGCCCGGGTCACCCGTCTAGTTAAAAATAAAGAAAGCATATCCTGACCAGGAGCACATGTGATTTATAGAAGGCAGAGCGCCATCTAGTGGAACAGAAATCAACTAAACATTGATTTAGCCTGTTCCCTGATATTTGGCCAACCCAATTTCTTGATAAATCAAGAAAAGCCATCCACGAACGCGTTTCGCGTTCGTCAGCGTGAAGTAAGCTGTATCACTGCGACCAAAAAGAATTTTAGTCCCAGAGGCTTCTTGAGAAACCAAGAAATGGACATCTAAGGCCAAATTTGCGTAAATAGGTAAATACACCTATCCCCCGATTTACACGGTAGATACGTTCCTGAGAAAAACGTGTAAATCGAGGGATAGGTGTATATTAAACTGTCAAATCTGAATAGATGTTCGCCCCCTCATGAATCAGAGCCTCCCAATATTCTTTTCAACATAGGTAGTATAGAGTAGAATATCGCATTTTAGTATAATGCGATAAAAACAATACTTATTTGGAAAACCGTGTAAAAGCGAAAACGTGTAAAACAAGTACCGTGTAAATCGGGGGATAGGAATATGGATAGTAAATCGATCCATAATGATAATGTCAAATAAATTTCCGGATTTAATAAGGAATCGCATTTAAGACCAGATTAATCTCTCAGCACCTAGGTGGGTCAAGAAAGGGGACTTGATATATATATAACAGTTTCCTCATAGAAGCAGGAGATACTGGGTAACTTCCCCATATATTTCTCAATATAACACATACTCGCGACACAGAATTTCCTTCCTCTTCTATAAAAACTTCGATATAAGAAAATCCTTTTTCTTTTCTACGCGTGCCCCAGTCCTATTTTGGGAGTTTTAAGAATTGTTTCCCCCGCTCTATAGGAATTTTTTTTGTTAACCCACATTCTATAACACATCCCTATCAAGATAAAATGATAAAGAACAATTGAGATTAAATAGATACAAGAAAATAAGAGCTAATCCAAATAATTTAATAGTGTGTAACGTTTCACACACTAACTAACGTCACACACTATTTAAATTATTTGGATTAGGTCTTATTTTCTTGTATCAATATAAAAGGTTCTATTTGCTATGGATTTTATTTTTACGGAGGGATTGTAACAATAGGTTATAAAGAGATTTTTGTTGTTGTTTTGAATATATAAAACTGCAACGTTTTAAATTATTGTGGATGGAATCTTTTGGAATGTCTCTCTTTTTCAACCTAAAAGACAAAAACAAAAGAAAAAGCAGTTTCAACTAAAGGTTGCGTGAGCGCCTACATTTTGAGGAGCATTCACCTCAGTAAAAAAATATACATTTAAACCTGTCTATAACGCCCCCTCTTGGGGCTCATCAAAATAGGGTGCTATAGAGAGGGGGTGCTATAGACAGGTCACTTTTAATGTAAATTGCATCGTACTACGTATTTAAAATCGGGCGCTATAGAGAGGGAGGCAATATTTAGAGGGGGGGGGGGGGGGGGGGGGGGCTATAGACAGGTTTAACTGTATATATGGAGAGAAAAGAATGAAGAGTAAAAGAGAAACAAAATGAGAGTAGAAGATAAAGTTTTATTTTTAATTTTCTGAATGTATCAATAAATGTTTAAAATGTTTAACGGCAATATTTAATAACGGAACCAAGCTTATAAATCGGCTCTTACACGTCATATACTTGTAAAAAAAAAAAAAAACAATTGTGATAACGAACATGATATTCTTCAATCAAAAATAATTTTAAAATGTGTAAGCTATAAAAAAAGTAAACTGACCTGATATAATCCTACCTCCAATAAGCGACTAACTCCTAGAGAACCCGTATTCTTGGAACGGTCTCTCACGGATGGTTTAGCTCTCTAATTTTAGGAAGGAGAGGTAATAACTATTAAAGTGAAAAAATAGTACAAATGTGATATTGTACTGGGATAAGGTGCGTAAATTAAGAAAAAGGCATCTCCTTATCGTGCAACTGAAAGGTGCTGATGGCTTGCGCCATCTATCGGAATAAATATCAACTATTCTCGTTGAATTTTAATTATTCCAGTTAATTGTACTATTATTAATTGTACTATTTTTTTCACATTGTGTAGCGTCCTCACGCAATTCTGGCCTTAACTACCCGTTTCATGATTTTTCAGGATGCCTTAATGACCAATTTTTTTTTTTTTTTGGTCGTTGAGGTACAGCTTGCACCACGCTGATGAGGGCCAACAGCCCGAAACGCGTCCGTGGTTAGCTTTTCTTGATTAATCAAGAAAGGGGTAATTGGCCAATTCTGGAATAATTAAAAATCAACGAGAATAGTTGATATTTATTCCGATAGATGGCGCAAGCCATCAGCAACTTTCAGTTGCACGATAAGGAGATTCCTTTTTCTTAACTATTAAAGTGTGAAGGCTTTCTCAGTGATACGTTTCTATTTTACAATTAAGAGAAACTTGGAAGTCTGATGTCTTCACCTTAATATTGAAACAAGGGGTTACTTTATTGAATGGGGACTAACTTTGCTTAATCTATTTAACCTAATTCTGCAATCACGTAAACTCATCGAAATGCCACCAAATTAGCTTTGGCAAAAATTCGAGGGAAAAAAACAAACAAGCAAACAACTTAAAATATCGTAGTATCGAGCTAAGGCTGTGTCGAGTTCAGGGTACAAACAACTTAAAAGATCATAGTTCTTCAAATAAAAGACACTTCGGCCATTGCATACTTGATCATAGTCTTCTCTAGTTATCATCTCTTGAATACCTCGGGACCAAAATTGGTCTTAATTATCGTAAAGATAGAGGCCGGCATTCATAGTTCTTCTAATTTGGCCGAAGTGTCTTTTATTAGCCTCTTTTATAGCCTCTAACTTTAAGATTAAAAGATCATGGTATTGGGCTATTGAATCCAGGTTAACAGTGCTTCGAGAGCATATTTACAGTAAAATAAACTCTCAAACGCACAGATAAATTACTTCTAATTTAATTGCAAAGAGGGGGGAAAAATAATGTCATGCATACTAGCAGAATGTACAATCTTTAATAGCTGGGTAGGAAAGGTAGAAACCGAAATTTACACTTTTTTTTTACCTGAGTGGCGTCCATTTTCCTGTTCCTTTCAGGATGTTATTTGCCAAC
>CP092864.1:7839152-7875128 GCA_030710605.1 Cordylochernes scorpioides | reverse complement strand
AACAACAACAATCAAAGAGGTAAATTACAAACAACAAATACGATGGGAATACCGTGGAATATAAGACGAGAGAATAATCTATGCTTTCATCAGCTCCTCGAAACAGGAGGAAGGAAAAAAAAATCTTATAAACGAAAGAGAAGCAAAAAATATAAAAATAATAGGTGAAATTGACGCTAACTTAGAAAAAAAAAATCCACAGAGATTGAATCTTTCAAAAACAAACAAAAAAAACAAAAATAAAAACTTGTTTATGACGTTATTCTTGGATCGTGTCCAAAAGCGCACTTTATGCGATTGGGAATTAGAGACGGGAAAATTTGTCAAAAGGTTCCGGGAATTTGGTAAAAATGAGCAATAATCGGCATATCGTTATATGCGGGAAAGTAATAACGAAAGTTTTCTGTACACACGGAGCCTATACAGTCAAACTTCCATAAGGGATGTTCTTGTTGAGAAAGTAAAGTAAGCCCACGTTACGAGAATGTGAAAATTCTTAAGAGAGGAGGAATAAATGTAAAAACAAGAAAATAGAAAAAGTGAAATTGTGTACTGGGAACAGTGGTTAATAAATTACTAAAAAACCATGTCCTCATTGTGCAACTGGAAGTTACTGATGGCTTATAAATTAAATATTTAACATATTAAAAATAAACAATTAGCTGAGATTTATTCCGAACGTTGATTGCAAGCCATCAGTAACTTTCAGTTGCAAGATCAGAACTTTTTTTTTTTCTTAATCTATATATATAAAATTGAATGTCTGTGTGTCTGTCTGTGTGTGTGTGTCCTCTATGGATTCAAAAACCATACATCCAATCGCCGTGAAATTTTGGGATATTATTAGGTGTATCTCCGGAAAGGTTTACGAAAAATAATATCTTGAATATCTTTAATATCCTTAGAGTTATTTGCAGATTTGTAGCTTTAACTCGCAAGCAGCGCCACCATTGAGACGGAGATAGGCTTTTTCAAGAGGGGGAGTAATGTTAGGAGAGAGGAGCGCGTCTCGAGGCGGATGCTCACGTGTCACTGTTAAAAACCTATTTGTTTTGGCTACATCTTTTCCCGTGGACTTAACGATAACTTTTCTAAAACTTATTTCAAATTTCATGTATAATTATTTTTACATCATTTAGTTTAGAAATGATAGACCTCCGGGAACTTCGTCCATCTTCCATAAACGACCATGAATTTATTCAACCTTATCGAGTATTTTTCAAGGGACCGGGAAAAAATAAGCACTTTATCGAGAGATTCAAATTTACAAGTTTCAAAATATCAAAATATATCTTTTTTTTTAATAAGTTTATAGAGAATTGTTTTAACAAATGTTCAAGGGACCGGGAAAAAATGTTCACTAGATAAAACGATGATTTTGGAATGTTGAAAATCAGGAAAGACAAAATTCAGGATGACACGGCACACAGGGACCGGGAAAAAATGTTCACTTTATCGAGAGATTCAAATTTACGAGTTCCAAATTATCAAAATATATCTTTTTTTTTTTAAATGAGTTTATAGAGAATTGTTTTAACAAATGTTCGTTCGACAAACCTTTACTCGGGTAAAACCTCGGGCGAAGCCGGGCACATCCGCTAGTCTATATATATAAAATTGAATGTCTGTGTGTCTGTCTGTGTGTGTGTCCTCTATGGATTCAAAAACCATACATCCAATCGCCGTGAAATTTTGGGATATTATTAGGTGTATCTCCGGAAAGGTTTACGAAAAATAATATCTTGAATATCTTTAATATCCTTAGAGTTATTTGCAGATTTGTAGCTTTAACTCGCAAGTAGCGCCACCATTGAGACGGAGATAGGCTTTTTCAAGAGGGGAAGTAATGTTAGGAGAGAGGAGCGCGTCTCGAGGCGGGTGCTCACGTGTCACTGTTAAAAACCTATTTGTTTTGGCTACATCTTTTCCCGTGGACTTAACGATAACTTTTCTAAAACTTATTTCAAATTTCATGTATAATTATTTTTACATCATTCAGTTTAGAAATGATAGACCTCCGGGAACTTCGTCCATCTTCCATAAACGACCATGAATTTATTCAACCTTATCGAGTATTTTTCAAGGGACCGGGAAAAAATGTTCACTAGCTAAAACGATGATTTTGTAATGTAGAAAATTAGGAAAGACAAAATTCAGGATGACACGGCACGCAGGGACCGGGAAAAAATGAGCACTTTATCGAGAGATTCAAATTTACAAGTGTCAAAATATCAAAATATATCTTTTTTTTAAATAAGTTTATAGAGAATTGTTTTAACAAATGTTCAAGGGACCGGGAAAAAATGAGCACTTTATCGAGAGATTCAAATTTACGAGTTTCAAAATATCAAAATATATCTTTTTTTTAAATAAGTTTATAGAGAATTGTTTTAACAAATGTTCAAGGGACCGGGAAAAAATGTTCACTAGATAAAACGATGATTTTGGAATGTTGAAAATCAGGAAAGACAAAATTCAGGATGACACGGCACACCGGGAAAAAATGTTCACTTTATCGAGAGATTCAAATTTACGAGTTCCAAATTATCAAAATATATCTTTTTTTTTTTAAATGAGTTTATAGAGAATTGTTTTAACAAATGTTCGTTCGACAAACCTTTACTCGGGTAAAACCTCGGGCGAAGCCGGGCACATCCGCTAGTTTTTGTAAAAATGATCTCTAGTACACTTGGTATACAGGCCATGATTATCGTGGTTGGTAGTAAGCGACTGCTTTTACTGTAAGTGCACCACATGTCTACACATGTGGAAAGCGCAGTTCGATTTTGCACTTACAAATGTGCCAGAGAGCCCCGTTTGGTTACTTACACTCGCTGGTGGGTTGGTTGAACTTTTGAAAAAAAAGTTTCTTCATAAAAACAAAGAGTAACAAAAGCTATCTGCGTAGATTCACTAAATTGGGTTTCAAAAACGCAATAAGCACAATCCAATAGGAGATCGAAGGATCTAATTGATTAAACTAGCGAAACCTCTTCTTCGGTTTAGTGGATGGTAAGTTGTCAGTAACTTTTAGTTGCATGACCAGGAGGTAGCTTTCTCTTGATAAAATGGGGAATGGTTAGCACTACGGATGCCAACAGTTTCACTTCACCAATCCACATCTCGACGGCAATGGATCCCAACCCAAGTTAAAAGCACTGACCATCCCTCCAGTAGAGGTTGTTGAGGTTTATCTTTCGTTTAGCGGTCTTAGAAAAACGCCTTAAAAAAAGTAAGAATTATTAGCACCGGTGACAACAGTTTCACTTCCCCAATCCACTTCTCGACGGCAACAATGGAAAGACCAAAGTACCAAAATACTGACCATCCTCCCAGTAGAAGTTTTTGAGTATTGAAGGAGTCATCTTCCCTTCAGCGGTCGTAGAAATACGTCTTAAAAAAAAAAATGAATTATTGGCACCAATGACAACAGTTTCACTCCGGTTCTCGACGGCAATAGATCCACACCCAAGTATCAACACTGACCATTCCCCCGGCCAGTAGAGATTGTAAAGGTTCATCTTCAGTTTTGCCGTCGTAGAGAAATATTTATTTAAAAAAAAAAAAAAGAACATAGCATTATTAGCAGCGATGACAACAGTTTCACTCCACCACGGCAACACCAAAGTATCAACACCGATCATTTCCCCCGTAGTAGAGGTTATTGTGTATTGAAGGATTCAACTTCCGTTTTGCGGTCTTAGAAATACGTCTTTAAAAAATAAAAAAAAAAAAAAACTTGGAATTATTAGCATCATTTACGACAACAGTTTCACTCCACCAAATCCACAACTCGACGGCAACACCCAAGTATCACCCACCTCGCGACTTGGAAAAGCATTGACGGCGAGAGAGAAGGCGACGCTGGCGGAGACGGAAGGAGGCGCGGCGGTTGGACTCGAGGTACATCCCGCGACTGGCTGTCGGTAGGTAGGTAGGTAGGGGGCGCCGCTGTCGGCGTCAGTCAAACGAGACCTAGCTGCTACTTTAGATGGCAGAGCTTTTCTTTATCAAGAAATAAAAGAAAAACTTTGCAATGTAATTAGGAGGCCTTTGCTTTCTTATAATTTTCCGCTATTATTTCAACGAAAAAAAAAAACTATTTTATACAAGTAATTCTCGATTTAAGACTTTTGGTTTCTCTTTCTTAGAAAAATCCAGGTTTTCAATGGCGCTTTCTACCTTTAGTTCTTCTCTTTATTTCGTCAAAGCGTCTCACCCCAAGTCAGTCTAATTATTCCTTCCTACTGTTCTCTTTCCATCCACTCCAGAACTTTATAAAGACCAGTCGGGCTTCTATGAAGGATACGATCCCGATCTCAATCGGAAATAACAAATTTAATCGGATTTCTAAGAACAAGTTTTAAAGTTTCCCTAATTTAATTAGATTTTTTTTTAATAGGTCGTACTGAAGAGAGAAAGACCAAAAATGTTTGTTTCGATTTCACGTACCTATTTGTATAATTGGACATAAACAATTTAAATGGTAATTGAGAAAAAAAATATTGTAACAAAGTATTTATTAATTTTTATTAACAGAGTGGTCATTTTTATGTTATACTAGCCGAATGACCCGGGCAACGCCCGGAGTTTACCCGATTAAATGCTTTTATTCAAATACTATTCGTTACAATTATAAATTGGCGCCGTGGATGTCATTCTTGTATAATATATAAATGAGTTTTAAAAATTGTAAAAAAAAAAAAAAAATGCATCGGCCGGGAATCGAACCCGGGGCGCCCGCGTGGCAGGCGAGCATTCTACCACTGAACCAAAAGCAAACGGTGACAGAATTAAGAACGCATGACGCTGATAACTGTATATATTATTTTGCGACTCTGTAAATTTCCCTCGTGGCTTATCTTTTGTTTACCATTCATTGTTTGTCCTTGCCTGAAATAAATTGTTGTTTCCTGAAGTTTTTGACTTCCCTAATTTTCCACGTGGCAATATCAAAAGTACAATATCGTGAAGAGTTTAAGGTGTTTTTTTAATTTAACCGAGCATTCGAGCATTTCTGATCTTCTACAGGAGCAAAATGAGAACGTATAAGAGGATCAATTACTAGAAACTCTTCGCTGAGTTGAGTTTCTTTCCGAGTTAATTGGCCATTTCAGGCATGGTCTTCTAGCCCCCCATGGCAGAACGCGACTTCCAGTGGCAAGGGATCCTATGAACTGGCAGTAAAGATGTCTCGCAGGGGTGGAGGAAACGTGGAGATGGCAGGGGAACAGCGTCTGGGAGCAGTGAGAGGCAGGAGTCTTGGCAGGGGAGGAAATCCAGTAGAAGAGGCAGACGAAGGTGGAGGCAGGAGGTCCGGGAAGCCTAGAACTTGAGGGCCCTAGACTTCAGGATGGGGCACAGCTTGAGGCTCTCTCCTCATGTTTGTCCGGAAGGCCCTTGGCGCAGCAGTTAGCGTACTTGGAGGTGCGCTGGTTGGCTAGAGAGGGGATAGAAGCTCTTCGCTTCACGTTTATTTTCTTTTGATACTATACTGATTAAAGAAAAAGAAATATACTGATTAAGACGATTATTGGTATTCTTGCAACATTGTGATACGGGTGGACAACAACTAACGGATCATTGCGCCACCTGGCACGGAGACAAACCCGACCTTTAATGATATCATCTATTAAGACCGACTCGGTTTAATGACAAAACATTTCTGGTCCTTTTGGCTTGCGTCTTAAATAGAGAGTCGCGACTGTATTTTTTGTTTTTTCGCGCGTTAAAAAGAACACAAAGAGTGGTGCACAGAAATGTACAAAGTTTTGAAATAACACTCTATTAATAATAATAAACAATGATAAATACAGAAAATATTCTATCTAAAAAAAAAAAAAAAGAGTCACCTTCCCCGTCAAAATAGACGCAATTACTCAGCGCCATCTATCGACTATCTCTGCAAACTAGCAGCGGACTCGGGTCGTGGGAAAAAGTCACAAGAAAAGCTTTGGCAAATTTCAAATGGTTTCCAGGTGGGACCGTGCGGAGTTTACCAAAGCTGGTATTGTGGCTTTTTCGCCGTCCTGAGTCTTCTCCAAGATTGCAGAGACGGCCGTTAGATGGCACATCGTTTTTACGTATATTTTGAAGGGGGAGGTGGACCTTTCTTTTTTATATAGATGGAAATTTTGCCGGGAGGATAATGATATATAAAAATAAAGGCTACCTCTTCTGTCAAAATAGACGCCATAGTCTAGGTTTTGTCCACGAGTGTATTTTGACAGAGGTATCCTTTATTTATTTATGTCTTCCCGGCAAATCATCTACCAATATACCAACGATGTCCGCAATGAGGCAGCTCAGATCGCTCTTATAGCGATAAACGGCTCTTATGGCGTCATCTAACGGACTTTTTCGTTCAGGAGAAACTTCTCAATCCCCCCTTTATCTGCGGAGATAAGACAATCCCAGCTGTTCTCGCCACCAGAGTTTCCATACGTCGTTCAATGCGTTATTATCATCAATGGAAGTCCTATACCATCACTAGATGCCATCCCTAGATTGGCAGTTCCATATTCCCAGATCCTGGACCCATTCCCTCTAATCCCACTGACTCCACCACTTTGAATTTTAAAACTCTTTATTCAGACATTATTATCAGCCACACAGAGCATTATTTACATAGTAGTATTTACATATGGAAATACACATAGCTATATATACATAGTAAAGTCAGTTTTCCATGAGGCAAAATGTTGGTATATCAAGTATTGTTGAATATAGAGGCATTGAGAGAGTACATATTTACACCATGCATATAAAGATTAGTAAAACGACATTTAAAGATTATCCCGCATGAGTTTCTTTTCAACGAAAAATCCAAATTTATTTTAAGGAGAAATAACGATTATTTCTAACCTTAGGGATGAGGTATGAAAGGATGAATTGTGAAGAGTAATGATAAACGGAAAAAATAAAAGTGTCCAGGGATGGGAATGTCGTTTATGTCGTCATTAAATGTCGTTTTACAATCACAAGCCGCATTATATTGTATTATATATATAGATTAGATATGAGCCTCTAACCACCACTTTGGTCTACATCTTTTTGGTCCTTCTCTTTTTAGTTCCCTGCTGCATAGTCTTAGGTATGTAATATTATCTTAGCATACCCTCTTATCGTTGTGAAAGTTGAGACATTTTTAAAACACTATATACTTTATTATTATTGTTATTGTAAACTATTTCTACACGTAAAAATATCATGTGTTTGTGTGTTTGAAAAAAATAGAAAATGGTTAGATAGCGCTCTACCATTTAAAATGCTTATGTGAAAATAGTATATAATATACACTTATGGATAAACCCTAAGGAAGTTGTACCTTTTAGCGTGTATATTGAGATTCAGACAATAACTCTGAAAGATATTTGATACATAGTGACTTTTATTGAAGACATACGAGATAACCAAATGTGGAAAAATTTGCCTCCGTCTTCTTCTTAAAAAACAGATGGCAGACGACATCAAAGACGTTCCACTTCCATAAGTGTTGTCCATAAGTGCATACCACTCACATGAGAATTTTAACAAACATTTTTTAACACACATATGGGCATCGTTCTCCAGGTCTCGCCCGTAGAGACCCAATATACTATCTATGAATACACTGAAATATCTAACGGAAGAATTCCTAGTTGTGGAAGAAAGGCGGAAAATAAAAAGCGGACTGAAGAGAAAGAGAGACAATACAAACCACAATCTAGAAACACACTACACTCTCAGTGATACGCTAACCTATGCACGGTGGAATCTGTGGCCATTGAACATGCTTCGGAACTAGAAGCTATTGTTAGGTTCTGTGCTGCCTGGAGTATAGGGCTCTATCTATGCTTCCTTTCTGTGGTGAATATTTATAAGACCGGTGGTCTTAATAAAGTTGTACGTGTGTGAAACACACTACTGCCTGATACACGAGGCTTTAGAAGGTGTATTGCTTTAAATAATAGGGAAGAGTAGAATCCCAATCGTCGCGACCATATTGTTAGAATAAAACAAATGGCCGATAGAGACAAGCAGCTATTATGTGTGCATCCGCACATGAATGATTGATGCATGTTTGCAGATGAATGTTTCAGTACAACATTTGAGACTCTAGGAAGATATACGTGATGATCTAATAAGGGATGCTCACGTACTTGTATTACCTTTTACTATCCCTTGTAAGAAGGTTGAAAACAACAACAAGAGGTTTGGAGAAAGCAATATAGTGATCCCCCAAAGAGGAGATTAAGACTCTAGGAGACTCTAGGAATAAATACAGGATAGATGCTCACGTACTTGTATCACCTTTTACTATCCCTCGTAAGAAGGTTAAAAACAACAACAACAAGAGGTTTGGAGAAGGCAATATAGTGATCTCCCAAAGAGGAGATTAAGACTCTAGGAGACTAGGAATAAATACATGATAGATGCTCACGTACTTGTATCACCTTTTACTATCCCTCGTAAGAAGGTTAAAAACAACAACAACAAGAGGTTTGGAGAAGGCAATATAGTGATCTCCCAAAGAGGAGATTAAGACTCTAGGAGACTCTAGGAAGAAATACATGATAGATGCTCACGTACTTGTATTACCTTTTACTATCCCTTGTAAGAAGGTTGAAAACAACAACAAGAGGTTTGGAGAAGGCAATATAGTGATCTCCCAAAGAGGAGATTAAGACTCTAGGAGACTAGGAAGAAATACATGATAGATGCTCACGTACTTGTATTACCTTTTACTATCCCTCGTAAGAAGGTTAAAAACAACAACAACAAGAGGTTTGGAGAAGGCAATATAGTGATCTCCCAAAGAGGAGATTAAGACTCTAGGAGACTCTAGGAAGAAATACATGATAGATGCTCACGTACTTGTATTACCTTTTACTATCCCTTGTAAGAAGGTTAAAAACAACAACAACAAGAGGTTTGGAGAAAGCAATATGGTGATCTCCAAAGAGGAGATTAAGACTCTAGGAAGAAATACATGATAGATGCTCACGTACTTGTATTACCTTTTACTATCCCTCGTAAGAAGGTTAAAAACAACAACAACAAGAGGTTTGGAGAAGGCAATATAGTGATCTCCCAAAGAGGAGATTAAGACTCTAGGAGACTCTAGGAAGAAATACATGATAGATGCTCACGTACTTGTATTACCTTTTACTATCCCTTGTAAGAAGGTTAAAAACAACAACAACAAGAGGTTTGGAGAAAGCAATATGGTGATCTCCCAAAGAGGAGATTAAGACTCTAGGAAGAAATACATGATAGATGCTCACGTACTTGTATTACCTTTTACTATCCCTCGTAAGAAGGTTAAAAACAACAACAAGAGGTTTGGATAAAGCAATATGGTGATCTCCCAAAGAGGAGATTAAGAAGCCAGGAAGACAACAGGTTCAATCAGGTTTCCACAGGTGGGAGGAGAAACCAACAATGGGAACAATAAACACCCAAGATGGCCTCGGCAGGCAAGATGAACAACCGCTGGTGTTTGCTGATGGTGATTCAACCACCATTGATCTCTCTCGGTCAAAGAAAGAATTCAAAAACTTGGGGAGACCAACGCACGGCTTGAATACCGTATATTCCGTGGAGTTCTCGAGAGAGGAAAAAAAAGAAGAGACATATATTTGGGGGGGAAAGCTTAACTTTGGGCTTGAAGACATCTCATTTGTTGTTTCTACTCATCCTACTTATAGCCAAAATGTCCGAGTTTTATGACTTAAAATTTCTAAAAGATAAAAAATGATCGGTGGCAATTGAGAAGTGTCTACTAAATCTCTTTGGTTCAAACCGACGTACGAAAACAACACATCGCGATTAAATAGATGTGATCATTTTTCCAGAAACCATTCGCTTTGTCGTAAAGATGGAAATTCAAGACTTCCATCAAGGACGTTCTTGCAATTACGCATTTTCAAGAAGCATCCTTCGTCACAAGCGAAGCTTCCGGGATTTCAGGAAATAAGATTAATCCTGACACATTAAGCCTTTTCAAGATAACGCAATATTCAAGACAGCAGCATCCTCCGTCACAGCTGAAGTACTAGGATTTCCATCGATAAGATGGTTTCTTTCAAGATTGAGCATTTTCTTAACATTGCTCCTCTATTTGGCCTACGGAAGAAATTTAATTTGACCATACATATCACCGACGCCAGGCTTGAAGATCGAAGAACAACTCGTAGAAGCCATCTGATTCAAGGGCTCGGTAGGTAACTCCAGTAAACCTGTGGGTTCACTATAATCCGTCGTTAGATCCACAGACCTGAAGGCAGGACAACCCGTTCAGGATGGTGATAAATGAAATACGGTAGTCCAAACTGTCGTAACTTTTGTAGCATTCAGAACCCGAGTTCAAAATGCGCGTTTACTAAGACTAAATAGCCTTAATGAATCTTTCTAATTCTTTCAAAATGCCCAACACCACCAATAAGGGCGAGTACCCTAACAGGAATAATGGAATCTTGTAAGTATCGCTGAAGTCTAAGAGCTTATACGTGGGTAGACAATGTGGTATTCTTACAGTACAGTACAAGCAGTCGTCAATCCCAACCGTCCATAATTACCATGGCCATACTTGGGATAAATAGCAACAAGCATGCTAAGCAGTCAACTGGAGGACGCGACGTGAGAGAATAGTCGTGATGAACCAACCCGCCGGGATATTGAAAAAACAAGCGACCTAAATCAAAACCACTTCATCAGCAGCAGCCTTGACAAGTAAGTTGGCAGCAGCCCACTTCAACAAAATACCTCGTCGAGACCAAGATCCACCCATCAGTTTGATCTTTCAACTTCGAGAATTTAATTTAAGATCCAGGAATTGTGTCGCAGAGCATTGTCACAGTTTCTACATCATCGGTACCGCCCAACACAGCAATGGTCCTTCAGAAAGGTGACAGCTGGAACGACCTCACTCCATCATCGAGGTGCAGCAAGAATAACTGGTCTAACAAGAAAGCCAACACTCTCTACGTACAGTATAAGTCACATCTCGATTGAAACTTACTCGAGATATTCAAAGTCCGGCAAAGAAACAACATTTATCACAACATTAGAGATCTAAATGGGGTAGTTGAGGCTCTACTATCCTCGTCTTATCATGCCCATATAACCTTCCCACAACATTAAAAATGGAAGGAATGAAAAAAATGTATTTGGGAGAATTCGAAAAGTGAAAAAGCAAAAAGGATTTTTAAAAATGGGTTTGAGACTAGTTCACACGAATATTTAGGAAAATCTGTCTCAATTCTAAAAGCTATAACAAGCCCGACGAAAAAAAACTTTTAATAACGCCTTTAACCAAATACACTCATGGACAACACTTAAGGAAGTTATACCTTTTAGCATGTTTATTGGTATTCAGACAATAACTCTGAAAGATATCACAGTGACCTTTATTGAGGACACACGAAATAACCAAGTGTGAACAAAATTGCTTCTGTCTGTTCAAACAAACAGACGACCGGCGACATCAAAGAGGTTCCACTTCCTTGAGTTTGTCCATGAGTGTATTTGAAATCGTCGTTAAAAGACGCATAACCATATACAGTTGAACCTGTCTATAGCGCCCCCTCTAAATAGCGCCTCCCTCTCTATAGCGCCCGATTTTAAATACGTAGTACGATGCGATTTACATTAAAATTGACCTGTCTATAGCACCCCCTCTCTATAGCACTCTATTTCGGTGAGTCCCAAGAGGGGGCGCTATAGACAGGTTTAACTATATATGCTAAAACATTAACCTTTAAATCTTCTCCTTCCCTCACATCTCATCCTCAAGGAGAAGAGAGTACAGGATCTTACAACTCGTGTAAACTAAGCTATATATTTACATAACTATCCTTAAATACCCATTTCTTGATTTCTCAGGAAGCCTCTTGGACCAATTTTTGGTCATTGAGGTACAGCCTGCAACACGCTGACGAGGGCTAACAGCCCGAAACGCGTACGTTGGTTGGCTTTTTTCTTGATTTATCAAGATTTTTTTCACTAAAAAGGGAAAATATGTACACCAATACCTCGCTTTGCGTTTTTTTCGAAGTTGCGTCGCTGCTTAATTTTTACTGATTTTCACTGTGTGTCGTTAGATTTTCAAAGTTGCGTTGTTTTGGATTCGAGTCTTTTTTTTTTTTTTTTTGATTTTTTTTTCTTAAAATATGGCAACATCTTTGTTTTTGATTGCGCCTTCACATATTTTCACTTTGCGTCGTGTTTTTTTTGGAACGTAACCCCGACGCAAAGCGAGGGTATGGGTGTATTTCAGCTTCCGCCATTGAACAATCGAATATATTAAGAGAAATGCAT
The DNA here is from genome assembly GCA_030710605.1 of Cordylochernes scorpioides. Lineage (NCBI taxonomy): Eukaryota > Metazoa > Arthropoda > Arachnida > Pseudoscorpiones > Chernetidae > Cordylochernes > Cordylochernes scorpioides. Next base: position 7,862,828 of record CP092864.1, on the reverse strand, counting down.
CTCCTTTGATCGTACAACAAAAAGTTGCTGATGGCTTGCACCATCTGTTGGAATAAATATCAATACGTGTGGTTAGCTTTTCTTGATTTAATCAAGAAAGGGTATTCTCGGTCAATTCTGGAATTTAAATTAAAAAATCAACGTATAGTTAATATTTATTCAGACAGATGATGGCTCAAGGCATTAGCAACTTTTTTGTTGAACAATCAGGAGATGTCTTTTTCTTAATTTATCAACCTGATCCCAGTACAGTTTCACATACACACAAGACATGTTATTGACTGTATTGACTCATCCATTGATGAGCTCTACTCTTCCCCGGCAGACACCATCAAAAATCTCAAGCTTTACAAGCTTGAAAGCTTGATACCTTAGTGTGATTGAGTGGAGATAAGAAAGAAGAAGACATACACACATTTGTACTATTTTTTTGTTCACAATTAGATCTATACGAGTCAACGCTGCCATCATCAAGAATCGTATATGCCACTTGTGGTAAGACAAAGAGTCCGGGGAGGTCGAGGTGACATATTGTGACAACAATGGTTGAAAGGTCGGCGGCATCAGCTGTGGATTGGCAAAGGACTCAGTAGAACAATAGGCCACCAATGGTGTAGATAACGTTAAATTAAGATGAGTATTAGGGATGTACTGGACTATATCGTTGCTTGCGGCGAGCGAAGCCATTGTATCCTTAGAAACGTTCTAAACAAAAATGCTATGGCTCACATGATGCTTAGACGTCTTTCATCTCATAAGGAAAGGAAAACACTATTACAGGGCTCCAGTACCTTGTAAGTGTAGAGTCGAAATGTTGCCTTCTTGTGTAGACATCTGGTGTACTTAGACTACAGGCAGTCACAACCCTCTACCCACCATGGCCTGGTAGACATGTGCTTACAGTACAAGCAATCACAGCCCTCTACCCACCATGATCTGGTACATGTGTGTAAACATGTGGTGTACTGTAAGTACACCACAAGCTGTTACAACCCTCTACCCACCATGGCCTGGGTACTACATATGTAGATATGTGGTGTACTGTAAGTACACCACAAGCTGTTACAACCCTCTACCCACCATGGCTTAGTACTACATATGTAGACATGTGGTGAACTTACAGTATAAGCAGTCATAACCCTCTACCCATCAAGGCCTGGAACTACATGTGTAGATATGTGGTGTACTGTAAGTACACCACAAGCTGTTACAACCCTCTACCCACCATGGCTTAGTACTACATATGTAGACATGTGGTGAACTTACAGTATAAGCAGTCATAACCCTCTACCCATCAAGGCCTGGAACTACATATGTAGATATGTGGTGTACTGTAAGTACACCACAAGCTGTTACAACCCTCTACCCACCATGGCTTAGTACTACATATGTAGACATGTGGTGAACTTACAGTATAAGCAGTCATAACCCTCTACCCATCAAGGCCTGGAACTACATGTGTAGATATGTGGTGTACTGTAAGTACACCACAAGCTGTTACAACCCTCTACCCACCATGGCCTGGTACTACATGTGTAGATATGTGGTGTACTGTAAGTACACCACAAGCTGTTACAACCCTCTACCCACCATGGCCTGGTACTACATATGTAGATATGTGGTGTACTGTAAGTACACCACAAGCTGTTACAACCCTCTACCCACCATGGCTTAGTACTACATATGTAGACATGTGGTGAACTTACAGTATAAGCAGTCATAACCCTCTACCCACCATGGCCTGGTACTACATATGTAGATATGTGGTGTACTGTAAGTACACCACAAGCTGTTACAACCCTCTACCCACCATGGCCTGGTACTACATGTGTAGATATGTGGTGTACTGTAAGTACACCACAAGCTGTTACAACCCTCTACCCACCATGGCCTGGTACTACATGTGTAGATATGTGGTGTACTGTAAGTACACCACAAGCTGTTACAACCCTCTACCCACCATGGCCTGGTACTACATGTGTAGATATGTGGTGTACTGTAAGTACACCACAAGCTGTTACAACCCTCTACCCACCATGGCCTGGAACTACATGTGTAGATATGTGGTGTACTGTAAGTACACCACAAGCTGTTACAACCCTCTACCCACCATGGCCTGGTACTACATATGTAGATATGTGGTGTACTGTAAGTACACCACAAGCTGTTACAACCCTCTACCCACCATGGCTTAGTACTACATATGTAGACATGTGGTGAACTTACAGTATAAGCAGTCATAACCCTCTACCCATCAAGGCCTGGAACTACATGTGTAGATATGTGGTGTACTGTAAGTACACCACAAGCTGTTACAACCCTCTACCCACCATGGCCTGGTACTACATGTGTAGATATGTGGTGTACTGTAAGTACACCACAAGCTGTTACAACCCTCTACCCACCATGGCCTGGTACTACATATGTAGATATGTGGTGTACTGTAAGTACACCACAAGCTGTTACAACCCTCTACCCACCATGGCTTAGTACTACATATGTAGACATGTGGTGAACTTACAGTATAAGCAGTCATAACCCTCTACCCACCATGGCCTGGTACTACATATGTAGATATGTGGTGTACTGTAAGTACACCACAAGCTGTTACAACCCTCTACCCACCATGGCCTGGTACTACATATGTAGATATGTGGTGTACTGTAAGTACACCACAAGCTGTTACAACCCTCTACCCACCATGGCTTAGTACTACATATGTAGACATGTGGTGAACTTACAGTATAAGCAGTCATAACCCTCTACCCATCAAGGCCTGGAACTACATATATAGACATGTGGGGGTACTTATAGTATTAACTGTCACAAGCCTCTACCCACCATGGCTTAGTACAACATATATAGACATGTAGTGTACTTACAGTACAAACAGCTACAACATTCTATCCAAATATTTATCATGGACCCCATTAAGAGCTAATAAAGCAAATAAAAATTCAATTGAGATGACGTTAATATATTTCTCAAAAATCTCAAATATATACAATTATACTAAAATCCCCAGAGTTTTTTTTTTTTATGGGCACTAGAAAATGAAAACAACTGGGTGGAAGTATCTCGAGTTTTACAGCCCGAAATCAGGCAGATGGCACAAAGTAGACCTTTCAACAACACACTCGAACATTATCCCACCAGACAAATGTATTGCGCTTGTTTTAGGAAAATAGGGAATACCCCAGAAAAGATGGGGATATGAACATCGTCAGTGAGAAGAATGGAAATTGTGGAAAAGGGGCAAAGAGGACCGAGAAGAATAGAAAATCAAATGAAAGAAGCACTAGTAGTGGACAACACCATCTGAAGAAAAAAAAAACAAGAGTAGAGAAGGGAAGGAAGTAAATGAGGCTGCTGCTGATGATAAGTGTTCTACAAAGAAACCAACAGATCGTTTGTGACTTGGCCAATAGAAAAAGATGTAAATGGAATGGAACGTTTCCCAGTTGGTCATCCGTGGATCCATTGTGGCGTGGTTAGTTAAACAATGGCGTCGGAAGGCAGAAAGTGAAGAAAGACAAAAGAAGTAAAGTTAGTCGAGATGGAAGCTAAGCCACGTCCAGGATCCCCGGTCTGAAGAGGATGTTGATGGCAAGGACACTACCCCTTAGGATGTCCTGGACCATGTGCAGTGGTCCGGATATAGTGTCCTAGACCGTACCTAGAACCGTTTGGAGTGCCTTGGACCGTGCCTAGAATGCCTTGAGACGTGTGTCGCATATGATGTCCTAAATGGTATCTCGGTTCGCTAAGGAATTGTAATTCTCCAAAGGTCTCTCTCCTTAGATTTCGTAAAGTCTGTTGTGTTTTGCAACCTACCAAAAATCAACTTTATACGCTCTCCCCTGACCATACTTAGATGATATACGAAGCAATCCTAGAGAAATCTAGGATTACTTTTAGGTGCAATTTTTAGCCCCCCAAAAAAAAGCTTTACTATTTTGTTTAAACATTAGACCAGACTACAAAGGCTACCTTCTCAAGCTATACCTGCCGAAGAAGTACCAGCCCAAGACATATTTGCCGAAGAGGTACCAGCTCAAAGCGTACCTGCCGAAGAGGTACCGGCCCAAGAAAGACCTGCCGAAGAATTACCAGCCCAGGACATACCTGACGAAGAAGTACGGGCCAAGGATATACCTGCCGAAGATGTACAAGCCCAAGATATGACTGCCGAACAAAACGTACCTGCCAAAGAGGTACCAGCCCAAGACGTACCTGCCGATGAAGACCCAGCGGACGCCATGGCGAGACTGCGAGCTGAAAGGCGAGCATTAGAGGGCGAAAAAAGCAATTTGCCCCGTGGAGCAGCGGTATAATCTCTTCCCTTTATATTAAGCACTCACCACACAAAACTTTTAAATTAAAACCTTCCCGTAATTAGATGCAATTAGGCTGAGTTTGCTCTTCTAACCATCGCGCTTTGTAAGGAACGGCGGGCTAATGAGAGCGGCGCTTTACGACCGCGGTACCTATACCGACAGAAATCGATAGTGGCGTCACTGAGGAATGGACATGTCGTGACACGCAAGTGTATCGTGATTCTATCGCCATAATGCAAGCAATTGTTACCCAGAAATTATTCAAATAAGGAAAACTAGCTTTTGGACAAAGAGTTTATTTCATAGCAACAACATTACAGCTAAATACGCCCGCGCGTGGATCCTTTAGTTTTTGGATTTGCCCGTTGAAGAGCAAAATTTGCTCGAGAGCTTGCAACACCTCAAAATAAATGAACTCTTTATTAAAAAGCTAGTATGTTTTGATATACAAGGTATGTCCCATAAGTTCCCGGACTGGGTCGATAAAAAAATAAATAAATGAAAATGTAAATGAATTTGACTGTTTATTATAGAAAAAATATCTGGCTACACGGTGGTACCAATATAGAGGCGGTACGTGCACGCGCCCCAAAGTTATTCTAATTTATTTAAAGGTTACACATAGCGCTGCGGCGATTTTACGATGGAACGAAAATTGAAGCAGAGGATTTGCATAGAATTTTGTGTGAAACTTCAAATATCAGCAACCGAAACTTTTTAAATGCTTAATAAAGCATTCCCCAAAGAGAACAATTGTTTTTGAATGGCATTCTAGATTTAAAGCTGGCAGAATTTCCATTGAAGATGATCTTCGTCAAGGACGCCCAAAAATTTCAAAGGACTGATGAAAATGTGCAAAAAATCACCGATTTGATAAAGAAAATCCTCGAACCACTTTGCTGGAGCTAGAGCAAGACACAGGCATCTCTAAAACAACGATTGGAAGGATCGTAACCAAATCAAAAAGACTCCTGCAAAATTTATCCCAAGATTCCTCACTAATGAGCAAAAACTGTGTCGGCTTGCAACCTGTGAGGACATGTTGGAAATGAAAAGAACGGATCCGGAATGGAAAGACAAGATAATCACAGGCTACGAGACATGGGTCTATGGCTATGATCCTGAAACCAAGCATCAATCTGCCGAGTGGAGATGTCAGGGTGAGCTTAGACCCAAAAAATCCAGATTATTGAAATCCAGAAACAAGGTGTTGCTGGTCGCTTTTTTGGATAAAAAGGGCATTTTTCATCACGAGTATCTTCCTGCAGGCCAAACAGTTATCAAGGATATGTATTTGGGCATTCTTCGCCGTCTAAGGGAAGCGATTCGAAAAAAAAAGGCCAGAAAAATGGACTAATGGTGGCTGGATTCTACACCATGACAATGCTCGCCCCCCTCACACAGCGCACTTGATGACTAGCTTTTTGGCGAAAAACGGGACACAAATCCTACTTCAACCACCCTATTTCCCAGACATCGCACCAAATGACTTTTTCCTGTTCCCCAAACTTAAAGCAGTTCTGAAAGGAAGACATTTTGACACCAGGGATGACATAATAGAAAAATCGCCGTTAGCATTGAAGAGCATTCCAAAAGAGGCTTATAAAAACTGTTTCGACAATTGGGAGAAACGATGGCGCTGGTGCGTTGAAGCAAGGGGGGATTACTTTGAAAAGTTTTAATAAAAAAATCTTACCTTTTTTTTTTATGGACCCAGTCCGGGAACTTATGGGACATACCTTGTATATCAAGAGATTAAATTAAACCTATTAATCTATTCACATATTTAGCGTACTCACGCAAATTTGACATGATATACCCATTTCTTGATTTTTTTTCTGAATGCTTCTTAACCACTTTGGTAGGTCGTTGAGGTACAGTTTGCACCATGCTGATGAGGGCCAACAGCCTGAAATGCCTACGTGGTTGATTTATTAAGAAAACACGTTATCCACTGTGTCTACTGTATGTACACTGCATGTATACAGACGTAGAAAGCAGACCGAATTTTCCTTTCACAAGTTTTCAGGTTTGTTTGACTCACAAATGTGGGGTCAGGGGGGATTGGGGCAAAAGAATAAAACAGTTTTATTTGATGTTTTAAAAGCTGTTTCAATCTGGTTGTCGAACCCGGAGGTTCTGGCGGCCGACATACAAATATATAGTTCTGAAAATAGAGCAATCCCTACTTATATCATTAGATAGTAAAAAGGCATATATTGAATTGAATAAAATATTTTATTGCCAATATTTCGGTTGGCTGAACGCCAACCTTTATCGAGGCATTACATTTTTGTATACATTACATTTTTGTATACATTTGTGTGTGTATACAAAAATGTAATGCCTCGATAAAGGTTGGCGTTCAGCCAACCGAAATATTGGCAATAAAATATTTTATTCAATCCAATATATACTACTATCTAATACAAATATAAAGTTCAACAAACTTAAAACATATCCGTACAGATGATAGCTACGACTTAGAACACCAGAAAACAGAGAGAATGTAAAAGGAAGAGGGAAAAAAAACCTCTCCATATAATTAAGTAACAATCAGCTACGTTGGACCAAGTACACAATTCACCATTCTGGTAGATAGGAATGGAGAAGAAAATTATAGAAGATGGCAACCAGGGTAATTGTTACAGTAGATTCTCTCAAAAAAAAACGCTCAAAATTATATATATAGAATATTCCTGGAGATGGTCTTTCTTCAGAAGTTGGCTTGATTTAGCTGTGTTACTTTTTATAGGGGCGGCCACTCGTGGGAAAGTTTTACTATGACAGCTGTAATTTTATGCTATCGGGGGGGGGGGGGGGGGGGGGGGGGGGATATATATTTAAAGTAAAAATATAAATAAAATATAAAAAAGGGAGAAAAGAGAGGGGTATCCAAGAATTTAGGTAAGATCAACGTTAGCCACGAAAAGTGTAAACATCGCAGCTGGAAAAGCGGAGAGAGCACAACCAGTGTTTGGATGCTAATCCTCAAAGAAATAAAGCACCTATTGTAGCGTCCTCGTGTTTGTTGGTTGATGTTAATCAGCAAGAAGTATTTGGAAGTTTAAAAGAAAGTCTTCATTTCTTTTAGGCTAACATCAGACATAATACATCAGACATAAGTTTACATGTGATATATATTACAATAAGTCAAAAGGCAACTCCACAGAGTACCATCAGTGATAATAATGTGCTCGCTGATAATTTACTATATAGGCATGCCAGCTGCTGTTACAACTATCAATAATAACGGAATATCTTAAACCCTTACAACTGCAAAGCAACTCAGTAGGAAATTGATTGCATTGCCTGGGATGATAAAGGCATAAAGGCAATGATATCTACACTAGTAATCCAACAAATAAGCAAGCGTTATAAAACTACCAGTCCAGAACACAACTTGTATGTACTAGGCAAGATCACTGCTGGTCATCACCCAGCTCGGACTTTGTATCCGTGTTACAAGGACGCTATCGCACAAACACACAGAAGGGCCTACAAAAGAAGTATATCATTCTGACAAACGCGAGAACAATGCCATTGTCTGGAGTTGCCCTCACGGTGGTGGACTGTTGTTGCATATCGGCCCTTTTGCTATGCAAATCAGACGTAATCTAGGAATGTAGAGGGAAGGAGAGCTACGACCATTGTGCTGTCAACGGGGAGTCGACAATTATCTCTCCGGCGCGGGGTACCGGACGCTCGCTCCGGCCAGGAACATCTTCCTGGATAGGAAGTTGGTCGGAGGAGCTCAGTCCCTTGTTGACTGGCTGGTTGAGTCACGATGAGGATTTCCTATATTCGGCTATTTTCTTGTCGTTTTTCCACAGGTCTGCCTAGATAGACGTTTTGTCTATCTTCCGAAGTATCTCGACGCCTTCCATATCGCTGGATATATTAGATCCTGGGTGGTCAGTAGCCGATGTCCTCCACTAGTACTGGCAGTTTCTTCAGGGATGTCTTCCTAGCCTAGTTCTTCCGTGTCCCGAACACTAGCTCCTCATTTAATACATGGCGGCCAATGTCCAACTCTTTTAACAAAGCATCACACTTCAAAGACATTATTTCAATGCTGCGAGGTCCATCTTTTGTAGACAAGATGTTCACGGGAAATAAAAATAGCACTTCATAACACCAATTCAAGTACACTCAAGGACAAAACTTAAGAAAGATGTACCTTTTAGCATGTCTATCGCGATTCTCAGACAATAACCCTGAAATATATTTGATACACAGTGACCTTTATTGAAGACACACGAGATAACCAAAGTGTGAACAAAATTGCCTCTACGACATCAAATATAAAAAGTTTTTGTCCATAAGTGTACATGTAGCATGGAGCCATTGGACAGTGTTTTGTTGTTGTTTATAGCTCTACGTAGGCTTTCGATTAAGACAAAAAGAGTCCGTTTAAGAGATATATTTTATTATGTATATGAAAATACTTCTTCCTACTAAAAGATAGCTATTGCGCGGCTTAAAAAGTAATGTTGAGTGCACACACTGAAAAGATGACAAAGTGTACGATACAAAAATAAATGAAGAATTCTAGTTCCTCCTAGAAATGATATAGCGTTAGAAGTCGGCTTCTATATCACGTCAGGAGTTCCTTTTTTTTCCGGGAATTGGTCCAATTCTTTAAAAGTAAGAGCAGCTGCATCCCAACACTAAGATTTCACATCAATTCACTTATAGGCTGAAAGAACATGGACGACACAAGATGGCTTCGACAAATTAACAACTGCCGGAGATTAGAAATTTAAAAAAATATGATTTACACAGATTCGGCCGCTCGGGAAGGTGGTCGCTGATGGGAGGTTCTACGACTGGGGGGGAGGGGGGGTCAAACAGTGAGAGGTGGACGCGGTTGCGTACACACCCACGCTACGGTTTAAAGACTCTTTCGCCATCTCGTGTGTCTCTCTTTTGTCGGACATCCGGTCAACTGTCACACTCTTCCGGGCCACGCACCATTTTTGCACTAGTCCAACGCCACCAGCTTTCGGCGGATAAACTGAGACAAGTAGTTCACAACCCACCATGGCCATGCTATGTAGTTAATGACTGAATAAAGAGTTTTAAAACAAACATGTGTAGACATGTGGTGTACTTACAGTACAAACAGTCACAACCTTTAACCCACCATGTGTAGCAATTTTTAGCAATTAAAAGAACTTTATTGACCTCTTGTCAATGCTTACACTCACAAAGAGTTAAGGTAAGAAATTGAAGTAAACGAAAAAAATGCGCTACAAATTTTAAAATAAAAATACAACCTTTCGCAATGAGTGTAGCGCGTGATCCCTCCGGTTTCTTCCGCCGCGGAGTAGCTCCTCCCTGTAATGGTTAAAGAAGTTGAATACTACAGAAGTTAACTTGGACGAGTTTTGCAAGCCTTGTAAAAGAGAGATGTTTATAAGAATAAAAGAAACTCATTGCGAAAGGTTGTATTTTTATTTTAAAAGGTAAGAAATAATGAAATAAAACATTTACAATATATGTATATATCAGGCGGAGCTCTCATCGAGGGGACGCCTGGATATTTTCAGGAACTAAGAGTTGCCTGGATTGTGGTCAGGTTTCTGCGGATTAAAGGATCCGCATCCCCAGCAAGCTCGAAGACTTTGTTGAGGAAATCAATAAGGATCGGCCTGTTTTCAGGCAAAAGGGTCCCAACGAAGGTGGTCTGTTCGGGGTGCATGATCGCCCCGATGACATCACCCGGTTTTACTCACCATGTGTAGAAGAGATATGTGGTGTACTTCTAGTAAAAATTTCGCACCCCTTCACAAAAACTCCAGTAGTTCAATTTAGCTTTTCAACATTTCCAAAGCTTGTGCTATGGCAGATTCGAGTCTGTTAAAGAGAGTTTTCAGAAACCTTATTTGAATAATGGAAATCTAACTAAAAGACATAGAGTAGCCGATGCATTCCTCTCTTTCTATGGATATTTAAAAAATAGATATTCAATATTTTAAAAAGAATAATAGAATGATCAGCGCGCCATCTGTTATAAAAAATTGAAACTATTTTTGACGCGTATGTTTCTTTTAAAAAATACATCAATTTTCTACTGTCTTTATTGCAATTATACAATAATGCGAGGGCCTCTCTCATCAGCGGTGAACCCTCCCAGCGGTTTCGCCAGTTGGTATGGTAGACCGTTGAGAGGGTTCACCAGTGATTAGCCAGGCCCCCTTCCCATTATTTTATCATTGCAGAAAGGACAGTAGAAAAATTAGTTTAATTTAAAAAGAAGTATACGCATCAAAAATGGTTTTTCAAAATGTTCCTATAATAATAGAATTGCTGGGGAATATGTTACCAACATTACAGCTTGGGTTAGCAGTGCGTGTCTTTATTCAAAGTTAAAAAAAAAAAAAACGATCGAGCGAAAAAACGGCGGCTCTTCTACTGGCTTGGTAACGGCGCTAAAACGGGACAATTCTTTTGTCTCTTGCGGTTAAAATCTTGAAGAGCCGTTTTTTAGATTTTAATAAAGATACGCATTAGTCAGCTAGGTATAACAATCAATTGGCCAAACTTTATGTTAAACTTGAAATTACACGCTTCTTGTCGAACCTGTCATTATTTCTCCCACTGCGATAGGAATTCGTGTAGGATCGAGGAAAGCTAAAATTGTTTTGTTGGAAGTTTCCTAGACCCTTCAAAACATAACCAAAACTGTGATTTACGTGACCATAGTCTCCGTGTCCCACCAATGGATATAGTTAAGTTAAAACGTACTATATTTTTTAATCATTATCCCTAGTACACGTGGTACAAGCCATGATAAACAAGGTGTTGGGAGGGGTAGTAAGCGACTGATTTTACTGTAAGTTCACCACAGGTCTACACGTGTGAAAAATAGTTCGAATTTTGCAGTTACAAGTGTGCCAGAGGGTCCTGTTTGATTACGTGCACTCGTTAGTGGGGTTGTGCTTTTGCAAGAATCGGGGAACCATTGGAGCATTTTGTTTTTAATTAGAAAAAAGTGCCAAATATGCGGGTATTCGATCTCGAGTCAGCGGTCAAAATCCAACGGTTTAGACAACTCTTCTACCGATCCTCCCACGTAATACAATGGTCATAAGTCAATCAGCTTCTACATGGTCAATACACGTGTGCTATCAGACAGATATCCCCACAACACTCGCTGTGTCATCGAGGATGTTACCTGGCATCCTATTGCCCCGTTGTATTTGGAATCCTCAGAAATCCATCCTGTAGCGGCAAACAACCAATATTTGTTTCCTTAGGAGGTCCGCAACACACAGGTATCAACCTGGTGAAATATTGACGGAAACTCCTTTCTAACATTTTACAATATGATGAAACTTTCCTTTCTTACATTTCAAATTAAAGATACTTCGGCCAGTAAATCTTTTTGACTTTTTAAAAAAGTAAGAAAGATTTACTGGCGGAAATATCTTTAATTTGAAGAACTATGAATATCAGCCAGGCAGCCTCTATCTTTATTCTAAGAGAGAGTTATAGAAGGAAGACAAATTAACTAGTGAAAGAGACAATATTGACTAGAATTACACGTTGTATGAAGTAAGGAAATACTTGCTACATCATGTTTTAGAAGATGTGGTGAGGAAGTAGCATTAGTAGGAGAAGAGATTTGACATGGTATCCCCAATGAACAGCCGACTAAATATCTAAATAAAATAACTGGCCAATAGAATGGAGAGATTCTTATCATTCTCTATAGGAGCACACAGCTGAATACTGGAGAGAAGATGATATAAATTACCAATGGTATTATGTTGACCATTGGTATCTCATTGTAATCATTACACCATCGTTGTTGAATCCATTGAATCAATATTAGGATCATCACTAAACCATTCTTAGCTCATTGTTACCATTGTTAAACCATTTAATTCATTGTCAGAATCTTCATTAAACCCTTCTTAGACCATTGTTAAACCACTGTAACCATTGCTATACCATTGTTGAAGCCTTTGATTCATTGTCGGCATCTTCACTAAACCATCTTAGACCATCATTAACCTAGTGTAACCATCACGCAATCATTGTTAAAGCATTTGATGCATTGTCAGCATCTTCATTAAACCATCTTTATGTCATTGTAACCATTTCAATACCATTGTTAAAGCCTTTGATTCATTGTCAGCATCTTCACAAAACCATTCCTAGACCATCGTTAACCTAGTGTAACTATCGCACAACCATTGTTTAAGAATTTGATTCATTGTCAGCCTCTTCATTAAACCATCTTTAGGTCATTGTTTAGTCACTGTAACCATTGCTATACCATTGTTGCAACATTTGATTAATTGTCAACATCTTCACTAAATCCTCTTCAGGCCATTGTAACTATCAATATACCATTGTTAAAGCATTTGATTCATTGTCAGCATCTTGAGACTAAACCATCTTTAGACCATCATTAACCTAGTGTAACCATCGCGCAATCATTGTTGAGGCATTTGATTCATTGTCAGCATCTTCATTAAACCATCTTTATGTCATTGTAACCATTGCTATATCATTGTTTAAGAATTTGATTCATTGTCAGCATCTTCAATAAACCATCCTTAGACCATTGTTTAGTCACTGTAACCATTGTTATATCTTTGTTTCAACATTTGATTCATTGTCAGCATCTTCACTAAACCATTCCTAGACCATTGTTAACTTAGTGTAACCATCGCACGCTCATTGTTTAAGAATTTGATTCATTGTCAGCTTCTTCAATAAATCATCCTTAGACCATTGTTTAGTCAGTGTAACCATTGTTGCAACATTTGATTCATTGTCAACATCTTCACTAAATTCTCTTTAGGCCATTGTAACTATCGCTACACCATTGTTGAAACATTTGAACCAAAGCCATCACTAACCCATTGTTACGGCCAGTGTAGTTATCCACACATAAGTTATATCTCTATTGTTCCAATTCCACTCCATTATTAGCCCATAACTGAGACAGCCAGGGAAAACAAAGTTTATAGCCTTTCATCCAATTTCAGTTTCTCTTCTCTTGAGCAGGTCCTGGTCTCAATTGCCACCATATTTGTTGAGAAGACAAAAAAAATAAGAGAAATAGACTCAATTAACTATGTGTCAATAATCTGTGAGAATAAAAAAACATTTTGAATAAACCCATATAAAAACTCTAAGTTAGATTGTGGAATAATTGCAATGGAATTTAAACTACCAATAAAATTAATTGCAAAAAGTTTCCTTATTAAATAAAGGATATAGGATATATCTTATTTCTTTATTCTTTCTTATAATCTGTATATATTTACCATATGTATATATTCTTTCACCATTTTTATTTCCCACTTTCTCCGTTTTGTAACCCCAAGGAGAATCCTCTGTAAGACCTGTGTGTCTTAATAAAGGCTTTTGTGTGTGTGTGTGTGTGGATATAGGATATATATATATTTAAAGTATTTCCCAGAGAGAATTTTAAAACTTTTTTCAATTGTAAATATGTAAAAATACCTACTACACCTCTATATACACCTATCCCCCGATTTACACGGTACTTGTTTTACACGTTTTCGCTTTTACACAATTTTCCAAATAAGTTTTTTTTTTGTTTTTATCGCACTATACTAAATGCTACTGTGATTGAACACATACGCTGTGTACACATCTCACGAGGAATCCCGAGCTTATGTGCTGACTACATATTTTAACCTGTAATGCATTTTATTTTTATTTCTGTGTACACCTATCCCCCGATTTACACGTTTTTCTCAGGAACGTATCTACCGTGTAAATCGGGGGATAGGTGTATATTGTTAGGAATTTGTGAAACAATTGGCCTGATGATGAACTAACGCTTGAAAGCTTGCCGTTTTATTTAATAAAGAAACTTTTTTCAATTAATTTCATTGGTATATACCGTCCATATAATCCACTTCTCTCATCAAAATAGACATGAACTTTATAGATTCTCATCCTCCCAGAACAGAATTCCCATCCATAAACTTATATATTTGTAAATAGAGCAATCCATATTTAAATCATTAGATAATAAAAAGGCATATATTGGATTTAATAAAAGATTTATTTTGCCAATATTTCGGTTGGCTGAACGCCAACCTTTATCAAGGTATTACATATTTGCATATACAAACTTATCACAGCATAGTGTTATAATTATAACACTGAATTTGTGTTATAATGCTGAGTTTGTGTATACAAAAATGTAATGCCTTGATAAAGGTTTGGCGTTCAGCTAACCGAAATATTAGCAAAATAAATCTTTTATTAAATCCAATATATGCCTTTTTATTATCTAATAAACTTATATGTTAATGGGGACTGTCGATAATTGGAAGGAATAAAAAAGTCGGTTGACGAATGGGTAACACCCTCGATTCCCGACAGTCATGAACCGGGATTGAATCCCGCGTTAATATTTTGTTTAATATGTGAACTTCACATATTATTCACTGTTTCAATTATCATAAACTAGGTTGCTCTTGTTGAGCGGTACCTAATAAAGTGAATTTGAACTTGAACTGGAAGGAAGATCTCAGTAATTATATAATTTTAAAAGAGTTCATCTCTCTCAATAAGTGACATTCTCCATAACACACACAATCCTTGAATTTCTAAACTAGAGGTTTGAATCAATGAAACTCTTGTTAAAAAGCAATGTTCCTCATACAGCTCACTACATCAAATCCCTGTCATAATAAAATAAACGTATACATTCAAGATAATAAGACCAAATCCAAATAAATAAATAGTGTGTGATATTTTGGTAACAGCATTGTTACCATCTTCAGACAAAAGTACTGAAGATGGTAACAAAGTAATGAAGATTGTCTGAAGATGGTAACAACGCTGTTACCGAAACGTCACACACTATTTATTTATTTGGATTTGGTCTTATTACCTTGTATTTATAAATCTATAATCCAAATTGTGCCTTATCAAACGTATACATTATTGACTGTATTGACTCATCCATTGATGAACTCTACTCTTCCCCAGCAGACACCAACAAAAGTCTCAAGTTTGATACCTTAATAGGATTGAGTGGAGATAAGAAAGAAGAAGATAAAATAAACGTAGTGTTCATCAAAAGAGTGGTTTTGGTTCCAAGACATTCCCTGAGAAGTGAGGTCTTCTTCTTCTTCTTTCTTATCTCAAAGCCATGATAATCATGGTGGGTAGTTAGCGACTGCTTTTACTGTAAGCGCACCACATGTCTACACATGTGAAAAGCAGTTCGACTTTGCACTTACAAATGTGCCAGAGCCCCGTTTGGTTACTTGCACTCGCTGGTGGGTTGGACTTTTGCAAGAATCCGGGGCCATTGGAGCATTTTTTTTTTTTTAATAGAAAAAAGTGTCCAATGTGGGGATTGAACCCGGGTCGTAGCGGTCGAAAACCAAACAGTTTAACCAGCCTTCCACCAACCCCCCAGAAGTGAGGTGAAGAGATAGAGATAATACATGACCAGTAAGTACAGTATGGGAATCTGACGGAGGAAGCTGCTCAAGAGAGCAATCACAGTTAAGTAGATTGGTTTCGCTTCGTTCTGCCGATGCGTGGGAGGAGGTGGTGGGTGTCGCTGGAAATCCTCAGTGGGAAGATGGAACAGATTTCTCTTACTTCTCCCAAACACACACACATACACTCATGGGCTAAACTTAAGCAAGTGAAAAGTCTGATATAACTCGTCATCTATATATATTTTTTTTTAAGGAGACAGAGGCAATTTTGTTCACACTTGGTTATCTCGTGTGCCTTCAATAAAGGTCACTGTAATATCTTTCTGAGTTATTATCTGAATCCCGATATACATGTTAAAATGTACAACTTCTTTAAGTTTTGTCCATGAGTGTAGCATAAGGCCATGATAATCATTGTTATTTTTGATCGCCTCTTATATAGTAGAACCTCCATGAGAGGGACACCATCTCTACAAAGGACAGTTTTCACATGAATAAAATGACCATCTTTACTAATCTTTAGGGGGTCGGTGGAAGGCTGGGTAAACCGTTTGGTTTTCGACCACTAGGACCCGGGTTCGATTCCCGCATTGGGAACTTTTTTCTGTTAAAAAAAAAAAAATGCTCCAATGGCCCCCGATTCTTGCAAAAGTCCAACCCCACCAGCGAGTGCAAGTAACCAAACGGGGCTCTGGCATTTGTAAGTGCAAAGTCGAACTGCTTTTCACATGTGTAGATATGTGGTGTGCTTACAGTAAAAGCAGTCGCTAACTACCCACCATGATTATCATGGCCTGTACCACGTGTACTAGGAATAAGCAAAAAAAAAAAAACTAATCTTTAACACCTTGCCTTAAAGGACACTTTGGCTCTGCAACTAGGTGTTGTCCTTTACAGTGAGATTCTAATGTACTGCTGTAATACATCACATAGATAAGTAAAAAGCTATGTTCCATTTTGAACTTTCCCACTCACTTATGGAGCTGGAATTTATCAAGAATCACTAGCCATTGAAGAAATTGAAAAAAAAAAAAACCTGCTTTAATGTAGCTTTTGATCCTGGATTATAGTTGTAGTAAAAAAGGGTAGTTAATACAACTGACAGTATAAATCAGAGAAGTTATGCCATACTCTATCAACACTTTCACATCTTTTTTAATCCTTTGATAACTATCACCTCTCTGGACCACTTTTTTTTTTAATTATCCCTAGTACACGTGGTACAGGCCATGTTAATCATGGTGGGTAGTTAGCGACTGCTTTTACTGTAAGCGCACCACATGTCTACACATGTGAAAAGCAGTTCGACTTTGCACTTACAAATGTGCCAGAGCCCCGTTTGGTTACTTGCACTCGTTGGTGGGGTTGGACTTTTGCAAGAATCGGGGGCCATTGGAGCATTTTTTTTTTTAATCAGAAAAAAGTGTCCAATGCGGGAATCGAACCCGGGTCGTAGTGGTCGGAAGCCAAACGGTTCTCTTCCTTCTTCTCTCTCTAGACCATCAAATGATCATTCTGTTGAACCATTTTGTATGCCACTGTTTGTTGCACCATCCACTCCAAAATGGTATGCAATCATTCCAAGCAGGCCTGCAAGAACTGTACACCCCCTCCCTGTTTCCAGAAGCCCATTTGAGATAACAATTGCATAGTTCCCAAGTAAGATGTGGAACTGACAATAAACATTTACAACATTGCTGATGGTTGCTAGGATGTTTGAAATTGATACTACCCTAAATAGTACTAAATTTCTTTTAAACACAAGGCAATAAGACCAAATCCAAATAAATAAATAGTGTGTGACATTTTGGTAATAGCGTTGTTACCGAAACATCACACACTATTTATTTGGATTTGGTCTTATTACCTTGTGTCTATAATCTACACAAGGTAATAAGACCAAATCCAAATAAATAAATAGTGTGTAGGTGTGTTGGTCTTATTACCTTGTGTTTATTATTATCTATAATCCAAATTGTGCCTTATCATGTCTATAATCTATAATCCAAATTGTACATTTTTTATCATGAATTTATTTTACAAAATCATCCGAGTATTCTGAAAGTGATACCAAGAGTGTTGCATCATGCAAATAATACTTATGTAGTCTCTTGTTACTTTTAGCTGTAGAATTAGAGATATTGTTTCTCTCCTGCTCAAAGGGCAACAAGACGAATTCTTGATGACTAAACTAATACGGAATTTCTTTTTACATCAGAACACTCATGAGAGGACACTTACACTAGAGGAAACCTCCTTACAAAGGACAGTTTTCACCAGCAAAATTATCATTTTTACTAATTGGCAAATTTCCAGTAAGAAAACACCTCTCCCTAAAGGACACTTTGGTTCTGCAACTAGATGTCCTTTACAGAGAGGTTCTACTGTATTGAATCATTGTTACAGCAATAATTGACCTATTAATTTGGACATCATCTTCTTACCTTAATGTATATTGGCCATAACTACATCATTCCACAGGTCCAGCTACATTCCCTACAAAACAAATAGAAGAGAGAAAAGACAAACCCAGATTCCTGGCAAATTACCAAGTCTGAATTCTACACATTCTATTTACATGTAATTATACTGTCCTTAAAAGCTTATGTCCATAGTTTGTTTGAATACCATTTCTATGATTCCACCCTTCATTGCAGCATATAGAAGCAGAATCGTCCAATACAGTATTAGAGCTTTAAGAAGCGGTCTGGTAGATTAAATTACCGAAACCACTGAGAGGGTTCACCATTAATGAGCCAAGCCCTCCCAATATTTTTCATTGCAGTAAAGATAGCAGAAGTTTGTCTTGTGTGTAAAAGAAAGATTTGTGCATATACGGAGGGTGTTTCCTTTCAAATGAAACGATTTTCGAGCGCTCGCGTTTTGCACGTGCAGGCATGCTGCACACGACACTGGTTCCAATAGATCTAGAATCTTCTGGAGAATTCATTTTCATCAGGTATCATGATTTTTGCAACATGGGGGAGAGAGACTAACGCTCCAAGTCGAACAAACAATTCGGACCCTTTCCAAAGAAGGAAACAGTTATAGCGTCATAGTGAAAAAGCTAAAAGCAGAAGGACTAGATGTTGGCAAAGCTACAATATGTAGGGTAGTAAATGGCATCGGAAAGAAAAGGGAAGCTGAATCCAATGGGCAAAAATTTCAAGTCGATCGACCACGTCCGGTGCGGACCCCCGCCACGGTTTCCAAGGTAAAGCGGCTAGCAACTACTGAAAATCCACCATCTCAGCGCCAACTTTCCAGAATGTGTGGAACATCGCTAAAAACGATAAATAACATCATTCACAAAGATTTGGAACTGGATACCCGACGAAAAGGCAAGGTTCACAAGCTCACCCCTTTCCACATGAAAAACCGTGCAACGAATGCCCGGAAGCTCTACGAGGAACACCTGGCCGGTTCCAGATCGGAATATACTGCAATATTGGACGAAGCATGGATGTATGTGACGTATTGCAATGGAATCCGGAAGATCTGTTACATCAAAAGAGGCAATCAGGTCCCGGATAATTGGGTTCACCAATGCTCCGAAACTTTCCCTAAAGGTTTCATGGTTGTCGGGGTAATGACTGGCCGTGGAGTCCTTCCGCTCATAAAGGTTCCATCGAAGGTGAAGGTGAACTCAGAATTCTATATAGAATGCGTTCTGAAACCTGTCATCGAACAACTGAAGGACCTTTACCCAGGGGAAATGGACAAAGTGTTCCTTCATCACGACAAAGCCTCTTCCCATACCTCCAACAAAACCCAACAGTTCCTACAAGAAATGAAGGACACCCTAGGCCTAAATTTTATCAGGAACTCGGACATTCCAGTGAAGTCTCCCGACGCCAGCCCACTGGATTTTTACGGGTTCGGTATGTTGAAACAACGGCTCTTCAACCGACGTCCCAAAACTGAGGCCGGACTTTGGAAAGCCGCACAAGAGGAGTGGTCGAATGTTTCGCTCTCCAAAGTCAAGGAAGTGTTCGCAGCTTGGAAAGTTCGATGCAGGGAGATAGCCAAGAAGAAGGGGAAGCACATAGAACACATGAAAAAAATTCACGTTCGAAAAATAAAGTTCTAACGGACGTTTGAAATCGTTTCATTTGAAAGGAAACACCCTCTGTATATCTTATATAAAGAAAATATATTTGATTTTCAGCTTGAATTTAGATCATTAGAGCTATATAGAATTAATACTTGATGCTGGTTATCTTGAGGATTAAGCTATGGTGGTGCAGCCGTGGTTAAAATCTTGAAAGAATAATATTAAAAATGGTTTTGATCAGATTGTTTTAATTGAGCTTTAGGATTATATAATAAACATAATTTGGTAAAAGCACTGCCTGGCTTAAGGCGAGTAGAATAAGGAAAACAAAAGATTATTTACATAATGTACAAAGGTTTTAGCCGGCCAACGGGGAAGAACAACGAGTTTTTATAGGGAAAGCGTGACCTCTGGCGGTCGATTTAGCAGAGTATTTTATCTATGAAATATAATTTTAAATAAAATAATACTTTAATATAACATAATATCAAATAAAATATTTTAATATAACATATATATATATGCTCTCTTTCTACACAAGTATTGAAACCCAGAGATGTAGATGAGCAGAAAATGGTGAGAGATACAAGGTTCTACTAGGATCAAAGAGTAAAAAATAAAACAAATGGAAGAGATAAAAGACCAACCTAGACTCCTGGCAAACTACCAGGAGAGTTCACATTCTACACAAGTATTGACACAGAGATGTGGATGATCATAAAATCCCGAGAGATACAAGGTTCTACTAGGATCAAAAAGTAAAAAACAAATGAGAGAAAAGACCAGCCTAGACTCCTAGCAAACTACCAGGAGAGTTCACATTCTACACAAGTATTGACACAAAGATGTGGATGAACATAAAAATCCCGAGAGATACAAGGTTCTACTAGGATCAAAGAGTAAAAAATAAAACAAATGGAAGGGAGAAAAGACCAACCTAGACTCCTGGCAAACTACCAGGAGAGTTCACATTCTACACAAGTATTGACACAGAAATGTGGATGATCATAAAATCCCGAGAGATACAAGGTTCTACTAGGATCAAAGAGTAAAAAAGAAAACAAATGGAAGAGAGAAAAGACCAACCTAGACTCCTGGCAAACTACCAGGAGAGTTCACATTCTACACAAGTATTGACACAGAAATGTGGATGATCATAAAATCCCGAGAGATACAAGGTTCTACTAGGATCAAAGAGTAAAAAAGAAAACAAATGGAAGAGAGAAAAGACCAACCTAGACTCCTGGCAAACTACCAGGAGAGTTCACATTCTACACAAGTATTGACACAGAGATGTGGATGATCATAAAATCCCGAGAGATACAAGGTTCTACTAGGATCAAAGAGTAAAAAATAAAACAAATGGAAGAGAGAAAAGACCAACCTAGACTCCTGGCAAACTACCAGGAGAGTTCACATTCTACACAAGTATTGACACAGAGATGTGGATGATCATAAAATCCCGAGAGATACAAGGTTCTACAAGGATCAAAAAGTAAGAAACAAATGAGAGAAAAGACCAACCTAGACTCCTGGCAAACTACCAGGAGAGTTCACATTCTACACAAGTATTGACACAGAAATGTGGATGATCATAAAATCCCGAGAGATACAAGGTTCTACTAGGATCAAAAGGTAAAAAAGAAAACAAATGGAAGGGAGAAAAGACCAACCTAGACTCCTGGCAAACTACCAGGAGAGTTCACATTCTACACAAGTATTGACACAGAGATGTGGATGATCATAAAATCCCGAGAGATACAAGGTTCTACTAGGATCAAAAAGTAAAAAAGAAAACAAATGGAAGGAAGCTGTGATGGTCCATCAACCAAGCGTGAAGAAAGAATTTTCAATTGGAGGAGTCTGAAAGTGGGTCGCTGTAGCCGAAGCCCAGTGAGCTTGTTGATAGTTTTATGTGACTTAAGTTACTGTTGTGAACATTGATTTAAATTAATAATTATTCATGATAAGGTACAATTTGGATTATAGATTATAAACACAAGGTAATAAAACCAAATCTAATTAAATAAATAGTGTGTGACGTTTCGGTAACAACACTTTACAGAAACGTCACACACTATTTATTTAATTGGATTTGAAACACAAGGTAATAAGACCAAATCCAAATAAATAAATGGTCTTATTACCTTGTGTTTATAATCTAAAATCCAAATTGTGCCTTATCATTAATTGGATTTGGTCTTATTACCTTGTGTTAATAATTATTCAGTTTTTATAATTTTTTTTTTTTTAACAGTAGAACTTCCATGAGAGGACAACTCTCTCTGAAGAACATCTCTCTACAAAGGAGAGTTTTCTGCCCCAAGAATTACCATTTTTACCAATCAGCCAATGAAAGTTTGTCTTCTCATGAGAGAGTAGCATTTTGGACCAAAGTTACAATGGGTTAGGAATCCTACCATTATATTCTAAATAAAGGCGAGTGTGTGAGGTGACATACAACATTGAAACTGAGTTTAACTCACTTTTAGAGGCCCATGTCTGATTTATATATAAAGATGTTGTAGTTACTCTCCCACTGCCTCTATAATCAACAATATTTGATAACCCTAAATTTTACCTCATGTAAAACTGACTATACAGTTAAACCTGTCTATAACGCCCCCTCTAAATAACGCCTTCCTCTCTATAGCGCCCAATTTTAAATACGTAGTACGATGCGATTTACATTAATGGTGACCTGTCTATAGCACCCTATTTTGGTGAGTCCCAAGAGGGGATGCTATAGACAGGTTTAACTGTAAATATATTCAAAAAGGATGAATATATTGGATTTATAATTATTTTATTGTTCCAATATTTTGAGGGGCAACTCGCCTCTCTTTATCGAGGATGTTTGTGTTTTTCACTCAAACATGGGCGCACGTGTACACCACTCTCGTTCTACAAGACCATTGAAAGAATTGTATCTTTGATTTAAATATTACATTCAGTATATGTATACAGCTAACAATTATATATAATATTACAGATCAACGTAGTTATGGATATTATTATATGTAAATAATACTATGTATAAATAATGCTATGTAGTT
Source organism: Cordylochernes scorpioides (assembly GCA_030710605.1). Classification (NCBI taxonomy): domain Eukaryota; kingdom Metazoa; phylum Arthropoda; class Arachnida; order Pseudoscorpiones; family Chernetidae; genus Cordylochernes; species Cordylochernes scorpioides. The sequence goes on along the minus strand of CP092864.1, from coordinate 7,839,925 downwards.
AATAATAATGTCTCTTCTTCTTTCTCATCTCCACTCAATCATATTAAGGTATCAAGCTTGTAGAATTTGAGACTTTTGATGGTGTCTGCCGGGGAAGAGTAGAGCTCATCAATGGATGAGTCAATACAGTCAATAATGTGTTTTGGGGTTGCAGGCTGAGAATTGCAATAATAATATCTGAATAAAGAGAGTTTTTTATATAAAAAGAGGAGGAGAGGAGCTATTAAAAACAAGAAGGTATCTTTGGTTAAAGAAGCCACAAGGTACCACCACCAGTATGTGACAGCTGTACAAGCTGCGTACGTCATTAATTAGCCATGTGGCATGTTAACGAGAACAACTAACTCCCTTTCGTTTTATCACTCGGTCGTCTTCATTACTGGCTGATGGAATAGGTAATGTGGGAAGTTTGATGGAAGGATAGCTTCTCTCTGCGGGGGGGAAAAATACAATCAATTTACCAGGATAAACAAAATTGCTATGTATTAATTTATGCCTAACTTGTCCTTATTGTTTGTGGAAGAACATTGCTCGATGCAAATATTTAAATGTAATTTTACTGTCCTAATACCCTTTCCTCTGAAGGAAATAAAAAAAAAAATAAAGCATTGTCTTTTTCTTTATCATCAGTTCTCAACACCCTGCTTTGGCAAGTTCAGACAAATAGCCAACCTGAATACCATGGTTTCAGCCTATGGCATTTTTCAGTATAGGGGCAGCTACAATATTGTAATACAACAGGAGTTAGGAAAATGATGCTATGTCCATAGTTT
>CP092864.1:7826286-7839052 GCA_030710605.1 Cordylochernes scorpioides | reverse complement strand
TGCGGACCTCCTAAGGAAACAAATATTGGTTGTTTGCCGCTACAGGATGGATTTCTGAGGATTCCAAATACAACGGAGCAATAGGATGCCAGGTTTACTGACAGGATGCCAGGTAACATCCTCGATGACACAGCGAGTGTTGTGGGGATATCTGTCTGATAGCACACGTGTATTGACCATGTAGAAGCTGATTGACATATGACCATTGTATTACGTGGGGGGATCGATAGACGAGTTGTCTAAACCGTTGGTTTTTCGACCGCTAAGACTTCGGGATCGAATCCCGCATATTTGGCACTTTTTTCCTAATTAAAAACAAAATGCTCCAATGGTTCCCCGATTCCTGAAAAAGTCCAACCCCACCAGCGAGTTCAAACAACTAAACGGGACCCACTGGCACACTTGTAACTGCAAAATTCGAACTGTTTTTCACACATGTAGACCTGTGGTGAACTTACAGTAAAAGCAGTCGCTTACTACCCCTCCCAACACCTTGTTTATCATGGCCTGCTGTACCACATGTGTACTAGGGATAATGATTAAAAAATATAGTACGTTTTAACTTAACTATATCCATTGGTGGGACACGGAGACTATGGTCACGTAAATCACAGTTTTGGATATGTTTTGAAGGGTCTAGGAAACTTCCAACAAAACAAGTTTAGCTTTCCTCGATCCTACACGAATTCCTATCGCAGTGGGAGAAATAATGACAATGACAGGTTCGACAAGAAGCGTGTAATTTCAAGTTTAACATAAAGTTTGGCCAATTGATTGTTATACCTAGCTGACTAATGCGTATCTTTATTAGAATCTAAAAAACGGCTCTTCAAGATTTTCACCGCAAGAGACAAAAGAATTGTCCCGTTTTAGAGCCGTTACCGAGCCAGTAGAAGAGCCGCCGTTTTTTTCGCTCGATCGTTTTTTTTAGCTTTGAATAAAGACACGCACTGCTAACCCAAGCTGTAATGTTGGTAACATATTTTCCAGCAATTCTATTATTATAAGAACATTTTGAAACCATTTTTGACGCGTATACTTCTTTTAAAATTAAACCAATTTTTTCTACTTTCCTTTCTGCAATGATAAAATAATGGGAAGGAGCCCTGGCTAATCAGTGGTGAACCCTCTCAACGGTTTCACCAGTTTAATCTACCATACCAACTGGCGAAAACGCTGGGAGGGTTCACCACTGATGAGAGCGGCCCTCCCATTATTGTATAATTGCCATAAGGACAGTAGAAAATTGATGTATTTTTTAAAAGAAACATACGCATCAAAAATAGTTTAAACTTTTTATAACAGATGGCGTGCTGATCATTCTATTATTCTTTTAAAAATATTGAAAGCTATTTTTTAAATATCCATAGAAAGAGAGGAATGCATCGGCTACTCTATGTCTTTTAGTTAGATTTCCAGTATTCAAATAAGGTTTCTGAAAACTCCCTTTAACAGACTCGAATCTGCCATAGCAGAAGCTTTGGAAATGTTGAAAAGCTAAATTGAACTACTGGAGTTTTTGTGAAGGGGTGCGAAATTTTTTACTAGAAGTACACCACATATCTCTGCACATGGTTGGTAGATGGTTGTGACTGTTTGTACTGCAAGTACACCACATGTGAAAACATCTACGTTTTAAAACTCTTTATTCAGACATTAACTACATAGCACCAGGCCATGTTGGGCTGTGAACTACTTGTCTCAGTTTATCCGCCAAAAGCTGGTGGACTAGTGCAAGAATGGTGCGTGGCCCGGAAGAGTGTGACAGTTGACCGGATGTCCGATAAAAGAGAGACACACGAGATGGCGAAAGAGTCTTTAAACCGTAGCGCGTGGCGTGTGTACGCACCCGCGGGCGTTGTTGTGTACGGTCCACCTCTCACTGTTCGACCCCCCCAGTCTTAGAACCTCCCATCAGCGACCACCTTCCCGAGCGGCCGAATCTGTGTAAATCATATATATTTTTTTTAATTTCTAATCTCCGGCAGTTGTTAATTTGCCGAAGCCATCCAATGCTCCAATGGCCCCCGATTCTTGCAAAAGTCCAACCCCACCAGCGAGTGCAAGTAATCAAACGGGGCTCTGGCATTTGTAAGTGCAAAGTCGAACTGCTTTTCACATGTGTAGACATGTGGTGCGCTTACAGTAAAAAGCAGTCGCTAACTACCCACCATGATTATCATGGCCTGTACCACGCGTACTAGGGATAAGCAAAAAAAAAAAAAAAAATCTTGTGTCGTCCATGTTCTTTCAGCCTATAAGTGAATTGATGTGGAATCTTCGTGTTGGGATGCAGCTGCTGTTGCTTTTATAGAGTTTGGGATACCAATACCGGTAAAAAAGAATTCCTGACGTGATATAGAAGCCGACTTATAACGATATATCATTTCAAGGAGGGACTAAAATTCTTCATTTATTTTTGTATCGTACCCTTTGTTATCTTTCAGTGTATGTATTCAACATTACCTTTAAGGCCGCGCAATAGCTATCTTTTAGTAGGAAGAAGTATTTTCATATACACAATAAAATCTCTCTTAAAAGGACTCTTTTTGTCTTAAACGAAAGCCTACGTAGAGCTATAAACAACAACAAAACACTGTCCAGTGGCTCCATGCTACATGTACACTTATGGACAAAAAACTTGAGGAAGTTTTATATTTGATGTCGCAGAGGCAATTTTGTTCACACTTGGTTATCTCGTGTGTCTTCAATAAAGGTCATTGTCTGAGAATCGCGATAGACATGCTAAAAGGTACATCTTTCTTAAGTTTTGTCCTTGAGTGTACTTGAATTGGTGTTAAGAAGTGCTATTTTGTCTGTCCCTTGAACATCTTGTCTGCTTAAAATGACATCGCAGCATTGAAATAATGTCTTTGAAGTGTGATGCTTTGTTAAAAGAGTTAGACATGGCCGCCATGTCTTGCTTGAGGAGATAGTGTTCGGAACACGGAGGAACTAGGCTAGAAAGACATCCCTGCGGTAACTGCCAGTACTAGTGGAGGACATCGGCTACTGACCACCCAGGATCTAATATATCCTGCGATATGGAAGGCGACGAGATACTTCGGAAGATAGACAAAACGTCTATCCAGGCAGACCTGTGGAAAAAAACGACAAGAAAATACCCGAATATAGGAAATCCTCATCGTGACTCAACCAGCCAGTCAACAAGGGACTGAGCTCCTCCGACCAACTTCCTATCCAGGAAGATGTTCCTGGCCGGAGCGAGCGTCCGGTACCCCGCGCCGGAGAGATAATTGTCGACTCCCCGTTGACAGCACAATGGTCGTAGCTCTCCTTCCCTCTACATTCCTAGATTACGTCTGATTTGCATAGCAAAAGGGCCGATATGCAACAACAGTCCACCACCGTGAGGGCAACTCTAGACAATGGTATTGTTCTCGCGTTTGTCAGAATGATATACTTCTTTTGTAGGCCCTTCTGTGTGTTTGTGCGATTGCGTCCTTGTAACACTGATACAAAGTCCGAGCTGGGTGATGACCAGCAGTGATCTTGCCTAGTACATACAAGTTGTGTTCTGGACTAGTAGTTTTATAACGCTTGCTTATTTGTTGGATTACTAGTGTAGATATCATTTCCTTTATGCCTTTATCATCCCAGACAATGCAATCAATTTCCTACTGAGTTGCTTTGCAGTTGTAAGGGTTTAAAATATTCCGTTTTTTTTTTTTTTTTATTGCTAGGTGCTTTCTTTCTTTGAGGATTAGCATCCAAACCCTGGTTGTTCTCTCTCCGCTTTTCCAGCTGCGATGTTTACACTTTTCGTGGCTAACGTTGATCTTACCTAAATTCTTTGATATCCCTCTCTTTTCTCCCTTTTTTATATTTTATTTATATTTTTACTTTAAATATATAACCCCCCCCCCCTCCCCGATAGCATAAAATTACAGCTGTCATAGTAAAACTTTCCCACGAGTGGCCGCCCCTATAAAAAGTAACACGGCTAAATCAAGCCAACTTCTGAAGAAAGACCATCTCCAGGAGTATTCTATATATATAATTTTGAGCGTTTTTTTAAAAGAGAATCTACTGTAACAATTAACCTGGTTGCCATGTTCTATAATTTTCTTCTCCATTCCTATCTACCAGAATGGTGAATTGTGTACTCGATCCAACGTAGATGATTGTTACTTAATTATATGGCGAGGTTTTTTTTCCCCTTTCCTTTTACGTTCTCCCTGTTTTATGGTGGTCTAAGTCGTAACTATCATCTGTACGGATATGTTGTAAGTTTGTTGAACTTTATATTTGTATGTCGGCCGCCAGAACCCACGGGTTCGACAACCATATTACTATTACAATTATTTTATTTCCAAAGCGCTATATCCCGCAAGGGATACTTGCGCCAAACAAGGAGAAAATTTTATTTACATTATTCAACGCATGAAAACATTAGAGATCCAGATTTTGTAGAAAGTTTAGAATGTATTTACAAAATGAATTGAACTTTAAATATGATTTTTTTTATCGGAAATCAAATCGTTAAGTTCACAAACAACTAGTTCATTCTTCATTCTATAATTTTGAAATGCTGGGCAATCGATCAGTAGATGTCTTGAGGTTTGTTCCTCAATACCACAAAAACAACTTGAATCCTCCACTGCCTTTATTCTATTTAAAAAACTTTTGAAATTTCCGTGGTTGAAACAGCTTTTAAAAAAATCAAAATAAAACTGTTTTGTTTTTTTACGCCAGTCCTCCCGACCTCATTTTTAAGTCAAACAAACCTGGAAACTTGTGAAAGGAAAAAAGTCGCTCTGCTTTCTACGTCTGTATACTTGCAGTGTACTTACAGTAGACACAGTGGATAGCGTGTTTTCTTAATAGATACACAATACAACCACATAGGCATTTCAGGATGTTGGCCCTCATCAGCATGGTGCAAACTGTACCTCAACGATCTACCAAGGTGGTCAAGAAACATCCAGAAAAAAAAATCAAGAAATGGCTATGTTTGGTCAAATTTGCGCGAGTACGCTAAATATGTGAATATATTAATAGGTTTAATTTAATCTCTTGATATATATCAAAACATACTAGGTTTTTTAATAAAGAGTTTGTTTATTTTGAGGTGTTGCAAGCTCTCGAGCAAATTTTGCTCTTTAACGGGCAGATCCAAAAACAAAAGGATCCACGCGCGGGCGTATTTAGCTCTAATATTGTTGCTATGAAATAAACTCTTTGTCCAAAAGCTATTTTTTCCTTATTTGAACAATTTCTGGGTAACAATTGCTTGCATTATGGCGAGAGAATCACGACACACTTGCGTGTCACGACATGTCCATTCCTTAGTGACGCCATTATCGATTCCTGTCGGTATAGGTACCGCGGTCGTAAAGCGCCGCTCTCATTAGCCCGCCCGTTCCATACAAAGCGCGATGGTTAAAAGAGCAAACTCAGCCTAATTGCATCTAATTACGGGAAGGTTTTAATTTAAAAGTTTTGTGTGGTGAGTGCTTAATATAAAGGGAAGAGATTATACCGCTGCTCCACGGGGCAAATTGCTTTTTCGCCCTCTACTGCTCGCCTTTCAGCTCGCAGTCTCGCCATGGCGTCCGCTGGGTCTTCATCGGCAGGTACGTCTCGGGCTGGTACTTCTTTGGTTCGGCAGTCATATCTTGGGCTTGTACATCTTCGGCAGGTATATCCTTGGCCGGTACTTCTTCGTCAGGTATGTCCTGGGCTGGTAATTCTTCGGCAGGTCTTTCTTGGGCCGGTACCTCTTCGGCAGGTACGCCTTAAGCTGGTACCTCTTCGGAAAATATGTCTTGGGCTGGTACTTCTTCGGCAAGTATAGCTTGAGAAGGTAGCCTTTGTAGTCTGGTCTAATGTTTAAACAAAATAGTGAAGATTTTTTTTTTGGGCTAAAAATTGCACCTAAAAGTAATCCTAGAGTTCTCTAGGATTGCTTCGTATATTATCTAAGTATTGTCAGGGGAGAGCGTATAAAGTTGATTTTTGGTAGGTTGCAAAACACAACAGACTTTACGAAATCTAAGGAGAGAGACCTTTGGAGAATTACAATTCCTTAGCGAACCGAGATACCATTTAGGACATCATATGCGACACACGTCTCAAGACATTCTAGGCACGGTCCAAGACACTCCAAACGGTTCTAGGTACGGTCCAGGACACTATATCCGGACCACTGCACATGGTCCAGGACATCCTAGGGGTAGTGTCCTTGCCATCAACATCCTCTTCAGACCAGGGATCCTGGACGTGGCTTAGCTTCCATCTCGACTAACTTTACTTCTTTTGTCTTTCTTCACTTTCTACCTTCCGAAGGCATTGTTTAACTAACCACGCCACAATGGATCCACGGATGACCAACCTGGAAACGTTCCATTCCATTTACATCTTTTTCTATTGGCCAAGTCACAAACGATTTGTTTGCCTCTTATCATCATCAGCAGCAGCCTCATTTACTTCATTCCCTTCTCTACCCTTATTTTCTCTTCAGTAGTTCACTACTGGTCCTTCTTCCCTTTGATGTTCTATTATTCTCGATCCTCTCTGCCTCTTTTCCCCCATTTCCATTCTTCTCAATGGTGATGTTAATTTCTCCATCTTTTCTGGGGTATTCCTTATTTCCCTAGAACAAGCGCAATACATTTGCGTGGTGGGATAATGGCTCGACAATGTTCGAGTGTGTTGTTGAAAGGTCTACTTTGTGCCATCTGCCTGATTTCGGGCTGTAAAACTCGAGATACTTCCACCCAGTTGTTTTCATTTTCTAGTGCCCATTAAAAAAAAAACTGGAGATTTTAGTACAATTGTGTATATTTGAGATTTTTGAGAAATATATTAACGTCATCTCAATTGAATTTTTATTTGCTTTATTACAGCACTCAACCTAGCTCTCGGTCAGCCTAAGTAAAACAAAAATATATTTAGCTCTTAATGGGGTCCATGATAAATATTTGGATAGAAAGTTGTAGCTGTTTGTACTGTAAGTACATCACATGTTTACATATGTAGTACTAAGCCATGGTGGGTAGAGGGTTGTAACAACTTGTACTGTAAGTACACCACATGTTTACACACATGTACCAGATCATGGTGGGTAGAGGGTTGTGATTGCTTGTACTGTAAGCACATGTCTACCAGGCCATGGTGGGTAGAGGGTTGTGACTGCCTGTATTGTAAGTACGCCACATGCCTACACAGAAAGGCAAATTTCGACTCTACACTTACAAGGTACTGGAGCCCTGTAATAGTGGTTTTCCTTTCCTTATGAGATGAAAGACGTCTAAGCATCATGTGAGCCATAGCATTTTTGTTTAGAAAGTTTCTAAGGATACAATGGCTTCGCTCGCCGCAAGCAACGATATAGTCCAGTACATCCCTAATACTCATCTTAATTTAACGTTATCTACACCATTGATGGTCTATTGTTCTACTGCGTCCTTTGCCAATCCACAGCTGATGCCGCCGACCTTTCAACCATTGTTGTCACAATATGTCACCTCGACCTCCCCGGACTCTTTGTCTTACCACAAGTGGCATATACGATTCTTGATGATCGCCGCTTTGACTCGTATAGATCTAATTGTGAACAAAATAGTACAAATGTGTGTATGTGAAATTGTACTGGGATCAGGTAGATAAATTAAGAAAAAGACATCCCCTGATCGTTCAACAAAAAAGTTGCTAATGCCCTGAGCCATCTGTCGGAATAAATATTGTCGCGGCTGGACCCTACCGGTTCTTTGCGACAACGCCGCTTCCTCCTTCGTGGATCACCTACTCAGTCTCCCGTTGCTCTTCCCTGCAGGCCACCCAAAGACGTCCTGAGAACCACCTCTCCAGTGGTACTCCCTTCCTCTGGCAGTATCTCTCGGCCTTACCACTGGTGGGGGGACACGAGAGACTTACCAGAAGAGCAGCAGCGTGGCGATGATATATGGCGAGAGTAACGACAGAAGGCGGCACGGAGACTTGAAGCACTGACCTTTATTATCATCCACTACTAAACATTACATTTAAATGAGATAATAAACAATGGGTATTTACATTATGTTACATCCTGAGGCCAACATAAAAGTGTATTTACAATTACCCTCCCCAGGAAACAAGACCACAGCAGTCGGCGACTCCCACATCAGTTAGAGAAGGGAAACAGGCGAAAGCGCCATTGGCGGATGTTGTAATCATTTGGAGGCCTCACACGCGACAATATAAACTATACGTTGATTTTTAATTTATTCCAGAATTGGCCGAGAATACCCTTTCTTGATTAAATCAACCTCACGTATTGATATTTATTCCGAAAGATGGTGCAAGCCATCAGCAAATTTTTGTTGTACGATCTCAGGAGATGCCTTTCTCTTAATATATTCGATTGTTCAATGGCGGAAGCTGAAATACATAGTTTTCCTTTTTTAGTGAAAAAAATCTTGATAAATCAAGAAAAAGCCAACCAACGTACGCGTTTCGGGCTGTTAGCCCTCGTCAGCATGTTGCAGGCTGTACCTCAACGACCAAAAATTGATCTAAGAGGCTTCCTGAGAAATCAAGAAATGGGTATTTAAGGATAGTTATGTAAATATATAGCTTAGTTTACACGAGTTGTAAGATCCTGTACTCTCTTCTCCTTGAGGATGAGATGTGAGGGAAGGAGAAGATTTAAAGGTTAATGTTTTAGCATATATAGTTAAACCTGTCTATAGCGCACCCTCTTGGGACTCACCGAAATAGAGTGCTATAGAGAGGGGGTGCTATAGACAGGTCAATTTTAATGTAAATCGCATCGTACTACGTATTTAAAATCGGGCGCTATAGAGAGGGAGGCACTATTTAGAGGGGGCGCTATAGACAGGTTTAACTGTATATGGTTATGCGTCTTTTAACGACGATTTCAAATACACTCATGGACAAACTCAAGGAAGTGGAACCACTTTGATGTCGCCGGTCGTCTGTTTGTTTGAACAGACAGAAACAATTTTGTTCACACTTGGTTATTTCGTGTGTCCTCAATAAAGGTCACTGTAATATCTTTCAGTTATTTGTCTGAATCCCGATATACATGGTAAAAGGTACAACTTCCTTAAGTGTTGTCCATGAGTGTATATGGTTAAAGGCGTTATTAAAAGTTTTTTTTTTGTCGCGCTTTTTCTAGCTTTTTGAATTGAGACAGGTTTTCCTAACTATTCGTGTGAACTAGTCTCAAACCCATTTTTAAAAATCGTTCTTGCGTTTACACTTTTATAATTCCCCCAAATACATTTTTTTCATTCCTTCCATTTTTAATGTTGTGGGAAGGTTATATGGGCATGATAGGACGAGGATAGTAGAGCCTCAACCACCCCATTTAGATCTCTACTGTTGTGATAAATGTATCGAGATGGGACTTATACTGTACGTAGAGTGTGTTGGCTTTCTTGTTAGACCAGTTATTCTTGCTGCACTTCGATGATGGAGTGAGGTCGTTCCAGCTGTCACCTTTCTGAAGGACCATTGCTGTGTTGGGCGGTACCGATGATGTAGAAACTGTGACAATGCTCTGCGACACAATTCCTGGATCTTAAATTACATTCCCGAGATTGAAAGATCAAACTGATGGGTGGATCTTGGTGTCGACGAGGTATTTTGTTGAAGTGGGCTGCTGCCAACTTACTTGTCAAGGCTGCTGCTGCTGCTGATGAAGTGGTTTTGATTTAGGTCGCTTGTTTTTTCAATATCCCGGCGGGTTGGTTCATCACGACTATTCTCTCACGTCGCGTCCTCCAGTTGACTGCTTAGCATGCTTGTTGCTATTTATCCCAAGTATGGCCATGGTAATTATGGACGGTTGGGATTGACGACTGCTTGTACTGTACTGTAAGAATACCACATTGTCTACCCACGTATAAGCTCTTAGACTTCAGCGATACTTACAAGATTCCATTATTCCTGTTAGGGTACTCGCCCTTATTGGTGGTGTTGGGCATTTTGAAAGAATCAGAAAGATCCATTATGGCTATTTAGTCTTAGTATACGCGCTTTTCGAACTCGGGTTCTGATTGCTACAAAAGTGACAACAGTTTGAACTACGGTATTTCATCTATCCCATCCTGAAAGAACTGTCTTGCCTTCAGGTCTGTGGGTCTAACGACGGATTATAGTGACCTACAGGTTTACTGGAGTTACCTACCGAGCCCTTGAATCAGATGGCTTCTACGAGTTGTTCTTCGATTTTCAAGCCTGGCGTCGGTGATATGTATGGTCAAATTAAATTTCTTCCGTAGGCCAAATAGAGGAGCAATGTTAAGAAAATGCTCAATCTTGAAAGAAACCATCTTATCGATGGAAATCCTAGTACTTCAGCTGTGACGGAGGATGCTGCTGTCTTGAATATTGCGTTATCTTGAAAAGGCTTAATGTGTCAGGATTAATCTTATTTCCTGAAATCCCGGAAGCTTCTCTTGTGACGAAGGATGCTTCTTGAAAATGCGTAATTGCAAGAACGTCCTTGATGGAAATCTTGAATCTCCATCTTTACAACAAAGTGAATGGTTTCTGGAAAAATGATCACATCTATTTAATCGTGATGTGTTGTTTTCGAACATCGGTTTGGACCAAAGAGAATTAGCAGACACTTCTCAATTGCCACCGATCATTTTTCATCTTTTAGAAATTTTAAGTCATAAAACTCCGGTTAAGCTTTTTCCCCCCCAAATATATGTCTCTTCTTTTTTTTCCTCCCTCGAGAACTCCACGGAATATACGGTATTCAAGCCGTGCGTTGGTCTCCCCAAGTTTTCGAATTCTTTCTTTGACCGAGAGAGATCAATGGTGGTTGAATCACCATCAGCAAACACACCAGCGGTTGTTCATCTTGCCTGCCGAGGCCATCTTGGGTGTTTATTGTTCCCATTGTTGGTTTCTCCTCCCACCTGTGGAAACCTGATTGAACCTGTTGTCTTCCTGGCTTCTTAATCTCCTATTTGGGAGATCACCATATTGCCTTCTCCAAACTTCTTGTTGTTGTTGCTTGTTTTTACCTTTTTACGAGGGATAGTAAAAGGTAATACAAGTACGTGAGCATCTATCATGTATTTCTTCCTAGAGTCTTAATCTCCTCTTTGGGAGATCACAATATTTCTATCTCCAAACCTCTTGTTGTTGTTTTTAACCTTCTTACGAGGGATAGTAAAAGGTAATTCAAGTACGTGAGCATCTATCATGTATTTCTTCCTAGAGTCTCCTAGAGTCTTAATCTCCTCTTTGGGAGATCACTATATTGCCTTCTCTAAACCTCTTCTTCTTGTTGTTGTTTGTTTTTACCTTTTTACGCGCGATAGTAAAAGGTAATACAAGTACGTGAGCATCTATCATGTATTTCTTCCTAGAGTCTCATAGAGTCTTAATCTCCTCTTTGGGAGATCACTATATTGCCTTCTCTAAACCACACACACACACACAAAAGCCTTTATTAAGACACACAGGTCTTACAGAGGATTCTCCTTGGGGTTATCCTTCTCTAAACCTCTTCTTCTTGTTGTTGTTTGTTTTTACCTTTTTACGAGGGATAGTAAAAGGTAATACAAGTACGTGAGCATCTATCATGTATTTCTTCCTAGAGTCTTAATCTCCTCTTTGGGAAATCACTATATTGCCTTCTCCTAACCTCTTCTTGTTGTTGTTTGTTTTTACCTTTTTACGAGGGATAGTAAAAGGTAATACAAGTACGTGAGCATCTATCATGTATTTCTTCCTAGAGTCTTAATCTCCTCTTTGGGAAATCACTATATTGCCTTCTCCTAACCTCTTCTTGTTGTTGTTTGTTTTTACCTTTTTACGAGGGATAGTAAAAAGCAATACAAGTACGTGAGCATCTATCATGTATTTCTTCCTAGAGTCTCATAGAGTCTTAATCTCCTCTTTGGGAAATCACTATATTGCCTTCTCCTAACCTCTTCTTGTTGTTGTTTGTTTTTACCTTTTTACGAGGGATAGTAAAAAGCAATACAAGTACGTGAGCATCTATCATGTATTTCTTCCTAGAGTCTCATAGAGTCTTAATCTCCTCTTTGGGAAATCACTATATTGCCTTCTCCTAACCTCTTCTTGTTGTTGTTTGTTTTTACCTTTTTACGAGGGATAGTAAAAAGCAATACAAGTACGTGAGTATCCGTTATTAGACCATCATGTATTTCTTCCTAGAGTCTCAAATGTTGTACTGAAACATTCATCTGCAAACATGCATCAAACATTCATGTGCGGATGCACACATAATAGCTGCTTGTCTCTATCGGCCATTTGTTTTATTCTAACAATATGGTCGCGAGATTAGGATTCTACTCTTCCCTATTATTTAAAGCAATACACCTTCTAAAACCTCGTGTAACAGGCAGTAGTTCCTTCCAAGAAATGTGTTTCACACACGTACAACTATATTAAGACCTCCGGTCTTATAAATATTCACTGCAGGAAAGAAGCACAGATAGAGCCCCTATACTCCAGGCAGCACAGAACCCAACAATAACTTCTAGGTCAGACACATGTCCAATGGCCACAGAGATACCACCGTGCATAAGTTAGCGTATCACTGAGAGTGTAGTGTGTTTCTAGATTGTGGGTTGTATTGTCTCTCTTTCCTCTTCAGTCTGCTTTTTATTATCCGCCTTTCTTCCACAACTTGGAATTCTTTCGTTAGACATTTCAGTGTATTCATAGATAGTATATTGGGTGACTCTACGGGCGAGACCTGGAGAACGATGCCCATATGTGTGTTTGTTAAAATTCTCATGTGAGTGGTATG
>CP092864.1:7798848-7826186 GCA_030710605.1 Cordylochernes scorpioides | reverse complement strand
TAAACAGAAAAAAGTGTCCAATGCGGGAATCGAACCCGGGTCCTAGTGGTCGAAAACCAAACGGTTTAACCAGCCTTCCACCGACCCCCGTCCATGAGTGAATACTCTCAATCTCACAAAATAATGGTAAAACAATATTTGAAACTTTCATTAGACACCACCAAAGGACATGAATAAACTTGGGTCTCTTCTGGAAGTGGTCTCTAATTAGACTCCTCATGACTTGGTCTGATATGAAAGGATCTTGAAAAGAGAGGCAACTTCCAGGGGAGACCAGTTGTAGCCATGTTTTGTCATGGGAGACTACAGTAGTTGGTAAAGTGAAATTTGTATCTTCTTTCTCATTTTCCATCAGATAAAGTAGCAATTCAACTTAGCTCCAATATAAAATGCCTGCCTCACACAAGCAGCTGCCACTCTTAACTTGGATTACTGATAATCCTATAACATAAGCCATTATAGAGTTCCATCAGTGATAAGATACAATTTTGATTATAGATTAGTAAGATTAGGTAACAAGACCAATTAACACTTTATACAAGAAAATAAAACCTAATCCAAATAATTTAATAATGTGCGATGTCTCCGCAACACTTACCATAATCAGACAAAAGAATAAATGCTTTTTTTATTTATTCTTTTGTCTGATGTGGTATCAATGCTGTTACCGAGACGTCACACATTATTAAATTATTTGGATTAGGTTTTATTTTCTTGTATCTTAATCTATAATACAAATTGTGCTTTTTCATGACACACTTTATGATACAATATAATGCAGCTTGTGATTGTAAAACGACATTTAAAGATTATCCCGCATTAGTTTCTTTTCAACGAAAAATCAAAATTTATTTTAAGAAGAAATAACGACTATTTCTAACCTTAGGGATGAGGTATGAAAGGATGAATTGTGAAGAGTAATGATATAAACAGAAAAATAATTCCCATCCCTGGACACTTTTATTTTTCCGTTTATCATTACTCTTCACAATTCATCCTTTCATAACTCATCCCTAAGGTTAGAAATAATCGATATTTCTCCTTAAAAAAAAAAGAAACTCATGCGGGATAATCTTTAAATGTCGTTTTATAACACACTTTATTTATTTAGATTGGGTCTGTTACCTTAGAGTTCTATCAAGTTGGCCAACTAAACAATCCATGTTGTTTAGAATGCTTGTTGCTTCTCTTCTTCCTTCTGGGCTTGTCACTTTGTAATTGTTATCTATAATTGTTTACCTTATCATTCACTATAATACTGAATGTAAAATCTATCTTAAGTGTTTACTCGAGGAACTAAAGGAAAAAATAATCAGGATTAGCATAATTTAATACTGGTTTTACTTTAGCCAAAAACTTTTACAAAAAAAAAAATCACAACCTACATATTTAATATGGTTATTTATTTGAGTATTTAATATTTTCAAAATATTTGCTTTATTTGACTTGTAAATAAAAGTATACACTCATGGATAAAACTTAAGATGGAAAGTCTTTGATGTTGCCTGTCATCTATTCTTTTTTTAAGGAAACTGAGGCAATTTTGTTCACACATGGTTATCTTGTGTGTCTTTAATAAAGGTCACTGTAATATCTTTCAGAGTTATTGTCCGAATCCCGATATACATGTTGAAAGGTACAACTTCCTTAAGTTTTGTCCATGAGTGTATTAAAGTGGTTTCTTCCAAGGATATTGACATAAAGCTTGTGAAGATGTTGAATACCTTAATAAGATTATTTTAAGATGGAAGGATTTGCTAATGACACTATTGATAAGGCACAATTTATATTATAAACACAAGGTAATGAGGCCAAATCTAAATAAATAAATAGTTGTGTGACATTTCAGTAACAGTATTGTTACCATCTTCAGACAAAAGTACTGAATTCTACTACTGGATTCAGTACTTTTGTCTGAAGATGGTAACAACGCTGTTACCGAAACATCACACACTATTTATTTATTTATTTGGATTTGGCCTTATTACCTTGTGTTTAATGTCGTTATTGTTGAAGAGATTCAGAAAGCAATTAAGCAATCAATAAAAGTGTGTAATGGAGAGAAGACAATGACAAAATTTTACCCAAGTTAAAATACCATTTGAAAAGTATCCCCAATACTTTTGATTGGTTGATCAGTGCTGCAATCACTCAATGATTTATACTGTAAACACAAGGTAATAAGACCAAATCCAAATAAATAAATAGTGTATGATGTTTTGGTAACACACACTATAAATTTATTTGAATTTGGTCTTATTACCTTCTGTTTATAATCTATAATCCAAATTGTGCCTTATTGATTTATACTGTACTTACTACAGCTACAATGTACTTCTAGAATACTAATTAAATTTTTAGAAAGAAATTTTGCAGAGAAGATAATGATCTATAAAACAAAGGTCACCTCTCTTGTAAAAATAAAAACCATTTGGTATGGTTGCCTTGCAAACCTAATAGAAATACAATAGAACCTCCCTGTAAAGACAACACCTAATTGCAGAGCCAAAGTATCCTTTAGAGATAGGTGTTTTCTTACCGGAGAGTTGCAAAATAGTAAAAATTATAATTTTGCAAATGAAAACTGTCCTTTGTAGAAAGGTGTCCTCTAGCGTGAGTGCCCTCTCATGGGGGTTGTTCTACTGTAATCCAAAAGTGTGGAAAAAAATCTGTATAGGAAGATTGGTATTAACAAGTTTAAGAACTTGAAAGACTGAACAAAAATACCAAAATAAGTCTATAATGGATTCCATCACACGTGGGAGTCCCTGGAAATGAGGAGGCTGACAGATTGGCAAAGGAAGGAGCAGCTGGACATCCTGATGCGGTGAACTCCGAGACCTACCTTTCAGCAAGGGACCATATTAACAAACTAAAGCTACAACTGATAAGGAACCATAGAGATAGTTTCCATCATTCTTGGTACCAAATAGAAAACCCCAAAAAACAGACCCTCCAACTAAACAGAAGGGAATCAATACAGTTGGCCAGATGAAAATCTGGTCACCTGCGCCCTCTAGTCTATAAAGAGGGAGCCAAAAGCTTCCCCATGTGCACTAGGTGCAAAACCGAAGAGGTCACTCCCCAACATATACTAAATTGTATTGGAAAGAACAAAAGATCCCTGTACAGAGAACCAAGAAGAGTTCTTGAACTACTTTATGAGCACGACCTCCAAGATCTTGTCTAATTTATACTGAAAGGATAAGTAAAAAAAAAAAAAAGAACTTAAAAGATCCCCTGCCCCATTTTCCCCTCAATTCCTGGAAGAGAGAAAAAGTACATTCAAGATGACCTTGACCTAAATAATGCCTTCTTATCTGCTACTGTAGATTTGATTTATTCCTACAACTTCTGTATTTTGGTCTCTTCTTCTATTTCTCAACCTCAAATTACATTATTGACCGTTATGAAAACTTTGAACTATTTTTAACGCGTATGATTTTTTAAATCAATTTTCTACTGCCCTTACTGCAATGATAAAATAATGGGAGGCCCTGGCTCATCAGTGGTGAACCCTCTCAGCGGTTTTGCCAGTTTAATCTACCATGAGGCTGTAATATTGCATTTTTCGTTTTATAGTGATACTGAAGCTAGACTTTTGGGGAATGGTATTATATATAATGGAATCATATTAATATTATTGGCTCATCCATTGATGAGCTCCCCAGTAGTCACCATCAAAAGTCTCAGGCTCTTTTTTTTTTTTTGCTTATCCCTAGTACACGTGGTACAGGCCATGATAATCATGGTGGGTAGTTAGCAACTGCTTTTACTGTAAGTTCACCACATGTCTACACATGTGAAAAGCAGTTCGAATTTGCACTTAGAAATGTCCATAGTTTTCTTTAAAACCATTTCTGAGATTCCACCCTTCAGTGCTGCGTATATAAGCAGAATTGTCCAATACAGTATTAGAGCTCTGAGAAGCGGTCTGGTGGATTAAATTGGCGAAACTGCTGGGAGGGTTCACCACTGATGAGCCAAGCCCTCCCAATATATTTTTTCATTGCAGTAAGGGCAGTAGAAGTTTGTATTATGTATAAAAGAAACATTTGTGCTTTTAAATCCTTTCATTTTATATGTACAAATGTGTCAGTTTGGTTACTTGCACTCATTGGTGGGGTTGGACTTTTGCAAGAATCGGGGGCCATTGGAGCATTTTTTTAATCAGAAAAAAGTACCCAATGTGGGAATCGAACCCGGGTCGTAGCGGTCAAAAACCAACGGTTTAGACTATCCTTCCACCGACCCCCAAACTCTTAAGCTCTACAAGCTTGATACAATTGAGTAGAGATATGAAAAAAGAAGACATACTGTTACACCACCGCTATGTCAAGGATGGACAAATAAGCATGCGGGATTTGTAAAGATCTCTGTTCGACTCTTCTTTATTTACCTTTGTGTATTCATGGGGAACAAAGAGAGCATCTTCCAATAGTGGCTGTCAACAACAGGTAGGATGACTTCACTACTGGTCAGATGGACTTCTTTCCTGATTGGTCCATCCATCTCCCAGTCCACAGGTGGCGGATGGTTTTAACTTCCTTTAGTCATCATTGTAACAATATAACTTAAAAAAAAAAAATACCTAATCCAAATAATTTATTAGTGTGTGACGTTTCGGCAACAACATTGTCACCATCATCAGACAGAAGAATAAAATTTAAAATATATTTATAAATAAAATTTATTCTTTTGTCTGATGATGGTGACAATGTTGTTGCCGAAACGTCACACACTAATAAATTATTTGGATTAGGTCTTATTTTCTTTTATTATAATCTATAATCCAAATTGTGCTTTATTATAACAATATAACTTCTTTGATTCAACCAAAAATTATTATATATATCCCTTGGGGTGTTGAATTAAAGAAGGTGGACTGTTTTGGAAATATTATTTTATTAACTCTCTCACAATGGAACATAGTAAAAGAATATGATAAGGCACAATTTGGATTACAGATTATAAACACAAGGTAATAAGACCAAATCCAAATAAATAAATAGTGTGTGACATTTCGGTAACAGTATTATTACCATCTTGTCATTCAGACAAAAGTACTGAATATAGTACTTTTGTCTGAAGATGGTAATAACGCTGTTACCGAAACGTCACACACTATTTATTTATTTGGATTTGGTCTTATTACCTTGAGTAAAAGAATATGTTAATTAATGTGGGTAGAGAGTTGTGACTGCTTGTATTGTAAGTACACCACATGTCTACATATGTAAGTTTCAAAAGTCTTTATTCAAACATTACTATCTACATAGCATTATTTACATATGGAAAAAAATATCTATAATAATGATATACACATAGTAAAGTCAGTTTTACATGAGGTAAAATTTTGGTTTATCAAATATTGTTGATTACAGAGGCATTGAGAGAGTATATATTTACACCATTTTTATATACATGAGCCTCTAAAAGATAAAATAAATGAAGAACATAGTAAAATGAAAGGATTTAAAAGCACGAATGTTTCTTTTATACATAATACAAACTTCTACTGTCCTTACTGCGATGAAAAAATATATTGGGAGGGCTTGGCTCATCAGTGGTGAACCCTCCGAGCGGTTTCGCCAATTTAATCTACCAGACCGCTTCTCAGAGCTCTAATACTGTATTGGACGATTCTGCTTATATACGCAGCACTGAAGGATGGAATCTCAAAAATGGTTATCAAGAAAACTATGAAAAACATAGTGTAAAAAATAAAGTTCAAAAATAAAGGAAAGTAAAGGTGAAAGCATGTGGTAAGTGCATTTGCAAAGAAAGAGAGTAAAATTGATGATTCATATTCCCTATATGATAATGCACAATTTATATTATAGAATATAAACACAAGGTAATAAGACCAAATCCAAATAAATAGTGTGTGACGTTTCAGTAACAACGCTGTTACCAAAACTTCACACACTATTTATTTATTTGGTCTTATTACCTTGTATTTATATTCCTTATAGTTATGTACTGTAAATTAGGTAGAATAAGTGTGGTTATAAAATGATAAAATAAGAACTGGGTGTAAAACAAAGTAGGAAAATGCAGGTAAGTTAAAATGAAGGCAAGGTAGAAGGTATATGTACGAAGGAACAGAGTACTCACAGTTCATGTACAGTGAGGGGGTCGATGTCCGTCCCTTTGAAGATGGTGCTAATCTGCACCAGTTTCTTTATTAAGATTCTTTTCTTTCTTGAGGGTCTTGGTTCTATTGGCGTGGAGAAGCTCCTGTCTGTATTCACGCAGTTTCTTCAAAAGGTCAGGATGTCTGTTAGCTTGAACTGCTATTTTTTCTTTTCTGGATTTTCCGGATTTACAATTTTTTTCTCAAGTCTGTCGCCATGTTCCCATCTCCTTCTGCCTGGGTGTCGTCCACGATGATACGTCGTTCATAACCGAAGTATCGCTGCTGCTCACTGAGACATCGTCCTCTTCACTGGATTCACACAATTGGTTCTTGTATCTTTTTATGTTAGAATCAGATTTCTGGGTGTCCTCGTTTCTTTCATTACCATCTACATTTTTTCTTTTCGAAGCAGGGTTTTCTTTAGCTGGGGCACATCTTCTAGTACTTGTGAAGCCAATTTCAGAGTTTTAGCATGTTCAGGTGTTGCCAGCGATATTATCACCTGTTGTTCATTTTGCTGGCTGACAAGATGTTTTCCGGTTTTACAATGTCTGCAATCGCTATGAGGTATTCTTCAGCGGGGATATCGCTGTCTGACTTGAATTGAATAGTTTCCAGGATTGTTTTACTTCTATTCTGGTAGGTTTTATCAAATATAGACGATTGACCCGGGCAACGCCCGGGTTTACACGATTAAATGTATTTTACATATGGAAGATGGACGTAGTTCCCGGAGGTCACCCGCGAGGCTTTTTTGGCACCTGGCACAGCTGTGTCACCAACGCCAGGACCGCGCGCGGTGGGAACTTGAAATGGCCTACCAGCCGGCAGCCGGGCGATTCCATTATTTCGGAGGGGGGGGGGGGGGGGGTGCCCGGCAGCAGGGAGGTCACGTGCTCGCTGGCAGCCAATGGGCGCCCCCCGCCGTCAACGTCATGTGTTCTAGAGGGCGCTGCTCGTGAGCTAAGTTGAATAATTTGAATATATAGTTTTAATAATTGATTTATATATTTTTTAAAATAGCCTATCGTCTTCCCCGTATTCTTTTACCTATGTATGGAAATTTTGGTACCAATTGGTTCAGTAGTTTTTGAGTTTATCGCGAAACAGACAGACAGGAATTGACTTTTATATATATAGAGATTAGTTTCCTTTCTGCTGCTTCACTGTTGGTTGGATAAGTATTCTCATTGTTGTCATTATTCATTTGAGGATTTATATTTTGATGAGCAAATTGGTTCGAGGGGTGAGTTGAAGGAAACACGGCAACACGTGAAACATGATCAGACAATGAAGGAGGGAGGGACGCTGGCGAGGCGCTCTGCTGGGTTGTTTTCATGGCGATGTTGCATAATAAATCTCCAACTGAAATTTAAAAATACACATTGTGAGAAATATAATGATAAATTTGGATTATAGACAATTTTATTGATTCTTCTAATCAATTGTTACAAAGGTGGAAAAAATATATAATAAGATAGTAAATAAAGGGTAGATAAAATGTAGGGGAATATATATAGTCGTCACTGACCCGAGACCGCTAGTTTGCGGTGACGGTCAATAGATGGCGTCTAGTTTTGACGTCTATTTTGACGGGAAAGGCGACCTTTGTTTCTTTATATCAATATCCTACCGGCAAAATTTCCATCTATAGTTGTGTATGTGTACAAATTTCTTCAGCTTCAATTTGGATTATAGATACAAAAAAGACCTAATCCAAATAATTTAATAGTGTGTGATGTTTCGGTAACAGCATTGTTATTGGCCAGAACAGGAAGGTTCTGTATTGAGAGGAATAATACTTTGTGATGGTGTGTTTAAGGTAACTACAGTGATTGTACAAACTTCACACATATGGAGGGAAATCTTGGGTTTTTCAATATTTTTTCTGCATCTTTCTACCATCTCATTAATTGGAACTCCGAGAAACCTAAAGTTATAGTCCCAATCACACTAATATCAATTAGCACTAAAATCAATTTGTGTGATTAAGATAATTGTAGTTTTTTTACTTATCCCTAAGTACACGTGGTACAGGCCATGATAATCATGGTGGGTAGTTAGCGACTGCTTTTACTGTAAGCGCACCACATGTCTACACATGTGAAAAGCAGTTCGACTTTGCAATTACAAATGTGCCAGAGCCCCGTTTGGTTACTTGCACTCACTGATGGGGTTGGACTTTTGCAAGAATCGGGGGACATTAGAGCATTTTTTTTTAAATTGTAAATAGTTAATGGTTAGAAGATATATATTATAAACTCATTAATTCGAAATTAACGATAATTCAACCATGTTTTCATCTCCTGACCTTCAAATAATCAACTTTTTTTTTTATTATCCCTAGTACACGTGGTACAGGCCATGCTAATCATGGTGGGTAGAAGAAGGTGACTGCTTTTACTGTAAGTGATTTTGCACTTACAAATGTGCCAGAACTCTGTTTGGTTACTTACACTCGTTGGTGGGGTTGGTCTTTTGCAAGAATCGGGGGGCCATTGGAGAATTTTTTTTTTTTTTAATCAGAAAAAAAGTGCCCAATGCGGGATTCAAACCCGGGTCGTAGCGGTCAAAAACCAATAGTTTAGACCACCCTTCCACCGACCCCCATCAACGTTAATTTGACAAAGCGATAATTCTTGTTTAAATATAAATTTATTGCTAACAATACAATACTTTACCATAGAGGGAACAGTGGAAATTGTTAGCATATACAAACCTTGCTTTGAGGTGTTACAATGGGCTATAAAATATTGGCGCACAAGTTTTGTTTTCTCCTGGATGATTTAGGCCTAACTAAGCTACCACTAGTTTTTTTTTTTTTATCCCTAGTACACATGGTACAGGCCATGATAATCATGGTGGGTAGAAGTAGGGGACTGCTTTTACTCTAAGTACACCACATGTCTACACATGTGAAAAGCCGTTCACGACTTTGCACTTACAAATATGCCAGAGTCCTGTTTGGTTACTTGCACTCGCTGGTGGGGTTGGACTTTTGCAAGAACGCAGGCCATTGGAGGCTGCCACTAGTCATTATCAGTATCAAATGGTTGCAAGGTTTTCCCACTATGTACTAAGTGTCAACCTGCAACCCCAAAACACATTATTGACTGAATTAATGAGCTCTACTCTTCTCTGGCAGACACCATCAAAAGTCTCATTACGAAGAAGAAACGGAGCACCTCCTCGGGCTACTCACGCCTGAAGACAAGATTCTTCTCGACAAATTCTTCAACATTATCATCAAACATATTCCGAACATGAACTCCCCAAATGGCAGGGATCTGTCTAGATTCAAGGCGGCTTTAAGCTCCTGATCCGGACGTGCCCTCGGAGAGGGCTACGTCGATTGTATATATATCTCTTCATTCCTACCATTATTATTACCTTATAACTTCCTTTGAGTGTAAAGATTGACGAGATGTCAATAAAGTTGTTTAATTGTCATCAAAAGTCTCAAGATTTACAAGTTTGGTGCCTTAATATGATTGAGTGGAGATAAGAAAGAAGAAGACTGTATTGACTCATCCATTGATGAGCTCTACTCTTCCCTGACAGACACCATCAAAAGTCTCAAGTTTTACAAGCTTGGTACCTTAATATGATTGAGTGGAGATAAGAAAGAAGACTATTGACTCATCCATTGATGAGCTCTACTCTTCCCTGACAGACACCATCAAAAGTCTCAAGTTTTACAAGCTTGGTACCTTAATATGATTGAGTGGAGATAAGAAAGAAGAAGACTGTATTGACTCATCCATTGATGAGCTCTACTCTTCCCTGACAGACACCATCAAAAGTCTCAAGTTTTACAAGCTTGGTACCTTAATATGATTGAGTGGAGATAAGAAAGAAGAAGACTGTATTGACTCATCCATTGATGAGCTCTACTCTTCCCTGACAGACACCATCAAAAGTCTCAAGTTTTACAAGCTTGTTACCTTAATATGATTGAGTGGAGATAAGAAAGAAGAAGACTGTATTGACTCATCCATTGATGAGCTCTACTCTTCCCTGACAGACACCATCAAAAGTCTCAAGTTTTACAAGCTTGGTACCTTAATATGATTGAGTGGAGATAAGAAAGAAGAAGACTGTATTGACTCATCCATTGATGAGCTCTACTCTTCCCTGACAGACACCATCAAAAGTCTCAAGTTTTACAAGCTTGGTACCTTAATATGATTGATTGGAGATAAGAAAGAAGACTATTGACTCATCCATTGATGAGCTCTACTCTTCCCTGACAGACACCATCAAAAGTCTCAAGTTTTACAAGCTTGGTACCTTAATATGATTGATTGGAGATAAGAAAGAAGACTATTGACTCATCCATTGATGAGCTCTACTCTTCCCTGACAGACACCATCAAAAGTCTCAAGTTTTACAAGCTTGGTACCTTAATATGATTGATTGGAGATAAGAAAGAAGACAACTGTATTGACTCATCCATTGATGAGCTCTACTCTTCCCTGACAGACACCATCAAAAGTCTCAAGTTTTACAAGCTTGGTACCTTAATATGATTGAGTGGAGATAAGAAAGAAGAAGACTGTATTGACTCATCCATTGATGAGCTCTACTCTTCCCTGACAGACACCATCAAAAGTCTCAAGTTTTACAAGCTTGGTACCTTAATATGATTGAGTGGAGATAAGAAAGAAGAAGACTGTATTGACTCATCCATTGATGAGCTCTACTCTTCCCTGACAGACACCATCAAAAGTCTCAAGCTTTACAAGCTTGGTACCTTAATATGATTGAGTGGAGATAAGAAAGAAGAAGACTGGTCTTTATTGTAAAGAATGAGGTGTCTTAGAGAGTAACATTCTGCTATTTGAAATAACATACAAAGAAAGACATGCAGTCTTTTTAAGTTTGATCAGCTAGAATGCAAACAAAATAGGATTCTAACCTAAATAGCTCACTTGTAATGTTAATAATATTCATAAATTATGAGCAGCAATTAAAAAAAAAATTTGAATTTTTATTAACACACGATATTAAAATATATTTTTATATTATACAAAAAAAAAAAAAAGATTATGCTGAAATCACAATGTTGTTTTAATTGCATGGCCAATTAATTTGCCAGCAGATCGAATATCTCTAGTTTTTTCCAAGATGTCTCAATATTACCAAAATACTTTGAGTTGTTTTTTGACATTTAATATCACTGTAGGTTTTTAAATCATCAAATGAACAAAAATAAGTGTTTTTTGTATCAGCTGTTTCTTGCCTTTTAAAATTGGCATATTTGGTACGATCTTTTTCTTTTAATGTTTTAAATGGTTTGGTAAGAATGGTGTACTTACATGTTATTGTCTTATTTAATTCATCTATAAATTCATTAATAAGTTCCATAGTAAATCTCCCTTTCATATATTTAGGAAGATTTGAAAACTCTGATGAACTAATAGGTTTCAGTTGCTGTATTAATTTCGTTGGTTTTCTTGCTGATGGTGGTTGTTTTGTATTGTTCGCTTTGGTATTTGGTTGAGTAACCTGCGATGGGAATGTTGGAAGATTATTTAAGGCATGATCAAGCTTTTTATTTAGGTTAATTAATCTTTCTTCGTCTTCTTCCAAGCTTTTGATTTTCTGTTTTTTAATATCAACTTTAACTTCGAGTTGATTGCGTATTTCTTTAAGATCTTCGATATTTGAAAACATTGTCTCCAATACCTTTTTTCCTAAGTTGTCGTAATTTTTTATGCGGAAACATTCTTTTAAAATCTCTGCTTGCGAAGAAAAATCTTTAATATAATCATCTAAATGAAACATTTTTAAAAAGGCGGGCAAACCTAACGTAAACAATAAATTTGAAAAAAAATAAAAGAGGGGGGGTTATAAAACGCTTTGAAATGGAGCTCGAAATTATTTATTTCTATGAATTTTTCACCATAAAATTAAATTTTCAAAGAAAATGGAACTACATATACAGGATATAAGGGGGGAAATATTTACAGTAAATTGATTTTCAAAAATGTATTTTAAATATAAAATTGCTAAAATCTTAACCTATTAGAAATAACGATTTTAAAAATTATTTGAAGCATCTAAATGTGGAAATAGTTTGACAAATGATGAATAAAAATTATGTAACGATCTTTTGTAATTTTATCACGCTTATATTTTTGAAGAGGCTCAAGTTTAGCTAAAGGATATACTAGCGTTTCAACTTTTTTTATTTCACTTGCAACCCGTTTCATTTTGCAACAGCTTTCAAATTATAATTACAGCCATTTTCATCTCTAATTGAAACTTACATTTAAGTGAATTTTGCCTATAATTTTTCATTTTAATAAGCTTCATTATAAAGGTGAAAATATCAGTCTTCCATAGATAAGTTTCTTTTTTTTTATCATCCCATTGTATAATTATACAAGGTCATGGAGACTTCATTGATCAAATTCACAATCTTGGTATGGTTGGAATACAAGTCCTGTCTTGAGGCTACCATACATTCCAAGAGGTGGTATGGTGAGGCCTCTTTGGTCCTGCAGATGGTGCATTGTGGGAAGGTATTTGCACCATCCTTGAAGAGGAGCGGTCTTATATGGCCAGTTAAGTTTCTTTTAAAACGTTTTAATGCACAAATACCTAGCTTTCGGGTACGAAAGCCCTTCTACTGCCCTCTCAGCTATAAAATAAATACAGTAAAAACCTTAACTAAACGTGTCCACATCCATTGCTCACTTCAAGCTTTTAAACCAAGAAAAGCAAAATATTTTGAGAAATCTAGAAACTTGTTTATATATATCATTAATTTTAAGTCATTTATATAGCCACTTTGAAATTCGGGATCGCCAAATTCACAAATCTATATGCAGTTTTCCCTATTCACCAGTATACATAACAATAACAATTTAAAGAAATTCAGAATTAAAGTTTTCTTCAGCAACTCGCCCAATATAAGTTCATTACTAAGAAATCCCATAACAAAGAACAAGAGTTGTATTTATCCTACTATATTTATGAGAATGTCATATACTCTATAGAATACAAAGATCGCAAAAACAAATATGTAGGTGACTTGCAGACATTTAAATATAAGAATATACAACATAGAGAATCAATACAGAAAATTATTAATATATCATCATCTAAGGCCATTCCTACTCCTTATCAGAACCAAATACCCATTATTCCAACATCCCTGATTAATCATTGTGTATATTATGGCCTTGTGCCAGACATTGTCGAAAGCTTTGCTACTGTCAAAGAGTAGTGATTTAAAGGCACGTTTGTTATTAAATCCATGAAATGAGTATTCCAACCATTTTGGCCATAGTCCGTGTACTGTGGACGCGTCGAGATGTCTGTCCATAGAGATTTCACATATGGACCAACCAGCCCTTCCGAGTACAATCACCATACCTCTCGTGAAATGGTCTGTCTGCTGAAACTGCCTCTGCTGGCGGCGTCCTGGCATTCTTTCTGATACTGAACGTTTTCTCTAAGTCACATTCTGCCAAAAATCTTTTGCCCTCGTCAGGAAAAAATAAAGCATTTGGCAAGGCGTTATATGAAACATTTATAACGCTTTACAAAATGATTTATTTATATTTTTCCTGAAGAAGACAAAAGATTTTTGCCTAAACGTCGAGAAAAAAAAATTTTTTCTGGACGATGTGTCTCTTACTTTAAGAAATATGAATGCTAGCTCAGGCAACCTTTATCTTCAAGATAGTTATAAGTTGTTCCATATGTATACATATTAACCTTTTTTTTTTCACTATTTTTGACGCGTATGATTCTTTTAAAAATATATCAATATCCTACTGCCCTTACTGCAATGATAAAATAATGGGAGGGCTTGGCTATTCAGTGATGAACCCTCCCAGTGGTTTCGCCAGTTTAATTATGCAATTAATAGTTTTTTTAGTTGATAAACTATAAAATGACTTTGTGAAAACTGATGATATCAAGAAGAGTATTTTTTCTGCTTTTAAAATGTAAAGGATTTTGTGTGTTACAGCATTCAGACAGCTCAGATTCCCTTAGTCTGGAAAAACCTCCCTGTTGCCCCCGCTAAAATAATGTCCCCTCTTTTTTTGCAAGTAAGTATAACATTCCATTTTCCAATGCCATACGTTAATGGACAGAGAGAATTAAAGCATTTATAAATAGTAAAAAGGTGTCAATTGATTTAAATCGACCAGATATCAATTAAACAAATGCTTCAGGTTTATGGAGATGTGTTTCTTCATCTTTATTAAACATAATCTCGAGCTTTAGGGTATATCTGTCCTTCTACAGGAGTATATAAATGTTTATATATTTCTATGTACTTTTGTAGAAGAACAGAGATGTCCGAAAGCTCGAGATTATGTTTAATAAAGATAAAGAAACTCATCTCCAGAAACCTGTAGCATTTGTTTGAGTAAGAAGGATTATATAATGTTACGTAGTTTATTTATGTTAATTTTGTTAAATTATTTGCATATATACGGCCAACAACCCGAAATGCTTACGTGGTTGACTTTTCTTGATTTATCAAGAAATTAGGATTGGCCAAATATATATATAATTGGAACAAGCTAAATCAATGTTTGGCTGATTTTTGTTCCACTAGATGGCGCTCTGACATCTAAAAATGTTCATGTGAGCGGTCAGGAATATACCAATTTTGTTTTTAATATAAACACCTGACATATTTTATATATTTAAAAAAATTACTTTATTTTTTTTACACACATATATGTTTTGAAAATAGAGCAATCCATAAATAAATCTTTAATTAAAAAGACATATATTTGATCCAATATATGCCTTTTTAATTAAACATATATATGTGAAAAATAAAATAATAAAAAAGGGCCTGACGATGAGCTAACGTTTGAAAGCTCGTCATTTTATCTTAATAAAGAAACATATTGTAATTATCTTGATATTGGTTTATTGTGTTTAACCCAAAATGCATTCATGGACAAAACTTAAGGAAGTTGTACCTTTTAGCATGTATTCAGACAATAACTCTGAAAGATAATATAGTGACCTTTATTGAACACACACGAAATAACCAAGTGTGAACAAAATTTCTTCTGTCTCCTTGAAAAAAGAAATAGACGACATGCGACATAAAAAATTTCCCCACTTCCTTAAGTTTTGTCAATGAGTGTATTAAACTTGTTATATGTGAATCTATAAAATTTGAAGGCAAAGAAAGTTAATAAAAATAGAGAGGATAGAACCAATCATTTAATGAATAAAATGGACAAAATACACAAAGGTCGTTATTAAGAAATATATAGTCTTATATGGCAATAAAATTGACTCTGTCTCCTTAAGAAAAAAAAATCAGACGACTGGAGACATCAAGATATGAAAATTTCTTACTTTAAATCCTGAATTGTTAGCTTATGGTTAATTTTAAGAATTCAAAAAAGTTAATGGAAAGGGGCTGGACATTTTGCTAAAAATAAGATGAAAGATTAGTAATGAAGTTAATTAAATAAATATTAATATAGAAGCCATAAACTTTTTAAAGTAATAAGTAAATACCCCAAAATAAGAAGATTAGATGTTCTATAAATAAAATAAGGGGAAAGAGCAAAGAACATAGATTAATGGCCGTAATATTGATTAAATAAAAGATGGAAGATAAACAAGGCAAATATTAATGTAGAAGCTAGAAAGTATATGCATTAAAAAAGCAATACCTAAAAAAAATGGAAAAATTTTATTTTCTATAAATAAGGAATAAATTGGGGTGTATATAAAAAAGCAAAGAATTATTTTAATGGATGTAATATTGATAGAAAGAGCTATGGAAAATAGACCAAACAATTTTAATATTGAGCACAAAACCGTATTTCCTAATAAAAAGGGAATATCCACTAAAAGGTGAGATGTTTTTTCTCTTTAAAGAAGTAGAAAGTGATGAAAAAGAACTTAGAGATGAAAGGAAAACCAAGGGGAGAATTTCTTCCAGTAATATACCTATATGAGTTCTAAAAGAAGAAGAATTTTTCAATAAGAATTCCTTACGACGCTGTTCTACAATAGGTATGTTGCGAAAGCTACACAGATTAGTCTTTAACACATATATCAAAAATTACATTAAATAATTTGACATAGAGAATTTATTTTTGAAGATTATTTGTTGGTTGGAAGTAGATTCAGAAAAAACATCAACCACATCAACCAATGATTTATTTAACTCCTGACATATCAGTGACTTGCTGACACTCTCCTCAGTGGAATGGTTATATTGAATCCTGGTTCTACTTATATACATATACGATTTTCTAAAATAGATGTAAAGCGTCACGTATTTGCATATATAAATCTTTAGTTGATGTGGCTATATTTTTTCTGATTTTTTTTCCTTGTTACTTCACCATACTGTACAATAGTGTAAATAATATGTCTTCTTCTTTCTTATCTCCACACTGGGTGAAGTAGAATGCGTCTGCCTTTGTCATTAAGACTGGGAGTACTATTCAGTGGAAGGCCGACTTAGCTAAAAAAAAAAATTTAAAAAAAATGGCCGCCTCTGACATGAGGAACAGACGCCATGTGCAGCCGCTCCTAACATGGAGTACAGACGCTGCTCATCCTGTATCCCTGGATTAGGAGCCTTTACAGGGTACTATCAGCCGGGCCAGCTGAACCCAGTTTTTTTAGTGAGCTTGTTACTGCTTCCCCTCCTCTTTTTTCATCGGGCTTGGGACCGGCAAAGGCGGAGTTAAATCTGTAATAATAAAAAAATAATATTTGACCATGTAACATGTATGTTGTTGTGTGTGCAGTGTTCCCCTTCCCCCGCATGAATCAATCTGTATTACATATCAAGACAGCAACCTACCCTCTTAAACACCCCTCTCACACCCACCGCCGATCTTCCCTATAGCAGACGAAATGATAGGACGCCATTTTTAACCCAAAAAAAATATTTCGTTGACATAACATATCATCACGGTTTTATGTATTGATATCGTTTTTTACACAAATATTATATATATTATATATAAAGATATTTAAAAGAGAAATTATTCGCAATAAAAGAAGAATGTGGAAGCTTTTATCAAGCTGTTTAGAGTAAAAGAAAGGTAGAAAAAAAAAGAGAATTATATGAAATTTTTATATTTCAATGTATAAAAAAAAACTCTGCATATTTTTTAGTGTCATTATCTCACTAATTATTTATTTCTTAAGTACAAAGTATATATATTCATATATTTATTCTCTTACAAGAGAAATATAGAGAAATCAGACAATGTTTTATTACAGAGTTTGTATCATATATAATTAGTTTATAAAAAAGAAAATATATATATTCATTGCCAAAGAAATATGTGATGTTTATATTTTTTAAAAATATGTCTTTTACTTATTTTTTTTTAATTCAAAAGAGAAAGTATTTGCTATACGTATAGAAAAAGCGAAAATTTTCAATATCATTGAAATAGATTTTAAAATTTCAGTGCTATTGAAAAATTTCCTTTTGTTAAAATGAACTTTAAATTTTACATTATTTTTTTTTTACATTTTTAATATCATTTGTAAAATTTAGTTTTTTTATTTTATTTATTTAGAAGATGTGTTTTGTTCTCTCAATTTTATATAGAAACTTTCTAAAGAACATTTTAGAGTTGAGCGTTTGATACGCCTGAAAATGAAAGGGATAATTTTGGAGCTTGATTGTAAAATTTCAGATGAATCTGTATATCAAATACAATGATATTTTATATATACACTATACAATTAACTAAACAAGATAGTTCTTTGTATATTTGCTAGAAAAAAATTCTTCTTAGGAATATTTTATACGATTTCCAGACAATTATGATTTTAAAACCTGGAGGAGCTCTAATATTCCTTTGAGATATTTATAAAAAATCACAAAGTACTATTTTCATAAATAGGATTTTAAGAAAGAGAATAGAGTTGCTATAAAAACTATCAAATGCTAACTAATTATTACGAATAGTATTCAATCAAATCTATATGGATTTTGGGTTTTTTGGAGAAATATTAAAGAGTGTGGACTATAATTTAGTCTATTCAATAGGTAAATATGATAGAACAGTTTCATATGTGTTGGTTTTATTCATAATTAATATGAATATATATTAATGTGAGAGGGAGGGGTTCATCTGGGGATTTAAAAAAAAAAACATATATTTACTACACATATATATACTCTCATATTTAAATATTATATCGAAATGATGGGGAAAGTTTTATATCTATTTATTATTGTTATTGTTGAAGTTTAGTTGATGTTTTTGTATAATTTAAAGATTCTATATATTTATTTATATATACATACAAAGCCAGAAATGGAAAAAAAAATTCTTTATATCATTTTTTTTTTTGGGAGTTGTGCAATTTTTTTTTCGTCTTTGTTATTATTTTTGGAACGTTATTGACAATTGGAGAATTTTAACACAGAAAAAAAAACCAGGAAATAAAAAAAGGTAAGGTGTTTTTAAGAGAGAAAAAAAAATGTTATACAAAAAAAAACTTGACCAAAAAAAAAAAATTTTTACAAAACGATATATCTCTAATTTTGCTGACATTAAATTTTTTGGAAGGAATAAATACTAATTTATTGATATATATATTAAACAAACAAAAAAAAGAAAACAAATTGAGGACCACTTAGTAATAGAAATTTATATTGGCCTGATGTACATATTACAATGTCAGTGAAGTTACAGGTATCGTGCCGGTCTTCCTATAAAGGACCTAATTCTATGTTATCTTTCAAGATTTTGCTCATTCAACACACACGAAGAAGATGACAATCTTAGGGCCTAAAGATTGTTGGATTGCTAGACCTCTCCGTTGTTTCCCATGGAGCTGTGACGAATGTGGAGGAAAAAAAAAAAAAAAAAAAGAAAGAACAAGAAAAAAACAAATTTCTCGTGGGCTGTGATAACACCCTATCAATTCCGCATTGCGTCGAAAGGAGCTTAGAATTTTTTCTCCCTCTTTTTCTCACCGAGTATTCTCTTAATCTTCTTCACACTTTTTCAAAACTTTAGAACAATCATTGGTGTTTTTTAACAAATCTATTTGCACCTCTTTCTACTGCATATCACTCACTTTTTCGACACAAAAAACACTGTCTTCTTCCTCCCCTATTGTGACTTTGTTCCACCACTCAATGACCAACTACTGTTCGTGGGTGCAGTGCCAAATTTTTTCTTATAAGCCTTTAACTCTTTCAAGGATGGGCTGTTTTTTGCTTCATACGTAATATTCAATTCTTATTACCATGTACCAAGCATACAAACTAAGGAATTTGTTCCATATTCTTGTACTGTGGATTTTCTAAATGTTTTTTCCTATGCTATTTGCTCTCTTTGATATTTAGATCTCTCTCTGTGAAATTATTTTTTTTCAATATATATTTCTCTCTCTTCTCTTCTTTTATTGTTTCTATATTTGATTTCCCTCTTCCTTCTTCCCCCCTTTGGATCTTAAGGTCCCTAATCCATCTTTACAAACTAGAGTAGAATGTCTGTGTGTGTTAATCCCAATTATCTGTATCTCTATTTTCAGCTTTCTCATTATAGTGTGTTATCCTCTTCACATAATAAAAAAACGAAGAAAAAAAGAAGCTCTGACGATGATTTATTTTTGTTTACAAAAGCAATGCAATAATTGCAATTGCAGATATTTCACTAGTGGTTTGTGATGCCAATAGTTAAACAGTATTGGAAAAAAAAAACGATGTATAATTTTTATTGAATCTATGTAATACATGCCATTCTAGTTAATAATAAAATTGTTGTGAACATTTTAATTGATTTCTTTGTGATTCTGTGTTTCTTTTACATCTATATTTACACATAACATTTATTCCTTTTTAAACTGAGAGTATTTATACAAAATGAGTTTAAGGATATGTGATAACAGCTTGATTCTAACCATCTCAATACTAATAAGGTAATCTGCCTTTTTACAATTCACTATTTATTTATTTCAACACACAAACGCGATATCCCGGCTAGGGATAATTGCGTCAATTTACATTTTTTTTTAAAAACAGAAACAGTTATAAAATTTTTACAAAAAAAAAGTAATCGAAATAAAAAGAATATATATATATATATATATTAGGAACCTGAACCTTTCAGGTTTGAAAGAAAATCATGAATATATTTACAAAAATAGCCAAACTTATGATAATTCTCTCTGCTATTTACAAATTGATTAGATCTACAACATTATTTATTGTCTGTTGTCTAGCGGTGAAGAAGAGTGGGCATTTCAGCAGTAGGTGTCTCGAGTCCTGGAATTCGTTGCCACAATGACAGCTAGAGTCTTCAATCGCGCCAATTTTTGATAAAAATCCCTTAAAATTTCCATGGTTCGTTATAAACTATATTAAATTAAAAAAATAAATAATTACAATTCACTAGATGTGACTCTCCTGTACATGAAGTAAATAAGGAAACAGGTTTCTGAAGATGTAAGTTTATTTTCATTTTTATTGCAATCTCAAGCTTTCAGTCATTACCGCCTTTCTACATGCCCTTCTACTTGAGAATGCAATAAAAATGAAAATAAACTCATCTCCAGAAATCTATTGAATTATTTAATATCCCCTTTTTTGATCGCTAGGCAAACATATACCAATTAATATGCAAACTAAACTTCAGGAGCAAGTTTCTTTTGAGATTTTATTTACCAACTTTAGCATTCGGGTTTATCAGCTTTACTACTGGAAAACTCTATATTAACTTAATAATAATAATAGCATTTCAAAA
Organism: Cordylochernes scorpioides; assembly: GCA_030710605.1. Lineage (NCBI taxonomy): Eukaryota > Metazoa > Arthropoda > Arachnida > Pseudoscorpiones > Chernetidae > Cordylochernes > Cordylochernes scorpioides. Next base: position 7,805,315 of record CP092864.1, on the reverse strand, counting down.
CCGAAATCTAAAGATAATACAAGTAAATAAAATCTCAAAAATGCATCCATATATATTTCATTTTAATTTGATACAAGGGATTACTTTATCGAGAACTAGACGGGTGACCCGGGCTTCGCCCCAGGATTGACCCGTGTGCATATCTACCCGAGTAATATATATTTAGATAAGATTTTTTGAATAATTGTTTGTTATTAGCATTATCTATTTGTTTGCATCAGCATAATTTAATCTAATCTTTGATAGAGGGCGCTGTTCGTGAGCTAAGTAGAATAATTTGAATATATAGTTTTAATAATTGATTTATATATTTTTTAAAATAGCCTATCGTCTTCCCTGTATTTTTTTTTACCTATATATGGAAATTTTGGTTTGAATTAGTGAACTACTGCGAATTTGTATACCGGACATACAAACAAACAAACATACAAACATTCATTTTTATATATATAGATTTACACTCATGGACAAAACTTAAGGAAGTTGTACATTTTAACATTTATATCGGGATTCAGATAATAACTCTGAAAGATATTTCAGTGACCTTTGTTGAATACAAATGAGATAGTGTGAACAGAATTGCCTCTATCTCCTAAAAAAAAAACAAAAAAAAAAAACACGACTGTGGTGGCATCAAAAATTTACACTTCCTTAAGTTTTGTCTATGAATGTATATTCTAGAGAGATATTAAAAAACACTTTACAAGGTAAATTCTTAAAATAGAAGATGTCAGTCTAAGAATATTTCAATCTACAGAAACGATGATTTTACTAAAAAAGGTGCATCAAGTACCTATACACAATTTTATACGAGGCAATAACGCGCCATCTATATATAACAAATGAAGACATTATAACGCGCGAATGTTTCACAAATAAATCAAAATTCTACTGCCCTTACTGCGATGAATTGTCCATAGTTTGCTTAAATACCATTTCTAAGATTCCACCCTTCAGTGTAGCTTATAAAAGTAGAATGATCCAATACAGTATAAGAGCTCTAAAGAAGCGGTCTGGTAGATTAAAAATTGGCGAAACCTCTGGGAGGGTTCACCACTGATGAGCCAAGCCCTCCCAATATTTTTTCATCGCAGTAAAGACAGTAGAAGTTTGATTTATTGGTGAAAAGAAACATTCGAGTTCTTAATGTCTTCATTCGTTATATACAATTAATATTATTTGCATATTTCGACAAGCATCACGCTCGCATTTAACAACACAAATGATTCTATAGTGGTAAAGTTGCTGGAGATAACCATTTACAGTAGCTATATATTTAATCATTTATCTTGTTAAAGGCAAGCGTTATACTCACCTAAATATTGAAATAATCATCTCATTTGATCCTAGAAACACCACTTTTTATTGATATAATGGTGGTGTCTTGTCCACTCCATGGAAAGGGGGGAAGGGGGGGTGCCATTGCCCCGTTAGTCAGCCACATCTCAGAGTTCTCTGTGGACCTTCACGGTTACCGTAGCGGCTCGGGGCTCACGACACGACACCGTACTACAGGGCAGTCCCTTACTTGTGCTGCTTCTCCCGCCTGCCACGTAGAGGAGGACTTCTGGGCAGGTATTCATATAATAGAGATATCAATACAGTGGTACCTCGACATACGAGTTTAATTCGTTCCGCAACCTTGCTCGTATCTCGAATTACTCGTATCTCGAAGCAAATTTCCCCATACAAAACAATTGAACTACCATTAATCCGTTCCAACCTCCAAAATGTCACCCCAGTTATTTTTGTTACGTGGTTTTGAATAATAAAAACGTATTTATAAATATCAAATATTTATTGCACAAAAACAAAAAAGAGAATGTAAATAAATAAATTAGATATCCTCACTGGTCTTTGCCTTTTTCGCTACATTTTTCTCGCTTTCACCTGTAGGCCGTTTAGAAAAAAACATGTCCAAGGAGGTTTGTTTCTTCCTCCCTCTCAGAATGTTCCGGAAATGAGTTAGGCAAGTGTCATTAAAAAGGTCAGATGCACGACCTGTTGCAACTTTTTCTGGGTGTTTTTTTTCCACGAACTGTGAAACTCTCTCCCACATTCCTAAGATCTCCTTTATCTCACTTGTAGAAATTTCACGTTTTAATTCAATACTCATCTTTTTCTTAGCACTTGACTTTTTACAAACTTTCTTTCGATCCATGGTTATAAAAATTAATGAACTAAAACTGTAAATGTAAACGCAACACAAAACGCGAACACAAAACACAACTTATCACAGCGGAAGCACGCTGCTAACTGATCGTGATGGCGCGACTGCGTGTTACTACCGAACCGAACTCGTATCTCGAATTTCGCACGTAACTAAAAGCAAAAAATCACTTGCTCGTCGGCTCGTATCTCGAAAAACTCGTATGTTGGGGCGCTCGTATGTCGAGGTACCACTGTAGTTCAATAAAATGTTACAATATATACTTGACAAAGCTGGTGTTGTGGCTTTGTCATCGACCCGAGGCCGCTAGTTTGCGGTGACGGTCAATAGATGGCGTCTAGTTTTGACGTCTATTTTGACGGGAGAGGCGACCTTTGTCTCTTTAGATCAATATCCTCCCGGCAAACAAATTCCATCCATATATACTTGTATAAATATTGAAATAAACATAGTCTCCTATTGTTTCTAGAAGAGAGCATCCTTGCTTCAATATCAAGTTGAACAAATCAGGTTTCCGGGGATAAAATTTCTTCTGTAACATTTTAATTCACAAATCTCTAAATTTCGGGCATGAAGGTCCTTCTACAGGAAAAAAACACTCTATTTTTTATTTATTTATTTCAATTCAAAACGCTATGTCCCCCTTGCGCTAAATGTACATACAAATATAACAAAGAAAATATTCAACATGGAAAGATACATAGAAAGTAACTTAGAAAGATTCATAAATATTATTTACATATAGAGATATTCTTTGAATTTTATTTACAGTTACATCATTAAATTAAAAATATATACATATATACACACATATACACGCATACACCTATATATTGTTTACAACCATATAATATGTCCAATATTTCTTTGAGATCGTTACATCAAAGACCATTTTTCTTAATGAAATCCAAAATATATTTACAAAGGAAATTAAATTTTATATATGTGTCCTTATAAATCGCCAATAGGACTAGAGAATTTTGCAAAATTCGAAAAGAGCGCTCAGTGAACACCCGCGTTAAAACTGCAATCAAATAACTTTAAACAGCCTTTATATTTGATTTTATTTCAACTCTAGTTCTATTTTGGCGATTTATTGTAGAGTTTTTTAATTCTGTAGAAGGACTTTCCTGACCAAAAGCTAGAGATTTATAAATTAAAATGTAAATTCGAAACTATTATAGATGCGTATGATTCTTTTTTAAAAATTAAACAATTTCTACTGCCCTTTTACTGCAATGGAAACAATTAATGGGAGGGCCTGGCTCATCAGTGGTGAACCCTTTTAGCGGTTTCGCCATTTTAATCTACCATAACAGAAATCGCGATTAATGCATCATAAATTAAAATGTTATAAAAGAATCTTATCCCCGGATGCCTTATACTTTCAACTTGATAGATGACAATGTAGACAACATATTTAGTATTGGATCATCCTTTTCTCCATAAAAGTATAGTAACGGAGAACTCTATAAATTTTTACATTAAAGCGTCGCTTTGCGACTACGACCCTTTAACGACCACGCTAGGTTAACAACAACTTTCCAAAAGCTCTGAATCTTCCACACGCTTTTAAGATAACATCCTTAATAGAGATTAACGCCTCAAATTTGACCATTGACCGCAGAAATGTATCTCTTAATCCGGCTGACCTTGGAAAAAAAAAAAGAAAGCTGACTGGATACAGAGCGAGATAGAGAAATGTCATCATTTTAAGATATTATCTTTCAGTAATTGAGAGAGATACAAGAATATATATAGTTTATAAGTATATGAAAAGGGAAATAAAAGTAAAAAAGAATAGGATAAACGGTCAGGCATTTGATATTGATGAAAATGCATTTCCTGAGCCGTTCAATCAGCTATGACCAGACTTGTTGGTCGTTGAGGTACAACTTGGACAACACTGATGCATCCTGCGATTGGAGTTATGAAATCAGACGAATTTGCTAAAAAGATGTTTACACTGTTGAAGTGGCAAGGCCGATTTTCACGCCAGAATGTGCAACATAGAGTTACAGGAAGATGTGCCAAAGAGATGCTTCTTTTACTACATGAATACCATCTTCCCGCAATTTTATTTGTATGTGTGTGGGTATTTTAAATCACGCTTAACCCAAAAGAAAATGTATAGAAGTTTTCCAAAACAACGAAGAGTCCAAACAATCAAAGTTCCTCATATACTGTTTTTGTTTTCTTTACAAATCAGAATGCGAAGATGAACAATTAATTATTATATTTATTTTAAGATAGTGAACTTTGCCTAACTTATGTCCTTTCTATCAATTCTATACAGACTAACTCGAGCTGTCTCTATATTAAAAAAAAAAAAATCCCTCATCTCAAGGAAAACCTGTAAATAGACTTTCTTGGTCGACGTGAGAAATGGTGAGTGCATCGTCATTGAACACTTGGCCGATTATCCAGTCCTACAGATCAAATGGCCTTTGGAGGATTGTGAACCATTCGGGACGAGAGGTTGTCTACAGGACTGGAACATGTCGCAGGAACGAGTCAGAATGTGCAGGATGGTACTGAGCATGAAGAGCCAATCTATTCATCTAGTCTTGCCCAAAGAATACCAAATTCCCTAGAACTGTCCAAATAAATATATGAAGCACAAAACAAAAGAAAATTTCGATATAAAGAGAAATACAGTATATACCTGTCAATACAACGAGTAAAAAAAAATTGTCGCGTTTTTCTCTGATACATTGATCGATGAGAGCTTTGACTACTTGTAATACCAGTTCAACAGAAATGCTGAGATTATATTGTTACAAAGTATTTATTAATTTTATTATTTTTATTAACAGAGTGGTCATTTTTATGTTTATATTTTTCTACTCTGTAAATTTCCCTCGTGGCTTATCTTTTGTTTACCACTCATAGTTTGTTCTTGCCTGAAATATATTGCTGTCTCCTCCTGAAGTTTTTGTCTTCCCTAATTTTACACGTGGCAACGATATGTTCAAACTGTGTGAAGGATAAAGGGATTAGAATACTCTCAGTGGTTGTTATGCCTCTCCACCAATATTATTTAGAGATCATTACCTATTTATTGATACACTTACCTCTTATAGCAAAGATAGAAGGATTTTTAACGCCTTGCTAAATGTTTAATTTTTGTTTGCTCCTGACGAGGACAAAAGATTTTTGTCGAAACGTCGAGGTAATAAAAAGATTTACTGGCCGAAGTATCTTTATTTTCAAGAAACTTACCTCTTAGACTCTCCTGGACAAGTACATAGAAGAGGTCTTAATAAAATGCTTTTCTTGTCATTGCTAGAGAAAAAGGAAGATTTGGTGTCATCAACTGGTTATCTCCTCACACAAATTGTGGTCAAAATATTTTTTCAACCTAAAAAAAAAAAACAAAAATCACCTCTCACGTAAAAAATAGACGCTAAAACTTAGCGCCAGCTACTGACCGTCTCTCCGCATACAAGCATTATATATCAATTTCCTTCAGGCAAAATTTCCATCTATATTTTGGCGATAGATTTGGCCCAGCCATTCTGCCACCCAAACAGCTCTTTGGCAGATTGTGATTTCTTTTGATCCCTTATGGATCTCATGAAATAAAGTCGCCCTAGACTGAAATGGGTCATTAGCCCGTAACTATGGTCTCTAGGTGGACACTTCTCAATTTTCCAAATAAATTATTGTAGATTTGCACTGACCCCTGAGTTTTCTAGAAGGCGGAGATGTTCAAAAGATGACTTTTATTTTCAGCTTCTATTTTGATGGGAGAGATAACCTTTATAAGTACAGAACTGGCTTTTTCACTTGCTTCTGGAGTATGGAGCACAGTCTTTTCACAAATACTGTTCCGATATAGACACATTTCCAGCGTGGAAGTTTACGATAGGTAGATTTGATTTATTTTTACGAGCAAAATCTTCAAAGTTGAATAGGGCTCTGAATATACACAAAAATCGCTTATAAGAATCTTAGGCTAAATTCTTACCAAAGCGCTGTACCTATTTGCATATTTCCAGAATACTTCCATCTACCCATATATAAATATCACAGATTTAGTATCTTATTTTGAACTTTATGACATAAACTAGTACTTTAGCCCTTCATACATGTGATAAAGATTTGATAATCTTTATTATCCGAAATAAATCTTATATCTAAACGAATTAAATATGGCTTTATAAATATTATTTTACAAATAACGCAATGCAAATAATGCTCATTTATTAGAGGAATGAGCATTTTAATTTTTTTTAAAAATACAACACCTACAAAAAGCAAGCTTAGCAGAGTCTAAAGAGAGAGAGAGTGGATT
>CP092864.1:7787054-7798748 GCA_030710605.1 Cordylochernes scorpioides | reverse complement strand
ATTATAAAAAAATTAATAATTAAAATGAGGTAAACATATATATATAAACTTATTTACAACAACAATAACAACAACAAAAGCTTTATTAAGAACTTTTAGTCTTATACAGATTCTCCCAGAACAGAAATGTAGGATACATGTAGGAATTACAGTAATAGTACCAATTATAAGCAATGTTTTTGTATATATAAAAACCTATTTACATATTATCTTGATCTCTTCAGAAAGATCCCTGAAGAATTCTCTCGAAATACCTCTTGATAAATGACATCCTAACTATATCCACTTCACAAATTTTCAAACATAGAAAACCTGGTAGGATTTTTCCCTTCAAGAAAAACATGGTTACCTTAATTAAAAAGCACCTTCCCAAATGTTTGCCTTGGGGATTAACGATTAAAAATTAATTAAAAGAAAAATTACGGGGATTAGTTTCAAAATTGATTATTTTTTCCCCTCTCTCGTCGTCCAAGGGGAGTTAAAGTAATGTCGTTGGTTTTTTAAAACTTTCTTTTTAATATCGAGATGAGAAAATATATTTTCCTAATAATCATAATGTAGTTAATCGACGTTAAAACTTTCATAAGTACACAAAAATTATTTTTTAAAAAGAAAGAAACTAATCCGAAAATTTTTATGTGTTGTGTGTCGGCACACAAAATAATAAAAATACTTATTGGGGGGGAGGGCGGAGAGAATATATTTTTAATATTTGATATTTTATAAATGAAGATGTTTCTTTTTGTTTAAATTTTGTTCTTCGCATTGAAAAAATTCAAGCTATAGGGGACTAAGTAGTTTTATTAATATTTAATATATCTATATTAATAAAATGCAAATTTCATAAGTGGTGTTCGCTAAAAACTTTCGTTACAATGCATCAATTTCGACCAAATTTTCAACATTTATGTAAAACGAGATGGAGCAGGTTTTGCTTAACATCAAAATATTTTTCCTAACATTAACATGCGTAACTTCGGTGTTATCGATTAAATACAAAAAAAAATCAACAGAGTTAATTTTATTTATATATAAATACAAAAAAAAAATTCAACAGAGTTAATTTTTTTACATACTAGCTAATAATCTCAATCTAAAAAAATATTCAAAACAAGCAATTTTAAGATAACACCATATGTAAAACAGTCGGCCAAGAAAACAAATTATATAAATATATAATGTAACGAATATTATTATCATAATATTCTGTGTGTTCAGCAATATTATTATCAATAATTTTCGTTAAGCAAACTTTCACTCGATAAAACCCGTCGAAGCCGGGTACACTTCCGCTAGTAATTTATAAAATTAAGAAAACTAGGAAAAGGCCAGATGTTGATATTAAAAAAGGCATAACCTGACCGCTCACAAGAGCGGGATTTTATAGAGCGCCATCTAGTGGAATAAAAATAAACTAAACTTGATTTAGTTTATTCTATGATATTTTTGGAAAATCAATTTTATTGATAAATAAAGAAAAGACAACCATGAAGCCTCTTAGACCAAATACTTGATCGTTGAGGTATAACCAGCACAACGCTGAAGATTGGCTTTTCTTGATTTATCAAGAAAATGAGTTGGCTAAATATTACTTAATAAAGTAATCAACGTTTAGTTGATTTTGATTCCCCTAAATGGAGCTCTGCCAACAAAAATTACTATTTGAGCGGTCAGGATAGATATTTATTTTTAATATATATATTAAATAAATAAACCTATCTTGCATTAATCGCTTTTTAAAAATATTTCGATGCGGCTGTTCGCCCATCTTCTGGGATTCAAACTCTTTGTAAGCACGAGAAGTACTGTTTTAAATAAAGCAGGTTGGTGTGAACAACCCATTCAATATGAATAAATGTTTCCAAAGAAATAAAATAGTATTTTTATTATATTTGACTACTTTCGTTTTAGCGGTATGTATTATTGTGATAGTTTCCTATTGATGCTATTTTTATCTTCCATAGACTATTGACAATTTGAACAATTATATTGACTCTTCTAATCAATTGTTACAGAAAAAAAGTATGAAAAAGGGGTAATTAAGGCATATAAAAGGGGTTTAAAATGTAGGGAAATATATACAGTTGCATATGTACATGTAATAATTGAAAGTATTACACTGTAGAATCCTGTCGACTCACTGTAACGTTGGAAGTTACCTTTTTGAGATGGGTTGAGTTGTTGATTGATTGATTGAATTGTGGTGGGCGCAGTCGTATTTGCTGAGTTGGTAAGGTATTCACAAGGGAAAATAACGAGGACACAGAGTTGAACTGAAATAGGCCAGCGATCAAGGGAGAAAGGGGTTGAAGCTAGTTTGCGGATTTGACTAACCTATGGCTGTTCACATTATTGAGGATTGGACTTATCTGATGGTTGAGAAGATGGGGTTGGCTCCAAACTGGTCTCAACGGCGGCGAGCTCCTGACTGGTCTCAATGGTACCACGTTCCTGACTAACTAAACTCAGTTCGCGATTTAACACGAAAACTTCTCAGGGCTCTGATTGGTTGGTGGTTGAGTCGGGTAAGCTTTCCATTGGTTCCTAGCTAATCCTCCTGGACTCTGATTGGATCTTTGCTATCCCTTTGTTCTTATCTTGTTCTGACATGATCCCGGAAGGACTAGGTTCTTGAACCCAGTTTTATAAGTTCCTGGATAATAAAACCTGCTAATGACTGCTTCCTCTTTGATGGCCTTTCTCTCTAAACCTTTCTCCCAGATTTCTAAGCCTTGTTTTTATTAAAATCTTTTAAAACATACATTGCATACATATTGTGGTGGGATTACATCCAGTTATGTACAAATTATGACATACACATTTCTTCAGTAAGGGAGGCTTCCCCACCTTGAGAGAGTCATCTTCCAGAAAAGGAGGGGGTCTTCTTGAAACCTCCTTAGTTCCACGTTGAGAAAGTACTTATAGCTACGCGTCTTGTCAGACGCCAAGATGGGCAGGGTGTCATGATTACACTGACTGAGTCCCCCGAAGACTCAGCCCTCCCAGATGAGAAGACAGCGGCTGGACCAGTACCGTGGACAGATCGATGGACCCACAGACGACACAGGACTGTTGGACCGAGGACGGGTGGGCTGGGTGGGACAAGGCGTGCAGAGTCAGTCTCACTGCACAAATTGTCTTCTATAGATGCCCAGCTCTCTAGAAATAATCTTGTGTTATAATACATTATAAAGGACTGCGGCGTGTGATTATAAAACAATACTTAAAGTTTCACCGCATAAGTTTCTTTTCTGTGAAAAAGCTTCCCGCCCCTGGACACTTTTATTTTTCCGTTCGCCATTACTCTTCATATTTTCACCCTTTCATACTTCATCCAAAAAAGTTAGAAATAGTAAATATTTCTCTTTGAAATAAATATTGATTTTTTCACAGAAAAGAAACTTATGCGGTGAAACTTTAAGTATTGTTTTATAATCTTGTGTGTTTATTCTGTATGTTGCTGTATATAAAACTTTTAGATTTCAAAATCTGGTATGTGTGTCTTTGTTTCAATGTGTATTCTACCAGTAGTGATAATGGGCTATGATTTTTGAAAGCTTATTAGAAGACATTATAGAGAGAAGAGAATGAGAGAGCTTATGATATTTAAAAAGCAAAAAAAAAAAAAAGTGTTGCAGGTTGGGATTTGATTTTGCGAGAGATACAACAGTTCATTATACGGTATATAATAACAGTTTGCGTTTTACCTTGATAACGCTGACAGTGGGTCACCTAAATATCGGTCAGTAAAAACGTACTACATGAGATTTTGACGAATCATAGTTAATATCTATCTATTCAGAGAGGTATAGTAGACAACTGGATGAATTTTATTTACAAGTTTTTTCTGTAGTAAAAAGTAAACATATACAGTGGACCCTCGGTTTGCGAGCATAATCCGTTCCAGAGCCATGCTCGTACTCCAAAACGCTCGTAGTGCGAAACTAATTTCTTATTTTTAATAATTGACACTCGGGCAATTCTTCTTGCTACGAACAATTGCACAGTTTCCCGCATTTTACATATTTCCCGAATCTGATCTGAAGGGAGGGATCCCAGTGAATTTTCATCCATCACGATTACAGGCAACCATCACGAGTTGCTCGTAATGCGAAATTTCACTCGTAATCCGAGGTAAAATTTTTCAAAAAATTTTGCTCGTACTGCGAAAAGCTCGTACTCCAAGGTGCTCGTAAACCGAGGGTCCACTGTATATATATATATTATAAAACTATTTTAGAGGCGTAATATTCTTTTTAAAATAAAATAATTTCTACTGTCCTTACTGCAATGGAAAAATTAAAGAATGAAAAATTGCAGTAAGGATAGTAGAAATTATTTCATTTTAAAAAGAATATTACGCCTCTAAAATAGTTTTATAATTTGATAACAGATGGCGCGCTAGTGCATCGTAATATATATATATATATATGATATGACGTTATGTATTCTAAACAAACTCTTGCCCTGGTAAAAATAGGCTCCTCAAAATGATGAAAATACTTTTCAAACTCCATCATTGCTAGTATGTAGCTTGTAACTATTGTATATAATTGTTTAGCGGTACATATAAAAAATTGGAACGATACTACTGTGCAAAAGATGGTTTGCGCTCAGTCCCTAATACAATCAATCATGTTCGAGGGCTGGTAAAATATAAAACATAAGAGGTGATAAAAAAAATTCCAGTCCCCCTAAGCGCGGTAAACTTTTAAAATAACACATATAGAAGTAAAATAAATCGATAAACTCCCCTTCAAATTCAAGAAAAGTCATTATACTTGACGACACAAAAACATTATGTTGTTGGCACAATAGATATTCTTGTACAATATATTACCACTGTGCTAAATACCAGTAGATGGGTTCCTTTAAAAGTTGAAGCCCAAGAAGGTATTCTTTGAGAAGCTTTTGGTGTGTGTGCGTGTGTGTGTGTGTGTGTGGTAAACTAGACATGAGAGGGGGAAGTGTAGAAAACTCTTCATTTACAGGTAAATGTAATCGATATTAAAAACAAAAAAGTCATATCCTAATCGTTCACATGAAAATAGAATTTACGCAAATTTGGCCTTAAATACCCATTTCTTGATTTCTCAGAAAGCCTCTTTGACCAAATTTTTGGTCGTTGAGATACAGCCTGCACCACACTGGCGAGGGCCAAAAGTCCGAAATGCGTTTGTGGTTAGCTTTCCTTGATTTATCAAGAAAATGGATAGGCTAAATATTATGGAACAAGTTAAATTGTTCCACTAGATGGTGCTCTGCCATCTGAAATGCTCATGTAAGTTATCCAAATATGCCTCTTTTTTGTTGTTGTTGTTTTCAATATAAAAATTTGCCTTTTTACTATTTTTCTTAATTTTCAGATATATATTTTATAAATGGTAAATTTATCAAAATACAATCCATATAGGAGAAGTCAATTTCCTTCGTTAATGGTAATATTTTAGCCTTTTGAATGGATTTGGCATTGTACCATTACAGCGATCAAGCGTAACAGTGTCTCCAAGAACAATAATACCATCCTTAAAGAGCAATCACAAAACGTCCACACATCACACAGTCATTGATAATCGAGCAGTTTTAAGCTATTTGGACCCTGTCCAGACAAAATTTTAGTGGATTTTCAAATATGTGATTATGAATATCCAGAAAACTGTCTGAAAATAGTAGACAAGCTCTAATGAAAAAATGGCGTAAGATTAAAAAATGAGTTTATTAATCATAATAATATATCAAAAAAGAGAAAAAGTTGATACAATTTCGATAAGATATCGTTTATTTGTATAAATCATTCAGTTCAGGCTTTTGGGCATCAAAAACTTTGCAACTCTATTTTTCTTGAACAAAAGAGATTGTTGCACCACGAAACCATTTACATTAATTCTTTCAAATATATATAAACATCTTACTGTACTTACTAAAATTTGAAATATTTAAAAGGCTTGGTTTTGCATTGGGGGATTTTGCTTATATATCCTGCAGTCTGAAGGAATTATTGGTTAACAAATTAAAAATATTCGCTATTAAGCTATAAAATGTTGATATTATTGCGTCTGTTAAATTTAAAAGGGGTTTTTGAGAATGTAAATATCTGAATATATGTACAAAAAACTTAAAATATCTTCAATAAAATCAAAAGATTAACACAGAGAAAAAGATCATTTTAAAAAATTATTATTTCGAATCTTTTTTTTCAGTTGTTCATATTTAAAATAATATTAAATATATTTATTCTTATAATAAAAGTTAGTGCTGTAACAATAAAAAAAAAATTCTGATTATTTTAAAAATTATTATTCTACTAAAGCTCATATCAATACAACAAATGATTCATTTTATTTTTAATTATCTTTGATATACAGTTAGAATATTTGAATCATCATTTGAAAGTTTGCGCATGACTTGTTGAATCAAAACATCTAAGATGGCCGGAATCGTTATTGATGTATACAGTCATTTAAATCGACGAATGTAGTTAGAATGTAATACATGATGAGTAATACAATAAATAGAAGTAACCTCAACCAGGCATTTTATAGCAATTCATTAGCTATCCGTCAAGAAATTCAAAGATTTGAAGGTGTTCACCCTAGCATTTATGCTATTTATAACCTTTTAGAACATGCCGATCAATTTTTAGCCCAGCAAATTAGAGAACATGTCGTCTGCGTAGAAGGTAAGTAACTATTTTTCATTCGCATATCCCTAAAATATTAATCGGCGCCAAAAAAAGCGTATAAACATTTTTGAAAAGCAACCCCAAGCCATTTTATCATGTCTTTATTTGGTTTTTGTTTTATATTCAACTCAAATCGTAATTTTATTTTGTTAAAATATCATTCCAAAGCTACATCTGTAAATACTTTTGACATAAAATCCAATTAGATATAGCTCAACATGATTAAAATCATATTTGATACATAGAAGAATCATATTCAAATGTCAATTACTTACAGTGCATTAAAAAAATAACTTTAGAGTAATTTTTATTAATTTACTTTCTATCTCTTGTCTACATATTTTTATTATTATATATTTACACCAGAATATAACATACCTATTTTTTTCTATGATCACAATATCTTTCATATAGGTATCAAGAGGTTAAGAAAATGTTAAGAATACAGTTTTTGAAGACTCTCTCTCAAACTAAGATAACAAATTGTAATTCTAAACACAAGGTAATAAGACCAAATCCAAATAAATAGTGTGTGACGTTTCAGTAACAGCATTGTTACCATCTTCAGACAAAAGTACTGAATGTAAAGTACATTCACTGTACGTTCACTGAAAGTACATTCAGTACTTTTGTCTGAAGATGGTAACAACACTGTTACCGAAACGTCACACACCATTTATTTATTTGGATTTGGTTTTATTACCTTGTATTTATAATCTATAATCCAAATTGTGCCTTATCAATTTGTAATTCTGTTGAAATCATATTTTACTTCAGGTTGCCTAAAACTAATTCTTCTTTTTCACACTGCCTCCACATGATGAGTTGCAGATTTTGAAAGAAAGAACCTTCCAGTTACAAATGTATAGATTGATTTATTTCAGGACAGTTTATTGCCAAAATCAGTTACTGCTGTGTCTGAACCAAACCTAACCAGAACCTTACCTAACCATACCTAACCTCTTCTTCTTTCTTATCTCCACTCAATCATTCAAAATTAGGTGAAGTTGAATGCGTCTGCCTTTGTTATTAAGACTGGGAGCACTACTCAGTGGCAGGCCGACTTAGCTCCAAAAGAAATGGCCGCCTCTGACATGAGGAACAGACACCATGTGCAGCCGCTCCTAACATGGAGTAGAAATTCCTGTCATCCTGTATCCCTGGATTAGGAGCCCATACAGGGTACTATCAGCCGGGCCAGCTGAACCCAGGTTTTTTAGCGAGCTTGTTACTGCTCCCCCTCCTCCTTTTTCATGCGGGCTTGGGACCGGCAAAGGCAGAGTTATACCTAACCTAACCTAACCAAAACATAACCATACCTAAACCTAGCCTAACCTGTATCTAACTTAACCGGAACCTTTTCCACAAATAAAATATAAACACAATTTGTTTTCTACTCTTCTTACTGCGATGATAAAATAATGGGAGGGCCTGGCTCATCAGTGGTGAATATTCTTCAAGTGGATTTAAAGTAAAACCCTCTTTTGGAAAATATTTATAGTTTTTAATCGCTTTCACAATTTTATCTTGGACAAAAATTTCAATTTTACTTAAAAAAAAAAACAAAAAAAAAAGGGGGGGGGGGTATACTTTAGATTCCTTGCTAGCATAAATAAACCTGTAAAGTGTTTCCATCAGCCAAGAGGCCATGAACTCAGAGGTAAAACAATGGAGAGTCTAGAGAACTTCCATAAAAAGGTTTTTTTTTTTGCTTATCCCTAGTACACATGGTACAGGCCATGATAATCATGGTGGGTAGTTAGCGACTGCTTTTTACTGTAAGCGCACCACATGTCTACACATGTGAAAAGCAGTTCGACTTTGCACTTACAAATGTGCCAGAGCCCCGTTTGATTACTTGCACTCGCTGGTGGGGTTGGACTTTTGCAAGAATCGGGGGGCCATTGGAGCATTTTTTTTTTTAAACAGAAAAAAGTGTCCAATGCGGGAATCGAACCCGGGTCGTAGTGGTCAAAATCAAACGGTTTAACCAGCCTTCCATCGACCCCCCATAAAAAGGGTAAATGACCACAATATAAGCCTTGTGCCAGATTGCCTTGCTACCAGCAGTAGAGTTAGGAACACAAGGTAATAAGAACAAATTCAAATAAATACTGTGTGACATTTCGGTGAAGACCAAAGCTGTCCTTGATGACATGGCAAAAGAAGTGGCTAAGTTCATAACGGAAGATATTTTCCTACGACATGGAGCTCCGCGTTACCTTATCAGCGATAGAGGAAGCCAATTTACCAGTAATATGATGAAAGAACTGATGAAAAGATCAAATCTTATACATAAATATTATACTCAAGGTAATAAGACCAAATAAATAAAGTGTGTGACATTTCAGCAACAACGCTGTTACCGAAATGTCACACACTATTTATTTGGATTTGGTCTTATTACCTTGTATCTATAATCCAAATTGTGCTTTATCATAAATATTATTCATTCAGTATCTTTGTCTGATAACGATAAAAGAAAATAAGACCTAATCCAAATAATTTAATAGTGTGTGACGTTTCGGCAACAACCTTGTCACCATCATTAGAATAATATTTAACAGTACTATTCAAGAACTTGCTGTAATATTTTTTCTCATTTATTCTTTTGTCTGATGATGGTGACAATGTTGTTGCCGAAACGTCACACACTATTAAATTATTTGGATTAGGTCTTATTTTCTTTTATTATAATCTATAATCCAAATTGTGCTTTATCATGTCTGATAACGGTATCAACACTGTTACTGAAATGTCACACACTATTTATTTGTATTTGCTCTTATAATCTTGTGTTCCTATAATCTATAATCCAAATTGTGCCTTATCAGCAATAGAGTACTATAATACCTCAGCCTTCACAGAGTTAGGCAGAACTTGGATTTTTATGACCTTGTGCATTTCACCGATGACTATTCAGGAGGGGAACCTTCCTGTTACTTGGTGTGTCTGTGACCTTAATACCTGCTTGCATGAAGAAAGGAAATGAACTGCTGCATCCAGATGGTACTGGAAGTAGAAGGGATCCAATCAGCTGGAGAATTTTACACACAGACCTTATATATATATATATATATACAGTAGAACCTCCCTGTAAAGATACCTAATTGCAGAGCCAACGTGTTCTTTAGGGAGAGGTGTCTTCTTACCGGAGAGTTGCTAAATTGTAAAAATGGTAATTTTGCAAATTAAAACTGTCCTTTGTAGAGAGGTGTCCTCTAGCGTGAGTGTCCTCTCATGGAGGTTGTTCTACTATTTTTACATACACATATCACATATGCATAGAATAGAACCTCTCTGTAAAAGACACCACATTGCAAAAAGTTGAACTGCTTTTCACATGTGTAGACATGTGGTTTACTTACAGTTAAAGCAGTTGCTAACTACCCACCATGATTATCATGACCTGTACCACATGTACTAGGGATATTAATAATGATAAAGCACAATTTGGATTATAGATTATATTATAAGAAAATAGACCTAATCCAAATAATTTAATAGTGTGTGACAGCATTGGCACCACCATCATCAGACAAAAGAATAAGAAAAATCTATTGTCTGATGATGGTGACAATCTGTTGCCGAAACGTCACTCACTATTAAATTATTTGGATTAGGTCTTATTTTCTTTTATTATATTCTATAATCCAAATTGTGCTTTATCCTGTTGTATTACAATATTGTAGCCGCCCCTATACTGAAAAATGCCATAGCCTGAAACCAACTTCCAGCTTTGGCAAATTCATACAAATAGCCAACCTGAATACCATGGTTTCAGGCTATGGCATTTTTCAGTATAGGGGCGGCTACAATATTGTAATACAACAGGATAAAGCACAATTTGGATTATAGAATATAATAAAAGAAAATAAGACCTAATCCAAATAATTTATTAGTGTGTGACGTCATTTTCAATCATTTTCATCATTCAATCAAATCATTTTATTCTTTTGTCTGATGATGGCAACCTTGCTGTTGCTGAACCGTCACGCACCAATAAATTATTTGAATTAGGTCTTATTTTCTTTTATTAATACAATAGGAGTTAGGAAAATGATGCTATAGAGGTGACAAAAAGGTATTTAGCAGGTGAAGTTGCAACACAGAATTTTTTTTTGTAAATGAACATTGTTTATCCAAAAATAAGGTAACAAGACCAAATCCAAAAAATTAAAGCTGTATTGGGAGAGTTTGATATCATAATTATTACCATCTCCTCAGACAAAAGAATGAAAGTATGATTCGAATCTATAATCCAAATTGTACCTTATCATTCATTGCATTGTGTTTTGGCCTAAAATTGGCTGTACCATTATTTTTCTGCCAACAAAAATTTGCATACAATATAGTCAACTTCAGATCTAATTGATGCAGGTTGTGCAAATTCAACAAGGATGTCTAAGTCTTTAAAAATAAAGCTTCCTTAATGTATTAATCAAACTTTTTTTTTTTAACGTGATTTGCAGGGGATTCTCTGTAAAGGACATTTAGTTACAGGTTCAAAGTCTCCTTTAGGGAGAGGTAGCCTCTCACCAGAGAGTTACTAATTAGTATAAATGATAATTTTGGTGATGGTTACTTTGTAGAGAGGTGTCCTCTCATGGAGGTTGTACAGTGGTGACTGAACCCTACTTTATCCTGGTGAAGGCACAATTTGGATTATAGATTATAAACTACAAGGTAATAAGACCAAATCTAAATAAATAATGTGTGTGATGTTTCGGTAACAGTGTGTTGTTACCATCTTCAGACAAAATGGTCATATTACCTTACAAATATAAACACCAAAACACAAATGTTTTTTTTTCACAAATAAATCAAACTTCTACTGTCCTTACTGCAATAAAAAAATTTTGGGAGGGCTTGGCTCATCAGTGGTGAACCCTCCCAGCAGTTTCGTCAATTTAATCTACCAGACCGCTTCTTCAGAGCTCTAATACTGTATTGGATCATTCTGCTTTTATATGCAACACTGAAGGGTGGAATCTTAGAAATGGTATTTAAGA
>CP092864.1:7695071-7786954 GCA_030710605.1 Cordylochernes scorpioides | reverse complement strand
ACACACGGGTATAAACCTGGTGAAATATTGACGGAAACTCCTTTCTAACATTTTACAATATGATGAAACTTTCCTCTCTTACATTTCAAATTAAAGATACTTCAGCCAGTAAATTTTTTTGACTTTTTAAAAAAGTAAGAAAGATTTACTGGCGGAAATATCTTTAATTTGAAGAACTATGAATTCCAGCCAGGCAGCCTCTATCTTTATTCTAAGAGAGAGTTATAAAAGGAAGACAAATTAACTAGTGAAAGAGACAATATTGACTAGAATTACACGTTGTACGAAGTAAGGAACTACTTGCTACATCATGTTTTGGAAGGTGTGGTGAGGAAGTAGCATTGGTAGGAGAAGAGATATTTGACATGGTATCCCCAATGGACGGCTGACTATATATCTAAATAAAATAACTGGCCAACAGAATGGAGAGATTTTTATCATTGTCTATAGGAGCACACAGCAGAATACTGGAGAGAAGATGATATATATTACCTATGGTATTATGTTGACCATCCTTAGACCATTGGTATATCTCATTGTAATTACTACACCATCGTTGTTGAAGCCATTGAATCAATATTAGGATCTTCACTAAACTATTCTTAGCTCATTGTTACCATTGTTAAAACATTTAATTCATTGTCAGAAACTTCATTAAACCATTCTTAGGCCATTGTTAAACCACTGTAACCATTGCTATACCATTGTTGAAGCCTTTGATTCATTGTCAGCATCTTGAGACTAAACCATCCTTAGACCATTGTTAACCTAGTGTAACCATCGCGTGACCATTGTTATTAAATAAATTTAATTCATTGTCGGCATCTTCATTAAACCATCTTTAGGTCATTGTGACAATTTCTATACTATTGTTAAAGCATTTGATTCATTGTCAGCATTTTGAGACTAAACCATCTTTAGACCATCATTAACTTGGTGTAACCATCACGCAATCATTGTTATTAAAGAATTTGATTCATTGTCAGCTTCTTCATTAAAAAAACCATCTTTAGGTCATTGTAACCATTGCTATACCATTGTTAAAGCATTTGATTCATTGTCAGCATCTTCACAAAACCATTCCTAGACCATCGTTAACCTAGTGTAACCATCACACAACCATTGTTCAAAAATTTGATTCATTGTCAGCATCTTCAATAAACCATCCTTAAGCCATTATTTAGTCACTGTAACCATTGCTATACCATTGTTGCAACATTTGATTCATTGTCAGCATCTTCACTAAATCCTCTTTAGGCCGTTGTAACTATTGCTATACCATTGTTGAAGCCTTTGATTCATTGTCAGCATCTTCACTAAACCATCCTTAGATCATTGTTTAGTCACTGTAACCATTGCTATATCATTGTTGCAACATTTTATTCATTGTCAGCATCTTCACTAAATCCTCTTCAGGCCATTGTAACTATCCCTATACCATTGTTGAAGCCTTTGATTCATTGTCAACATCTTCACTAAACCATCTTCAGGCCATTGTAACTATTGTTATACCATTGTTGAAGCATTTGAACCAAAGCCAGTGTCATCACTAACTAACCCATTGTTACGGCCAGTGTAGTTATCCACACATAAGTTATATATTATCTCTATTGTTCCAATTCCACTCCATTATCAGCCTATAACTGCCAAGGGAAACAAAGTTTACAGCCTTTCATCCAATTTCAGTTTCTCTTCTCTTGGGCAGGTCCTGGTCTCAATTGCCACAACTATGTGTCAATAATCTGTGAGAATAAAAAACATTTTGAATAAACCCATATAAAAAACTAATATCCACTTCTCTCAACAAAATAGACATGAACTTTATAGATCCTTATCCTCCCAAAACAAGTTCCCATCTATAAACTTATATATTTTTGAAAATAAGAGCAATCCATATTTAATTCATTAGATAATAAAAAGGCATATATTGGATTTAATAAAATATTTATTTTGCCAATATTTTGGTTAGCTGAACGCCAAACCTTTATCAAGGCATTACATTCTTGTATACACAAACTCAGCGCCGCATAGTGTTATAATTATAACACTGAGTTTGTGTTATAACGCTGAGTTTGTGTATACAAAAATGTAATGCCTTGATAAAGGTTTGGCGTTCAGCTAACCGAAATATTGGCAAAATAAATCTTTTATTAAATCCAATATATGCCTTTTTATTATCTAATAAATGTATATGTTAACGGGGACTATTAATAATTGGAAGGAATATCTCAGTAATTATATAATTTAAAAAGAGAGTTTTTATAACTCTCAATAAGTGCCATTCTCCATAACACACAATCCTTGAATTTCTAAACTAGAGGTTTGAATCAATGAAACTCTTGTTAAAAAGCAATGTTCCTCATACAGCTCACTACATCAAATCCCTGTCATAATAAAATAAACGTATACATTCAAGATAATAAGACCAAATCCAAATAAATAAATAGTGTGTGATATTTTGGTAACAGCATTGTTACCATCTTCAGTACTTTTGTACTGAAGATGGTAACAAAGTAATGAAGATTGTCTGAAGATGGTAACAATGCTGTTACCGAAACGTCACACACTATTTATTTATTTGGATTTGGTCTTATTACCTTGTATTTATAATCTATAATCCAAATTACGCCTTATCAAACGTATACATTATTGACTGTATTGACTCATTCATTGTTGAACTCTACTCTTCCCCGGCAGACACCATCAAAAGTCTCAAGCTTGATACCTTAATATGATTGAGTGGAGATAAGAAAGAAGAAGATAAAATAAACGTAGTGTTCATCAACAGAGTGGTTTTGGTTCCAAGACATTCTCTGAGAAGTGAGGTCTTCTTCTTCTTTCTTATCTCAAAGCCTTGATAATCATGGTGGGTAGTTAGCGACTGCTTTTACTGTAAGCGCACCACATGTCTACACATGTGAAAAGCAGTTTGACTTTGCACTTACAAATGTGCCAGAGCCCTGTTTGGTTACTTGCACTCGCTGGTGGGTTAGATTTTTGCAAGAATCGGGGGCCATTGGAGCATTTTTTTTTTTTTAAATAGGAAAAAAGTGTCCAATGTGGGGATCGAACCCGGGTCATAGTGGTCGAAAACCAAACAGTTTAACCAGCCTTCCACCAACCCCCCAGAAGTGAGGTGAAGAGATAGAGACAATAGATGAACAGTAAGTACTGTATGGGAATCTGACGGAGGAAGCTGCTCAAGAGAGCAATCACAGTTAAGTAGATTAGTTTCGCTTCGTTCTGGTGATGTGTGGGAGGAGGTGGTGGGTGTCACTGGAAATCCTCAGTGGGAAGATGGAACAGCTTCTCCCAAACATACACTCATGGGCTAAACTTAAGGAAGTGAAAAGTCTGATATAACTCGTCATCTATATATATTTTTTGAAGGAGACAGAGGCAATTTTGTTCACACTTGGTTAACTTGTGTGTCTTCAATAAAGGTCACTGTGTATCAAATATCTTTCTGAGTTATTATCTAAATCCCGATATACATGCTAAATGGTACAACTTCTTTAAGTTTTGTCCATGAGTGTAGCATAAGGCCATGATAATCATTGTTATTTTTGATCGCCTCTTATATAGTAGAACCTCCATGAGAGGGACACCATCTCTACGAAGGACAGTTTTCACATGAATAAAATGACCATCTTTACTAATCTTTAACACCTTGCCTTAAAGGACACTTTGGCTCTTCAACTAGATGTTGTCCTTTACAGTGAGATTCTACTGTGCTGCTGTAATACATCACATAGACAAGTAAAAAGCTATGTTCCATTTTGAACTTTCCCACTCACTTATGGAGCTGGAATTGATCAAGAATCACTAGCCATTGAAGAAATTGAAAAAAAAAAACCTGCTTTAATGTAGCTTTTGATCCTGGATTATAGTTGTAGTAAAAAAGGGCAGTTAATATAACTGACAGTATAAATCCAAGAAGTTATACCATACTCTATCAACACTTTCACATCTTATTTTAATCCTTTGATAACTATCACCTCTCTAGAGAAACTCCGCCTTTGCCGGTCCCAAGCCCGGATGAAAAAGGAGGAGGGGGAGCAGTAACAAGCTCACTAAAAAACCTGGGCTCAGCTGGCCCAACTGATAGAACCCTGTAAGGGCTCCTAATCCAGAGATACAGGATGAGCAGCGTTTGTACTCCATGTTAGGAGCAGCTGCACATGGCGTCTGTTCCTCATGTCAGAGGCGGCCAATTCTTTTGGAGCTAAGTCGGCCTGCCACTGAGTAGTGCTCCCAGTCTTAATGACAAAGGCAGACGCATTCTACTTCACCCAATCATGATGATTGTCAACTTTACATGACTTAATATGATTGAGTGGAGATAAGAAAGAAGAGAAGAAGACCTCTCTAGACCATTTTGTATGCCACTGTCTTATTGCACCATTCACTCCAAAATGGTATGCAATTGTTCCAAGCAGACCTTCAAGGATTGTACACACCTCCCTGTTTCCAGAAGCCCATTTGAGATAACAAATGCATGGTTCCCAAGTAAGATGTGGAACTGACAATAAACATTTACAACATTGCTGATGGTTGCTTAGATGTTTGAAATTGCCACTACCCTAAAGAGTACTAAATTTCTTTTAAACACAAGGTAATAAGACCAAATCCAAATAAATAGTGTGTGATGTTTCTATAACAACGCTATTACCTTGTGTAGAGTACAGACACAAGGTAATAAGACCAAATCCAAATAAATAGTGTGTGATGTTTCTATAACAACGCTATTATCTTGTGTAGATTACAGACACAAGGTAATAAGACCAAATCCAAATAAATAGTGTGTGATGTTTCTATAACAACGCTATTACCTTGTGTAGATTACAGACACAAGGTAATAAGACCAAATCCAAATAAATAGTGTGTGATGTTTCTGTAACAACGCTATTATCTTGTGTAGATTACAGACACAAGGTAATAAGACCAAATCCAAATAAATAGTGTGTGATGTTTCTGTAACAACGCTATTACCTTGTGTAGATTACAGACACAAGGTAATAAGACCAAATCCAAATAAATAGTGTGTGATGTTTCTGTAACAACGCTATTACCTTGTGTAGATTACAGACACAAGGTAATAAGACCAAATCCAAATAAATAGTGTGTGATGTTTCTGTAACAACGCTATTACCTTGTGTAGATTACAGACACAAGGTAATAAGACCAAATCCAAATAAATAGTGTGTGATGTTTCTATAACAACGCTATTACCTTGTGTAGATTACAGACACAAGGTAATAAGACCAAATCCAAATAAATAGTGTGTGATGTTTCTATAACAACGCTATTACCTTGTGTAGATTACAGACACAAGGTAATAAGACCAAATCCAAATAAATAGTGTGTGATGTTTCTATAACAACGCTATTATCTTGTGTAGATTACAGACACAAGGTAATAAGACCAAATCCAAATAAATAGTGTGTGATGTTTCTGTAACAACGCTATTACCTTGTGTAGATTACAGACACAAGGTAATAAGACCAAATCCAAATAAATAGTGTGTGATGTTTCTGTAACAACGCTATTACCTTGTGTAGATTACAGACACAAGGTAATAAGACCAAATCCAAATAAATAGTGTGTGATGTTTCTATAACAACGCTATTACCTTGTGTAGATTACAGACACAAGGTAATAAGACCAAATCCAAATAAATAGTGTGTGATGTTTCTGTAACAACGCTATTACCTTGTGTAGATTACAGACACAAGGTAATAAGACCAAATCCAAATAAATAGTGTGTGATGTTTCTGTAACAACGCTATTATCTTGTGTAGATTACAGACACAAGGTAATAAGACCAAATCCAAATAAATAGTGTGTGATGTTTCTGTAACAACGCTATTACCTTGTGTAGATTACAGACACAAGGTAATAAGACCAAATCCAAATAAATAGTGTGTGATGTTTCTATAACAACGCTATTATCTTGTGTAGATTACAGACACAAGGTAATAAGACCAAATCCAAATAAATAGTGTGTGATGTTTCTATAACAACGCTATTATCTTGTGTAGATTACAGACACAAGGTAATAAGACCAAATCCAAATAAATAGTGTGTGATGTTTCTATAACAACGCTATTACCTTGTGTAGATTACAGACACAAGGTAATAAGACCAAATCCAAATAAATAGTGTGTGATGTTTCTGTAACAACGCTATTACCTTGTGTAGATTACAGACACAAGGTAATAAGACCAAATCCAAATAAATAGTGTGTGATGTTTCTATAACAACGCTATTACCTTGTGTAGAGTACAGACACAAGGTAATAAGACCAAATCCAAATAAATAAATAGTGTGTAGGTGTTTTGGTCTTATTACCTTGTGTTTATTATCTATAATCCAAATTGTGCCTTATCATGTATATAATCTATAATCCAAATTGTACATTTTTTATCATGAATTTCTTTTACAAAATCATCCAAGTATTCTGAAAGTGATACCAAGGGTGTTGCATCATGCAAATAATACTTATGTAGTCTCTTGTTACTTTTAGCTGTAGAATTAGAGATATTGTTTCTCCTGCTCAAAGGGCAACAAGACGAATTCTTGATGACTAAACTAATACGGAATTTCTTTTTACATCAGAACACTCATGAGAGGACACTTACACTAGAGGAAACCTCCCTACAAAGGAGAGTTTTCATCAGCAAAATTATCATTTTTACTAATTGGCAAATTTCCAGTAAGAAAACACCTCTCCCTAAAGGACACTTTGGTTCTGTAACTAGATGTCCTTTACAGAGAGGTTCTACTGTATTGAATCATTGTTACAGCAATAATTGACCTATTAATTTGGACATCATCTTCTTACCTTAATGTATATTGGCCATAACTCTATCATTCCACAGGTCCAGCTACCTTCCCTACAAAACAAATAGAAGAGAGACAAACCCAGATTCCTGGCAAATTACCAATTCTGAATTCTACACATTCTATTTACATGTAATTATACTGTCCTTAAAAGCTTATGTCCATAGTTTGTTTGAATACCATTTCTATGATTCCACCCTTCATTGCAGCATATAGAAGCAGAATCATCCAATACAGTATTAAGAGCTCTAAGAAGCGGTCTGATAGATTAAATTAGCGAAACCACTGGGAGGGTTCACCAATAATGAGCCAAGCCCTCCCAATATTTTTCATCGAGGTAAAGATAGCAGGAGTTTGTCTTGTGTGTAAAAGAAACATTTGTGCATATATATAAATTAACACAAAGCAATAACGCGCCATCTATACATATAAAATAAAAGGATTTAAAAGCGCGAATGTTTCTTTTATACATAATACAAACTTCTACTGTCCTTACTGCGATGAAAAAATATATTGGGAGGGCTTGGCTCATCAGTGGTGAACCCTCCCAGCGGCCTCGCCAATTTAATCCACCAGACCGCTTCTCAGAGCTCTAATACTGTATGGTGGATTAAATTGGCGAAACCGCTAGGAGGGTTCACCACTGATGAGCCAAGCCCTCCCAATATATTTTTTCATTGCAGTAAGGACAGTAGAAGTTCGTTTTATGTATAAAAGAAACATTCGCGCTTTTAAATCCTTTTATTTTATATATATATAAATGCTCTCTTTCTACACAAGTATTAAAACCCAGAGTGTAGATGAGCAGAAAATGGTGAGAGATACAAGGTTCTACTAGTATCAAAAAGTAAAAAAGAAAACAAATGGAAGAGATAAAAGACCAACCTAGACTCCTGGCAAACTACCAGGAGAGTTCACATTCTACACAAGTATTGACACAGAGATGTAGATGATCATAAAATCCCGAGAGATACAAGGTTCTACTAGGATCAAAAAGTAAAAAAGAAAACAAATGGAAGAGATAAAAGACCAACCTAGACTCCTGGCAAACTACCAGGAGAGTTCACATTCTACACAAGTATTGACACAGAGATGTAGATGATCATAAAATCCCGAGAGATACAAGGTTCTACTAGGATCAAAAGGTAAAAAAGTAAAAATAAATGAGAGAAAAGACCAACCTAGACTCCTGGCAAACTACCAGGAGAGTTCACATTCTACACAAGTATTGACACAGAGATGTAGATGATCATAAAATCCCGAGAGATACAAGGTTCTACTAGGATCAAAAAGTAAAAAAGAAAACAAATGGAAGAGATAAAAGACCAACCTAGACTCCTGGCAAACTACCAGGAGAGTTCACATTCTACACAAGTATTGACACAGAGATGTAGATGATCATAAAATCCCGAGAGATACAAGGTTCTACTAGGATCAAAAAGTAAAAAAGAAAACAAATGGAAGAGATAAAAGACCAACCTAGACTCCTGGCAAACTACCAGGAGAGTTCACATTCTACACAAGTATTGACACAGAGATGTAGATGATCATAAAATCCCGAGAGATACAAGGTTCTACTAGGATCAAAAAGTAAAAAAGAAAACAAATGGAAGAGATAAAAGACCAACCTAGACTCCTGGCAAACTACCAGGAGAGTTCACATTCTACACAAGTATTGACACAGAGATGTGGATGATCATAAAATCCCGAGAGATACAAGGTTCTACTAGGATCAAAAGGTAAAAAAGTAAAAATAAATGAGAGAAAAGACCAACCTAGACTCCTGGCAAACTACCAGGAGAGTTCACATTCTACACAAGTATTGACACAGAGATGTAGATGATCATAAAATCCCGAGAGATACAAGGTTCTACTAGGATCAAAAGGTAAAAAAGTAAAAATAAATGAGAGAAAAGACCAACCTAGACTCCTGGCAAACTACCAGGAGAGTTCACATTCTACACAAGTATTGACACAGAGATGTAGATGATCATAAAATCCCGAGAGATACAAGGTTCTACTAGGATCAAAAAGTAAAAAAGAAAACAAATGGAAGAGATAAAAGACCAACCTAGACTCCTGGCAAACTACCAGGAGAGTTCACATTCTACACAAGTATTGACACAGAGATGTGGATGATCATAAAATCCCGAGAGATACAAGGTTCTACTAGGATCAAAAAGTAAAAAAGAAAACAAATGGAAGAGATAAAAGACCAACCTAGACTCCTGGCAAACTACCAGGAGAGTTCACATTCTACACAAGTATTGACACAGAGATGTAGATGATCATAAAATCCCGAGAGATACAAGGTTCTACTAGGATCAAAAAGTAAAAAAGAAAACAAATGGAAGAGATAAAAGACCAACCTAGACTCCTGGCAAACTACCAGGAGAGTTCACATTCTACACAAGTATTGACACAGAGATGTGGATGATCATAAAATCCCGAGAGATACAAGGTTCTACTAGGATCAAAAGGTAAAAAAGTAAAAATAAATGAGAGAAAAGACCAACCTAGACTCCTGGCAAACTACCAGGAGAGTTCACATTCTACACAAGTATTGACACAGAGATGTAGATGATCATAAAATCCCGAGAGATACAAGGTTCTACTAGGATCAAAAGGTAAAAAAGTAAAAATAAATGAGAGAAAAGACCAACCTAGACTCCTGGCAAACTACCAGGAGAGTTCACATTCTACACAAGTATTGACACAGAGATGTAGATGATCATAAAATCCCGAGAGATACAAGGTTCTACTAGGATCAAAAAGTAAAAAAGAAAACAAATGGAAGAGATAAAAGACCAACCTAGACTCCTGGCAAACTACCAGGAGAGTTCACATTCTACACAAGTATTGACACAGAGATGTGGATGATCATAAAATCCCGAGAGATACAAGGTTCTACTAGGATCAAAAAGTAAAAAAGAAAACAAATGGAAGAGATAAAAGACCAACCTAGACTCCTGGCAAACTACCAGGAGAGTTCACATTCTACACAAGTATTGACACAGAGATGTAGATGATCATAAAATCCCGAGAGATACAAGGTTCTACTAGGATCAAAAGGTAAAAAAGTAAAAATAAATGAGAGAAAAGACCAACCTAGACTCCTGGCAAACTACCAGGAGAGTTCACATTCTACACAAGTATTGACACAGAGATGTAGATGATCATAAAATCCCGAGAGATACAAGGTTCTACTAGGATCAAAAAGTAAAAAAGAAAACAAATGGAAGAGATAAAAGACCAACCTAGACTCCTGGCAAACTACCAGGAGAGTTCACATTCTACACAAGTATTGACACAGAGATGTGGATGATCATAAAATCCCGAGAGATACAAGGTTCTACTAGGATCAAAAGGTAAAAAAGTAAAAATAAATGAGAGAAAAGACCAACCTAGACTCCTGGCAAACTACCAGGAGAGTTCACATTCTACACAAGTATTGACACAGAGATGTAGATGATCATAAAATCCCGAGAGATACAAGGTTCTACTAGGATCAAAAGGTAAAAAAGTAAAAATAAATGAGAGAAAAGACCAACCTAGACTCCTGGCAAACTACCAGGAGAGTTCACATTCTACACAAGTATTGACACAGAGATGTAGATGATCATAAAATCCCGAGAGATACAAGGTTCTACTAGGATCAAAAAGTAAAAAAGAAAACAAATGAGAGAAAAGACCAACCTAGACTCCTGGCAAACTACCAAGAGAATTCACATTCTACACAAGTATTGACACAAATATGTAGATGATCATAAAATCCCGAGAGATACAAGGTTCTACTAGGATCAAAAAGTAAAAAAGAAAACAAATGGAAGGAAGCTGTGATGGTCCATCAACCAAGCGTGAAGAAAGAATTTTCAATTGGAGAAGTAGGAAAGTGGGTCGCTGTAGCTGAAGCCCAGTGAGCTTGTTGATAGTTTTATGTGACTTAAGTTACTGTTGCGAACATTGATGTAAATTAATAATTATTCATGATATAAGGTACAATTTGGATTATCTATATATATAAAAATGAATGTATGTGTGTCTGTTTGTTTGTTTGTTTGTCCTTTATGCCTGACCAAACCACTCATTGGATCGCCATGAAACTTTGGGAAGTTATTTAGTATAGTACTGGGAAGGTTTCTAGCAAATAAAATTTTTGAAATAACTTTTCGCCTAGAAATAATCAAGATAAATATTCTAATTTATCTGTTATAATTCAACAATCTGCTCTAAATATTATCATGATGATACGATGATTTTGTAATGTAGAAAATTAGGAAAGACAAAATTCAGGATGACACGGCAATTTATTTGAGACAAGAATAATGATACAATTCAAAGGCAAGATACTATTCCTTTAACTTCCAATTACCGAGGGAACCAATTAATATTGATTTTATTCAACTTATCGAGTATTTTTCAAGGGACCGGGAAAAAATGTTCACTTTATCGAGAGATTCGTTAGACAAACCTTTACTCGGGTAAAACCCGGGCGAAGCCGGGTACGTCCGCTAGTAGATTATAAACACAAGGTAATAAAACCAAATCCAATAAAATAAATAGTATGTAACGTTTCGGTAACAACACTTTACAGAAACGTCACACACTATTTATTTAATTGGATTTGAAACACAAGGTAATAAGACCAAATCCAAATAAATAAATGGTCTTATTACCTTGTGTTTATAATCTAAAATCCAAATTGTGCCTTATCATTAATTGGATTTGGTCTTATTACCTTGAGTTAATAATTATTCAGTTTTTATATTTTTTTTTTTAACAGTAGAACTTCCATGAGAGGACAACTCTCTCTGGAGAACATCTCTCTACAAAGGAGAGTTTTCTGCCCCAAAAATTATCATTTTTACCAATCAGCCAATGAAAGTTTGTCTTCTCATGAGAGAGTAGCATTTTGGAACAACGTTACAAAGGGTTAGGAATCCTACCATTATATTCTAAATAAAGGCGAGTGTGTAAGGTGACATACAACATCGAAACTGAGTTTAACTCACTTTTATAGGCCCATGTCTAATATATATAAATGGTATAAATAGTTACTCTCTTTCCCACTGCCTCTATAATCAACAATATTTGATAAACCTAAATTTTGCCTCATGTAAAACTGACTTTATATGTATACAGTTAAACCTGTCTATAGTGCCCCCTCTAAATAGCGCCTTCCTCTCTATAGCGCCCGATTTTAAATACATAGTACGATGCGATTTACATTAAAAGTGACCTGTCTATAGCACCCCCTCTCTATAGCACCCTATTTTGGTGAGTCCCAAAATATAGACAGGTTTAACTGTATATATATTCAAAATGGATGAATATATTGGATTTATAATTATTTTATTGTTCCAATATTTCGAGGGGCAACTCGCCTCTCTTTATCAAGGATGTTTGTGTTTTTCACTCAAACATGCGCGCACGCGTACACCACTCTCGTTCTACAAGACCATTGAAAGAATTGTATCTTTGATTTAAACATTACATTCAGTATATGTATACAGCTAACAATTATATATAATATTACATATTAACATAGTTATGGATATGTAAATAATACTATGTAGTTAATAATAATGTCTCTTCTTCTTCTTTCTTATCTCCACTCAATCATATTAAGGTATCAAGCTTGTAGAATTTGAGACTTTTGATGGTGTCTGCCGGGGAAGAGTAGAGCTCATCAATGGATGAGTCAATGCAGTCAATAATGTGTTTTGGGGTTGCAGGTTGAGAATTGCAATAATAATGTCTGAATAAAGAGAGTTTTGATATAAAAAGAGGAGAAGAGAAAAAACGAACTATTAAAAACAAAAAGGTATCTTTGATTAAAGAAGCCACAAGGTACCACCACCAGTATGTGACAGCTGTACAAGCTGCGTACGTCATTAATTAGCCATGTGGCATGTTAATGAGATCAACTAACTCCCTTTCGCTTTATCACTCCGTCTTTTTCATTACCGGCTGATGGAATAGGTAATGTGGGAAGTTTGATGGAAGGATAGCTTCTCTCTGCAGGGGAAAAAATACAATCAATTTACCAGGATAAACAAAATTGCTATGTATTAATTTATGCCTAACTGGCCTTGTCCTTATTGTTTGTGGAAGAGCATTGCTCGATGCAAATATTTAAATGTAATTTTACTGTCCTAATACCCTTTCCTCTGAAGGAAAAAAAAAAGCATTGTCTTTTTCTTTATCATCAGTTCTCAACATCCAGCTTTGGCAAATTCAGACGAATAGCCAACCTGAATACCTTGGTTTCAGCCTATGGCTTTTTTCAGTATAGGGGCGGCTACAATATTGTAATACAACAGGAGTTAGGAAAATGATGCTATGTCCATAGTTTTCTTAAACACCATTCCTAAGATTCCACCCTTCAGTGTTGCATATAAAAGCAGAATGATCCAATACAGTATTAGAGCTCTGAAGAAGAGGTCTGGTAGATTAAATTGACGAAACTGCTGAGAGGGCCACTGATGAGCCAAGCCCTCCCAATATTTTTTTTTTATCTCAGTAATGACAGTAGAGGTTTGATTTATTTGTGAAAAGAAACATTCACATTTTGGTGTTTTCATTTGTAAGGTAATAAGACCATTTTGTCTGAAGATGGTAACAACACTGTTACTGAAACATCACACACATTATTTATTTAGATTTGGTCTTATTATCTTGTAGTTTATAATCTATAATCCAAATTGTGCCTTATCATTACCAGGATAAAGTAGGGTTCAGTCACCACTGTACAACCTCCATGAGAGGACACCTCTCTACAAAGTACCCATCATCAAAATTATCATTTATACTAATTAGTAACTCTCTGGTGAGAGGATACCTCTCCCCAAAGGAGACTTTTAACCTGTAACTAAGTGTCCTTTACAGAGAATCCCCTGCAAATCACTTTAAAATACAAAAAAAGTTTGATTAATACATTAAGGAAGCTTTATTTTTAAAGACTTGGACATTCTTGTTGAATTTGCACAACCCGCAAAACCTGCATCAATTAGATCTGAAGTTGACTCTATATTGTATGCAAATTTTTGTTGGCAGAAAAATAATGGTACGGCCAATTTTAGGCCAAAACACAATGCAATGAATGATAAGGTACAATTTGGATTATAGATTCGAATCATACTTTCATTCTTTTGTCTGAGGATGGTAATAATTATGATATCAAACTTTCCCAATACAGCTTAAATTGTTTGGATTTGGTCTTGTTACCTTATATTTTTGGATAAACAATATTAATTTACAAAAAAAAATTCTGTGTTACAACTTAACCTGCTAAAATACCTTTTTGTCACCTCTATAGCATCATTTTCCTAACTCCTATTGTATTAATAATACAAGAAAATAAGACCTAATCCAAATAATTTATTAGTGTGTGATGGTTCGGCAACAGCAAGGTTGCCATCATCAGACAAAAGAATAAAATGATTTGATTGAATGATGAAAATGACGTCACACACTAATAAATTATTTGGATTAGGTCTTATTTTCTTTTATTATATTCTATAATCCAAATTGTGCTTTATCCTATTGTATTACAATATTGTAGCTGTCCCTATACTGAAAAAATGCCATAGTCTGAAACCATGGTATTCAGGTTGGCAATTTGTCTGAACTTGCCAAAGCTGGATGTAGAGAACTGATGATAAAGAAAAAGACAATGCTTTTTTTTCAGAGGAAAGGGTATTTTTCATATATATCTATTATAGAAAAATAAATCATAATTGCAGGTTGATTTTATTCCAAATTTTTATTATTATTATACAAGAAATTATAATAAAAGAAAATAAGACCTAATCCAAATAATTTAATAGTGTGTGACGTTTCGGCAACAGCATTGTCACCATCATCAGACAATAGACATTTTTCATTCTTTTGCCTGATGATGGTGACAATGCTATCACACACTAATAAATTAATTGGATTAGGTCTTATTTTCTTGTATTATAATCTATAATCCAAATTGTGCTTTATCATTATTAATATCCCTAGTACATGTGGTACAGGTCATGATAATCATGGTGGGTAGTTAGCAACTGCCTTAATTGTAAGTGAACCACATGTCTACACATGTGAAAAGCAGTTCAACTTTTTGCAATGTGGTGTCTTTTACAGAGAGGTTCTATTCTATGCATATGTGTATGTAAAAATAGTAGAACAACCTCCATGAGATGACACTCACGCTAGAAGACACCTCTCTACAAAGGACAGTTTTAATTTACAAAATTACCATTTTTACAATTTAGCAACTCTCCGGTAAGAAGACACCTCTCCCTAAAGAACACGTTGGCTCTGCAATTAGGTATCTTTACAGGGAGGTTCTACTGTATATATATATATATATATATATATATATAAGGTCTGTGTGTAAAATTCTCTAGCTGATTAGATCCCTTCTACTTCCAGTACCATCTGGATGCAGCAGTTCATTTCCTTTCTTCATGCGAGCAGGTATTAAGGTCACAGACACATCAAGTAACAGGAAGGTTCCCCTGCTGAATAGTCATCGGTGAAATGCACAAGGTCATAAAAATCCAAGTTCTGCATAACTCTGTGAAGGCTGAGGTATTATAGTACTCTATTGCTGATAATTTGGATTATAGGAACACAAGGTTATAAGACCATATAAATAAATAGTGTGGGACATTTCAGTAACAGTGTTGATACCGTTATCAGACATGATAGAGCAAAATTTGGATTATCGATTATAATAAAAGAAAATAAGACCTAATCCAAATAATTTATTAGTGTGTGACGTTTCGGCAACAACATTGTCACCATCATCAGACAAAAGAATAAATGAGAAAAAAATACTACAGCAAGTTCTTAAATAGTACTGTTACAGTACAATTTGCTGTAATATTTTTTCTCATTTATTCTTTTGTCTGATGATGGTGACAATGTTGTTGCCGAAACGTCACACACTAATAAATTATTTGGATTAGGTCTTATTTTCTTTTATCGTTATCAGACAAAGATACTGAATGAATAATATTTATGATAAAGCACAATATGGATTATAGATTATATATACAAGGTAATAAGACCAAATCCAAATAAATAGTGTGTGACATTTCGGTAACAGTGTTGTTACCGAAATGTCACACACTTTATATATTTGGATTTGGTCTTATTACCTTGTGTATAATATTTATGTATAAGATTTGATCTTGCATATTTTCATCAGTTCTTTCATCATATTACTGGTAAATTGGCTTCCTCTATCGCTGATAAGGTAACGCGGAGCTCCATGTCGTAGGAAAATATCTTCCGTTATGAACTTAGCCACTTCTTTTGCCGTGTCATTGAGGACAGCTTTGGTCTTTACCGAAACGTCACACAGTATTTATTTGAATTTGTTCTTACTACCTTGTGTTCCTAACTCTACTGCTGGTAGCAAGGCAATCTGGCACAAGGCTTATATTGTGGTCATTTACCCTTTTTATGGGGGGTCGATGGAAGGCTGGTTAAACCGTTTGATTTTGACCACTACGACCCGGGTTCGATTCCCGCATTGGACACTTTTTTTTCTGTTAAAAAAAATGCTCCAATGGCCCCCCGATTCTTGCAAAAGTCCAACCCCACCAGCGAGTGCAAGTAATCAAACGGGGCTCTGGCACATTTGTAAGTGCAAAGTCGAACTGCTTTTCACATGTGTAGACATGTGGTGCGCTTACAGTAAAAAGCAGTCGCTAACTACCCACCATGATTATCATGGCCTGTACCATGTGTACTAGGGATAAGCAAAAAAAAAAAAAAAAAACCTTTTTATGGAAGTTCTCAAGACTCTCCATTATTTTACCTGTGAGTTCATGGCCTCTTGGCTGATGGAAACACTTTACAGGTTTATTTATGCTAGCAAAGAATCTAAAGTATACCCCCCCCCCCCTTTTTTTTAAAGTAGAATTGAAATTTTTGTCCAAGATAAAATTGTGAAAGCGTTTACAAACTATAAATATTTCCCAAAAGGGTTTTATTTTAAATCCACTTGAAGAATATTCACCACTGATGAGCCAGGCCCTCCCATTATTTTATCATCTCAGTAAGGAGAGTAGAAAACAAATTGTGTTTATATTTTATTTGTGGAAAAGGTTCCGGTTAAGTTAGATACAAGTTAGGCTAGGTTTAGGTATGGTTATGTTTTGGTTAGGTTAGGTTAGGTATAACTCTGCCTTTGCCGGTCCCAAGCCTGGATGAAAAAGGAGGAGGGGGAGCAGTAACAAGCTCACTAAAAAACCTGGGTTCAGCTGGCCCGGCTGATAGTACCCTGTATGGGCTCCTAATCCAGGGATACAGGATGAGCAGCGTTTGTACTCCATGTTATGAGCGGCTGCACATAGTGTCTGTTCCTCATGTCAGAGGTGGCCATTTATTTTGGAGCTAAGTCAGCCTGCCACTGAGTAGTGCTCCCAGTCTTAATGACAAAGGCAGACGCATTCAACTTCACCTAATTTTGAATGATTGAGTGGAGATAAGAAAGAAGAAGAGGTTAGGTATGGTTAGGTTTGGTTCAGACACATCAGCAATGGATTTTAGCAATAAACAAAGAACTGTCCTGGAATAAATCAATCTTTACATTTGTAACTGGAAGGTTCTTTCTTTCAAAAATCTGCAACTCATCATGTGGAGGCAGTGTGAAAAAGAAGAATCAGTTTTAGGCAACCTGAAGTAAAATATGATTTCAACAGAATTACAAATTGATAAGGCACAATTTGGATTATAGATCATAAACACAAGGTAATAAAACCAAATCCAAATAAATAAATGTGTGTGACATTTCGGTAACAGTGCTGTTACCATCTTCAGACAAAAGTACTGAATGTACTTTCAGTGAACATACAGTGAATGTACTTTACATTCAGTACTTTTGTCTGAAGATGGTAACAATGCTGTTACTGAAACGTCACACACTATTTATTTATTTGGATTTGGTTTTATTACCTTGTGTATTACAATTTGTTATCTTAGTTTGAGTCTTCAAAAACTGTATTCTTAACATTTTCTTAACCTCTTGATACCTATATGAAAGATATTGTGATCATAGAAAAAAAAAGAGTATATTATATTCTGGTGTAAATATATAATAATACAAATATGTGAACAAGAGATAGAAAGAAAATTAATAAAAATTACTCTAAAGTTATTTTTTTAATGCACTGTATGTAATTGACATTTGAATGATTCCTCTATATATCAAATATGATTTAATCATGTTGAGCTATATCTAATTGGATTTTATATCAAAAGTATTTACAGATGTAGCTTTGGAATGATATTTTAACAAAATAAAATTACGATTTGAGTTGAATATAAAACAAAAACCAAATAAAGACATGATAAAATGGCTTGGGGTTGCTTTTCAAAAATGTTTATACGCTTTTTTTGGCGCCGATTAATATTTTAGGGATATGCGAATGAAAAATAGTTACTTACCTTCTACGCAGACGACATGTTCTCTAATTTGCTGGGCTAAAAATTGATCGGCATGTTCTAAAAGGTTATAAATAGCATAAATGCTAGGGTGAACACCTTCAAATCTTTGAATTTCTTGACGGATAGCTAATGAATTGCTATAAAATGCCTGGTTGAGGTTACTTCTATTTATTGTATTACTCATCATGTATTACATTCTAACTACATTCGTCGATTTAAATGACTGTATACATCAATAACGATTCCGGCCATCTTAGATGTTTTGATTCAACAAGTCATGCGCAAACTTTCAAATGATGATTCAAATATTCTAACTGTAAATCAAAGATAATTAAAAATAAAATGAATCATCTGATGTATTGAAATGAGCTTAAGTAGAATAATAATTTTTAAAATAATCAGAATATTTGTGTTTATTGTTACAGCACTAACTTTTACTATAATGATAAATATATTTAATATTAAAATTTAAATATGAACAACTGAAAAAAAGATTCGAAATAATAATTTTTAAAAATGATCTTTTTCTCTGTGTTAATCTTTTGATTTTATTGAAGACATTTTAAGTTTTTTGTACATAAATATTCAGATATTTACATTCTCAAAAACCCCTTTTAAATTTAACAGACGCAATAATATCGACATTTTATAGCTTAATAGCGAATATTTTAAATTTGTTAACCAATAATTCCTTCAGACTGCAGGATATATAAGCAAAATCCCCCAATGCAAAACCAAGCCTTTTAAACATTTCAAATTTCAGTAAGTACAGTAAGATGTTTATATATATTTGAAAGAATTAATGTTAATGGTTTCGTGGTGCAACAATCTCTTTTGTTCAAGAAAAATAGAGTTGCAAAGTTTTTGATGCCCAAAAGCCTGAACTGAATGAATTATACAAATAAACAATATCTTATCGAAATTGTATCAACTTTTTCTCTTTTTTGATATATTAATATAATGAATAACCTTCTTTTTTAATCTTCCGCAATTTTTTTTCATTAGAGCTTGTCTACTCATTTCAGACAGTTTTCTGGATATTCATAATAACATATTTGAATTTTTTTTAATTAAAAAGGCATATATTGGATCAAAAATATCATTTATTTTACCAATATTTCAGTTGGCTGAACGCCAACCTTTATCAAGGTGTTATAACATTTTAAAAGTGTGCCAACAACTTTGACACACTTTTAAAATGTTATAACACCTTTTTTGATAAAGGTTGGCGTTCAGCCAACTGAAATATTGGTAAAATAAATGATATTTTTGATCCAATATATGCCTTTTTAATTAAAGATTTAATTATGGATTGTTCTATTTTCAAAAATATTTGAAAACCTACTAAAAATTTGTCTGGACAGGGTCTTTCAGAATTCTCTCTTTTATTCAAATAGCTTAAAACTGCTCGATTATCAATAACTGTGTGATGTGTGGACGTTTTGTGATTCCTCTTTTAGGCTGGTATTATTGTTCTTGGAGACACTATTACACTTAATGGCACAATGCCATATCCATTCAAAAGGCTAAATTATTACCATTAACGAAGGAAATTGACTTCTCCTATATGAATTGCATTTTGAAAAATTTTCCATTTATAAAAATATATATCTGTAAAATTAAGAAAATAGTAAAAAGGCAATTTTTTATATTAAAAACAACAAAAAGAGGCATATTCTGATAGCTTACATGAGCATTTTAGATGGCAGAGCGTCATTTAGTGGAACAAAATCACTAAACGTTGATATAACTTGTTCCATAATATTCGGCCTATCCATTTTCTTGATAAATCAAGGAAAGCTAACCACAAACGCGTTTTGGGGCTGTTGGCCCTCGCCAGCGTGGTGCAGGCTGTATCTCAAAGACGAATTTTGTCAAAGAGGCTTTCTGAGAAATCAAGAAATGGGTATTTAAGGCCAAATTTGCGTAAATTCTATTTTAATTTGAACGATTAGGATATGACTTTTTTGTTTTTAATATCGATTACATTTACCTGTAAATGAAGAGTTTTCTACACTTCCCCCTCTCATGTCTAGTTTAACACACACACACACACGCACACACACCAAAAGCTTCTCAAAGAATACCTTCTTGGGCTTCTATATCTATTGTGCCAACAACATAATGTTTTTGTGTCGTCAAGTATAATGACTTTTCTTGAATTTGAAGGGGAGTTTATCGATTTATTTTACTTCTATATGTGTTATTTTAAAAGTTTACCGCGCTTAGGGGGACTGGAATTTTTTTTATCACCTCTTATGTTTTATATTTTACCAGCCCTCGAACGTGATTGATTGTATTAGGGACTGAGCGCAAACCATCTTTTGCACAGTAGTATCGTTCTAATTTTTGTATATGTACCGCTAAACAATTGTATACAATAGTTACAAGCTACATACTAGAAATGATGGAGTTTGAAAAAGTATTTTCATCATTGAGGAGTCTTTTTTTTACCTGGGCAAGAGTTTGTTTAGAATACATAACGTCATATCATGTTTACTTTACCACAGAAAAAAACGTGTAAAGAAAATTCATCCAGTTGTCTACTATACCTCTCTGAATAGATAGATATTAACTATGATTGTCAAAATCTCATGTAGTACGCTTTTACTGACCGATATTTAGGTGATTTACTGTCAGCACTATCTAGGTAAAACACGAACTGTTATTATCTATATTAATAAAATGGAAATTTCATAAGTGGACATCACTAAAAACTTTCGTTACAATGCATCAATTTCAACCAAATTTTCAACATTTATGTAAAACGAGATGGAGCAGGTTTTGCTTAACATCAAAATATATTTCCTAACATTAACATGCGTAACTTCGCTGTTATCGATTAAATACAAAAAAAATCAACAGAGTTAATTTTATTTATTTATATATAAATACAAAATTAAATTTCAACAGAGTTAATTTTTTACATACTAGCTAATAATCTCAATCTAAAAAATATTCAAAACAAGCAATTTTAAGATAACACCATATGTAAAACAGTCGGCCAAGAAAACAACAACGATATTACATCTTTCTCACATATTCACACACAATCTTGATTAATAATTAAAACTAATCTTTAACATTGTTTATTATACTTCAACTTTTATTTCTACATTTGTTTTTAAATACCCAATTGTTTTATCATGTTTCTAATTTCGCCTAACAAATATACAAATTTATAGTGATCAACATATGCAAATTTTATCTTTGTTTTTATTTAACTTGATATCGTAAACATAACATCCATTGTAAGCATTTTTCTGTTCACCTTCCGTGGTTTCTCTTTTCTCTGATAGTTTTTAGGTGTAGTATATTTTCTTATTACTAGACTACAAACATTCCCTCGAGAAAAACCTGGGCGAAGCCGGGTACATCTGCTAGTATACCATATAATGAACTGTTGTATCTCTCCCAAAATCAAATCTCAACCTGCAACACTTTTTTTTTTTTTTTTGCTTTATAAATATCATAAGCTCTCTCATTCTCTCTATAATGCCTTCTAATAAGCCTTCAAAAATCATAGCCCATTATCACTACTGGTAGAATAAACATTCAAACAAAGACACACATACCAGATTTTGAAATCTAAAAGTTTTATACAGTAACATACAGAATAAACACACAAGATTATTTCTAGAGAGCTGGGCATCTATAGAAGACAATTTGTGCAGTGAGGCTAGCTCTGCACGCCTTGCCCCACCCAGCCCACCCGGCTTCGGCCCGACAGTCCTGTGTCGCCTGTGGGTCCATCGACCTGCCCACCGGTACTGGTCCAGTCGCTGTCTTCTCATCTGGGAGGGCTGAGTCTTCGGGGGGTGGCTTGGATGATGGCACCCTGCCCATCCTGGCGTCTGCCAAGACACGTGGCTATAAGTACTTCCTCAACGTGGAACTGACTAGGTTCCAAGAAGACCCCCTCCTTTTCTGGAAGATGACCCTCTCAAGGTGGGGAAGCCTCCCTTACTGAAGAAATGTGTACATATGCAACTGTATATATTTCCATAAATTTTAAAACCCCTTTTATATATGTATATTAACCCCTTTATTATACTTTTTCTGTAACAATCGATTAGAAGAGTCAATAAAATTGTTTAAATTGTCAATAGTCTATGGAAGACAAAATGAGCATCAATAGGAAACTACCACAATAATAGATACCGCTAAAACGAAAGTCGTCAAATATAATAAAAATACTATTTTATTTCTTAGGAAACATTGCAAAATCTGTACATTGCTGTTTCCATCTTAACCATCACAGAGCTGAAAGAAAACTCAACCTATTTATCAATAACTCTCAGATAACTCATAGCGAACATCCCAAATACCTAGGCATTCATCTTGACCGCACTCTCACCTTCAAAACTCATCTCACTAAGTTAAAGGGGAAACTATCATCACGTAACAATATCCTCCATAATCTGGCCGGCTCTTCCTGGGGCAGTGATGCCAACACCCTGCGTACTTCTGCCTTGGCATTGATCTTCTCCACGGCTGAGTATTGTGCTCCAGTCTGGGAGGGGAGCTGCCACACGAAGCTAATAGACACACAACTAAATTCTACCTTACGAATTATAACAGGGGTTTGCCAACCTACAAGAATCGACTGGCTTCCAGTTCTTGCTCACATCTCTCCACCTGAGCTACGCAGAAAGGAAGCCACCAAGAAAATGTACCAAAAACTCTTGGATTCACCCGACCTCGAAATTAACCCTATCCTACAGTCTCCCCCAAATCATAGACTAAAATCAAGGAAGCCGATATGGTGTCCAGAGGAAACCAACTTCTCTCCCAAAATTTTAATATCTCAGAAGCATGGACAAATTCCTGGATCAGCTCCGATATCCCAAACAAGAACCTCATCACAAGCCCAAGTGTCAAGATCCCAGGTTTTTCCCTCCCTCGACGAGAATGGGTGCTTCTAAACCGCTTTAGGACAGGTCAGGGAAGGTGTGCAGAGCTGATGAAGTTATGGGGCTACACCAAAGATCCAAATTGTGCCTGCAACGTCCCACAATCAATGTCCCATATACTAGATGACTGCCCGCAGTACAAATTCAATGGAGGGATCTCCATTCTGTCACCCCGGAAGCCCTGAACTGGCTGAAGGCCTTGCCTCTCAGACTTTAATGACCGATATGTCCTCACTTCTTTTTTCTAGATTTAATTTATTTTGTCTCCTCTCTAATTGTAAATACGCTGCTGTATCACCTCATAAGCATAAATAAAAAGGAAACATTGATCCATATTGAATGGGTTGTCCACACTAACCTGCTTTATCTAAAACAGTTCTTCTCGTGCTTACAAGGAGTTTGAATCCCAGAAGATGGGCGAATAGCTGCATCGAAATATTTTTAAAAAGCGATTAATGCAAGATAGGTTTATTTATTTTATACTAGACGAATGGCCCGGGCAACGCCCGGGTTTTACCCGAGTGCGAATATATTTTAAAAACGTTTTAATCTTCATCTTGTCTACACCTTGCTTCCTAGGGTTGTCGGCGCCCGTTGACTCCCGGCGAGCAAGCGACTGCTCCCGTCGGCAGCCGGCGTGCGAGTGGCTTCCCGGCGCATGCGCGCGCACAGGGAAGCCACGTGTCGCAGGCGGCCAATGGGCGGGCCCCGCCATCAGTTCCACCGCGTTCTAGATGAGCTATTTAGAATAATTTGAATATATAGTTTTAATAATTGATTTATATATTTTTTAAAATAGCCTATCGTCATCCTCGATTTTTTTTACCTATGTATTGAAATTTTGGTTTGAATTAGTGAACTACTGCGAATTTGTATACCGGACATACAGACCAACCAACAAACATACAAACATTCATTTTTATATATATAGATTTATATTAAAAATTAAAAAAAGTCTATCCTGACCGCTCAAATAGCAATTTTTGTTGGCAGAGCTCCATCTAGGGGAATCAAAATCAACTAAACGTTGATTTACTTTATTCAATAATATTTAGCCATCTCATTTTCTTGATAAATCAAGAAAAGCCAATCTTCAGCGTTGTGCAGGTTATACCTCAACGATTAAGTATTTGGTCTAAGAGGCTTCATGGTTGTCTTTTCTTTATTTATCAATAAAATTGATTTTCCAAAAATATCTCATAGAATAAACTAAATCAAGTTTAGTTTATTTTTATTATACTAGATGGCGCTCTTCCATATAAAATTCCGCTCATGTGAGAGGTCAGGTTATGCCTTTTATAATTTTTAATATCAACATCTGGCCTTTTCCTAGTTTTCTTAATTTTATAAATTATATATTAAATATTAATAAAACTACTTAGTCCCCTATAGCTTGAATTTTTTCAATGCGAAGAACAAAATTTAAACAAAAAGAAACATCTTCATTTATAAAAAATATCAAATATTAAAAATATATTCTCTCCCCCCCAATAAGTATTTTTATTATTTTGTGTGCCCACACACAACACATAAAAATTTTCGGATTAGTTTCTTTCTTTTTTTAAAATAATTTTTGTGTACTTATGAAAGTTTTAACGTCGATTAACTACATTATGATTATTAGGAAAATATATTTTCTCATCTCAATATTAAAAAGAAAGTTTTAAAAAACCAACGACATTACTTTAACTCCCCTTGGACGACGAGAGAGGGGGAAAAAATAATCAATTTTGAAACTAATCCCCGTAATTTTTCTTTTAATTAATTTTTAATCGTTAATCCCCAAGGCAAACATTTGGGAAGGTGCTTTTTAATTAAGGTAACCATGTTTTTCTTGAAGGGAAAAATCCTACCAGGTTTTCTATGTTTGAAAATTTGTGAAGTGGATATAGTTAGGATGTCATTTATCAAGAGGTATTTCGAGAGAATTCTTCAGGGATCTTTCTGAAGAGATCAGGATAATATGTAAATAGGTTTTTATATATACAAAAACATTGCTTATAATTGGTACTATTACTGTAATTCCTACATTTATCCTACATTTCTGTTCTGGGAGAATCTGTATAAGACTAAAAGTTCTTAATAAAGCTTTTTTTGTTGTTATTGTTGTTGAAAATAAGTTTATAAATATATTTACCTCATTTTAATTATTATTATTTTTATAATAATCCACTCTCTCTTTCTTTAGACTCTGCTAAGCTTGCTTTTTGTAGGTGTTGTATTGTTTAAAAAATTTTAAAATGCTCATTCCTCTAATAAATGAGCATTATTTACATTGCGTTATTTGTGAAATAATATTTATAAAACAATATTTAATTCGTTTAGATATAAGATTTATTTCGGATAATAAATATTATCAAATCTCTATCACGTGTATGAAGGGCTAAAGTACTAGTTTATGTCATAAAGTTCAAAATAAGATACTAAATCTGTGATATTTATATATGGGTAGATGGAAGTATTCTGG
Source organism: Cordylochernes scorpioides (assembly GCA_030710605.1). Lineage (NCBI taxonomy): Eukaryota > Metazoa > Arthropoda > Arachnida > Pseudoscorpiones > Chernetidae > Cordylochernes > Cordylochernes scorpioides. The sequence goes on along the minus strand of CP092864.1, from coordinate 7,761,283 downwards.
AAATATGCAAATAGGTACAGCCTTTTGGTAAGAATTTAGCCTAAGATTCTTATAAGCGATTTTTGTGTATATTCATAGCCCCATTCAACTTTGAAAATGTTGCTCGTAAAAATAAATCAAATCTACCTATCGTAAACTTCCACACTGGAAATGTGTCTATATCGGAACAGTATTTGTGAAAAGACTGTGCTCCATGCTCCAGAAGCCAGTGAAAAAGCCAGTTCTGTACTTATAAAGGTTATCTCTCCCATCAAAATAGATGCTAAAAATAAACGTCATCTATTAAACATCTCCGCCTTCTAGAAAACTCAGGTCAGTGCAAATCTACAATAATTTATTTGGAAAATTGAGAAGTGTCCACTTAGAGACCATAGTTACGGTCTAATGGCCCTTTCAGTCTAGGGCGGACTTTATTCCATGAGATCCATAAGGGATCAAATGAAATCACAATCTGCCAAGAGCTGTTTGGCTGGCAGAATGGCTGGGCCAAATCTATCGCCAAAATATAGATGGAAATTTTGCCTGAAGGAAATTGATCTATAATGCTAATATACGGAGAGACGGTCAATAGGTGGCGCTAAGTTTTAGCGCCTATTTTTACGTGAGAGGCGACCTTTGTTTTTATAGGTTGAAAAAAAAAATTGACCAAAATTTGTGTGAGGAGATAACCAGTTTATGACACCAAATCTTCCTTTTTCTCTAACAATGACAACAAAGGCATTTTATTAGGACCTCTTCTATGTACTTGTCTAGGAGAGTCTAAGAGGTAAGTTTCTTGAAAATAAAGATATTTTGGGCAGTAAATCTTTTTATTACCTCGACGTTTCGACAAAAATCTTTTGTCCTCGTCAGGAGCAAACAAAAATTAAACATTTAGCAAGGCGTTAAAAATCGTTCTCTTTTTACCTCGACGTTTCGACAAAAATCTTTTGTCCTCGTCAGGAGCAAACAAAAATTAAACATTTAGCAAGGCGTTAAAAATCGTTCTCTTATTACCTCGAGGTTTCGACAAAAATCTTTTGTCCTCGTCAGGAGCCAACAAAAATTAAACATTTAGCAAGGCGTTAAAAATCTTTCTATCTTTACGATAAGAGCTAAATGTATCAATAAATAGGTAATGAGCTCAAAACAGTCTTGGTGGAGAGGCCTACCAACCACTGAGAGTATTCTAACAATATTGGTGCAGAGGCATACCAACCACTGAGAGTATTCTAATTCCTTTATCCTTCACACAGTTTAAACGATCTCAACATTTCTGTTGAACTGGTAGCACAAGTAGTCAAAGCTCTAATCGATCAATGTATCAGAGAAAAACGCGACTATTTTTTTTAACTTGTTGTGTTTACAGGTATATATTTCTTTTTTTTTTTTAAAGACTTATTTTGGATTTAAAAAGTTTTATTAATCCAATATTTCAATGGACCAATCGTCCATCTTTTTAACGAGGTTTTTGTTATGAAGCACACAGCAGGTCGCATGCTTCAGGTGAGCCACGAACGTCTTACAAGCTTTTTGGGCGATAAACCATCTATTATATACATCTACCTGTACGCTCCAGGAACCTGGGTTACTTAAATAAATAATATACATTCTAAATAAAATTAAATATACACAAAGAAAACGCGACCTGCTGTGTACTTCATAACAAAAACCTAGTAAAAGATGGACGATTGGTCCATCGAAATATTGGATAAATAAAACTTTTAAATAAATATTTATATTTTATGGATTGCTCTATATTCAGAATATTTCTCTTTATATCGAAATTTTATTTTATTTTGTGCTTTATTTATTTATTTGGACAGTTCTAGGGAATTTGGTTATTCTCTGGGCAAGACTAGATGAATAGGTTTGCTCTTCATCCTAGGTACCATCCTGCACATCCTACTTCGTTCCTGCGACATGTTCCAGTCCTGTAAACAGCCCGAATGTTTCACAATCCTCCAAAGGCCATTTGATCTGTAGGACTGGATAATCGACCAAGTGTTCAATGACGATGCACTCACCATTTCCCACGTCAACCATGGAAGTCTATCAACAGGTTTTCCTTGAGATGAGTTTTTTTTTTTTTAATATAGAGACAGCTCGAGTTAGGCTGTATAGAGTTGATAGAAAGGTCATAAGTTAGGAAGTTCCCTCTCTTAAAATAAATATAATAATTAATTGTTCATCTTCGCATTCTGATTTGTAAAGAAAACAAAAACAGTATATGAAGAACTTTGACTGTTTGGACTATTCGTTGTTTTGGAAAACTTCTATACATTTTGTTTTTGTTTTGGGGTGAGAGTGATTTAAAAACATACCCACACACACATACAAGTAAAGTTGCGGGAAGATGGTATTCATGTAGTAAAAGAGGAACCTCTTTGGTACATCTTCCTATAACTTTATGTTCCACATTCAGGCGTGAAATCGGCCCTGCCACTTCAACAGTGTAAACATCTTTTTAGCAAATTCGTCTGATTTCATAACTCCTATCTCAGGATGTATCAGTGTTGTCCAAGTTGTACCTCAACGACCAACAAGGCTGGTCATAGCTGATTGAGAGGTCCAGGATATGCAAATTTCATCAATTTCAAATGCCTGACCGTTTATCCTATTCTTTCTTACTTTTCTTTCCCTTTTCATATACTTATAAACTATATATTACTGAAAGATAATATCTTAAAATGATGACATTTCTCTATCTCGCTCTGTATCCAGTCAGCTTTCTTTTTTTTTTTTTTTTCCAAGGTCAGCCGGATTAAGAGATACATTTCTGCGGTCAATGGTCAAATTTGAGGCGTTAATCTCTATTAAGGATGTTATCTTAAAAGCATGTGGAAGATTCAGAGCTTTTGGAAAGTTGTTGTTAACCTAGCGTGGTCGTTAAAGTGTCGTAGTCGCAAAGCGACGCTTTAATGTAAAACTATATAGAATCCTCCATTACTATACTTTTATGAAGAAAAGGATGATCCAATACTTATTATGTTGTTAACATTGACATCTATCAAGTTGAAAGTATAAGACATCCGGTGATAAGATTATTTTATAACATTTTAATTTATGATGCATTAATCGCGTTATGGTATATTAAACTGGCAAAACCGCTGGGAGGGTTCACCACTGAAGAGCCAGGCCCTCCCATTAATTTTTTAATTGCAGAAAGGGCAGTAGAAATTGTTTAATTTTTAAAAAAATAATCATAAGCGTCTATATAATAGTTTCGAATTTACATTTTAATTTATAAATCTCTAGCTTTTGGTCATGAAAGCCCTTCTAAAGAATTAAAAAAAAAAAAACTCGACAGTAAATCGCCAAAATAAAACTAGAGTTGAAATAAAATCAAATATAGAGGCTGTTTAAAGTTATTTGAATGCAGTTTTAACGCGGGTGTTCACTGAGCGCTCTTTTCGAATTTTGCAAAATTCTCTAGTCCTATTGGCGATTTATAAGGACACATATATAAAATTTAATTTCCTTTGTAAATATATTTTGGATTTCATTAAGAAAAATGGTCTTTGATGTAACGATCTCAAAGAAATATTGGACATATTATATGGTTGTAAACAATATATAGGTGTATGCGTGTATATGTGTGTATATATGTATATATTTTTAATTTAATGATGTAACTGTAAATAAAATTCAAAGAATATCTCTATATGTAAATAATATTTATGAATCTTTCTAAGTTACTTTCTGTGTATCTTTCCATGTTGAATATTTTCTTTGTTATATTTGTATGTACATTTAGCGCAAGTGTCCCTAGGGGGACATAGCGTTTTGAATTGAAATAAATAAATAAAAAATATGGTGTTTTTTTTTTTTCCTGTAGAAGGACCTTCATGCCCGAAATCCAGAGATTTGTGAATTAAAATGTTTTCAAAGAAATTTTATCCCCGGAAACCTGATTTGTTCAACTTGATATTGAAGCAAGGATGCTCTCTTCTAGAAACAATAGGAGACTATGTTTATTTCAATATTTATACAAGTATATATAGATATGGAAATTTTTTGCCGGGAGGATATTGATCTAAAGAGACAAAAGTCGTCTCTCCCGTCAAAATAGACGTCAAAACTAGACGCCATCTATTGACCGTCACCGCAAACTAGCGGCCTCGGGTCGATGACAAAGCCACAACACCAGCTTTGGCAAGTATATATTGTAACATTTTATTGGACTATTGATATCTCTATTATATCAATACATGCCCAGAAGTCCTCCTTTACGTGGCAGACGGGAGAAGCAGCAATAGTAAGGGACTGCCTTGTAGAGCGACGTACGGTGTCATGAGCCCCGAGCCGCTACGGTAACCGTGAAGGCCTACAGAGAACTCTGAGATGTGGCTGACTAACGGGGCAATGGCACCTCCCCTTTCCATGGAGTGAGACAAGACACCACCATCATTATATCGATAAAAAGTGGTGTTTCTAGGATCAAATGAGATGATTATTTCAATATTTAGGTGAGTATAACGCTTGCCTTTAACAAGATAAATGATTAAATATATAGCTACTGTAAATGGTTACTTTCATCAACTTTTCCACTATAGAATCATTTGTGTTGTTAAATGCGAGCGTGATGCTTGTCGAAATATGCAAATAATATTAATTGTATATAACGAATGAAGACATTAAGACGCGAATGTCTCTTTTCACCAATAAATCAAACTTTTACTGTCTTTACTGCGATGAAAAAATATTGGTAGGGCTTGGCTCATCAGTGGTGAACCCTCCCAGCGGTTTCGCCAATTTTTAATCTACCAGACCGCTTCTTTAGAGCTCTAATACTGTATTGGATCATTCTACTTTTATAAGCTACACTGAAGGGTGGAATCTTAGAAGTTGTATTTAAGCAAACTATGGACAATTCATCGCAGTAAGGGCAGTAGAATTTTGATTTATTTGTGAAAAGAAACATTCGCCTCTTAATGTCTTCATTTGTTATATATAGATGGGGCGTTATTGCTTTGTATAAAATTGTGTATAGGTACTTGATGCACCTTTTTTAGTGAAATCATCATTTCTGTAGATTGAAATATTCTTATAGACTGACATCTTATATTTTAAGAATTTACTCTGTAAAGTGTTTTTTAAATATGTCTATCGAATATACATTCATGGACAAAACTTAAGGAAGTGTAAATCTTTGATGCTACCACAGTCGTGCTTTTTTTTTTTTTTAGAAGACAGAGGCAATTCTGTTCACACTATCTCGTGTGTATTCAAAAAATGTCACTGTGTATCAAATAGCTCTCAGAGTTATTGTCTGAATCCCGATATACATGCTAAAAGGTACAACTTCCTTAAGTTTTGTCCATGGGTATAAATTCTCGATAAAGTAACCCCTTGTATTAAATTAAAATGAAATATATAAGCCCTATATATGGATGCATTTTTGAGATTTTATTTACTTGTATTATATCTTGATTTCGGCTTTGAAATGTTATTTTTATTATTTTAAGTTAATATAGAGGTTTCCTGTAGAAAGGCTGATAAACCAGAATGCTAGAGTTGGTGAATAAAATCCTAAAAGAAACTTACTCCTGAAGATGGTTTAGTTTGCATATTAATTGGTATATGTTTGCCTAGCGATCAACAAAAGGGGATATTAAATAATGCAATAGGTTTCTGGAGATGAGTTTATTTTCATTTTTATTGCATTCTCAAGTAGAAGGGCATGTAGAAAGGCGGTAACGACTGAAAGCTTGAGATTGCAATAAAAATGAAAATAAACTTACATCTTCAGAAACCTGTTTCCTTATTTACTTCATGTACAGGAGAGTCGCATCTAGTGAATTGTAATTATTTATTTTTTTAATTTAATATAGTTTATAACGAACCATGGAAATTTTAAGGGAATTTCATCAAAAATTGGCGCGATTGAAGACTCTAGCTGTCATTGTGGCAACGAATTCCAGGACTCGAGACACCTACTGCTGGAATGCCCACTCTTCTTCATCGCTAGACAACAGACAATAAATAATGTTGTAGATCTAATCAATTTGTAAATAGCAGAGAGAATTATCATAAGTTTGAATATTTTTGTAAATATATTCATGATTTTCTTTCAAACCTGAAAGGTTCAGGTTCCTAATATATATATATATATATTTTTTTCTCTCTTTTTATTTCGATTACTTTTTTTTTTTGTAAAAATTTTATAACTGTTTCTGTTTTAAAAAAAAATGTAAATCGACGCAATTATCCCTAGCCGGGATATCGCGTTTGTGTGTTGAAATAAATAAATAGTGAATTGTAAAAAGGCAGATTACCTTATTAGTATTGAGATGGTTAGAATCAAACTGTTATCACATATCTTTAAACTCATTTTGTATAAAGAAAAAAAAACTCTCAGTTTAAAAAGGAATCATGTTATGTGTAAATATAGATGTAAAAGAAACACAGAATCACAAAGAAATCAATTAAAATGTTCACAACAATTTTATTATTAACTAGAATGGCATGTATTACATAGATTCAATAAAAATTATACATCGTTTTTTTTTTCCAATACTGTTTAACTATTGGCATCACAAACCACTAGTGAAATATCTGCAATTGCAATTATTGCATTGCTTTTGTAAACAAAAATAAATCATCGTCAGAGCTTCTTTTTTTCTTCGTTTTTTTATTATGTGAAGAGGATAACACACTATAATGAGAAAGCTGAAAATAGAGATACAGATAATTGGGATTAACACACACAGACATTCTACTCTAGTTTGTAAAGATGGATTAGGGACCTTAAGATCCAAAGGGGGGAAGAAGGAAGAGGGAAATCAAATAGAAAAACAATAAAAGAAGAGAAGAGAGAGAAATATATATATTGAAAAAAAATAATTTCACAGAGAGAGATCTAAATATCAAAGAGAGCAAATAGCATAGGAAAAAACATTTAGAAAATCCACAGTACAAGAATATGGAACAAATTCCTTAGTTTGTATGCTTGGTACATGGTAATAAGAATTGAATATTACGTATGAAGCAAAAAACAGCCCATCCTTGAAAGAGTTAAAGGCTTATAAGAAAAAATTTGGCACTGCACCCACGAACAGTAGTTGGTCATTGAGTGGTGGAACAAAGTCACAATAGGGGAGGAAGAAGACAGTGTTTTTTTGTGTCGAAAAAGTGAGTGATATGCAGTAGAAAGAGGTGCAAATAGATTTGTTAAAAAACACCAATGATTGTTCTAAAGTTTTGAAAAAGTGTGAAGAAGATTAAGAGAATACTCGGTGAGAAAAAGAGGGAGAAAAAATTCTAAGCTCCTTTCGACGCAATGCGGAATTGATAGGGTGTTATCACAGCCCACGAGAAATTTGTTTTTTTTCTTGTTCTTTCTTTTTTTTTTTTTTTTTTTCCTCCACATTCGTCACAGCTCCATGGGAAACAACGGAGAGGTCTAGCAATCCAACAATCTTTAGGCCCTAAGATTGTCATCTTCTTCGTGTGTGTTGAATGAGCAAAATCTTGAAAGATAACATAGAATTAGGTCCTTTATAGGAAGACCGGCACGATACCTGTAACTTCACTGACATTGTAATATGTACATCAGGCCAATATAAATTTCTATTACTAAGTGGTCCTCAATTTGTTTTCTTTTTTTTTTGTTTGTTTAATATATATATCAATAAATTAGTATTTATTCCTTCCAAAAAATTTAATGTCAGCAAAATTAGAGATATATCGTTTTGTAAAAATTTTTTTTTTTGGTCAAGTTTTTTTTTGTATAACATTTTTTTTTCTCTCTTAAAAACACCTTACCTTTTTTATTTCCTGGTATTTTTTTTTTCTGTGTTAAAATTCTCCAATTGTCAATAACGTTCCAAAAATAATAACAAAGACGAAAAAAAAAATTGCACAACTCCCAAAAAAAAAATGATATAAAGAATTTTTTTTCCATTTCTGGCTTTGTATGTATATATAAATAAATATATAGAATCTTTAAATTATACAAAAACATCAACTAAACTTCAACAATAACAATAATAAATAGATATAAAACTTTCCCCATCATTTCGATATAATATTTAAATATGAGAGTATATATATGTGGTAAATATATGTTTTTTTTTTTTTAATCCCCAGATGAACCCCTCCCTCTCACATTAATATATATTCATATTAATTATGAATAAAACCAACACATATGAAACTGTTCTATCATATTTACCTATAGAATATGACTAAATTATAGTCCACACTCTTTAATATTTCTCCAAAAAACTCAAAATCCATATAGATTTGATTGAATACTATTCGTAATAATTAGTTAGCATTTGATAGTTTTTATAGCAACTCTATTCTCTTTCTTAAAATCCTATTTATGAAAATAGTACTTTGTGATTTTTTATAAATATCTCAAAGGAATATTAGAGCTCCTCCAGGTTTTAAAATCATAATTGTCTGGAAATCGTATAAAATATTCCTAAGAAGAATTTTTTTCTAGCAAATATACAAAGAACTATCTTGTTTAGTTAATTGTATAGTGTATATATAAAATATCATTGTATTTGATATACAGATTCATCTGAAATTTTACAATCAAGCTCCAAAATTATCCCTTTCATTTTCAGGCGTATCAAACGCTCAACTCTAAAATGTTCTTTAGAAAGTTTCTATATAAAATTGAGAGAACAAAACACATCTTCTAAATAAATAAAATAAAAAAAACTAAGTTTTACAAATGATATTAAAAATGTAAAAAAAAAATAATGTAAAATTTAAAGTTCATTTTAACAAAAGGAAATTTTTCAATAGCACTGAAATTTTAAAATCTATTTCAATGATATTGAAAATTTTCGCTTTTTCTATACGTATAGCAAATACTTTCTCTTTTGAATTAAAAAAAAAATAAGTAAAAGACATATTTTTAAAAAATATAAACATCACATATTTCTTTGGCAATGAATATATATATTTTCTTTTTTATAAACTAATTATATATGATACAAACTCTGTAATAAAACATTGTCTGATTTCTCTATATTTCTCTTGTAAGAGAATAAATATATGAATATATATACTTTGTACTTAAGAAATAAATAATTAGTGAGATAATGACACTAAAAAATATGCAGAGTTTTTTTTTTATACATTGAAATATAAAAATTTCATATAATTCTCTTTTTTTTCTACCTTTCTTTTACTCTAAACAGCTTGATAAAAGCTTCCACATTCTTCTTTTATTGCGAATAATTTCTCTTTTAAATATCTTTATATATAATATATATAATATTTGTGTAAAAAACGATATCAATACATAAAACCGTGATGATATGTTATGTCAACGAAATATTTTTTTTTTTGGGTTAAAAATGGCGTCCTATCATTTCGTCTGCTATAGGGAAGATCGGCGGTGGGTGTGAGAGGGGTGTTTAAGAGGGTAGGTTGCTGTCTTGATATGTAATACAGATTGATTCATGCGGGGGAAGGGGAACACTGCACACACAACAAAAAACATGTTACATGGTCAAATATTATTTTTTTATTATTACAGATTTAACTCCGCCTTTGCCGGTCCCAAGCCTGGATGAAAAAAGAGGAGGGGGAGCAGTAACAAGCTCACTAAAAAACCTGGGTTCAGCTGGCCCGGCTGATAGTACCCTGTAAAGGCTCCTAATCCAAGGATACAGGATGAGCAGTGTTTGTACTCCATGTTAGGAGTGGCTGCACATGGAGTCTGTTCCTCATGTCAGAGGCGGCCTTTTTTTTTTTTTTTTTTGGAGCTAAGTCGGCCTTCCACTGAATAGTACTCCCAGTCTTAATGACAAAGGCAGACGCATTCTACTTCACCCAGTGTGGAGATAAGAAAGAAGAAGACATATTATTTACACTATTGTACAGTATGGTGAAGTAACAAGAAAAAAAATCAGAAAAAATATAGCCACATCAACTAATGATTTATATATGCAAATACATGATGCTTTATATCTATTTTAGAAAATTCGTATATGTATATAAGTAGAACTAGGATTCAATATAATCATTCCCCTGAGGAGAGTGTCAGCAAGTCACTGATATGTCAGGAGTTAAATAAATCACTGGTTGATGTGGCTGTGTTTTTTTTCTGTATCAACTTCCAACCAATAAATAATCTTCGAAAAGAAATTTTCTATGTCAAATTATTTAATGTAATTTTTGATATACGAGTACTCGTATGTGTTAAAGACTAATCTGTGTAGCTTTCGCAACATACCTATTGTAGAACAGCGTCGTAAGGAATTCTTATTGAAAAATTCTTCTTCTTTTAGAACTCATACAGGTATATTACTGGAAGAAATTCTCCCCTTGGTTTTCCTTTCATCTCTAAGTTCTTTTTCATCACTTTCTCCTTCTTTAAAGAGAAAAACATCTTCCCACCTTTTAGTGGATATTCCCTTTTTATTAGGAAATACGGTTTTGTGCTCAATATTAAAATTGTTTGGTCTATTTTCCATAGCTCTTTCTATCAATATTACATCCATTAAAATAATTCTTTGCACTTTAAATACACCCCAATTTATTCCTTTTTTATAGAAGATAAAATTTTCCCATCTTTTTTTAAGTATTGCTTTTTTAATGCATATACTTTCTAGCTTCTACATTAATATTTGCCTTGTTTATCTTCCATATTTTATTTAATCAATATTACGGCCATTAATCTATGTTCTTTGCTCTTCCCCCTCATTTTATTTATAGAACATCTAATCTTCTTATTTAGGGGTATTTACCTATTACTTTAAAAAGTTTATGGCTTCTATATTAATATTTGTTTAATTAACTTCATTACTAATCTTTCATCTTATTTTTAGCTAAATGTCCAGCCCCTTTCCATTAACTTTTTTGAATTCTTAAAATTAACCATAAGCTAACAATTCAGGATTTAAAGTAAGAAATTTTCATATTTTGATGTCTCCACTCGTCTGATTTTTTTCTTAAGAAGACAGAGTCAATTTTGATGTTATATAAGACTATATATGTCTTAATAACGACCTCTTTTTGTATTTTGTCCATTTTATTCATTAAATGATTGGTTCTATCCTCTCTATTTTTATTAACTTTCTTTGCCTTCAAATTTTATAGATGCACATATAACAAGTTTAATACACTCATTGACAAAACTTAAGGAAGTGGGGAAATTTTTGATGTCGCAGGTCATCTATTTCTTTTTTCAAGGAGACAGAAGAAATTTTGTTCACACTTGGTTATTTCGTGTGTGTTCAATAAAGGTCACTGTAATATCTTTCAGAGTTATTGTCTGAATCCCGATATACATGCTAAAAGGTACAACTTCCTTAAGTTTTGTCCATGAATGAATTTTGGGTTAAACAAAATAAACCAATATCAAGATAATTACAATAAGTTTCTTTATTAAGATAAAATTACGAGCTTTCAAGCGTTAGCTCATCGTCAGGCCCTTTTTATTATTTTATTTTTCGCATATATATGTTTAATTAAAAAGGCATATATTGGATTAAATATATGTCTTTTTAATTAAAGATTTATTTATGGATTGCTCTATTTTCAAAACATATATGTGTGTAAAAAAAATCAAGTAATTTTTTTAAATATATAAAATATGTCAGGTGTTGATATTAAAAACAAAATTGGTATATTACCTGACCGCTCACATGAGCATTTTTAAATGGAAGAGAGCCATCTAGTGGAACAAAAATCAGTTAAGCATTGATTTAACTTGTTCCAATGATATATATATTTGACCCACCTAATTTCTTGATAAATAAATAAAAGTCAACCACGTAAGCATTTCGGGTTGTTGGCCGTATAAACACAAAATTACTTAAATTAACATAAATAAACTACATTACATTATATAATCCTTTGAAAGCTCATGTGCACCTTCTTACTCAAACAAATGCTACAGGTTTCTGGAGATGGGTTTCTTTATCTTTATTAAATGTAATCTCGAGCTTTCAGGCAACTCTGTTCTTCTACAGGATTACATGGAAACATTTAAACATTTATGTTTCCATGTACTCCTGTAGACAATTGACAATTAAAATAATTTTATTGACATCTTGTCAATACATGCAAAGTGCACAGTCTGCATTATATATAAAAAAAAAGATAATATGGATTATATACACTATGTACAATGAATATGGCGCATCTGCCAGCGCTGCAGAGTTTGGTGGAGAATCGCCAGTGGGTCTCCAGCGACACCACGCATTTCGCGATCTACGAAGAATACGTAGATCGCGTACTCCTGTAGAAAGACAGAGATGCCCGAAAGCTCGAGATCACATTTAATAAAGAAACTAATCTCCAGAAACCTTTAGCATTTGTTTGATTGATATCCGGGAGATTTAAATCTATTTCCACCTTTGTACTATTTATAAACGCTCTAATTCTCTCTGTCCATTAACATATGGCATTAGAAGATGGAAGGTTATACTTACTTGCAAAAAAAGAGGGGACATTATTTTAGCGGGGCAACAGGGAGGTTTTTCCAGACTAAGGGAATCTGAGCTGTCTGAATGCTGTAACACACAAAATCCTTTACATTTTAAAAGCAGAAAAAAATACTCTTCTTGATATCATCAGTTTTCACAAAGTAATTTTATAGTTTATCAACTAAAAACTATTAATTATATAATTAAACTGGCGAAACCGCTGGGAGGGTTCATCACTGATTAGCCAAGCCCTCCCATTATTTTATCATTGCAGTAAGGACAGTAGGATAGTGGTATATTTTTAAAAGAATCATACGCGTCAAAAATAGTGAAAAAAAGGTTAATATGTATACATATGGAACAACTTAGAACTATCTTGAAGATAAAGGTTGCCTGACCTAGCATTCATATTTCTTAAAGTAAGAGACACATCGTCCAGAAAAAAAAAAATTTCTCGATGTTCAGGCAAAAATCTTTTGTCTTCTTCAGGAAAAATAAAAATAAACCATTTTGTAAAGCGTTATAAATGTTTCATATAACCCCTAGCCAAATGCTTCATTTTTTTCCTGATGAGGGCAAAAGATTTTTGGCAGAACGTGACTCAGAGAAATCGTTCATTATCAGAAAGAATGCCAGGACGCCGCCAGCAGAGGCAGTTTCAGCAGACAGACCATTTCATGGTGATTGTACTCGGAAGGGCTGGTTGGTCCATATGTGAAATCTCTATGGACAGACATCTCGACGCGTCCACAGTGCACGGACTATGGCGAAAATGGTTGGAATACTCATTTAATGGATTTAATAACAAACGTGCCTTTAAATCACTACTCTTTGACAGTAGCAAAGATTTCGACAAGGTCTGGCACAAGGCCATAATATACACAATGATTAATCAGGGATGTTGGAATAATGGGTATTTGGTTCTGATAAGGAGAAGGAATGGCCTGTTTCTCTTAGATTATGATATATTAATCATTTTCTGTCTTGATTCTCTATGTTGGATATTCTTATATTTAAATGTCTGCAAGTCACCTACATATTTGGTTTTGTGATCTTTGTATCCTATAGAGTATATGACATTCTTATAAATATAGTAGGATAATTACAACTATTGTTCTTTGTTATGGGATTTCTTAGTAATGAACTTATATTGGGCGAGTTGCTGAAGAAAATTTTAATTCTGAATTTCTTAAAATTGTTATTGTTATGGATTCTGGTGAATAAGAAAAACTGCATAGAGATTTGTGAATTTGATGATCCCGAATTTCAGAGTGGCTATATAAATGTCTTAAAATTAATGATATAAACAAGTTTCTAGATTTCTCAAAATATTTTGCTTTTCTTGGTTTAAAAGCTTGAAGTGAGCAATGGATGTGGACACGTTTAGTTAAGGTTTTTACTGTATTTATTTTATAGCTAAGAGGGCAGCAGAAGGGCTTTCGTACCCGAAAGCTAGATATTTGTTCATTAAAATGTTTTAAAAGAAACTTAACTGGCCATATAAGACCGCTCCTCTTCAAGGATGGTGCTGTTGGGACACCTCGTGACCATAATATGCCAAAGTAACCCAGAACCCCACTTAACCTAACCATATCCCACCTTTGTCCATTTAAGTTACCAACCTCTGGTGATTGCGAGGTGTTGAGATGGAGCCTGAAGCCACCTTTAGCCCTGGCAGCACTGAGCCAGAGACCGAGATCCCCTTCCTGTAATCAAGTCACCTGACCTGTGGTGGATGACCTGGCCCCACCAACACCAGGATAGTCCAAGATGGACTCAGACACCCCTTCCTGGTGGTCAAGACACCTGACCTATGGTGGATGACCTGGCCCCACCAACACCAAGCTAGCCTGAGATGGACTCAGACACCCCTTCCTGTTGGTCGAGCCACATGTCCGATGGTGGCCGACTTGACCACAAGCCAGTCCAAGATGGACCCAGACGCCCCTTCCCTGTAGTCAAGCCACCGACCTATGGTGCTTGACCTGACTCCACCACGAGCCCTGAACCTTTCCCAAGCTGACCCCAAGATGCCCAGATCCTACAATATTAATTGTTTTTTTTTTATTCAATATTTTCGTATTTTTATTTTATTTTTTGTGAATATTTCTTTAATAATTTTATATTTGATTTATTTTTATCATTTTTTTAAGATGCCTTTTTAATTTTTTTATTTTCATAGAGAGAAAGGTGATGATAGCTTGGGGGGGTGAGTTCAGCAACACTGGGGGAAGGAAGCGGGATATTTAGAGATTCTGGGATTTTTTACATTCTGGAAGATTGGCAATTTGGATATTGACATTTTTTCTTAACAAAAATTAGATCTTTTTTTTTTCGAGAAGCAAAAAGATTTGGAGTTGCGGAGGGCGGAGGCCGCTGACTGCGGCCTTGGCTGCCCATCCTTTTTGAATGATGGACACTGGGTGGCTGGATGACTAGGTAGGTTGGGGGATAATGGGACTTTGGCACGATAGACCTTTTTTTTTTCTTTTGTATAAAGTTTAAAACTCCTCCCTTTTAACCTTATTTACAGTTTTTTTCTTTGGTATATGTTTTTAAATTATATATATATATGTGTGTGATTTCATTAATTGATATAATAAAAAATGTTGTACATTGAAGGATTTTATTAGTCGAAATAAAATTTTGTCTAATCAAAAAAAATTTGATTGGTTAATTTCCCCATCAACATAATTGCTAGCCGGCACAGCTTTAGGTCTCTACATGTGCCATAGATGAATAAATTTGTGGTCTGCTTTTCAGCTGCCACTGGCGCCCTAATATATGGACATGTAGAGATCTGGAAATAGTAAAAGTATAAAATCATCATTGTCTTTAACAATGACTTTCTTCTTCCATTATACTAAAAAAATTTATAAAATGCTCTCGAACTCATCAGTGCAAATACCTTCCCACAATGCACCATCTGCAGGACCAAAGAGGCCTCACCATACCACCTCTTGGAATGAATGGGAACCTCAAGACAGGACTTGTATTCCAACCATACCAAGATTGTGAATTTGATCAATGAAGTCTCCATGACCTTGTATAATTATACAATGGGATGATGAAAAAAAGAAACTTATCTATGGAAGACTGATATTTTCACCTTTATAATGAAGCTTATTAAAATGAAAAATTATAGGTAAAATTCACTTGAATGTAAGTTTCAATTAGAGATGAAATGGGTGTAATTATAATTTGAAAGCTTACAGTTAAAGTTGAAAATGTTGCAAAATGAAACGGGTTGCAAGTGAAATAAAAAAAGTTGAAACGCTAGTATATCCTCTAGCTAAACTTGAGCCTCTTCAAAAATATAAGCGTGATAAAATTACAAAAGATCGTTACATAATTTTTATTCAACATTTGTCAAACTATTTCCACATTTAGATGCTACAAATAATTTTTAAAATCGTTATTTCTAATAGCTTAAGATTTTCGCAATTTTATATTTAAAATACATTTTTGAAAATCAATTTACTGTAAATAATTCCCCCCTTATATCCTGTTTATGTAGTTCCGTTTTCTTTGAAAATTTAATTTTATGGTGAAAAATTCATAGAAATAAATAATTTCGAGCTCCATTTCAAAGCGTTTTATACCCCCCCCCCCTTTTTTTTTTCAAATTTATTGTTTACGTTAGGTTTGCCCGCCTTTTTAAAAATGTTTCATTTAGATGATTATATTAAAGATTTTTCTTCGCAAGCAGAGATTTTAAAAGAATGTTTCCGCATAAAAAATTACGACAACTTAGGAAAAAAGGTATTGGAGACAATGTTTTCAAATATCGAAGATCTTAAAGAAATACGCAATCAACTCGAAGTTAAAGTTGATATTAAAAAACAGAAAATCAAAAGCTTGGAAGAAAACGAAGAAAGATTAATTAACCTAAATAAAAAACTTGATCATGCCTTAAATAATCTTCCAACATTCCCATCGCAGGTTACTCAACCAAATACCAAAGCGAACAATACAAAACAACCACCATCAGCAAGAAAACCAACGAAATTAATTCAACAACTGAAACCTATTAGTTCATCAGAGTTTTCAAATCTTCCTAAATATATGAAAGGGAGATTTACTATGGAACTTATTAACGAATTTATAGATGAATTAAATAAGACAATAACATGTAAGTACACCATTCTTACCAAACCATTTAAAACATTAAAAGAAAAAGATCGTACCAAATATGCCAATTTTAAAAGGCAAGAAACGGCTGATACAAAAAACACTTATTTTTGTTCATTTGATGATTTAAAAACCTACAGTGATATTAAATGTCAAAAAACAACTCAAAGTATTTTGGTAATATTGAGACATCTTGGAAAAACTAGAGATATTCGATCTGCTGGCAAATTAATTGGCCATGCAATTAAAACAACATTGTGATTTCAGCATAATCTTTTTTTTTTTTTTTGTATAATATAAAAATATATTTTAATATCGTGTGTTAATAAAAATTCAAAATTTTTTTTTAATTGCTGCTTATAATTTAAGAATATTATTAACATTACAAGTGAGCTATTTAGGTTAGAATCCTATTTTGTTTGCATTCTAGCTGATCAAACTTAAAAAGACTGCATGTCTTTCTTTGTATGTTATATCTAATAGCAGAATGTTACTCTCTAAGACACCTCATTCTTTACAATAATGACTAGTCTTCTTTCTTATCTCCAATCAATCATATTAAGGTACCAAGCTTGTAAAACTTGAGACTTTTGATGGTGTCTGTCAGGGAAGAGTAGAGCTCATCAATGGATGAGTCAATACAGTCTTCTTCTTTCTTATCTCCAATCAATCATATTAAGGTACCAAACTTGTAAATCTTGAGACTTTTGATGACAATTAAACAACTTTATTGACATCTCTTAATCTTTACACTCAAAGGGAGTTATAAGGTAATAATAATGGTAGGAATGAAGAGAGATATACAATCGACGTAGCCCTCTCCGAGGGCACGTCCGGATCAGGAGCTTAAAGCTGCCTTGAATCTAGACAGATCCCTGCCATTTGGGGAGCTCATGTTCGGAACATGTTTGATGATAATGTTGAAGAATTTGTCGAGAAGAATCTTGTCTTCAGGGGTGAGTAGCCCAAGGAGGTGCTCCGTTTATTCTTCGTAATGAGACGTTTGATGGTGTCTGCCAGGGAAGAGTAGAGCTCATCAATACAGTCAATAATGTGTTTTGGGGTTGCAGGTTGACACTTAGTACATAGTGGGAAAACCTTGCAACCATTTGATACTGATAATGACTAGTGGCAGCCTCCAATGGCCTGCGTTCTTGCAAAAGTCCAACCTCACTAGCAAGTGCAAGTAATCAAACAGGGCTCTGGCATATTTGTAAGTGCAAAGTCGAACTGCTTTTCACATGTGTAGACATGTGGTGTACTTAGAGTAAAAGCAGTCCCCTACTTCTACCCACCATGATTATCATGGCCTGTACCATGTGTACTAGGGATAAAAAAAAATAAAAACTAGTGGTAGCTTAGTTAGGCCTAAATCATCCAGGAGAAAACAAAACTTGTGCGCCAATATTTTATAGCCCATTGTAACACCTCAAAGCAAGGTTTGTATATGCTAACAATTTCCACTGTTCCCTCTATGGTAAAGTATTGTATTGTTAGCAATAAATTTATATTTAAACAAGAATTATCGTTTTGTCAAATTAACGTTGATGGGGGTCGGTGGAAGGGTGGTCTAAACTATTGGTTTTTGACCGCTACGACCCGGGTTTGAATCCCGCATTGGGCACTTTTTTTCTGATAAAAAAAAAAAAAATCTCCAATGGCCCCCCGATTCTTGCAAAAAACCAACCCCACCAACGAGTGTAAGTAACCAAACAGAGTTCTGGCACATTTGTAAGTGCAAAGTCACTTACAGTAAAAGCAGTCACCTTCTTCTACCCACCATGATTATCATGGCCTGTACCACGTGTACTAGGGATAATAAAAAAAAAAGTTGATTATTTGAAGGTCAGGAGATGAAAACATGGTTGAATTATCGTTAATATCGAATTAATGAGTTTATAATATATATCTTCTAAAGAGAGAAAAATCAAAGATAAGAAGGATAATATCCTCCTTATCTTTGATTTTTCTCTCTTTATCAAGTTACTCCAGAGGATTTTAATTTATTTAAATATATCTTCTAACCATTAACTATTTACAATTTTAAAAAAATGCTCCAATGTCCCCCGATTCTTGCAAAAGTCCAACCCCATCAGTGAGTGCAAGTAACCAAACGGGGCTCTGGCACATTTGTAATTGCAAAGTCGAACTGCTTTTCACATGTGGTGCGCTTACAGTAAAAGCAGTCGCTAACTACCCACCATGATTATCATGGCCTGTACCACGTGTACTTAGGGATAAGTAAAAAAACTACAATTATCTTAATCACACAAATTGATTTTAGTGCTAATTGATATTAGTGTGATTGGGACTATAACTTTAGGTTTCTCGGAGTTCCAATTAATGAGATGGTAGAAAGATGCAGAAAAAATATTGAAAAACCCAAGATTTCCCTCCATATGTGTGAAGTTTGTACAATCACTGTAGTTACCTTAAACACACCATCACAAAGTATTATTCTTCTCAATACAGAACCTTCCTGTTCTGGCCAATAACAATGCTGTTACCAAAACATCACACACTATTAAATTATTTGGATTAGGTCTTTTTTGTATCTATAATCCAAATTGAAGCTGAAGAAATTTGTACACATACACAACTATAGATGGAAATTTTGCCGGGAGGATATTGATATAAAGAAACAAAGGTCGCCTTTCCCGTCAAAATAGACGTCAAAACTAGACGCCATCTATTGACCGTCACCGCAAACTAGCGGTCTCAGGTCGGTGACAACTATATATATATTCCCCTACATTTTATCTACCCTTTATTTACTATTTTATTATATATTTTTTTCCACCTTTGTAACAATTGATTAGAAGAATCAATAAAATTGTCTATAATCCAAATTTATCATTATATTTCTCACAATGTGTATTATTAAATTTCAGTTGGAGATTTATTACGCAAATCGCCATGAAAACAACCCAGCATGGCGCCTCGCCAGCGTCCCTCCCTCCTTCATTGTCTGATCATGTTTCACGTGTTGCCGTGTTTCCTTCAACTCACCCCTCGAACCAATTTGCTCATCAAAATATGAATCCTCAAATGAATAATGACAACAAATTGAATACTTATCCAACCAACAATGAAGCAGCAGAAAGAAAACTAATATTTGATAAAACCTACCAGAATAGAAGTAAAACAATCCTTGCAACTATTCAATTCAAGGTGAACAGCGATATCCCCGCTGAAGAATACCTCCTAGTGATTGCCGACATAGTAAAACCAGAAAACATCACGTCAGCTGGCAAAATGAACAAACAGGCGATAATATCGCTGGCAACACCTGAACATGCTAAAACTCTGATTGAAATTGGCTTCACAAGTAGTAGAAGATGTGCCCCAGCTAAAGAAAACCCTGCTTCAAAAAGAAAAAATGTAGATGGAAATGAAAAAAACGAGGACACCCAGGAATCTGATTCTAACATAAAAAGATACAAGAACCAATTGTGTGAATCAAGTGAAGAGGAGGACGATGTCTCGGTGAGCAGCAGCGATACTTCGGTTATGAACGACGTATCATCGTGGACGACACCCAGGCAGAAGGAGATGGGAACATGGCGACAGACTTGAGAAAAAAAAATTGTAAAACCGGAAAATCCAGAAAAGAAAAAATAGCAGTTCAAGCTGACAGACATCCCAACCTTTTGAAGAAACTGCGTGAATACAGATAGGAGCTTCTCCACGCCAAAAGAACCAAGACCCTCAAGACAAGAGAAGAATCTTAATAAAGAAACTGGCGCAGATTAGCACCATCTTCAAAGAGACGGACATTGACCCCCTCACTGTACATGGACTGTGAGTAACAGCGTTGTTACTGAAACTTCACACACTATTTATTTATTTGGATTTGGTCTTATTACCTTGTGTTTATGATTTATAATCCAAATTGTGCCTTATCATATAGGGAATATGAATCATCAATTTTACTCTCTTTCTTTGCAAATGCACTTACCACATGCTTTCACCTTTACTTACCTTTATTTTTGAACTTTGTTTTTTACACTTGTTCTTTATTTTATATTTTAGAGGCTCATGTATATAAAAATGGTCTAAATATATACTCTCTCAATGCCTCTGTAATCAATATTTGATAAACCTAAATTTTACCTCATGTAAAACTGACTTTACTCTGTATATTTTATTATTATGGATATATTTTCATATGTAAATAATACTATATTTAGATAATAATGTTTGAATAAAGAGTTTTGAAACGTACATATGTAGACATGTAGTGTACTTACAGTACAAGCAGTCACAACACCCTACCCACAATAATTAACATATTCTTTTACTCAAGGTAATAAGACCAAATCTAAATAAATAAATAGTGTGTGACGTTCAGTACTTTTGTCTGAAGATGGTAATAACTCTGTTACCGAAACGTCACATACTATTTATTTATTTGGATTTGTTTTTATTACCTTGTGTTTATAATCTATAATCCAAATTGTGCATTATCATATTCTTTTATTATGTTCCATTGTGAGAGAGAGTTAATAAAATAATATTTCCAATACACACACACACACAGTTCACCTTCTTTAATTCAACACCCCAAGGGATAATAATTTTTGGTTGAATTAAAGAAGTTATATTGTTACAATGATGTCTAAAGGAGGTTAAAACCATCCACCACCTGTAGACTGGGGGAACGGATGGACCAATCAGGAAAGAAGAATCCCATCTGGCCAGTAGTGAAGTCATCCTCCCTGTTGTTGACAGCGACTATTGGAAGATGTTCCCCATGAATACACAAAGGTAAATAAAAAGGAGTCGAACAGAGATCTTTACCAATCCCACGTGCTTATTTGTCCATCCTCGACACAGCGGTGGTGTAACAGTATGTCTTCAAGGTAATAAGACCAAATCCAAATAAATAAATAGTGTGTGACGTTTCGGTAACAGCGTTGTTACCATCTTCTGCCTTGTGCCTCATCAGTATGTCTTCTTTTTTCTTATCTCCACTAAATCATATCAAGCTTGTTGAGCTTGAGAATTTGGGGGTCGGTGGAAGGATGGTCTAAATCGTTGGTTTTTGACCGCTACAACCCGGGTTCGATTCCCACATTGGGCACTTTTTCTGATAAAAAAAAAATGCTCCAATGGCCCCTGATTCTTGCAAAAGTCCAACCCCACCAGCGAGTGCAAGTAACCAAACTGGCACATTTGTAAGTGCAAAGTCGAACTGATTTTCACATGTGTAGACATATGGTACACTTACAGTAAAAGCAGTCGCCTACTTCTACCCACTATGATTATCATGGCCTGTACCACATGTACTAGGGATAAGCAAAAAAAAAGAAAGAGCCTGAGACTTTTGATGGTGACTACTGGGGAGCTCATCAATGGATGAGTCAATACAGTCAATAATATTAATATGATTCCATTATATATATAATACCATTCCAAGAGTCTAGCTTCAGTATCACTATAAAAGGAAAATTAAAAAATGCAATATTACAGCGGCATGGTAGATAAAACTGGCAAAACCGCTGGAAGGGTTCACCACTGATGAGCCAGGCCTTTCCATTATTTTATCATTGCAGTAAGGGAAGTAGAAAATTGATTAAGAGAATCATACGCGTTAAAAATAGTTCAAAGTTTTCATTGAACTATTTTTAACGCGTATGATTCTCTTAACAGTCAATAATGTAGTTTGAGGTTGAAGGTTGAGAAATAGAAGAAGAGACCAAAATACAGAAGTTGTAGGAATAAATCAAATCTACAGTAGCAGACAAGAAGGTATTATTTAGGTCAAGGTCATCTTAATTGTACTTTTTCTCTTTCCCAGGAATTGGGGGGAAAATGGGGCGGGGATCTTTCAAGTTCTTAAACTTGTTAATACCAATCTTCCTATACAGATTGGTTTCCACACTTTTGGATTACAGTAGAACCTCCATGAGAGGACACCTCTCTACAAAGGACAGTTTTCATTTGAAAAATTACCATTTTTACTATTTAGCAACTTTCCATTAAGAGGACACCTCTTTCTAAAGGACACTTTGACTCTGCAATTAGGTATCCTTTACAGGGAGGTTCTATTGTATTTCTATTAGGTTTCCAAGAAAACCATACCAAATGTGATAAAGCACAATTTGGATTATAGATTATAATAAAAGAAAATAAGACCTAATCCAAATAATTTAATAGTGTGTGACGTTTCGGCAACAACATTGTCACCATCATCAGACAAAATAATAATTTATTCTTTTGTCTGATGATGGTGACAATGTTGTTGCCGAAACGTCGCACACTATTAAATTATTTGGATTAGGTCTTATTTTCTTTTACCATATATATACCAATTGGTTTTTATTTTTACAAGATAGGCGATCTTTGTTCTATAGATCATTGTCTTCTCTGCAAAATTTCTATCTAAAAATTTAATTAGTATTCTAGAAGTACATTGTAGCTGTAGTAAGTACAGTATAAATCAATAAGGCACAATTTGGATTATAGATTATAAACACAAGGTAATAAGACCAAATTCAAATAAATTAATAGTGTGTGTTACCGAAACATCACACACTATTTATTTATTTGGTCTTATTACCTTGTGTTTACAGTATAAATCATTGAGTGGCATACATCACTGCATCATGCAGCAATGATCAACCAATCAAAAGTATTGGGGATATTTTTCAAATGGTATTTTAACTTGGGTAAAAATTTGACATTGTCTTCTCTAAATGACACACTTTTTAATTTTTTTTTTTTTATTGATTGCTTAATTAACTTTCTGAAAATCTTCAACAATAGCAACATTAAACACAAGGTAATGAGACCAAATCCAAATAAATAAATAGTGTGTGATGTTTCAGTAACAGTGTTGTTACCATCTTCAGACAAAAGTACTGAATCCAGTAGTAGAATTCAGTACTTTTGTCAGAAGATGGTAACAACACTGTTACTGAAACATCACACACTATTTATGTGGATTTGGTCTCATTACCTTTTGTTTATAATCCAAATTGTGCCTTATCAATAGTGACATTAGCAAATCCTTCCATCTTAAAATACTCTCATTAAGGTAATCAGCATCTTCATAAACTTTATGTTAATATCCTTGGGAGAAACCACTTTAATACACTCATGGACATAACTTAAGGAAGTTGTACCTTTCAACATGTATATTGGGATTCATACAATAACTCTGAAAGCTATTACAGTGACCTTTATTGAAGACACAAGATATCCAAGTGTGAACAAAATTGCCTCTGTCTCCTTAAAAAAAAAATAGACTGATAAATCAAATACTTTCCATTTCATTAAGTTTGGTCCATGAGTATATTATACTGAAATAATACTGAAACTCTACCAATTTATCTCTCAATCATATTCCATTAACCATATGGGGCATGGGGATCTTATATTTCGAACAAAGAAATGCTAAAAGAGAGAGTTAGAAAAGCTCTTTTTTTTAAATTTCTTTTTGTTGTAAAAAGATTTTACTAGTGGTGATAGTGGTGAAGACATACTAGATAATCAAGTGTGAACAAAATTGCCTTCAGTTTCCTTTAAAAAAAAAAAAAAAGACTGTCAACATCAAAGACTTTCCACCTTAAGTTTTATCCATGAGCGTATACTTTTATTTACAATAGTCAAATGAAGGCAAATATTTTGAAAATATTAAATACTCAAATAAATAAAACATATGTAGGTTGTAATTTTCTAAAAGTTTTTGGCTAAACCTTTTTTATTTTTTACTAATCCTTTTAGTCTAAATTAGACAAGTTCTTGGAGGTCGTGCTCATAAAGTAGTTCAAGAACTCTTCTTGGTTCTCTGTACAGGGATCTTTTGTCTTTTCCAATACAATTTAGTATATGTTGGGGAGTGGCCTCTTCGGTTTTGCACCTAGTGCACATGGGGAAGCTTTTGGCTCCCTCTTTATAGACTAGAGGGCGCAGGTGACCAGATTTCCATCTGGCCAACTGTGTCGATTCCCTTCTGAAACCTGTATTAAATTATGCTAATCCTGATTATTTTTCCTTTAGTTCCTCTAGTAAATACTTAAGATAGATTTTACTTTCAGTATTATAGCGAGTGATAAGGTCAACAATTTGAATTATAGATAACAAAGTGACAAGCCTGGAAGGAAGAAGAGCAGCAACAAGCATTCTAAACAACCTGGATTGTTTAGTTGGCCAGGTTGATAGAACGCTGCTCATCCTGTATCCCTGGATCAGGAGCCCTTACAGGGTACTATCAGCCGGGCCAGCTGAGCCCAGGTTTTTTAGTGAGCTTGTTACTGCTCCCTCTCCTCCTTTTTTATCCGGGCTTGGGACCGGCAAAGGTGGAGTTAATAATTACAGTAAAATCCCTCTATAGTGAACCCCAATAGGACTTTAAACACAAGGTAACAAGACCAAATCTAAATAAATAGTAAAAGAAAATAAGACCTAATCCAAATAATTTATTAGTGTGTGACGTTTCGGCAACAACATTGTCACCATCATCAGACAAAAGATTCTGATGATGGTGACAATGTTGTTGCCGAAACGTCACACACTAATAAATTATTTGGATTAGGTCTTATTTTCTTTTATTATAATCTATTATCCAAATTGTGCTTTATCATTCTAAATAAATAGTGTTATGATAAAGTACAATTTGGATTATAGATTAAGATACAAGAAAATAAGACCTAATCCAAATAATTTAATAGTGTGTGATGTCTCTGCAACAGCATTGTTACCTACAATTTGGATTATAGATTAAGTTACAAGAAAATAAGACCTAATCCAAATAATTTAATAGTGTGTGATGTCTCTGCAACAGCATTGTTACCTACAATTTGGATTATAGATTAAGTTACAAGAAAATAAGACCTAATCCAAATAATTTAATAGTGTGTGATGTCTCTGCAACAGCATTGTTACCTACAATTTGGATTATAGATTAAGTTACAAGAAAATAAGACCTAATCCAAATAAATTAATAGTGTGTGATGTCTCTGCAACAGCATTGTTACCTACAATTTGGATTATAGATTAAGTTACAAGAAAATAAGACCTAATCCAAATAATTTAATAGTGTGTGATGTCTCTGCAACAGCATTGTTACCTACAATTTGGATTATAGATTAAGTTACAAGAAAATAAGACCTAATCCAAATAAATTAATAGTGTGTGATGTCTCTGCAACAGCATTGTTACCTACAATTTGGATTATAGATTAAGTTACAAGAAAATAAGACCTAATCCAAATAATTTAATAGTGTGTGATGTCTCTGCAACAGCATTGTTACCTACAATTTGGATTATAGATTAAGTTACAAGAAAATAAGACCTAATCCAAATAAATTAATAGTGTGTGATGTCTCTGCAACAGCATTGTTACCTACAATTTGGATTATAGATTAAGTTACAAGAAAATAAGACCTAATCCAAATAATTTAATAGTGTGTGATGTCTCTGCAACAGCATTGTTACCTACAATTTGGATTATAGATTAAGTTACAAGAAAATAAGACCTAATCCAAATAAATTAATAGTGTGTGATGTCTCTGCAACAGCATTGTTACCTACAATTTGGATTATAGATTAAGATACAAGAAAATAAGACCTAATCCAAATAATTTAATAGTGTGTGATGTCTCTGCAACAGCATTGTTACCTACAATTTGGATTATAGATTAAGTTACAAGAAAATAAGACCTAATCCAAATAATTTAATAGTGTGTGATGTCTCTGCAACAGCATTGTTACCTACAATTTGGATTATAGATTAAGATACAAGAAAATAAGACCTAATCCAAATAATTTAATAGTGTGTGATGTCTCTGCAACAGCATTGTTACCTACAATTTGGATTATAGATTAAGTTACAAGAAAATAAGACCTAATCCAAATAATTTAATAGTGTGTGATGTCTCTGCAACAGCATTGTTACCTATAATTTGGATTATAGATTAAGATACAAGAAAATAAGACCTAATCCAAATAATTTAATAGTGTGTGATGTCTCTGCAACAGCATTGTTACCTACAATTTGGATTATAGATTAAGTTACAAGAAAATAAGACCTAATCCAAATAATTTAATAGTGTGTGATGTCTCTGCAACAGCATTGTTACCTACAATTTGGATTATAGATTAAGTTACAAGAAAATAAGACCTAATCCAAATAATTTAATAGTGTGTGATGTCTCTGCAACAGCATTGTTACCTACAATTTGGATTATAGATTAAGTTACAAGAAAATAAGACCTAATCCAAATAAATTAATAGTGTGTAATGTCTCGGTAACAGCATTGTTACCATAATCAGACAAAAGAATAAATAAAAAAAGCATTTATACTTTTGTCTGATGATGGTAACTGTTGCGGAGACATCACACACTATTAAATTATTTGGATTAGGTCTTTTCTTGTATAAAGTGTGTTAATTAGTCTTGTTACCTTTCTAATCTATAATCCAAATTGTATCTTATATGGAACACTATAATTGCTGATGTTATAGGATTATCAGTAACCCAAGTTAGGAGTGGCGGCTGCATGTCTGAGGCAGCCATTTAATATTGGAGCTAAGTTGAATTGCTACTTTATCTGAAGGAAAATAAGAAAGAAAATACAAATTTCACTTTACCAACTACTGTAGTCTCCCCATGAGAAACCATGACTACAACTGGTCTCCCCTGGAAGTTGTCTCTCTCTTCAAGACCCTTTCATATCAGACCAAGTCATGAGGAGTCTGATTAGAGACCACTTCCAGAAGAGACCCAAGTTTATTCATGTGAAAAAATAGTACAAATGTAATATTGTACTGGGATAAGGTGCATAAATTAAGAAAAAGGCTTCTTCTTATCGAGCAACTGAAAGTTGCTGATGACTTGCTGCGCCATCTATCGGAATAAATATCAACTATTTTCGTTGATTTTTAATTATTCCAGAATTGGCCAAATACCCATTATTGATTAATCAAGAAAAGCTAACCACGGCTATTCATGTCCTTTGGTGGTGTCTAATGAAAGTTTCAAATATTGTTTTACCATTATTTTGCGAGGTTTAGAGTATTCACACTCATGGACAGAACTTAAGGAAATGGAAAGTCTTTGATGTCCGCCAATCGTCTTTTTTTTTAAGGAGACAGAGGCAATTTTGTTCACACTTGGTTATCTTGTGTGTCTTCAATAAAGGTCACTGTAATATCTTTCAGAGTTATTGTCTGAATACCTATATACATGGTTAAAGGTACAACATCCTTAAGTGTTGTCCATGAGTGTATTTTATAAAAACACATTTGTTAATTCCTCTTTCTAGATGCCACAATTAATGGTGAGAATTACAACTGTAAAAGAGAAAGTGTGCAGAGATAACATTAAGAAAGAAAATGTTACATCACAATTTGGATTATAGATACAAGAAAATAAGACCTAATCCAAATAATTTAATAGTGTATGACATTTCGGCAACAGCATTTCACCCATCATCAGACAAAAGAATAAATGAGAAAAATATTACAGCAAGTTCTTAAATAGTACTGTTATTTTGTTTACATACTTGATAACAGTACTATTTAAGAACTTGCTGTGATATTTTTTCTCATTTATTCTTTTGTCTGATGATGGTGACAATACTGTTGCCGAACGAAACATCACACACTATTAAATTATTTGGATTAGGTCTTATTTTTTTTTAATCAATAAGGAAGAAAATGTTACATAACAAGAGAGGTTACATCATAAAAGTAGAACTTCCATGTAAACACCTTGTTTATATATACTGCCTTTTACAATCAATATAAAATATTCATTAAAAAAAAAATCTTTTTATTAATTTGAGATTAAACAGTTTTTTGTTTACCTAAATATAATACTTGTCAACTACAATCAGTAAAACCCTGCTAAAATGAACGTGGGATATAGCAAACCTTCCCTTATAACAAACCTGAAGTGTCCGCCTAGAGACCATGGTTTTGGGCTAATGGCCCTCGTCAGCCTAGGGTGGACTATATGTAACTATACTAATTTGATGGGAGAGGTGCCCTATGCTTTTATAGATCAATTTCCTCCTGGTAAAACCTGAAATAATCCCCATTTTTATTTTATAAGTGAACCATGGCTATAGTGAACCACAAATCCAGCCCTATAGGGTAAGCCACAATTTGGATTATAAATTATAAACACAAGGTAATAAAACCAAATTTAAATAACACACTATTTATTTATTTGGATTTGGTATTATTACCTTGTTTTCACATATGTAGACATGTGGTGCACTTAGAGTAAAAGCAGTCGCCAACTTCTACCCACCATGATTATCATGGCCTGTACCACGTGTACTAGGGATAAGCAAAAAAATAATACCTTGTGTTTATAGTCCTATAGGGGTTCACTATAAAGACTTTTTTACTGTTATTATAGGGAAAAATTGGATAGAAAATCTTAATTTTGTTCTAATTTTCAGTAGTCCATCCTTTTTTAAGGAAAATGTTGTGGTGACATATTCCTAACATGAACAGCCACATGGGAATAAGCAAGTAATCCTAGATTAGTTATTGTCAAATATGTTTATTATAACTCCGCCTTTGCTGGTCCCAAGCCCGGATGAAAAAGGAGGAGGGGGAGCAGTAATAAGCTCGCTAAAAAACCTGGGCTCAGCTGTTCCGGCTGATAGTACCTTGTAAGGGCTCCTAATCCAGGGATACAGGATGAGCAGCGTTTGTACTCCATGTTAGGAGTGGCTGCACATGGAGTCTGTTCCTTGGAGCTAAGTCAGCCTGCCACTGAGTAGTGCTCCCAGTCTTAATGACAAAGGCAGACACATTCTACTTCACCCAGTCATGATGGTTGTCAAACAGACACCATCAAGGGTCACAACTTGATATCCTAATATGATTGAGTGGAGATATGAAAGAAGAAGAAGAAATCTGTTTATATTTAAGAAAAATACATCTCCTGATTGTGAAACTAAAAGTTGCTAATGACTTGTACCATCTGTTGTGTATCAACTAATCATTGATTTTTAATTCTTCCAGAATTGGCCAAATTTCTTGAATATTCTAGAAAGGGTATTTGGCTAATTCTGGAATAATTAAAAATCAAGGATTAGTTGATATTTATTCTAACAGATGGTACAAGTCATCAGCAACTTTTTATTTACACGATCAGAAGATACCTTTCTCTTAATTTATCCACCTGATCTCAGTAAAATTTCACATTTGTACTATTTTTTCACTCTATATATATGTTATCTCAGTCACAGAGATGGTATTTTAACTGTGGACTGGAGACATCATGAATACTTATTGACTCGCTGATCTCAGTGTCTATCATTACATATTCAACCTGTAAGCTCCTGTTGAATGAGGTGGTGAGAAACAGAGTTGGAGCGTTTGCGTTGTTCAAATTTTGGAAGACTGCTGAAGAGAAAGGGAAGCTATATACATAATCTAATTGATGTAAATAATTATATGTAAATAATCTATGTCAGGATTAGAATGACGAATCCTGTATGGGACTTTGATTCCAGTAAAAGGCTTGTTGCTGCTGTTGTATATAGTCACAGTGTAGAAAATACTATACTATACCTACTACATATAGGTTTCTCTCCTCTTCAATTACTCTGTAAACTGGCGAATCCTTTATATGGCGAGAGGTCCTCAATAAAGGCTTTTGTTGTTGTTATATTCAACATGTAAGAAAGATGGCTCTCCAACAAAAGCCATTCCCAGTGACATTATTCCACAATGACAAAATTCCTGACAATGTGACAAAGTCAGAATTACCCTAAAAGAGTAGCACTCAACTGTACCAACATTTTTGAATGAATACTTTTCCCAACTGTTCCCTTTATAAGAAGCTCGATGACATTAGAGTCAAGACAAATCCCTCATAAGGTTTTTCCACATTATGTGTCTGAATGCGCAGAACATTGCTATTATCACAATCTGAAGGAGGAGTCTTTATTTTTTATTATCCCTAATACACTTGGTACAGGCCATGATAATCATGGTGGTTAGAAGTTGGCAACTGCTTTTACTCTAAGTGTACCACAAGTCTACACACATGAAAAGCAGCTTGACTTTGCACTTACAAATGTGCCAGAGCCTCTTTTGGTTACTTGCACTCGCTGGTGGGGTTGGACTTGCAAGAATGCAAGAATCGGTGGTCATTGGAGCATTTTTTTTTTTTAATTATAAAAAAGTGCCCAATGCGGGATTCAATCCCGGGTCATAGTGGTTGAAAAGAAATGGTTTAGACCACCCTTCCACTGACCCCTCTTTTGAATGAATATTTTTCACAACTGTTCCCTTTATAAGAGGTTCAATGACATTAGAGTCAAAGCAAATCCCTTATAATATTTTTCCACATTGTGTGTCTGAATGCGCACAGCATTACTGTCATCAGAATCTGAAGGATGAGTCTTTTTCAGTGGGAGGGCCTAGCTGCTGTCTTTAATAATTTCCCTTTTTACCACTTTATGTGTTTACTTGAAAGTTTTACTTGTGTTAAGTTGTGTGGGTAGTAAGTGGTAAACACACATGACAATATGCACATGCAAATTGCACATCCATGCACATGCATTCATGCTTGCTTCAATCTAGTTTTCTCTACATTTTCTCTAAAGAAACTGTGAAGCCATTCCTGTGAACTCATTTCTACCATATAACAATTATTTGTAAATCTAATTAAATGTTAAAACCTAATTATTCTTGTATTAAAAGTGATATTAGTGCACAATTTAGAATACAATCAAGTCTCTAATTACAACTCTCAGAGAAAGCAAAAATCAGTCCCATTATAGTCACAATTAGGCATTTTAAAAATTAAAGATCACCTATATAACCAGAGTGCTCATATTTCTTGGGAAAAAAAGGAAACTTAAACCAAAAAATTTCATTGGTGTTTCAACAAAAATCTTTTTAATCTTGTCATGCTTAAAGTCAAATAGAAATAGGCAGCAAGGATTCAAAAAATAAGAAATACAAGAAAATAAGACCTAATCCAAATAAATTAATAGTGTGTGATGTTTCGGTAACAACGTTATTACAGAAACATCACACAATATTAATTTATTTGGATTAGGTCTTATTTTCTTGTATCAATAATCCAAATTGTACTTCATCAAAAATAAGAAATATTAGTAAAGTCTTGCTGCATATTTATTTTTCATTTTATTCTAATAAGAGTAAATTAATTTTGTTTGAAATGTCAAAACTTTGCTGGTTGAACTGTTTTTTTTTTTTTTTTTATGCAAATATACACAGTAGAATCCCATTATAACCTAGTTATAACATCATAAAGTCCCTAGATTTAATTTCCAGTTGTGTTTTAAACATCATTTTGACAACAATTATATAAATGGAAAAATATAATCCACATACAGTAAAATCCCACTATAGCAAACCTTAATAGGATTGAACCTGTAGTTTACTATAGCCATGGTTCATTATAGCCATAGTTCACTGTATTGTAAAATAAAATTGGATTATTTCAGGTTAGTTATAAGGGAAGGTTCGCTATATCCCAGGTTCATTTTAGCGGAGTTTTACTGTATATAGAAGAATGAATATGTAAATTGGGACTGATTTATATACCTCCACAGTGAATGTCAATTATAAGAGTTGGCTATATATATATTATGATGCATTAGCGCACCATCTGTTATGAAAATTCGAAACTATTATAGATGTGTATGATTCTTTTTAAAAATTAAACAATTTCTACTGGCCCTCCCATTAATTTTCCATTTCAGTAAGGGCAGTAGAGAAATTGTTTAATTAAAAAAAAAAAATCATACGCATCTATAATAGTTTCAAATTTACATATACATATGCTGTATATATATATATGTCGTATTCATATATATATGACAATGTAATATACTTGAGAGCTACAGAGAGTGTTACTAATTTAACAGCTAAAAAATTGCTCTATATAAATGTGCTGCTTACAGTACATGCTCTTGAGGATCTTCATCCTGGTTATAATGGAAGCAAAAACCATAACAATCAATAAGAAAATGTTTATTCAATTTACAAGCTCTTATTTTTACAGTAGCTCCTAAATTTGATGAGTTAGTAGTTCTTGTAAGAACATTGGAATCAACTATCTTTAATCCTTTCCACTCTTCAGGCCGATGACAATGGCTGCTTAATGCTTTCCTTTCGTAGTCAGTGTCCCCGGCCACAAAATTGACCAGTTGCATGAAGCTAGAAAGTTGACATTCACTATTAACTATATGATATAATGCTTTAGAAACACCAAGGTAATAAGACCAAATCCAAATAAATAAATAGTGTGTGATGGTAACAGAGTTGTTACCATCATCAGACACTATTTACATATTTGGTCTTATTACCACAAGGTAATATCTATAATCCAAATTGTACCTTATCAATATAATGCTTTCTTTTCTTTTTTTTTCTTTGCTGCGCTGGCTTGATTCCAAAGACCGTTTAGTTAAATTTATATGGTCATAATATGGTGACTATAATGCATGCAATATTATGAAGTCATCTTAATAAAAATTTAAAAGCATAAATATTGACCAACCTGATATTTTTATATTAATAGATTCTTATAATTTTTTTTTAGACAAATTTTAATGGGGGAAAAAAAGTTTTACTCAAGTGAACTTTATATTAAACATTTTTTTTTTAATTGTAATTATAAAAGAGTATATTTTAAAAGATATTGATATTTAGTATGTACTAAAATATTATAGTTGTAATGCTATTTTTTATAATTCACATTTGCTTTAGATTGAAGCCGTTTGTATAGCTTAATAACTAGTTACGAGTGGAAAGGGTTAGAATTATTGGCTCTTGCAAAAAAAGTAATGGCAAGCTAGGCAAATTAGAAATCTGTTGCATATTTTTTATTGTTGCCCCTTCACTCTTTTAAAGTATGATTACACCTGTTCTAGAGCAGCTGCTTGGGGGACATATGCAAAATGTCTGAATAATTTGGGTGGTCTCAATACAGGTACCTATATAGGGAGTTACCTAAGGAGTAAATGTCTTTAGTTGCTTACAACATGTTTCCACTTAAGACAGCTCTGGTTGCATATTATTTATGTAAATAAACTCTATGCAAATTTTGTGTTTACTATCTACACACTAGGTAATTTTTTTGTTTGTGAACCAGTTCTATGTTATTAAAGTGGAGCAAACATTTAAAAAGCTGAAAGATCTAATGTAAAATTTCGCTGTTGAGATGGAAGCTACTGAAATTATGCAAAAATGTTTTTGATTTGTCAGATAATGATTCCTGAAAAGGGATACTCCTTGAATAAAATTGAAGAGAAGATTGAAACAAGCAGACTTTGTTGAAGATTTCTTTGAAGCAATCAACTTTTAGGAAAGGCTTTTATTGATAAATCAGATTTTTATAACCATGAAAGACAAAACCATCCTTATAAAGGATTGTCCCAACCATATTCCAATCATTTCAAGTACTGTTAAAAAAAATAAAGAGCTGATAAGAATACAATTGTAATTCTATTTTTGTTAATTTATCAGATAACAATGCCAACTACTATTTCAACTTCTTTAATTCAATACCCAAAGAGATCAGAATTTTCAGTTGAATTAAAAAGTTGGTGTTTAATTATAGTCATTGAATTATTGGTCTTGTTACCTTTTGTTTATAATATGCTGTGAAATTTTAATCATCCAGTACTTTTGTCTGAAGATGGTAACATTGCTGTTACTGAGAAATGTCATATATAAATTACTTATTTGGTTTTGTTACCTTGGTAAATCAAAAGAGTGTAAAAATGTATCACTTGTATCAATCGGCAAATATAAACTGGAGAAATATTCTCAATTTACAATTATCCATGAAAGCTTTAATTAATAACAAGGTAACAGATTAAGTTCAAATAATCAACTTAGATATGACTTTTTGGTAATGGAATTGTTGAATAAATGATAAAAGTACTAATTATTTAATGCTATGGTATTTTTCTCCTTCAGTAGTTTGTAGATGCTAACAATGTTTGTATAGAGATGTCACATCAATTTACATATTTGCATATGGGATTATAATCTATATTCTATTTATTTATATTTTGCATTATTTTTTAACAGGTTAATTAATGTGTAGAGAAAACTAGTTGCCTTTAATAATGGCTTTTTATGCGAGTGTCTCGTATATATAAGATTTAAAACATGATGTTACTATTACTTCTTATATAAAAAAAAACATTTTCCAATGTTTCAGTGACCCACTGTCACAATATAAACATTGTAAGATTTAATAATTTTTTCACATTGAATTTCACAAAGATTTACCTTTCTTGAAAAGGGTTAGAGTGTGTCACTGAAATTTTGAAAATAAATAATTAAAAAGGTTATAGCATTTAAACTCATGTACAAAACTGGAAGTGAAAGTCTTTGTCGCTGGTCATCTATTTTTTGAAGGAGACAGAGGCAATTTTGTTGTGTCAATAAAGATCACTGTGTATATCAAATATCTTCAGAGTTATTGTCTGAATTCTTTTATATATGATAAAAGTACAATTTCTTTAAGTCTTGTCTATGAGTATATTTATCACATTTATTCCTATTTGGTTCTTATCTACACTCAATATTGTGCCATTCCTGTTGAATATTTTACCTTTATAAAACAGGAGGATTTGAACTTTAGTGAATTTCTTTCTATGGTTCAGCTCTTTCTATGGTAGACTCTACATGAGAGGACACTCGCTAGATGACACTTCTCTACAAAGGATAGTTTTCATCAATAAAATTACCATTTTTATTATTTAGCAACTCTCCACTAAGAGGACACCTTTCTAAAACGAACAGTTTTCATCAATAAAATTACCATTTTTATTATTTAACAACTCTCCACTAAGAGGACACCTTTCTAAAACGAACAGTATTCATCACCGAAATTACCATTTTTATTATTTAGCAACTCTCCACTAAGAGGACACCTTTCTAAAACGAACAGTATTCATCACCGAAATTACCATTTTTATTATTTAGCAACTCTCCACTAAGAGGACACCTTTCTAAAACGAACAGTATTCATCACCGAAATTACCATTTTTATTATTTAGCAACTCTCCACTAAGAGGACACCTTTCTAAAACGAACAGTATTCATCACCGAAATTGCCATTTTTATTATTTAGCAACTCTCCACTAAGAGGACACCTTTCTAAAATGAACAGTATTCATCACCGAAATTACCATTTTTATTATTTAGCAACTCTCCACTAAGAGGACACCTTTCTAAAACTGCAGTATTCATCACCGAAATTATCATTTTTATTATTTAGCAACTCTCCACTAAGAGGACACCTTTCTAAAAAGAACAGTATTCATCACCAAAATTACCCTTTTTGCTATTTAGCAACTCTCAACTAAAGAGGATACCTCTGCACAAGGACAGTTTTCATCACCAAAATGCCATTTTTACTATTTAGAAACTCTCCAACAAGTGGAAACCTCTCTACAAAGCACAGTTTTCATCCCCTAAAAGGCCATTTTTTTCAATTAGCAACTGTCTGGTAAGAGGACACCTCTTCTTAAAGGACACTTTGACTCTGTAACTAGGTGTTGTTCTTTACAGAGAGCTATTTCCAATATACCATAATATTTTTCTAGAAGAACCAAAATCTGCTATTCAAGAAAAATTTCAATAACAATGGAGAAAATTTATTATATTGAACACAAGTTTTCAAACCTCACTCGTTTCTTTCAATCCTCACTGTACTTCTACAGTTGTAACTCCTACAGGAATGTTCTATGATATAATAAAAAGGAAAAAAATCTATGTTATTCATGAATTTTTTATAGTTAATTTTTTTTTGTTTGCTACTTTTGCAATCAAGGTTGTAAGAATTTGTTTTTCTAACTCACAGAAGACTTATCATCATCATCGTTGACTTGTAAATAATTGCAATGATTGTTGTACACAATATGAGTGTACACAATATGGATATACATGTACCTATAATGTAATTTATAGGTTATCCTTTAACATATATATAAAATATTACCTCGCACATTTTGATTTATAGTAAATGTACTTTATATATATATGTCATCACCAACTTAGCGCCATTTATCAATAAAAATTA
Organism: Cordylochernes scorpioides; assembly: GCA_030710605.1. NCBI lineage: Eukaryota > Metazoa > Arthropoda > Arachnida > Pseudoscorpiones > Chernetidae > Cordylochernes > Cordylochernes scorpioides. The sequence goes on along the minus strand of CP092864.1, from coordinate 7,724,728 downwards.
TAAACATTTTAAACTTTGATTTTATATATTTTAGAAGAAATGTATAGCATTAAAATGTTTATAATCTTTATACATGTGATATTATTAATTATATATATATATTTTTTTTTTTTTGTAAAAAAAAATATTCATGCTATTGTGTATGTAATCAACGTATTTTTGCTAAGCCTATAAATGATGATCAATTAATTTTTATTATAGAATTGTGGTCTCTCTATGTAGGTAATCAGCCACTAATATAGTGTTTTAATATATTTTAAATTGAAAATTGAGTTTCGATTAGGTAGCGTGAACAGTGTATTGTATATTTGAACTAGAAATAGGTAGACAATTTTCTTGGTACTATATTGCTCTATTGCCTGTTCTATTTATTACAAAATGCCATGGTTCACAAAGCTACTACTGGAATATGGCACATGAAACCATGTATTCCTGTTTCAACACCAAATATAACATTCACTAACTTCACTCAAGCCAACAACACCCAACGAAAACTTCACAGATTTGCCATTGTCATCACATCTACACACGTAACAAGCAATTTGTACTTACTAACTATACGGCCCCCAATTGGTAACTGGTAATCCCAGCTGGGGTTGTTGACCTTCTGCAAGACTGCGGGGCAAGACATGGAAACAATCCTTAGTATTAGATAAGATATAGAAGCCCTTTTTTTTTCATCAACACACATTTTGTTTCAGGTTCCCAACGAGGTAGATAACCTTAATGGTACTATCAGTTTCATTTTTTTTTGAAGATTTGTAACACTGCATAGGAATTTTCTTTTAACTTCTAGTTTGAGATTTCATAAAAAGTCCCTTTCTCTTTTCACATAAAAAAACCTTCAATCATATTGAAAAATAAGCTTACATACAAGGTAATAAAACCATAATCCAAATAAATAAATAGTGTGTGATACTTTGGTAATAACGTTGTTACTGAAACGTCACACACTATTTATTTATTTAGATTTGGTCTTATTACCTTGTGTTTATAATCTATAATCCAAATTGTGTTACATGATGATAAGGCACATACACAATTTGTATTCTAAATTATAAACACAAGGCCAATATAAGACCAAATCCAAATAAATAAATAGTGTGACGTTTTGGTAACAACGCTGTTACCGAAGCATCACACAATATTTATTTATTTGAATTTGGTCTTATTACCTTGTGTTTATAAGGTTACATGATGTTTGGTATATAGTAGCTGGGACTTACAGCCTCATCTCTGTATATTAAAGATGGGATTAATTTGCATAATTTCTTTGAAAATCATATAGGACAAATTTCAATGAAGATAGAAATGAGAATTAGAAATATATTTTTAGTGCTATTTTATTTTTTAACATATATATACATATACTCATGGACAAAACTTAAGGAAGTGGAACGTGTTTGAATGTCACTGGTCCTCTGTTTTTTTTTTTTTGGGAAGGAGACAGAGGTTGTTTACACTTGGTTATCTCGTGTGTCTTCAATAAAGGTTACTGTATATCAAATATTTTTCAGAGTTATTGTCTGAATCCCGATATACATGCTTAAAAGATACAACTTCCTCAAGTTGTGTCCATAAGTGTATATTTAAAATTTAAAAATAGCGCTATAAAAATATATTTCTAATTTTCAACGATAGAGGGTGCTAATTTGATGATGCTATTTTTAGATAATAGAAATAAAGGTGAGAAATATTTGGGAAGGGTGGCACATTAGTAGTGAATTTTCATAATTTTTTATCAACTGCAGTTCACAAATTGTGGGAATTTGACCTATTAAATTAAAAGCAAAATTTTGCTGAAACATTTCATTTTTAACATGTATTTAAAAGAAGGGAATTCTTGAAATCTTTCAAAATAAAAGCTAAAAGAGTTTTAGTACTGTGTTACAAATATTAAATAACACTATATACGTTTTCCATTTTTTTTTTCATTATTCATTCTTCCATTTCAACAACATTTTTGACATATGTAAATATGTGAAAAAATAATAATAAAATAGGTTGGTCAAATATCACGGAACAAGTTAAATAAACATTTAGTTTATTTTTGTTCCACTAGATGGCGCTTTGCTATCTAGAAAATGCTCATGTGAGCGTGGTCAGGATATGCCTTTTTTGTTTTTAATATGTAAATATGTAAATTTTATGTGAAGTAACACCAGATAGATATTATTGTTACACCACATATATATAGCTTACTTATTGGCTTACGCATTGATTTATGATTTGATGGCTGGCCTCTATATTGGAAGATGGCGTTTCACAATGAAGACGAAAATCTGTTCTAAGACGATCATGTCCTGTGAAATCTTGTACATGCGACCATCCCGTGGTTATCTAGTAGGTATGCTGGTGTTATGAGACAACCCGTGTTATTTTATCATCTTTGTCTCTTGAGTGAGCCAACCTTGGGCAGGTTTTACTGTATCATTATTTGCATAAAGCACAAAATAAAATAGAGAAACCAAAAGACATTAGATGGAAATTTCGTTGGGAGGATATGGCAGGTATTAATAAAAATAATGGTTACAGCTTTGTCACTGACCTAAGGCCGCTAATTTGCGGCGACGGTCAATAGATGGCATCTATTTTGACGGTAGTTGTGACCATTATTTTTCTTGATCAAAATCCTTCCGGCAAAATATCCATCGATATTTTGGCCATAAATTTGGCCTAGTGACTTTGCTAACTAAACACCCCTTTGGCAGATTGTGAAGATTCCATTGGATCCCTTGTGGATCTCTTGGAATAAAGTCTGTCCTGGATTGAGGAGGGCCATTTGCTCCAAACCTTGATCTCTTGAGTGGACGCTTCTCAGTTTGCCAAAGCTGGTGTTGTGGCTTTGTCACCGACCTATGGCGACGGTCAATAGATGGCTTCCAATTTTTACAAAATAAATGAATTAAAAAGACTTATTTTGGATCAAAATAGACCATTTTCCTATTTTCTAAATCCAATATTTTACAAGGTTGCATGCTATCTTCATCTTTGTTTTTAAAGTGAAACTCTGATGAAGATAAGCGTACAACCAAGCGAAATATTGGAATTAAAAAAAGTTTTATTTTATTTTGTTCCACAAAATAAGCCTTTTAATTAATAAATTCATATGGCTTGCTTCATATTCAAGAAAAATACATTAATATATAAATAAATATTTAATTAAAAAGGCATATATTGGATCAACAATCATTTATTTTACCAATATTTCAGTTGACTGAACGCCAACCTTTATCAAGGTGTTATAACATATATAATGTGTTCCTTAATGTTATAACACCTTGATAAAGGTTGGCGTTCAGCCAACTGAAATATTGGTAAAATAAATTATTTTTTGATCCAATATATACCTTTTTAATTAAAGATTTATTTATGGATTGCTCTATTTTCAAAAATATATAAATATATTTGCATATATTGTAAACATATATTCCTAAAAGAAGAAAGGTATGTATAAGTAGATGAAAAGGTGACACTATGGAATTATTGAAAGAGATAAATTTAAAAAAAAATCCACAAATACCTCTCTATCAGTAGTTATTGTATCAATTAATATTTTGCTCTATACGCTTTAATTTTTGAACTCTTTGAACCTGAACTAACTATAAACTTCTTAAGTGATAAAGTACAATTTGGGATTATAATCTTAGGGGTGTTTAGGGAATCTATGGATATAATCTTAAATGGTTCTTTTAATAAATGATTATAATCATAGATAAAAATAAATAATCTATATAAAAATGAATGTATGAGTGTCTGTCCTTTATACCTGACCAAACCACTCATTGGAACGCCATGAAACTTTGGGAAGTTATTCAGTATAGTACTGGGAAGGATTCTAGCAAATAAAATTTTTGAAATAACTTTTCGCCTAAAAATAATCAAGATAAATATTCTAATTTATCTGTTATAATTCAACAATCTGCTCTAAATATTATCATGATGATACGATGATTTTGTAATGTAGAAAATTAGGAAAGACAAAATTCAGGATGACACGGCAATTTATTTGAGACAAGAATAATGATTCAATTCCAAGGCAAGATACTATTCCTTTAACTTCCAATTACCGAGGGAACCAATTAATATTGATTTTATTCAACTTATCGAGTATTTTTCAAGGGACCGGGAAAAAATGTTCACTTTATCGAGAGATTCGTTAGACAAACCTTTACTCGAGTAAAACCCGTGCGAAGCCGGGTACATCCGCTAGTTATAGATAAAAATTACAAACAAGACCAAATAAGTAAATTATTCAACATAAAGTTGTGGAAGGATGATATTCATGTACCAGAAGAGGCACCTTTTCTATTGAAAATACACTAAAACATTTATATATCACCCCAGTAGAGAACGTAATGGAGGTAATGAAGAATATGCCACAACACCAGTTTACTTCCTGTACTGATGAGGGCCATAGCCTGAAATCATAGTATACAGGTTGTTGGCTTTTGTCTGAATTTTCCAACATTGGTGTTGTGCAACACATTCTTTTATCACCACCATTACATTTTATTACAAAAGTAATAAACAATGTAAATGCGTGGTACTTCAGTAATCAGTGGTTTGTTACTTCATTCAGATTTGTATACTAACATTTTGTAATAATGCTGTTACCACACGGAATATCACACAATTTATTTGTTTGGATTTGGTCTTGCTACCTTGTGATTCTAAAATATGAAAATTGTTGAGTAGTTGCATTGTTATTTCATACATAATAAAGGTCTCATCTTTGATTACTTTCATTTTTAATATTAGTTTTTTTTTCTATTTTCAGATTTATTTGGATCAACGTATTTAAAAAAATGAAATTTCGATTGGTAAATTCTTCAGGGATCAACAGAGTTAAAAAAAAAATTGTGCTAGGCGTGTGTGAGTGCTATGCAAGGTTCAAACAAAACTTATCAAAGCGTAAACGTTGATCCTCGAAGAAGATGGGCACATTGCCTCCTAAAAATTAAAAATATTTTAACCTGAAATAAGAAAGCTTTTGAATAATCGAAAATTTTGATGACCGCTTTTAGTCTGTACTATTGGTTTTAAAACGATGATACTGTAAAAGCTCTTGTCTGAGAGAGACTGTACTGTAAGTACGCCACATATCTACACATGTAGTACCAGACCATGGTGGGTAGAGGGTTGTGACTGTTTGTACTGTAAGTACACCACATATCTACACATGTAGTACCAGGCCATGGTGGGTAGAGGGTTGTGACTGTTTGTACTGTAAGTACACCACATATCTACACATGTAGTACCAGGCCATGGTGGGTAGAGGGTTGTGACTGTTTGTACTGTAAGTACACCACATTTATACACATGTAGTACCAGGCCATGATTGATAGATAGTTATGATAGCTTGTACTGTAGGTACACCACATGTCTACATTTTTCGTACCAGGGCATGGTGGGTAGATAGTTATGACATCTTGTAATGTAAGTACATGTCTACACATGTAGTACCAGACAATGGCGGGTACAGAATACTCGGAGCACTGCGCCGACTTGCTGTGGAAAGACGTGGTCCAAGCACTAGTGAAGAGGTGTAAAGAAGCGACACAGCAAGTTATTGGGTCACACTAAATCCAATTTTATTGACATCCAAGGATACACAAGAACAGAACAAATCAACTCGGCAAGTACCATATCACAGAAGTGAATCAAAGTTTACTGGAGTGGGGATAAGACTTTCGATATGTTGTCTTTCATCTTTTTGCTAAGCTCCCGGGTGACGTTTAGTGACACATGTAAAATACGGAGATATGTTATTTCCTATATAGAAGCGCAATAAGTACTTTATATGCAAACCTTTTTTTTATATCAAAGAAGGGATATATGAAATGTGATTCTTTAGAGTTTCAGTTGTTCTTTAGTTAACCAGAATAACATCCCTGGGTTTAATATATATATGATTATGTAGATATACGTTGACTACAGTTGTCAGAAACTGAGTTATATAGGTTAATTTTAAGCTGGATATGTATGTAGTGTGGTTTAAATATAAAAAATGAAGATACAAATGATTGAAAATACATCTTCCCTTAAAGCTACTTAAGCGCTTTTGATGGCTTGTGCCATATATCAGAATAAATACAAATAACCGTCAATACATCGATGTAGCCCTCAAATCTCCACTCTTGAATACAGCCAACTGGTTTCGGGATTTTTGGCCATCGTCGGTGTTTTGCAGGTTGTACCTCAACGATCCATTATTAAGTTTTGTGTGTGTTGTGTTGTGGGTCTCAGAGTCTTCGTGATGACTATGTGAAAAGCTGTTAGGGTTGAACGAGAATATAAAAAAATCTGGGAAAAAAAAAAGAATGGAAAATGATGAGGTTCACAAAATATCTATTTCGAATATTTTCAAAACCACATTCATAAAAGACAAGTCATAAACTAAGAATGTAAATCTACCAAGGACACTTACACACAAGAATCAATATAACATATCCAATTATAAAGAATATATACCATAATTGCATATTGGATTGTGATAATTTAAGATCTAGAATTATCAACCTCTAAAAAGTGTATTATTTGACAAACTTCGCTTTAAAACTTTTCATTATTGAAAAAGGACGACAGTGGAGTCGTCTAAATGTCAGACAATAAACTTTTTTTGAGTGTTGATGAGTCTAGATCTTGAAAATTGATTCAATGTGTTCACCTCCTATATAATAAATCAGAAAATTTAAGAGGATTATGATTAAAAATTTCTTAAGCATGCCAGTAAGGTGATTTGAGAAAACTGGCTGGGTGACACATGTTGACGCTCAAGAAGGATTTAAGTACATCTAGTACAATTTACATGAATAGTTTTATTCACGATCGAACGTTGTACTGTACGTATTACATCCTAAACACGATGCGATGCCAGCCATCTATGTCTTGAGCTCGATGTACCATCACGGCGACCGTTAAGCCAGTGAGTTCCTTTAAGTTCAATTTACTTGATTTAAACCTCCTGGATATAAATTAGAAGAATAAAACAGGTTTCTGTAAATAAGTTTCTTTCCATTTTCATTAATGTAATCTCAAGATTTCTGGCATCTCTGTTCTTCAACAGAAGTACATAAAAACGAAAAATAATAAACGTTTATTGTTATTCGTTTTTATATGTATGCCTTTAGAAGGGCAGAGATACCCGAAATCTTGAGATTACATTAATAAAATTGAAAGAAATTCATCTCCAGATACCTGTTTTATTATTTTAACATCTAGTACATGTTCACGTGACCGTGGTTGTCCGTTTAAAACAAGTATTAATGTTTTATCAACACCATCCTCTTTAATCTGAATAGCCACGTAAGTCGACCAGGAATTGACAAGGCAACAATTTATTTCCACGGATATTCCAATAAACCATCATTCTACCAGACATTTTTATCTAATCCCAACGAAAATAGAAACGGGAAGATCAAATATATTGAAGAACCTGTGTAAGAGAATTGAAGCATCAAGAACTCAATTCTTTATCAGAGGAACTTCTCACTTGGTATTAAGACCTAGACGATGAAATAAAGATATCTACCCTCTCATGGACAAAACTTAGGGAAGTGGAAAGTGTTGTCGCCGGTTGGCTATTATTTGTAAGGAGATAAAGGCAATTTTGTTCACACTTGGCTATCTCGTGTATCTTCAATAAAGGTTAATGTAATATCTATCAGAGTTATTGAATGTTGTTGTTGTTGTCGTGTCCAATGAAGAGCCTCAGATGTTTCCATGCATCTCTATAACAGCAGCAGCAATGTCCACTATCTTGGGTGTGTAAAGCTGCTGCTCTGGGAGTTATTGTATGAATCCCGATATACATGTTAAAAGGTACAACTTCCTTAAGTTTTGTCCAAGAGTGTATATTAAATAATTCATCATTAAATTGACACTTCGACAAGAATAAAATCTTATTTACAACGATGTTTTACTGAACAACAGACGTTTTTAGATGTCTCATCAGGATTTATGTTTGCCGAGACGTCAAATTTATGTTGAATAGGACTTTCATCCTGGCAATCTTCATCTTTCTTCTAAAATTTATATTTGTCGCGAAATATTGGAAGATTTTTGAATAAAGAAACTTATTTTGAGATCCAAGATAGAGAAAAGGAATTTCATAATTAATATATTTATAATTATACTACATATATATTTCTGTAAAAACATACTTATCAATCAACAATAAATTTTGGCACAATACTTGGAAGAACTTATCATAATTTCGCTCTATATTTGGATATAAGCGTCAGGACCATATGACACGGATATAATACATTTTGAATAATTAAGTTGCATAAGTTGAATAAGTAATATGCACTATTGTAACGCAGACGTAAAAATTAAAATTTATACTGTTGCCATCTATTAAAAAAAAAGGTGTAAATTTTAATAAATGCGGTTTATGATAAATATTTTATTGTTTTTTTTTTTTTTAGTTTTTGACGTATATGTTAGTAAAAAAATCTTATAATCTAGAAATAGAGAGTGTATTTATTTTTCAATATATCTTCTCGATACATATTTATAAATTGTGGTCACTTTGTTTTTCTTGTTATTTGAGACTGGTGCTTAACGAGTGGAAACGATAAAAAAAACGAACGATTTATAAGAATAAAAATTGGAATAATAATAGTAAAAATTACAATTAGTTATATAGTATAGTTGTTTTTCTTTTATGGATATCATCTCCAAATATAAAATGAGTATCATTATCCTTTAAAAAAAATCATTTTAATCTTCCCTAGGCACACCGCACATATACTTAGGATGCCATGAAATCCCAACAGACCTGTACTGATCAAGGCCATAGCCCTATGCCATGGTTTCAATTTGTATAGCTTTTTAAAATTTGCCAAAAGATGATCTGAATATAGGCGGTTCATGTAGAAAAAAGCAAAAATGCATCGTTTTTTAAAAGAGAACTCATCTCCTTTTTCGTTCAAATTGTCTCTCATTTCTATACCTATTTTAAACAACCTAAAAATAAATGTTAAGAATAGATATAGAGAGAATGTCAAGGGTTAAATATTGCGTATATGTAAATATAAAAGGATTCCTATGCAAATTAGAGATACGTACACACAAAATACGTAAAGTCAAATTTTAGACTTGAAAAACATGAATAATATATATATGATATACAATATTGTCAATTATTCATGTTTCAGGTCATTTCTGAATTTATATATTGTCGCAAAGTACGTATTATTTTATTAACAGAGTATCATTTTTGATGTTTATACTTTGCTACTCTATTCCCCCTTTCTTATCTTTTGTTTTATCACTGATAGTTTGTCCTTGCCTGAAATAAATTGTTGTCTCCTCCTGAAGTTTTTGTTTTTGCCTAATTTTCCACGTGGCAATATATATAATTCTCATGTGAGCAGTCAGGATATGCCTGTTTTATTTTAAATATATAATTTTAGAAGTGACCTGAAACATCAATATGGGAATGATATGTGATATAAATATCAAGTTTTCTACTGAAGAAAGTCAAAGATGAATAAAGTTCTAAGGCTCTTGTATCCGTATTCCAGCCTGTTAAAGGAAGTTATTGTCCGAAAGATCGCCAAGCTTTTACCTTTTTCAATAAAGAAATTCATCGATGTTAGCTTTTATTTCTTCTTGGAAGGTTATAAGTCATTTAGGAAGAATCGATATTTTGCTTCACCATAATGAATCAAATTTGGAAGACTCTTTGGAAGAAATTTTACTCCTCATAGCCCTTCAACATTTAGTGTGATTTCCCATATGGAGGTTGTCTATCATGGAATATTAGTATGGTAACTTTTTATAAATTAGGGACTGATTCTAGGACAAAGGTACCTTAGGTTTGTGATTGAAGTTATTTGTTATGGATGAGTTTCCAATCTAAGTTATGAAGAATCTGCCCTTTTTGAAATCTGAGCTTTCTCCATTCTTTTAGATGAACTGTCACAGTTCTGACTAGTTAAAAAATAAATAAATTGAAATAAAAATAGTAAAGATGTATATAAAAGATAAATCCTTTCTTATAACACATGTAGTACCAGGTCATGGTGGGTAGGGAGTTGTGATTGCTTGAATTTTAAGTATACCACAATGTTTACGCATGTATTACTAGGCCTTATAATGGGTAGAGGGTTGTTAAATCTTGTACTGTAAGTACATCACATCTGAATACTCGCAGTACCAGACCATGTTGACCGTGTTGTGACAGCCTGTACTGTAAGTACACTACATGTCTACACATGTAGTACTAGGCCATGGTAGGTAGAAGACATTACAGCTTGTAATGTAAGTACACTACATGTCTACACATGTGGTACTAGGCATTGTAGGTAGAGGGTTGTGACAGCTTGTACTGTAAGTACACCACATGTCTACAAATGTAGTACCAGGCCATGGTAAGTAGAGAGTTATGACAGCTTGTACTGTAAGTACACCACATGTCTACACATGTAGTACTAGGTCCTGGTGGTAAATTCTTGTATTATAAGTCAACTATACGTAGGAAGCAGTTTTGCTTGACACCTTACACGTAAAATTTCTGTTAATCCAAGTTTAAACCTCTTATACAATATAGCAGTTTGGCTTGTTGTGCCTTCGGTAAAGCATATTCATTCATGCATATTGCTTGAACTATCAACATTTCTTGTCTTCTATAGACAAGTATTTGACGTGTGGCAGTGATTAAATGATTGTTTTCACATTTATAATATCAATAACAACATTAAATTACACACAAACTTGTCTTGAGCCTTTTCTGAACTAAGACGTCGATTTTAGATTAGGAATTTTTTTTTTTTTACATTCTTGTGTCAAAAAAATACGCCTTTTTTTTCTATTTAAAGTACATAAAAATATATAATTGATTATTTTACATTGGGTTGGGATTTTACATTGATAAAATGGAAATGTGCAAGATACGTTTGACTATAGGAAAGGGTAAAAAAAATCTAAGAAGTATTTGAAATTAATTCTGCCAAATTATCTTCAACAACGCGAAATATTTCTTAGCTAAACAGGGATAAGAATTGAATATTCGAAAACTAATTGTTGGTGTATCAATTATATAATAAATCATTTTTTGATATGTGTTAATATGTTTCTATATTTAGATATATATATTTCTAAAATAGTTATTTCAATATGATATCCCCACTCCAATGAACATCATCCTGCCTTGCTTTTGTTCAATAGACACCAAGTTTTACAGTAAACATAACCTGTGAATAGAGACCAGCGCAAACTTAACAAAAATGGTATTTGAACGCAGGTTAGTCTGTATTTGAAAAGGTATGAAATCATAATGAAATAAAAGAGTGTTATCAAATGTTTTATAAAGATGGACGTGGCCTCTTTTCACAGGTTGTCTCTATTATACAGGTTTTTTTACTGTACCACCACAACAGAAAGAGGGAGGAACACTTATTAAAACCATACCAAACTAAATCATACACATACTATACACATTTTTTGAATATATATTAACTATATTACAAATATCTTTTTTTTTTTTAGAGAAAAATACTAATAGTTTTAATATATCTATATATCATTTTTTTGGTTGATATATTCGGTTGATATGTTGTGCAATATATAGGTGCGTATATATATTGCACTATGTTGATATATATAGATTTCTTTGTATATATACATTGTAAAATCTATGAATTACAGTCACTTTTCTTTATAAGGTTATTGTGGAGATGTACAAACTCGTATGGTTTTTGAAACTAGAGAAATCCATAATTAAATCTATATAATGAATATGGCATATATTGAATAAAAAAATCAAGAAGTGTCTATTTGATTGATACTCTGATTGGCTGAATTCCAAACTTAATCAAGGTACAAACATATTTTTATTTTGCCTATATATATTTGTTGTGTATCTCGATAAAGATGAGATTTATGAAATTCTGCACAAATCGAAATATTGATTTAAATAGACAATATTCGTTTTTATTCGATATATTCCATATTTTATTATAAATACGAAAATTTAAAAAATGGATTGTTATAATATATATTAATAAATAAGTTTATTTAAATTAAGAAATAAGTAAGGAAGAAAATGAAAAAGAGAAAAATCATAGAGAATTATCTCTGAATATAAATAACCTCTTTATGAAGAGAAGTGACTGCTTTGACATATAAAAAGAAAAAGACAAAATGTAAACGATAATCATACTTTTCTAATATATAACATCAAGCAACACTTCATTATAATATACGTGAAGGGGAAGAATATATTAATACATTGAAATATCTCACCACTGATAATATTCTAAAAAAAATTTTAAAAGAAAAAAATAAACTAACGCACATAACATTTTAAAATGTAATTTTTAAAATTAATCACATTGTTAAATATTCCACAAAACGAATTTAAGAAGAATCAATATATATATATATATATTTAGAATTATAAATCTCATCGAAAAAAATTAAATTAAAAATTTTATACATGAAGAAAAGCTACCATTTCAAACCATCCGATACAACTGTTTGATGGTAGCCAGATTTTAATTGTATCGTTTGATTTATTATTTGAAGTTCAATAAAAAAGATTTTAAAATATCATTTTTATCCAGAACAATATATTTAAATATATAAAATTTTAAATATATATTTTTTAAAATACTAAAAATATAATTATTATTTTTAATAAATATTTTTAAACGATCTATAAATAAATAATAAAAATATTACGAACGCCGATATATATGTCACAGAAATATGATTGATAAAACAACCATTATTGGCCACCCCAAGATAATGGTCGTGCTTTAAATAGAAAATAAATGAAATTAAAAAGGTATTTTTTTCATTGCACATAACCCCATTTTTTTTATAATCGTTATTATCTTCCTTATCATCATTAGATTGAGCATTGATTATCATTTGTACATTTCTGGTGGCCTCCACACATCTCGTAATACCAAAGGTTAATACATAGTTGATAATGCAAAAAAAATAATAATACTCTATATAAAATACAACAATAACAAAAAAAAAATCACCCCCATAAATATAAACAAAACAACAAATCGTACACACAAATCAATGTTGAACACATTTACAATGCCTAATTAAATTTAAAAATAACAATCATAGAATGTAATAAGAATAATAATAAAATCAATTGAAATATTAACCGTATGGTTTATTTATGTAAATGGGATAAAATATCCTATGAATTATTATCACACACAGAAATAAAAAAATAAACCTCAATAGAAAAATTCTATACAACAAAATACCTTTCATGACATATACGCTAAAACCTGTGAGAGAGAAAAAAAGATAAAACTTATAATAAACTAACAAAAGTAAGATTTTTTTGAGAAAAAATTGACTTTTTTGACAGACACGTTGAAACAAAATTTAAAATAAATTATTAAAATACAAACCCTATCCAAACATTTTCTGAACTTATAAGAAATCGTAGAGGACACAAAAAGTAATGAAAAACAAATATTAAATTTTATTCTATTTTTAAACAAAATAAATCCGATTATATATAGCAAGTAGTAATCGGATTTATTTAATTTAAAATAAAATAAAATTTATAAAAAAAAACTTTTCTTTTTAATTACTTTTTTTGGTATTTTTATCGAGATTTCTTTAAAAAAAAATCATAACATTTTTGGTTGATGGTATTCATTGTTAATGTTTGAGTTGGTGTATGTATGCTCACAGGTTTTATCGTATATTTATTATAAATAACTAATATATTTATTTTTTCGTAATTAAACATTAAATCAATATGTAATACGTCAAATAGGGTTCTAGGTCAAAAGTTGATAAAATGTTACATCATTGAAAGATATAAGTAGATTTTTAAGAATAACAAAATAGCCCTAGGTATAAGCTCATGATGTGAACATCAAAAATTCTGGGCTTCCAAATATAGAAAAACATAAAAAAAAAAGATAAAATTGCTTTTGAAAAGCATCCTTTCTTCTGTGTTATCAAAAATGGGCCAAAATAAGGCAATTCCATCAAGATATTTCTTCATGCCTTTTTTTTTTTTAAATATAAACTCTCGCCCCTGTTAAATATTTCCTTTCACATTTCCAAAAAAGAGATTTATATTAAAGATAATTCTTCTCCCATTTATCTGCAAATTTTTCAGAAAAAAAAAAAAATTCGATAAAGAAGAGATCCTATATAATACATTTATATTTAAATTCGACATTGCTTTTCCGATCAAACGAATAACATATTTTTATTCGAAAGATTTAAATTGAGATTTAACTGACCATTATGCCTTTTTCATAAACCTATATTTTGTTTTAACTCTTTTTAAATAGTTGATTAAATAGAATCTGTGATTCCATATAAGATTCAAGCTTTTGCATATTAGCCACGGCTCTAAAACTGCCAAAAATATTCAATGCATATCGCTATTTCTCCAAAACCTAAATGTAACTTTATTAATACTGTGAATATACTTATTCAAACAACTTATAAGTGCTATATGTACACTTTATAATACGTTATATATAATATAAATTCTTTTAAAATATTTAGTTAATATAGCAAATGGTAATATGAAAGTCAATATATATATATAGACATACCAAACTGGCGCTTTTATTATTATTATTATTATTTCAATTCAAAAATTTCGACAATGAATCGCTTAATATGTTCAAATATGCATAGAAAAATTTGACACATACTTGTAAAATTTTCTGCAATAATAATTTCCATGCAAAAAGCCAACAAAAAGATGAACAAACATTTCCCTTTTATTAATTTTTAATAAAGAGATATATCAATGTTACCTTTTTATAGTATAATATATATATAACTCATTATATATATAATACAAAATTTTGTATTATATTAAAACTTCAATAAATATCATTATTAGAATTTAATTAACTTTATCAAAACTAGGAATTGTGTATTTTAAAATATATTTTCTTATTATTCGTTTTATTATTATTAAAATGAAGATATTTTTTATTTGCTAATATTTAAAAAGTAATACTTTTTTTGTTGCTTTATTTAATATATTGTCGTTTATTCTTATGTGTAAATACGATCTCACAAATAGTTTGAATTCTATCTCTATCATTGAAAAAATTCACTTAAGATTAATAGCGGTTAATACCAAGATATAGGTTTATAGCTGATATACTGCAAGTATTTTATTGTGAATAAGATATAAACTAAAACATGGAATATATCGGTTATAAAACAAAATTTAGCATGTTCATATATTATCACAAACTAATCGACTCGCTATTCTTATAGCAATGTTTATAGAAATATTTGTTTATTAAACTGGATGGTCTATCAATAAAAAAAAAAAGGTTTATCACATTAAAATATTATATTAAATATTGATTCACTTAAATTTTTCTTTTTTAGATATCAATTTTCAAAAATGAGTTGTATGTAGAATTACCTACAAAACTTTTACAAATAAAAAAAAAATTATACCTATGAGTAATTCTTTACTCGGCCTATTAAAAAAAAAAAAAAATCCACAACGAAAAATTTTTTTTTTCTGAAGAAAAAAAAAAGTTTTTTTTTGAGAATGAAAAATGAGAGATAAATGGGAGGAAGAAGTGAAGATGAGAGAAATTTCACTCAGTAGGGCGCAAATTTGGCTTTCTTAGTGGTACCATTCGACTGTTGGAGAGCTGCAGCTGGTGACAGACGAACTTTGGCCAGGATCGGTTTGTGAGTGGTAGAAGTGGGGGCCAAGAGAGTGGTGGTTGGTGGAGGGGCCAAGCCAACCAGGTGGGGCAGGGCGGTGCGTGGAGGTGGGAGTTGGGAGATACTTTTGTGAAGCTCCATGCTGGAGTGGGCGGGGTCACACGGGGAGAGAAAAAACAAAAAAAGGCTTTTAGGGGTTATGATTAAGCTAAAATTATAAATAATTATCATTAATTTTTTTAAAAGTCTAATTTATAAATTATAATATCAGAGAAGAAAAACAAAAAAAAAAATAAAAAAATAAAAAACGAAACCAAACAAAACAAAAACCGAAACTTAAAAAAAATATGAAATCGAAACTACATTTTAAAAAAACGAAACTGAATGCAAATTAATATTTCAGGGTTATTTATATACCCCGTTTAATTATTTTTTAAAATTATTATTTTATTTTTTAAAACTTAATATTATAAATTGGTTAGTTAGTTTTTTTTTGAAGGACAAAAAAAGGTAACAAAATTATTTTTAAAAAAGGAGTTAGAAAATTTTCGCTCATATCAGATTACAGGAGAAAAATCAAGAATATTTTTTAATAGATTTTTTTAATATTCTAGATTAATCTCCTATAAAATGCATATGAAAACGAATATAAAATTTTCCTTTTTTTTTTTCAAATTCGTTGCCTTTTTTGTACTTAAAAAAAAAAATGTTATAGTTTATAAAACATAAGGAAAATAAAAAAAGGAAAAAATAAAATGAAGGAAAAAAACATATAGAGAGAAATATAAGGAAATGCTTTCTTGCTCTAGCAAGATAGAGATGACAAGGACAATAATTAGGGTTAGAGAAATGGTAAAGAATGAATGCTAGCTAGGACATGCAAGAAGGGATTCTACTAAGGGGGAGGGGGAGGGGGTTCTAAGGGGAGGGCAAACAGTGTGGCTAAGAAAAACAACAGTACAATGATACCAATAAGATAGTTCTACTCATCAAGTTTTCTTTCTAAATATCAGAAAAATATTAAAAATTCAAAAATTATGTTGTGAATAGAGTGTTTTATAATATGATGCACTAGCGCGCCATCTGTTATCAAAATTCGAAATTATTTTAAAGGCGTAAGATTCTTTTTGAAAATAAACAGTAGAAATTGTTTATTTTCAAAAAGAATCTTACGCCTTTAAAATATTTCGAATTTTGAGAGTGGTTTATAAGTAATAAAAACATATATTATCAAAAATATATTTAAAACTTTTCTTGATAAAGGTTGGCGTTCAGCCAACTGAAATATTGGTAAAATAAATGATATTTTGATCCAATATATGTCTTTTTAATTAAAGATTTATTTATGGATTGCTCTATTTTCAAATCAATTCGATATGTATTTATTGTGTGAGTTACATTAAATAACCTATTTATAATCTATTATTAATTGGTAGTACAAAAATATTTTAAAAATTCAAAAATTTGTTGTGAATAGAGTGTGGTCTATAAAAAAAAAAACATTTTGTCAATAAATATATCTATTTTTTTTTCTTTACAATTTTAGATATATATTGATTGTGTTGGTTACATTATAATAACCTATTTATAGCACATTATTGATAAAAATAAGTTTTTAAAAAAGTGATAAAAACAAAATGAAATTTCGATGTTTTTACTTACTTATAGATAAGAGACCAGTATACAAGTATATCGTATATCTACTTTGCATATTTACTTGTCATTAATTTGTTTATTAGGTATGTTACATGCATTTCTTAAATACAAAAGTGTTTGTGAATTAAATGATAATATTTCTTGTGGCGATCTCTTCATTTTGAAATAATAATATAAAAAATATAGTGTTGATTTAACGACAATTCTCTCTGCATTTTGGAAAAAAATATAAAGAATATTGTAACAAAGTATTTATTAATGTTATTATTTTTATTAACAGAGTGGTCATTTTTATGTTTATATTTTGCTACTCTCTGTAAATTTCCCTCGTGGCTTATCTTTGTTTACCATTCATAGTTTGTCCTTGCCTGAAATGAATTGTTGTCTCCTCCTGAAGTTTTTGTCTTCCCTAATTTTCCACGTGGCAATATTGCGTAAGAAGTTGATAAAGTAAATTATACTATCTATTTAAAGGGTAAAGGTGTTCACAAAATTGTTCTTGAAGAAAATGAGATCATTTCTAAGAAAATATAAAAGTTAACGACAACGAGTTTCTGTATTGAAAAGGTAAAAGCTTGACAAGCTTTAGAAAAATAACGTCCCTCAACAGGTTAAATACAATTTCAGTCTGTTAAAGGACGTTATTGCCCGAAAATTCGCCAAGCTTTTTACCTTTTGAATAACGAATCTTGTTGCCGTTAGCTTTAATCTTTTCTTAAAGTGAAATATATTTGAACCTGTTTGGATATTTTTACTTGTCTATTCAATTAAATAAATGTATAAAACCTTCGATTTCAATTCATGATTTGTGAGAATAAAGGTTTGATATACGTATCATCCGAAGAAACATGGTATATATATATGGCTTAAGATATGTGGTGTCTTCAAAATCTATCAGAATTGTGCTGATACAATGTATATATATACGTCCTGCATGTGAAACTTACATTATTAGCGTGGGTAGATTTACAAGTAAATAGATTCTTTCAAAATTTAGAGATTACAACATTGTTTTGGAACTTTTATAAAAAGAAGAATTTTGAGTCATTTCTACAGCTTCAACATTTGGTGTACATATGGTACAAATAGTCCCAACCCTCTACCCACCATGGCCTGGTATATTACCTGTGTAGACATGTGGTGTACTTACAGTACAAGCTGTCACAACCCTTTACCCACCATGGCCTGGTACTACATGTGTAGACATGTGATGTACTTACAGTACAAGCAGTCACAACCCATTACCCACCATGGCCTGGTACACTATCTTTGTAGACATGTGGTGTACTTACAGTACAAGCAGTCACAACCTCTAACCACCATGGCCTGGTACACTATCTTTGTAGACATGTGATGTACTTACAGTACAAGTGGTCACAACCCTCTACCCACCATGGCCTGGTACACTATCTTTGTAGACATCTGATGTACTTACAGTACAAGCAGTCACAACCCTCTACCCACCATGGCCTGGTACACTATCTTTGTAGACATGTAGTGTACTTACAGTACAAGCAATCACAGCTCTCTACCTACCATGGCCTGGTACACTATCTTTGTAGACATGTGGTGTACTTACAGTACAAGCAGTCACAACGCTTTACCCACCATGGCCTGGTACACTATCTTTGTAGACATGTAGTGTACTTACAGTACAAGCAATCACAGCTCTCTACCCACCATGGTCTGGTACACTATCTTTGTAGACATGTAGTGTACTTACAGTACAAGCAATCACAGCTCTCTACCTACCATGGCCTGGTACACTATCTTTGTAGACATGTGATGTACTTACAGTACAAGCAGTCACAACCTTCTACCCACCATGGTCTGGTACACTATCTTTGTAGACATGTGGTGTACTTACAGTACAAGTGGTCACAACCCTCTACCCACCATGGTCTGGTACACTATCTTTGTAGACATGTGGTGTACTTACAGTACAAGCAGTCACAACCCTCTACCCACCATGGCCTGGTACACTATCTTTGTAGACATGTGGTGTACTTACAGTACAAGCAGTCACAACCCTCTACCAACCATGGCCTGGTACACTATCTTTGTAGACATGTGATGTACTTACAGTACAAGTGGTCACAACCCTCTACCAACCATGGTCTGGTACACTATCTTTGTAGACATGTGGTGTACTTACAGTACAAGTGGTCACAACCCCCTCCATGGCCTGGTACTACATAGAAAGATATGTAATGCACTAGTGTACAAGTAGTTGTAGCCCTCTATCCACCACGGACTAGAACTACATTTGTAGAAAACAACGGTGTAGACAGATCAACGACTAAATTCTCTTTAAATTTTAAAATTATTAAACGAATCTCTTTGATAAAACAAAAAGCAGCTCTTTCAGAAATATAATTCTCCAAACCCATCTAAACAAAGAAAATGCTTATGAAAAAACTTTAAAATGGAATTTTGCCATCGAACCGGTATGGAAACCACCAAACAACATATTCGAAGACATAGCCTGGAGAATGAAATTACGCGCACTGCCGTATCCCAGACGCCTTGGCAAATCGCAACGTGCAGGGGACCACCGACAATAGAACATCGCTATTGCCCGTCGTTAGCACGTTTTAATGTAAAGTTAAAACATATCTGTGAAAATTCTAGTTTACGTTTTGTCTTTGATCGAGGGAAATTCGTTTTTGATCATGAAACAACGGATAAGACGCACATTTTTACCATCACCAAATATGTAATGTACAAATTCTGGATAAGCATCGATTTTAACTATGACTACAACATGGAGTTCGACTCACTTTTAGAGGCTCATGTCTGATGTATAGAAATGGTGTAAATATATCTGTTCTTTCAATGCTCTGTAATCAACAATACTTGAAAAAAATAAATTTTGCCTCATGTGAAACTTACTTTACTATGGATATATAGTTATGGATATTATTACATGTAAAAAAATACCATGTAAAATGCTATATAGAATATAATGATGTCTTAATAAAAGATTTGATTTTACATATGTAGACATGTGGTGTACTGGCATTGCATGTAGTCACAGCCCTTTACCCACCATGGTCTGGTACTACATGTGTAGACATGTGGTGTACTTGCAGTGCATGCAGTCACAGCCCTCTACCCACCATGGCCTGATACTACATGTGTAGACATGTGGTGTACTTGCATTGCATGTAGTCACAGCCCTTTACCCACCATGGTCTGGTACTACATATGTAGACATGTGGTGTACTTGCATTGCATGCAGTCACAGCCCTCTACCCACCATGGCCTGGTACTACATGTGTAGAGGCTCAAATCTAATGTATATATATACAAATGCTGTAAATATATACTCTCTCAATGACTCTATATTCATCTTTACTTGCTAAACTGAAACTTTGACTCATGTAAAACTGACTTTACTATGTGTATATAGCCATTGTTATTTTCTTATGTAAATACTACTATGTGAACAATGCTATGTAGTTAATGTCTAAATAAAGAGTTTTAAAACGTACAAGTTTAAACATGTGGTGTACTTACAGTACAAGTAGTCACAACCCTCTACCCACCATGGCCTGGTACTACATGTGTAGACATGTGGTGTACTTACAGTACAAGTAGTCACAACCCTCTACCCACCATGGCCTGGTATTACATGTGTAGACATGTGGTATACTTACAGTACAAGTAGTCACAACCCTCGACCCACCATGGCCTGGTACTACATGTGTAGACATGTGGTGTACTTACAGTACAAGTAGTCACAACCCTCTACCCACCATGGCCTGGTATTACATGTGTAGACATGTGGTATACTTACAGTACAAGTAGTCACAACCCTCTACCCATCATGGCCTGGTACTACATGTGTAGACATGTGATGTACCTACAGTACAAGCTGTCACAACCCTCTACCCACCATGGCCTAGTACTACATGTGTAGACATGTGGTGTACTTACTGTACAAGTTTCGAACCAAGGTTGTGGAAATACGAAGCCGCACACCTAACCATTAAGCTACGCTTGGCATCATTGTCTTACAGTACAAGTAGTCACAACCCTCTACCCACCATGGCCTAGTACTACATGTGTAAACATGTGGTGTACTTACAGTACAAGCAGTCACAACCCTCTACCCACCATGGTCTGGTACTACATGTGTAGACATGTGGTGTACTTACAGTACAAGCTGTCACAACCCTCTACCCACCATGGCCTGGTACTACATGTGTAGACATGTGGTGTACTTACAGTACAAGCAGTCACAACCCTCTACCCACCATACATGGCCTTGTATCATCTGGTATGCAGATTATAATTGATTTGCATATTGTAAATATATCTGTTCATCATATTTACATATTTCCCGTTGTTTCTCTATTTGTGTTTTTGTGCAAATAAATATATGATGTGAACTCGGTAATATTTTGTGAGGCTTTGAAATCAAGGAATTCCAAGGAATAACTTTGTCTTTTCGCTATTAGAAATCTTCAAAAGATGATGGAATTAGCGCGGGGTATCTATATTTGAAAAAAAAAATTATAAACTATTTTTATAACGAGAAAGTTTCCTTTAAAAAATGATTTTTTTCGCGTTGTTTTATAAATAAAAAGAGCTATAGCTATATAAATATTTTATACTTTCAAACTTTTAGAAATATATGACGTGTCAAGTGTGCTATGTAGTTTTATAAATGATATATTGCAGCCACTATCTATGCAACTTTTATTAGAGCTGCTGCTGAGTGAATATGTAACGAAAGAGTCTTATATCTAACTCGCTATTTACTTTGTTTATTCCTGCCCAGAAGTCCTCCTCTACGTAGTGGGAGGGAGAAGCAGCACAAGGGACTGCCCTGTAGTACGGTATCGTGAGCCCCGAGCCGCTACGGTAACCGTGAACAGGGAACTCTGAAATGTGGCTGACTAACGGGGCAATGGCACCTCCTTTCCATGGAGCAACAAAATAAAGGCTGGTATTGTAATCAGGGTGCACAGACCGTTCTGATCTGCTCCATGGACAAGACACCACCACCACTACTTTGTTTATTCAAAATTCCCAAAGTCATGATTACCTTCCTGTTAAATTTGTAATGAGGTACGATATGTTACTTATTTAAACGAGTAAATTTATTAAAGTTTTTGCACAGAAATCCCAACTCCACGGGCGATTGTTTTTTAACTAAATTAGACAAATGTCCCTGTTATTACTTTGATTTTTTCCCCAAGTGTATTTTTACCTGAGAGTCTATATGTAAAATAAATTTGGTATAAATCGATTTTGAACTAGGCTAATTGAATTTTGAGTTATAAGTGAATCATTGTATGTGAATGCGATTCACCCAGAAATATTTAAATTAAGGAAAACTAGATCTTTTGGACAAAGAGTTTATTTTGAAGTGTTGCAAGCGTTCAAGCTAATTTTGCTCTTCAACGGGCAAATGTAAAAATAAATGAAGATGTAATCGGGCGTGTTAGTTGATCTACGCCTGATAACATTTCCCTTAATTTGTTTTCAGATCTGCCCGTTGAAGAGCAAAATTTACTCGAAAGCTTGCAACACCTCAAAATAAACTTTTTGCCCCATAAAGCTAAGGTTAAAAATGGATTATTAATATAATTTGAATTATTCTTATTGTTTCATGTTTAAATAAATTATTAAAATTTCTATCCAAACTGCGTATTAAATTTTAATTATTATTAATTTTAAATATCGCAATCAGTTACACTTTGCAATACCATGTGCTAAAACAATAGGCAACAATATTATTACTGGGTTATTTCGTCTGATAATATATCTTTATACAATCCAATTCCATTCTTTACTCAGCCATTCCCGGTATTCCATCCAAATATAATTCTTTTCAAGACTTAACAAGAGAAGAACAAACAGCAATCTATAGATTACGAACAGAACACCTAAATACTTAAATTCTCAGGAAAATCCAAGAGTTTCACAAACTGTCAAAATATACCTCCCAACCTACAACACCTACCGTCCTGTATACAACATTCCAGTAAAAAGGACCTCTAGGAAAACCTCAAATTGACAAGATAAAAACTGAGACTACTGTGTTGGAGATAATCTGAATTTATATCAGAGGGAATAAGTAACAACAGCAGAAATCCAATTTCATAACAGTTTGTCTTTCTATTAGCAATGTCATGTTACATGTAAAAACCATAGGTAACAATATTGTAGTGGGTTTATTCGTCTGATAATATCTTTGTCCAGTAAATAATTCCATAGTTTCCCCATTCTATTTGTAATACGATGTTATGTTAAAACCATAGGTAACAATATTGTAGTGGGTTTATTAATCCGATAATATCTTTGTCCAATATACAATTCCACAGTTTCCCCATTCTATTTGTAATTGCATGTTTTGGCATGGGTTTTTCATCCGGTAATATTTTTATCCAATCCATAACAATTTCCCCCCCATTACATAAGTAACAATATTGTACATGGTTTTGCGTACGATAATATCTTCATCTTGAATTCCATGGCAATTCCAATTCCACGACAGTTTCCCCATTCTATTTGTAATGCCATGTTATATGTTAAAACCATAGGTAACAATGTTCTACTTGGTTTTTTTGTTCGATAAAAACGTTTAGTCAATCCAATTCCATGCGAGTTTTCCCATTCCACTGTAGCGCACATTTCCCCTCATGTAGATACCAAAGTTGGAGATACCTGTAGACCCTATCACAATATATCATTTTTGACCAAAAGTTTTGACTTCGTGCACAACTTTTCACATTGAAAATGACAACAGTAGGTCGCCGAATGTCATATAATAAATGTTGAAGTGTTGTCTCCATCTCTAATTAATGTAGACTATAGGTGTCCTGAATGGATGGTCCTTCTTCCCAGTTGGGGTTGAAGGGGGGCATTGGTGTGTTCAGAGCATTTAGGGGGCGTTCAGAGAAGGTTAGTGACATATTGAAGAGAATATTATATTGTAACAAAGCATTTATTATTTTATTAGCAGAGTATTATTTTTTATGTTTATATTTTGCTACTCTGTACACTTTCCTCTTTTGCTTATTTTTTATCACTCATAGTTTGTTCTTGCCTGAAATAAATTGTTGTCTCATCCCGAAGTTGGTATTCCCTAATTTTCCACGTAGCAATATGAATATTTTTCTTCAATAAGCCACCAATTCCTCTGAAAGCCCCTAAATGCTCTGAACCCACCACTGCCCCAAATATATATTAGGCGTACAGCCTATTGAATTATTGGCATTTTGTAATAAATAAAATGTTTGTTTTGTTTTAGATCCAAAATATGCCTTTTAATTACTATATAAATAAAGTTGCAGGAGGATGATATGTATAACCATGTACCAAAAGAGAGACGTCGCATTGGTACAAATATATAAACCTCGGATTAACGGACATCCTATTAACAAATTTTTCACAAATTCCTGACAAAATTATGAATTTTATTGAAATATGAATTGAATATACATGGAAAAAACTTAAGGAAGTTGTACCTTTTACCATATAAATTGGAATTCAGATAATAATTCTGAAAGATATTTAATTTTGTAGAATTTTGAGATTATCGAATTTATGTTTATGATCCCTTGAAATTCTTTAATAGGAGGTTTTGATTTATTTAAAAAGTGAATTGTTTTTGTGATATTGAAATTCTGTATTTTTCGCTTTTTATAAATACTGGAAATCAGCTCAATCAAAATGTTTAGCACAGACACCGGACCCAACTCGATAATTGGTCGAGGTCAATACCCAATATTTGTATATAACTATGATGCTAATCTGTTATTTATTTATTTTGTCCTCCCGGGAGAATCCTGTATGGCACGTGTGCCCAATAAAGGCTATTGTTGTTTTTGTTGAAATTCTGTATTTTGAATTCAACACTTGCCCGTCTAAGAAGTATGGGAGAAATATGTCTATTGAAGACACCATTAAACGTAATATAATGTGTATCTTATTGAAACTAATAAATGGTAGTCAAATTTTATCATAGCAAAAGTTCAAGAAAAACGGAGAAATGGTTATTTTATTATAGCGGTAAAAACCACAAGATTTCAAACTCCAGGTTCCTATACACTCCCTTCTAATTATTATATAGGGGGTATTAGACCTGTAGAAACCCGTGGGGTTTGAAAGCTTGTGTTTTATCGCTATGATAAAAGAAAAATTTCACCGTTGTTCTTGAAATTTTTGCTATATATACAGTTAAACCTGTTTATAGCGCCCCCTCTTGGGACTCACCAAAATAAGGTGCTATAGACAGGTCACTTTTTATGTAAATCGCATCGTACTACGTATTTAAAATCGGGCGCTATTTAGAGGGAGCGCTATAGACAGGTTTAACTGTATATAAAGGTGATAATTATTTAGAAATATTTAATTATTTCTAAATAATTCTAAAAGTAGTACAAATAGGTAACCTAAGCTCCTGTAGCATATCCATAGATCGCCAACTTCCCCGTACTGCCCCCTGTGGTTTAGGAGTCTGTCTTGATAGCATTGAATATCGACAAATCAATCTAAAGTGAGTATTTAATGATTGTATGATTTACTTTGGGGGTATTTTCGTGATGTTTTATGCAGTTAATAGAAAAAAAAAAAAAAGGCTGCAATACGTGTCAAAATCAACAAAATACTTATATAGGCAAAACAATCAAACTTCCCCCAACCAATTTGCCATATAACACCAGTTTTAACAAATTCAGTAAACTCTGTGGTTCCCTAGAAGCTAGTGTTTCTGTAGATCCTCTAAACAGAAGAGTTTCCACCCATCCCAAGAAGTGGAAGCTTACCTGGTATTTATAAGGTACTGAGCAAGATTGATGGCCTCAGGGCTTCCAGAAATGGTCACAGTTCTTTCTTTGGCCCCTTCTTCTGAATTGGAGATTTTAATGGTAGCCCCGGAAAGTTGTCTGCGCACATCAATGATGATTAAGGAAAGTCTCGGAACTAGCACCCTTGTTCACTAACCTGAACCTAACTTAATCTGAGCCTAGAGATAACCTAACATAACATTATCCTAACCTAAACTGAGCCTCTAGACTTAACATAACCTGAACCTAACCTAATCTGACCCTAGACTTAATCTAACCTAACGTGAACCTAAAACATGAATCTAAGGCGGTCAATTTTGTGGTAGAATGCTCGCCTGCCGTGGATAAAACTTAAGGAAGTTGTAACTTTTAGCATGTATATCGGGACAATAACTCTGAAAGTGACCTTACAGTGACCTTTATTGAAGACACACGAGATAACCAAGTGTGAACACATTTTTGTCCACGAGTGGATATATATATAAGGTAGGGGCGTGGCCAACACATCTTACCTGATCTCATTAATTTTGGCCCCGCCCTTTCCGATCACGCAGCCAATGAGGTCGTTGGGAATGGTCATCTCGGTGGAGGAGGAAGCCAGGCTAGAGGCTGCGGTGGGAGTGGGGCGTATACCGCCGGTGGTTGCCAGAGAAGCCAGGGCTGTGACAGACAGAATGTCAACGGCCCGTCACAGACACCATACGGCGGATGGATGCGCAAGGAGAGTGATTGAAAGAGAGAGCAAGCATCCAAAGATTGTAAAATAAATAAATAAAATAAAAGAATGAAAACTCGCTAGCAACAACTCTCCTATATTTCATACAATGGGTGCACAAACCATCTCATTGGTGTCAAACACAGAAGAATGAAGAATTCTCCGGAAACTTTAAGTTTATAATTCTCTCAGAGAAGAGAAAGTTTATGACGCTCTAAAATCTGAAGAAAATAGGTTTAGATGATCGCTTCCAGCATTCAAGCTGGATCTTTCTCAACTTACTAGTTATTAATGATAATTTGAAATGGTAATTTTTGAATTAATATTATTAATAAACCGAAAAAGAGTAAAAATACAAATTTTCCTTATAAAGACTACCATAATTGTAGGTTGGATTTTGAATAATTCAAGTTTTGAAGTTTTCTTCAACCCTTTCAACCTTCAAACGTTTCTTTGACGTTTATAAAAAGCTTGGTCAAAAGAATTGAATTAAATGCCTTATAATGTCTTGATAAAGGTTGGCATGCTGCAACCGAAATATTGATATATAAATAGAAATCTTAATCTAATTTATGAATTATTAAATATATTCAAAGATCATTATAATCTAAATTTTATTTGGATCAACGCACAAAAGGACACGCATACAGATGGCCGCAAACCAATCAGAAACTTTTAGTTGCAAGATCAGGAAAATGCCTTTTTTTATCTATAATTTATCTATAAAAACCTATTTTCTTCAAATATGGAAAATAAATCATTAAAATTGTAAATGATAAGAACCCTTAAAAAAAAATAGCACCTTAAAATTTCCGGAAATATGACATAGTAATAATAATAAAAAAAAGACATCTAGCGACACATCCCACATATATAACAAAGCTATATAAATGCAAGCGAATCTGTATATATATATAGATATATATAACAATAATCTTATAATAAAATATGTAAAAAAAAGGGGGTTGCAAAAAAAAAAAAAAAGAAACGAACAAAGAGAGACACATAAAGAAAGAATGTGTTCCAAAGGGTTAAAGCACACACAACAAACACACAGAGAATATGGTAAAACATTCAAGGAAAGGTAAGAAGAAGAAGAAGAAAGAAAAGGTAAAAAAAAAAAGGTAAAAAAAGGAAGCGTGGTTCTCGTCCCACTAATGGTTGCAAGAGAGGCATGCAGCGATGGGTTGGAAGGAAGGAAGGGTACCTTGTGGGTTTAGAGGCCCGACGGTGTGTCCTGGAAGAAGGGGGGCATGCTGTAGAACAAGCTTGCTCAGCTGTAGGGAAACAAGGGCAGATATAAGGAAAGGGTTTCTTCCTGACAAAGGGATCCAGGGGAAAAAAAAAACATAGCGGGAGAAATGATGGGATTTTGATGTTGAAACTTCCTTTTTTGATGCTCTTGTTGGGAAGAGAGAAACTTAAAAGTGTTATATAGATTCTGTGTGCATTTACATATCCTAATTACACGTAGCTATGATAATCATTGTGGGTAATTAGCAATTGCTTTTATTGTAAGTGCACCATATGTATAAACAGGTAGAAAGGTGTTCGACTGTTGTACTTACAATTGACAACCACAAACATTGTTTATTCATATTCAATAGGATTCCAACATTTCATCTCAACTATTTTCAAATTGAATTTTACCAGTAGAACGTATTCCTTACGTAAATCGTTTGAGTCACAATTGTCAATCCATTAAAATCTAAGGTTAATATAGAAAACTTACCTATATGACCATATTTCGAAATATTCACACCCATTTTTTACAAAAAAAAAAAAAAATCTCCATAATATAAATATATATTTCAAATTTTTATCCCCATTAAATATAACAAAATATTTTTAAAACTTAATTCTGTTGACGTTATGTGGCGCTGAGTTTGTTGTTGACACACATTAAATATGTTATAACATCTTGATAAAGGTTGGCGTTCAGCCAACTGAAATATTGGTAAAATAAATGATATTTTGATCCAATATATGCCTTTTTAATTAAAGAACATATCTCCGAGAGTTTTTTTTTTTTGAGATTTAAAAATATTTATTGAAATCACCTACAAGTCAATGGTACCATAGATAAAATAAATAGAAGTCAGTGGACGAATGGTTAAAACTCTCGATTCCCGATGATATTCTAATAATAATAGAAGCAATTGATTGGATAATAAAAGTATTTTATCATTTTAAAATACTCTTCATTTCTTTTTTCAAGATTAATAAAATTAGAAAAAAAAATTACTATTATTCTTATTGATATTAAAGGAATTTCTATTGATTTCTCCTTTAATGAAGGTATATAATAAAGACATTGTACACGTGGTACAGGTCATGATAATCATGGTGGGTAGAGGTAGGCGACTGCTTTTACTGTAAGCGCACCACATGTCTACACATGTGGAAAGCAATTCGACTTTGCACTTACAAATACGCCAGAGCCCCGTTTGGTTACTTGCACTCGCTGGTGGGGTTGGACTTTTGCAAGAATCGGGGGTCATTGGAGCATTTATTATTACTTTTTTTTTAACAGAAAAAAGTGTCCAATGCGGGAATCGAACCCGGGTCGTAGTGTTCTTTATATTTAATTTTTGGAATTATAGCAGGATTTGTAGGACTTTGCTATAGAATACTTATTCGTTTACAACTTTCCATGAACTGGGATCCAATCCCGCATTGGACACTTTGTTTTTAATATGTGATTTGTCGAATTGACGCCATTTTTGTAATCGAGAGATGATTTGTGGTAAATGTTATCTTAAGACAACGGCAATCTTACTATTAGCTATAAAAGAAACACAAATCAGGGAGAAGAGATTCTTTTATAA
>CP092864.1:7636693-7694971 GCA_030710605.1 Cordylochernes scorpioides | reverse complement strand
AAAAAAAAAAAGTCCAACCCCCACCAGCGAGTGCAAGTAACCAAACCGGGCTCTGGCATTTGTAAGTGCAAAGTCGAACTGCTTTTCACATGTGTAGACATGTGGTGCGCTTACAGTAAAAAAGCAGTCGCTAACTACCCACCATGATTAATCATGGCCTGTACCACGTGTACTAAGGATAAGCAAAAAAAAAACCACTCATGGACAAAACTTGAGGAAATGGAAAGTCTTTGATGTCCGCCAATCGTCTTTTTTTTTTTTTTAAAGACAGAGGCAATTTTGTTCACACTTGGTTATTTTGTGTGTCTTCAATAAAGGTCACTGTAATATCTTTCAGAGTTATTGTTTGAATACCTATATACATGGTTAAAGGTACAACTTCCTTAAGTTTTTGTCCACGAGTGTAATTTATAAGAACACATTTGTTAATTTCTCTTTCTAGATGGCCATAATTAATGGTGAGAATTACAACTGTAAAAGAGAAAGTGTGCAGAGATAATATTAAGGAAGAAAATGTTACATCACAAGAGAGGTTACATTATATAAGTAGAACTTCCATGTAAACACCTTGTTTATATTGCCTTTTACTATCAATATAAAATATTCATTCAAAAATCTTTTTATTAATTTGAGATTAAACTTTTTTTTTTTTGCTTATCTAAATAATACAGTTAAACCTGCCTATAGCGCCCCCTCTTGGAACTCACCAAAATAGGATGTTATAGAGAGGGGGTGCTATAGACAGGTCACTTTTAATGTAAATCGCATCGTACTACGTATTTAAAATTGGGCGCTATAGAGAGGGGCCGCTATAGACAGGTTTAACTGTACTTGTCAACTACAATCAGTAAAACCCTACTAAAATGAACGTGGGATATAGCAAACCTTCCCTTATAACAAACCTGAAGTGTCCACCTAGAGACCATGGTTTCGGACTAATGGCCCTTGTCAGCCTAGAGCGGACTATATGTAACTATACTAATTTGATGGGAGAGGTGCCCTATGCTTTTATAGATCAAATTTCCTTCTGGTAAAACCTGAAATAATCCCCATTTTTATTTTATAAGTGAAGTATGGCTATAATGATCCATGGCTCTATAATGAACCACAGATTCAGTCCTTGGCAAAGTCAGACTTTCACCAAAGTGTGCCATGGTGCCATGATCAACGAAAGCTGGACCCCTACATCCCATTCCATAAGATCATGGACTCATGGAATTTGTGTAATCTTTTCACAAGGGGATAAGAAACAACAACAACAGATTCAGTCCCATTGGGAGTTCACTATAGAGTTTTTTACCGTAATTATTTGGAAAAATTGGATAGAAAGTTCTAATTTTGTCCTAATTATCAGTAGTCCATCCTTTTTTAAGTAAAATATTGCGGTGACATATTCCTAACATGAACAGCCACATGGGAAGTAATCCTAGATTAGTTATTGTCAAATCTGTTTATTATAACTCCGCCTTTGCCGGTCCCAAGCCCGGATGAAAAAGGAGGAGGGGAAGCAGTAACAAGCTCACTAAAAAGCCTGGGCTCAGCTGTCCCGGCTGATAGTACCCTGTAAGGGCTCCTAATCCAGGGATACAGGATGAGCAGCATTTGTACTCCATGTTAGGAGCAGCTGCACATGGTGTCTGTTCCTTGGAGCTAAGTCGGCCTGCCACTGAGTAGTACTCCCAGTCTTAATGACAAAGGCAGACGCATTCTACTTCACCCAGTCATGATGGTTGTCAAACAGACACCATCAAGGTCACAACTTGATATCCTAATATGATTGAGTGGAGATAAGAAATCTGTTTATATTTAAGAGAAAGACATCTCCTGATTGTGAAACTAAAAGTTGCCAATGACTTGTACCATCTGTTGTGTATCAACTAATCATTGATTTTTAATTCTTCCAGAATTGGCCAAATTTCTTGAATATTCTAGAAAGGGTATTTGGCTAATTCTGGAATAATTAAAAATAAATGATTAGTTGATATTTATTCTAACAGATGGTGCAAGCCATCAGTAACTTTTAGTTGCACGATCAGAAGATGTCTTGTTCTTAATTTATCCACCTGATCTCAGTACAATTTCACATTCGTACTGTTTTTTCACTCTATATATATGTTATCTCAGTCATAGAAGTGATATTTTGACTGTGGACCAGAGCCATCTTGGCGTCTTATTGACTCGCTGATCTCAGTGTCTTCCATTACATATTCAACATGTAAGAAAGATGGTTCTCCAACAAGAGCCATTCCCAGTGACATTATTCCACAATGACAATATTCCTGACGATGTAACCAGGTCAGAATTACCCTAAAAGAGTACCACTCAACTGTACCAACATTTTTGAATGAATACTTTTCTCAACTGTTCCTTTTATAAGAGGCTCAATGACATTAGAGTCAAGACAAATCCCTCATAAGGTTTTTCCACATTGTGTGTCTGAATGCGCAGAACATTGCTATTATCAGAATCTGAAGGAGGAGTCTTTATTTTTTATTATCCCTAGTACATGTGGTACAAGCCATGATAATCATGGTGGTTAGAAGTTGGCAACTGCTTTTACTGTAAGTGCACCACATGTCTACACACATGAAAAGCAGTTTGACTTTGCACTTACAAATGTGCCAGAGCCCCATTTGGTTACTTGCACTCGCTGGTGGGGTTGGACTTTTGCAAAAATCGGGGGTCATTGGAGCATTTTTTTTTTTAATTAGAAAAAAGTGCCCAATGCGGGATTCAATCCCGGGTCATAGCGGTTTAAAAAGAAACGGTTTAGACCACCCTTCCATCGACCCCCCTTTTGAATGAATATTTTCCCCAACTGTTCCCTTTATAAGAGGTTCGATGACATTAGAGTCAAGACAAAATCCTGGGTAATATTTTTCCACATTGTGAGTCTGAATGCGCGCGGCATTGCTGTTATCACAATCTGAAGGAGGAGTCTTTCAGTGGGAGGGCCTAGCTGCTGTCTTCAATAATTTCCCTTTTTGCCACTTTATGTGTTTACTTGGAAGTTTTACTTGTGTTAAGTTGTGTGGGTAGTAAGTGGTAGAATAAACACACATGACAATATGCACATGCAAATTGCACATCCATGCACATGCATCCATGCTTGCTTCAATCTAGTTTTCTCTACATTTCTGCTAAAGAAACTGTGAAGCCATTCCTGTGAACTCATTTCTACCATCTAACAATTATTTGGAAATCTAATTAAATGTTAAAACCTAATTATTCTTGTATTAAAAGTGATATTAGTGCACAATTTAGAATACAATCAAGTCTCTAATTACAACTCTCAGAAAAAGAAAAAATCAGTCCCATTATATAGTTACAATTAGGCATTTTAAAATTGAAGATTGACTATATAACCACAGTGTTCATATTTCTGGGGAAAAAAAGGAGACTTCAACCAGAAAAAACCATTGGTGTTTAAAAAAAAACAAAAAACTTATTAATCTTGTCATGTTTAAAGTCAAATATAAATAGGTAGCAAGAATTTAAAAAATTAAGAAATACGAGAAAATAAGACCTAATCCAAATAAATTAATGGTGTGTGATGTTTCGGTAACAGCATTGTTACCGAAACATCACACACAATTTATTTGGATTAGGTCTTATTTTCTTGTATCTAATATCCAAATTGTGCTTCATCAAAAATAAGAAATATTAGTAAAGTCTTGCTTCATATTTATTTTTCATTTTAATCATTTTGTTTGAAATGTCAAAACTTTGCTGGTTGAACTGTTTTTTATGCAAATATACACAGTAGAATCCAATTATAACCTAGTTATAACATCATAATTCTAAAGTCCTTAGTTTTAATATCCAGTTGTGTTTTAAGCATCATTTTGACAACAATTATATAAATGGAAAAATATAATCCACATACAGTAAAATCCCACTATAGCAAACCTTAATAGGATTGAACCTGTAGTTTACTATAGCCATAGTTCACTGTATTATAAAGGTTTGCTATATCCCAGATTCATTTTAGCGAGGTTTTACTGTATATAGAAAAATGAATATGTAAATTGGGACTGATTTATATACCTCTACAGTGAGTTCAATTATATGAGTTGGCTATATATATATATTATGATGCATTAGCGCGCCATCTGTTATGAAAATTCGAAACTATTATAGATGCATATGATTATTTTAAAAATTATACAATTTCTACTGGCCCTCCCATTAATTTTTCATTGCAGAGTAAGGGCCAGTAGAGAAATTGTTTAATTTTTAAAAATAATCATACGTGTCTATAATAGTTTCGAATTTACATATATATATATATGTCATATATATATATAGAAGCAATGGGTGCTTCTTCCGTCAAATAAACGTCAGAATCTGATGCCATCTATTGACCGTCGCCGCAACTAGCAGCATTGGGTCGGTGACAAAGCTACAACACCAACTTTGGCAAACTGATAAGCGTCCACCTAGAGACCATGGTTTTGGGCTAATGGCCCTCGTCAGTCTAGGGCAGACGTTATTCCATGAGATCCACACGGGATCTAATGGAATCCTCACAATCTACCAAAGAGGTGTTTTGCTGGCAATGTGGCTGGGCCAAATTTTTCCATCTATATATATGACAATGTAATATACTTGAGAGCTACAGAGAGTGTTACTAATTTAACAGCTAAAAAATTGCTCTATATAAATGTGCTGCTTACAGTACATGCTCTTGAGGATCTTCATCCTGGTTATAATGGAAGCAAAAACCATAACATTCAATAAGAAAATGTTTATTCAATTTACAAGCTCTTATTTTTACAGTAGCTCCTAGATTTGGTGAGTTAGTAGCATTTGTTAGATCAATGGAATCAACTATATTTAACCCTTTCCACTCTTCAGGCTGATGACAATGGCTGCTTAATGCTTTCCACTTTGCAGACCAGTGTCACCGGCCATAAAATTGACCAGTGGCATGAAGCTAGAAAGTTGACATTCACTATTAACTATAAAATAATGCTTTAGAAACGCAAAGTAATAAGACCAATTAAATAAATAATGTGTGATAGTAACAGAGTTGTTACCATCATCAGACAAAAAAGTACTAAATGGATTATAAATTAGAAACACAAAGGAAATAAGACCAAATCCAAATAAATATTTGGGTGTACAAATTCAATGGAGGAATCTCCATTCTGTCACCCCGGAAGCCCTGAACTGGCTGAAGGCCTTGCCTCTCAGACTTTAATGACCGATATGTCCTCACTTCTTTTTTCTAGATTTAATTCATTTTGTCTCCTCTCTAATTGTAAATACGCTGCTGTATCACCTCATAAGCATAAATAAATAAATATTTGGTATTATTACCTTGTGATTCTACTCTATAATATATTCAGTAACTTTTGTCTGATGATGGTGACAACTCTGTTACCATAACACACTATTTATTTATTTGGATTTGGTCTTATTACCACAAGGTAATATCTATAATCCAAATTGTACCTTATCGACATAATGCTTTCTTTTTTTGTTGCTCTAGCTTGATTCCAAAGACCGTTTAGTTAAATTTATATGGTCATAATATAGCGACTATAGCATACTAAAGCACAAATATTGACCAACCTGATATTTTTTTATATTAATAAATTCTTATAATTACGAAAATTTTAATGGGGAAAAAAAGTTGTACTCAAGTGAACTTTATTTTAAACATTTTGTGTTTAGCTGTAATTATAAAAGAGTATATTTTAAAAAGATATGGATATTTATTATGTACTAAAATATTATTATAGTTGTAATGATATTTTTTATAATTCATAATTCACATTTGCTTTGGATGCGTCATGCATATAGCTTAATAACTAGTTGCGAGTGGAAAGGGTTAGAATTTTTGGCTCTTGCAAAAAAGTAATGGCAAGCTAGGCAAATTAGAAATCTGTTGCATATCTTTTATTGTTACTTCTTCACTCTTTTAAAGTACGAGTAAGTACCAGCTGCTCGGGGGACATATGTAAAATGTCTGAATAATACCTATACAGTAGGTAACAAAGGGCAAATGGTTTTTAGTCGCATACATGTTTCTGCTTAAGACAGCTCTTGTTGCATATTATTTATGTAAATAAACTCTATGCAAATTGTATGTTTACTATCTACACACTAGGTAATTTTTTTGTTTGAACCAGACTGTGATATTAAAGTATGGAGCAAACATTTAAAAAGCTGAAATATGTAATGTGAAATTTCGCTGTTGAGATGGACGCTACTGAAATTATGTAAAAATGTTTTTGATTTGTCGGATAATGGTTCTTGAATGGATACTCCTTGAAGAGAATGAAAAGAGGGACATACCAAGGAAAGATTTCTTTGATAATGTAAACAATGATATGGAATTTTAAAAATATAATATTAGCAATGCTTAGGACAGGATGAAATAATGTCCCATGGTTGCCAATCTCCATGGAACTACATAACGGTTTCAAAATACTAACTCTTATAATACATCTTTTAGACCTATCATTTTGCATATCTTCATATTTGCATATCGGTATTTAAATATACTCCAATAAAGCGAAATATAGTTCCAAAAATATTAATCCCTTGTATAATATAATTTAAGAGAAAAAATCATCCAGGGATAAGTGACATTGTTTAAGGGATATTGTAATAAGATGAAAGCGCTGTTACACTTATGGACAAAACTTAAGGAAGTTGTACCTTTTAACATGTATATTTGTATGCAGACAATAACTCTGAAAGATATTACAGTGACCTTTATTGAAGACACACGAGATAACCAAGTGTGAACAAAATTGCCTGTATACTTAAAAAATATAGATAACCAGCGACATCAAAGACTTTCAAGTTCCTTAAGTTTTGTCCATTAGTGTATAATGAATGTTTTTAGTGTTCTCTATAAAGGAAATATTGGACATTGACCAACGTAGTTTAAAGAATGTGGATGGATTGTGTATGTGGAAGTTTGCAGGACATGTACTCTTAGGATTATCTGGAGGAATACACCTTGAATAATAAATGGAAAGGTAGAAAAGGACTGGTTCAATAATCTAATAGAATGGTCTGGAATTAGAAGAGGTGATAAAGAGAATTGTATAGAATAGAATGGCATTTCAAGATTTTCTTGAAACAAGCCAACAGAAGATTTCTTTTGAAACAATCAGACTTTGTGGAAGATTGAAACAATCAGATTTTGTGGAAGATTTCTTTATAACAATCGAAATTTGTGGAAGATTTATCCATATTTTGCATTTTTTTTGAACAGGTTAATTAATGTGTAGAGAAAACTAGTTGCTTTTAATAATGACTTTTTATGCAAATGTCCCATATAAGATTTAAAATGTGATGTGATGTTACTATTACTTCTTATAAAAAAAACATTTATGCAGTTTGGAATTATAAATATTTAAAATTATTATTTCCAATGTTTCAGTGACCCTCTATAACAATATAAACATTGTAAGATTTATAAGGCACAATTTGGATTATAGATTATAAACACAAGGTAATAAGACCAAATCCAAATAAATAAATAGTGTGTGACGTTTCGGTAACAACGCTGATACCGAAATGTTACACACTATTTATTTATTTGGATTTGGTCTTATTACTTTGTGTTTATTGTAAGATTTAATAATTTTTTCACATTGAATTTCACAAAGATTTACCTTTATTGAAAAGGGTTAGAGTGAGTCACTGAAATTTTGGAAATAAATAATTTAAAAGGTTATAGCATTTAAACTCATGTACAAAACTGGAAGTGAAAAGTCTTTGTCGCTGGTCATCTATTTTTTGAAGGAGACAGAGGCAATTTTGTTGTGTCTTCAATAAAGATCACTGTGTATATCAAATATCTTTCAGAGTTATTGTCTGAATTCTTTTATATATGCTAAAAGGTACAATTTCCTTAAGTTTGTCCATGAGTATATTTATCACATTTATTCCTATTTGGTTCTTATCTACACTCAATATTGTGCCATTCCTGTTGAATATTTTACCTTTATAAAACAGGAGGATTTGAACTTTAGTGAATTTCTTTCTATGGTTCAGCTCTTTCTATGGTAGACTCTACATGAGAGGACACTCGCTAGATGACACTTCTCTACAAAGGATAGTTTTCATCAATAAAATTACCATTTTTATTATTTAACAACTCTCCACTAAGAGAACACCTTTCTAAAACGAACAGTATTCATCACCAAAATGCCATTCTTACTATTTAGGAACTCTCCACTAAGTGAAAACCTCTCTACAAAGGACAGTTTTCATCAAGGCTATTTTTTTTTTTCCAATAAGAAACTCTCTGGTAAGAGGACACCTCTTCATAAGGGACACTTTGACTCTGTAAATAGGTGTTGGTCTTTACAGAGAGCTATTTCCAATATACCATAATATTTTTCTAGAAGAACCAAACTCTGCTATTCAAGAAAATTTTCAATAACAATGGAGAAAATTTATTATATTGAACACAAGTTTTCAAACCTCACTCGTTTCTTTCAATCCTCACAGTACTTCTACAGTTGTAACTCCTACAGGAATGTTCTATGATATAATAAAAAGGAAAAAAAATCTATGTTATTCATGAATTTTTTATAGTTATTTTTTTTTGTTTGCTACTTTTGCAATCAAGGTTGTAAGAATTTGTTTTTCTAACTCACAGAAGACTTATCATCATCATCGTTGACTTGTAAATAATTGCAATGATTGTTGTACACAATATGAGTGTACACAATATGGATATACATGTACCTATAATGTAGTTTATAGGTTATCCTTTAACATATATATAAAATATTACCTCGCACATTTTGATTTATAGTAAATGTACTTTATATATGTCTCTCATCACCAAGTTAGCGCCATCTATCAATAAAAATTATAAACATTTTAAACTTTGATTTTATATATTTTAGGAGAAATGTATAGCATTAAAATGTTTATAATCTTTATACATGTGATATTATTAAATATATATATATATATTTGTAAAAAAATATTCATGCTATTGTGTATGTAATCAACGTATTTTTGCTAAGCCTATAAATGATGATAAATTAATTATTATTATAGAATTGTGGTCTCTATGTAGGTAATCAGCCACTAATATAGTGTTTTGATATATTTTAAATTGAAAATTGAGTTTCGATTAGGTAGTGTGAACAGTGTTTTGTATATTTGAACTAGAAATAGGTAGAAAATTTCTTGGTACTATATTGCTCTATTGCCTGTTCTATTTATTACAAAATGCCATGGTTCACACAAAGCTACTACTGGAATATGGCACATGAAATCATGTATTCCTGTTTCAACACCAAATATAACATTCACTAACTTCACTCAAGCCAACAACACCCAACGAAAACTTCACAGATTTGCCATTGTCATCACATCTACACACGTAACAAGCAATTTGTACTTACTAACTATACGGCCCCCAATTGGTAACTGGTAATCCCAGCTGGGGTTGTTGACCTTCTGCAAGACTGCGGGGCAAGACATGGAAACAATCCTTAGTATTAGATAAGATATAGAAGCCCTTTTTTTTTCATCAACACACATTTTGTTTCAGGTTCCCAGCGAGGTAGATAACCTTAATGGTACTATCAGTTTCATTTTTTTTTGAAGATTTGTAACACTGCATAGGAATTTTCTTTTAGCTTCTAGTTTGAGATTTCATAAAAAGTCCCTTTCTCTTTTCACATAAAAAAAACTTCAATCATATTTAAAAATAAGCTTACATACAAGGTAATAAGACCATAATCCAAATAAATAAATAGTGCGTGATACTTTGGTAATAACGTTGTTACTGAAATGTCACACCCTATTTATTTATTCGGATTTGGTCTTATTACCTAGTGTTTATAATCTATAATCCAAATTGTGTTACATGATGATAAGGCTAACACACAATTTGTATTCTAAATTATAAACACAAGGTAATAAGACCAAATCCAAATAAATAAATAGTGTGACGTTTTGGTAACAACGCTGTTACCGAAGCATCACACAATATTTATTTGAATTTGGTCTTATTACCTTGTGTTTATAAGTTTACATGATGTTTGGTATATAGTAGCTGGGACTTACAGCCTCATCTGTATATTAAAGATGGAATTAATTTGCATAATTTGTTTGAAAATCATATAGGACAAATTTCAATAATGATAGAAATTAGAAATATATTTTTAGTGTTATTTTATTTTTTAACATATATACACTCATGGACAAAACTTAAGGAAGTGGAAAGTGTTTGATTGCCACTGGTCCTCTTTTTTTTTTTAAGGAAACCAGAAGCAATTTTGTTTACACTTTGTTATCTCGAGTGTCTTCAATAAAGGACACTGTGTATCAAATATTTTTCAGAGTTATTGTCTGAATTCCGATATACATGCTAAAAGATACAACTTCCTCAAGTTGTGTCCATATGTGTATATTTAAAATTTAAAAATAGCGCTATAAAAATATATTTCTAATTTTCAACGATAGAGGGTGTAATTTGATGATGCTATTTCAAGATTATAGAAATAAAGATGAGAAATATTCGGGAAGGGTGGCACATTAGTAGTGAATCTTCACAATTTTTATCAACTGCAGTTCACAAATTGTGGGAATTTGACCTATTAAATTAAAAGCAAAATTTTGCTGAAACATTTCATTTTTAACATGTATTTAAAAGAAGGGAATTCTTGAAATCTTTCAAAATAAAAGCTAAAAGAGTTTTAGTACTGTGTTACAAATATTAAATAACACTATATACGTTTTCTATTTTTTTTTTCATTATATTCCATTTCAACAACATTTTTTGAGTGTAACATATGTAAATATGTGAAAAAAAAATAAATAGGTTGGTCAAATATCACGGAACAAGTTAAATAAACATTTAGTTTATCTTTGTTCCACTAGATGGCGCTTTGCTATCTAGAAAATGCTCATGTGAGCACAGTCAGGATATGCCTTTTTGTTTTTAATATATAAATATGTAAATTTTATGTGAAGTAACACCAGATAGATATTATTGTTACACCATTGATTTATGATTTGATGGCTGGCCTCTATATTGGAAGATGGCGTTTCATGATGAAGACGAAAATCTGTCCTAAGACGATCATGTCCTGTGAAATCTTGTACATGCGACCATCCCGTTCCATGGTTATCAAGTAGGTATGCTGGCGTTATGAGACAACCCGTGTTATTTGTCATCTTTGTCTCTTGAATGAGCCAACCTTGGGCAGGTTTTACTGTATCATTATTTGCATAA
Source organism: Cordylochernes scorpioides (assembly GCA_030710605.1). Classification (NCBI taxonomy): domain Eukaryota; kingdom Metazoa; phylum Arthropoda; class Arachnida; order Pseudoscorpiones; family Chernetidae; genus Cordylochernes; species Cordylochernes scorpioides. Next base: position 7,683,744 of record CP092864.1, on the reverse strand, counting down.
AGCACAAAATAAAATAGAGAAACCAAAAGACATTAGATGGAATTTTTGCCGGGTATCAATAAAAATAATGGTTACATCTGGTATTATGGCTTTGTCACTGACCTAAGGCAGCTAATTTGCGGCGACGGTCAATAGATGGCGTCTATTTTGACGGTAGTTGTGACCATTATTTTTCTTGATCAAAATCCTCTCGGCCAAATATCCATCGATATTTTGGCCATAAATTTGGCCTAGTCACTTTGCTAACTAAGCACCCTTTTGGCAGATTGTGAAGATTCCATTGGATCCCTTGTGGATCTCTTGGAATAAAGTCCGTCCTGGACTGAGGAGGGCCATTAGCTCCAAACCTTGATCTCTTGAGTGGACGCTTCTCAGTTTGCCAAAGCTGGTTTTGTGGCTTTGTCACCGACCTATGGCGACGGCCAATAGATGACATCCAATTTTGACAAAATAAATTAATAAAAAGGGCTTATTTTGGATCAAAATAGACCATTTTCCTATTTTCTAAATCCAATATTTTACAAGGTTGCATGCCTATCTTCATCTTTGTTTTTAAAGTGAAACTCTGATGAAGATAAGTGTACAGCTAAACGAAATATTGGAATTAAAAAAAAAGTTTTATTTTATTTTGATCCACAAAATAAGCCTTTTAATTAATAAATTCATATGGATTGCTTCATATTCAAGAAAAATACATTAATATATGATATATAATTATATTTACAATATGCAAATATATATTCATAAAAGAAGACAGGTATGTATAAGTAGAGATGAAAAGGTGACACTATGAAAGAGGTAAATTTGTAAAAAATCCACAAAGACCTCTCTCATTTTAACTCTTTGAACCTGAACTAACTATAAACCTCTTAAGTAATAAAGTACAATTTGGATTATAGATTAAAAATGATGAACAAGACCAAATAAGTAATTTATATGTGAAAAAAAAAACATTGAATATTAAAAAAGCCAGAAAAAAACCTCCTCAAGAACAAGATCCCCAAGGACCCAAAGACACCAATATAATTATAAATGAACTCTTGTATACTCTTGTGTTGAACTCTTGTGTATATAACCACACCCTCCATGATGATCTAGGTTGTTCTTTTTGAGCGGCACCTAATAAAGTTATTTTGAAACTGGAATTTATACAACATAAAGGATGTAATCTCCATGTACCAAAAGAAGCACCTCTCCCAATCAAAATACAAAACACAATGTATTATCAAAATTCGAAACAATTTTAAAAGCGTAAGATTCTTTTTGAAATTAAACAATTTCTACTGCAATGGAAAAATTAAAGGCATTGCAGTAAGGGCAATAGAAATTGTTTAATTTCAAAAAGAATCTTACGCTTTTAAAATTGTTTCGAATTTTGATAACAGATGGCACGCAAGTGCATCGTAACAATGTATTATGTTTATTACCCCAGTACAGAACGTAATAGAGGTAATGAAGAATATGCCACAACACCAGTTTACTTCCTGTACTGATGAAGGCCATAGCCTGAAACCATCATATACAGAATTCCTAACTATGTTCAACCCAACTTCTATAACGTTCAATTTTTTACTGGACATGGTGACTTCAACACATATTTGTTTAGAATTGGCAAAATTGGTTCACCTGCATGCACTTGTGGAAACGAACAACAAACCCCTGAACACCTTCTGATAAACTGTCCATTAACTTCTGATCTAAGGGAAGAAAACCAACTTTACCTGACTAATACAAAACAAGCTGCTTGCGCGCAACAAAGACCAATACATCAAGTTTAATAGATTCTGCAGGATGTATATTTTGAGGCGAAAGTGTTGACTGTACATATTTCAAGCTACTACTTATAATTGCTATATGTAAAATTTGACATCGAACGTTTAATTTTAATGATTTCCAATGTTCGGCGTGTCTCTCCCAACTGTTAAATAAAATAAAAAAATAAAATAAATTCATATACAGGTTGTTGGCTTTTGTCTGAATTTTCAAACATTGGTGTTGTGCAACATATTCTTTTATCACCACCATTACATTTTATTACAAAAGTAATAAACAATGTAAATGCGTGATACATCAGTAATCAGTGGTTTGTTACTTCATTCAGATTTGCCTACTACATTTTGGTAATAATGCTGTTACCACAAGGAATATCACACAATTTATTTGTTTGGATTTGGTCTTGCTACCTTGTGATTCTAAAATATAAAAATTGTTGAGTAGTTGCATTGTTATTTCATACATAATAAAGGTCTCATCTTTGATTACTTTCATTTTTAATATTAGTTTTTTTCTCCTTTCAGATTTATTTGGATCAACGTATTTTAAAAAATGAAATTTCGATTGGTAAATTCTTCAGGGATCAACAGAGTTAAAAAAAATAAATTGTGCCAGGCGTGTGTGAGTGCTATGCAAGATTAAAACAAAACTTATCAAAGGGTAAACGTTGATCCCCGAAGAAGATGGGCACATTGCCTCCTAAAAATAAGAAATATTTTAACCTAAAATAAGAAAGCTTTTGAATAATCGAAAATTTTGATGACTGCTTTTAGTCTGTATTATTTGTTTTAAAATGAGGATACGGTAAAACCTCTTGTCTGAGAAAGACTGTACTGTAAGTACGCCACATGTCTACACATGTAGTACCAGACCATAGTGGGTAGAGGGTTGTGACTGTTTGTACTGTAAGTACGCCACATATCTACACATGTAGTACCAGATCATAGTAGGTAGAGGGTTGTGACTGCATGTACTGTAAGTACACCACATGTCTACACATGTAGTACCAGACCATAGTGAGTAGAGGGTTGTGACAGCTTGTACTGTAAGTACGCCACATATCTACACATGTAGTACCAGACCATGGTGGGTAGAGGGTTGTGACTGCATGTACTGTAAGTACACCACATGTCTACATATTTAGTAGAAGGACATTGTGAGTAGAGGGTTGTGACTGCTTGTACTGTAAGTACACCACATTTCTATACATGTAGTACCAGGCCATGATTGATAGATAGTTATGACAGCTTGTACTGTAGGTACACCACATGTCTACATTTTTCGTACCAGGGCATGGTGGGTAGATAGTTATGACATCTTGTACTGTAAGCACATGTCTACACGTGTAGTACCAGGGCATAGTGGGTAAATAAATATAACAGCTTGTACTGTAAGTACATGTCTACACATATAATACCAGACAATGGCGGGTAGAGAATACTCGGAACACTGCGCCGACTTGCTGCGGAAAGACGTGGTCCAAGCACTAGTGAAGAGGTGTAAAGAAGCGACACATCAAGTTATTGGGTCACACTAAATCCAATTTTATTGACATCCAAGGATACACAAGAACAGAACAAATCAACTCGGCAAGTACCATATCACAGAAGTGAATCAAAGTTTACTGGAGTGGGGATAAGCCTTTCGATATGTTGTCTTTCTTTTTGCTAAGCTCCCGGGTGACGTTTAGTAACATATGTAAAATACGGAGATATGTTATTTCCTATATAGAAGCGCAATAAGTACTTTATATGCAAACCTTTTTTTTTAATCAAAGAAGGGATATATGAAATGTGATTCTTTAGAGTTTGAGTTGTTCTTTAGTTAACCAGAATAACATCCCTGGGTTTAATAGATATATGATTTGTAGATATACATTGACTAAAGTTGTCAGAAACTGAGTTAAATAGATTAATTTTAAGCTGGATATGTGTGTATTGTGGTTTAAATCTAAAAATGAAGATACAAATGATTGAAAATACATCTTCCCTTAAAGCTACTTAAGCGCTTTTGATGGCTTGTGCCATTTATCAGAATAAATATAAATAACCGTCAATACATCGATGTAGCCCTCAAATCTCCACTCTTGAATACAGCCAACTGGTTTCGGGATTTTTGGCCCCCGTCAGTGTTGTGCAGGCTGTACCTCAATGATCCATTATTAAGGGTTGTGTGTTCCAGAGTCTTCGTGATGACTATGTGAAAAGCTGTTAGGGTTGAACGAGAATGTTCAAAAATCTGGGAAAAAAAGAATGGAAAATGATGAGGTTCACAAAATATCTATTTCGAATATTTTCAAAACCACATTCATAAAAGACAAGTCATAAACTAAGAATGTAAATCTACCAAGGACACTTACACACAATATTCAATATAACATATCCAATTATAAAGAATATATACCATAATTGCATATTGGATTGTTATATTTCAAGATCTAGAATCATCAACCTCTAAAAAGTGTATTATTTGACAAATTTCGCCTTAAAACTTTTCATTATTGAAAAAAGGACGACAGTGGAGTCGTCTAAATGTCAGACAATAAACTTTTTTTGAGTGTTGATGAGTCTAGATCTTGAAAATTGATTCAATGTGTTCACCTCATATATAATAAATCAGAAAATTTAGGAGGATTATGGTTAAAAATTTCTTAAGCATGCAGGTAAGGTGATTTGAGAAAACTGGCTGGGTGACACAGGTTGACGCTCAAGAAGGATTTAAGTACATTTAATACAATTTACATAGATCATTTTATTCGTGATCGAACGTTTTGGCCCACTGTACGTATTACATCCTAATCACGTTTGCGACGCCAGCCTGTCTTGAGCTCGATGTACCATTTCGGCGACCGTTAAGCCAGTGAGTTCCTTTAAGTACAATTTACTTGATTTAAACCTCCTGGATATAAATTAAAATAATACAACAGGTTTCTGGAGATGTGAGTTTCTTTTTATTTTTATTAATGACAAGGTGGCTGAGTTGCATAGATTCTATCTTACTTCACAGGGCTCTCAGACAGGTTTTTACTGGTGGTAGTGTTACACTCGGACCGTTGGTATATCCTGGAACCTGGTTTGATGTACAGGCCGTTCTCAAGATTTCTGGCATCTCTGTCCTTCAACAGAAGTACATAAAAACGAAAAACAATAAACGTTTATTGTTATTCGTTTTTATATGTATGCCTTTAGAAGAGCAGAGATACCCGAAATCTTGAGATTACATTGATAAAATTGAAAGAAATTCATCTCCAGATACCTGTTTTATTATTTTAACATATAGTATAAGTTCACGTGGTCGCGGTTGTCCGTTTAAGACAAGACTCGCTTAAGACAGGTATTACTGCTTTATCAACACAATCATCTTTAACCTGAATAGCCACGTAAGTCGGACCAGGAATTGACAAGGTAACAATTTATTTCCACGGATATTCCAATAAACCATCATTCTATCAGCCATTTTTATCTAATCCCAACGAAAATAGAAACGGGAAGATCAAATATATAGAAGAACCTGTTTAAGAATTGAAGCATCCAGAACTCAATTCTTTATCAGAGGAACTTCTCACTTGGTATTAAGACCTAGACGATGAAATAAAAATATCTACACTCTCATGGACAAAACTTAGGGAAGTCGAAAGTGTTGTCGCCGGTTGGCTATTATTTGTAAGGAGATAAAGGCAATTTTGTTCACACTTGGCTATCTCGTGTATCTTCAATATAGGTTAATGTAATATCTTTCAGAGTTATTGAATGTTGTTGTCGTGTCCAATGAAGAGCCTCAGATGTCTCCATGCATCTCTATCACAGCAGCAGCAATGTCCACTATCTTGGGTGTGTAAAGCTGCTGCTCTGGGAGTTATTGTATGAATCCCGATATACATGTTAAAAGGTACAACTTCCTTAAGTTTTGTCCATGAGTGTATTTCAAATAATTCATCATTAAATCGACACTTCGATAAGAATAAATCTTGTTTACAACGGTGTTTTACTGAACAACAGACGTTTTTAGATGTCTCATCAGGATTTATGTTTGCCGAGACGTCAAATTTATGTTGAATAAGACTTTCATCCTGGCAATCTTAATCTTTCTTATAAAATTTATATTTGTCGCGAAATATTGGAAGATTTTTGAATAAAGAAACTTATTTTGAGATCCAAGATAGAGAAAAGGAATTTCATAATTAATATATTTATAATTATACTACATATATATTTCTGTAAAAACATACTTATCAATCAACAATACATTTTGGCACAATACTTGGAAGAACTTATCATAATTTTGCTCTATATTTGGATATAAGCGTCAGGACCATACGATATAATACATTTTGAATAATTAAGTTGCATAAGTTGAATAAGTAATATGCACTATTGTAACGCAGACGTAAAAATTAAAATTTATACTGTTGCCATCTATTCAAAAAATGGTGTAAATTTTTAATAAATGCGGTTTATGATAATTTTTTTAATTGTTTTTTAAAAAAGTTTTTGACGTATATGTTAGTAAAAAAATCTTATAATCTAGAAATAGAGAGTGTGTTTATTTTTCAATATACCTTCTCGATACATATTTATAAATTGTGGTCACTTTGTTTTTCTTGTTATTTGAGACTGGTGCTTAACGAGTGGAAACGATAAAAAAAAAAACGAACGATTTATAAGAATAAAAATTGGAATAATAATAGTAAAAATTACAATTAGTTATATAGTATAGTTGTTTTTATGTTGTGGATGTCATCTCCAAATGTAAAATGAGTATCATTATCCTTTAACAAAAAAAAAAAAAAAAGGAAAAAATCATTTTAATCTTCCCTAGACAGACCGCACATATACTTAGGATGCCATGAAATCCCAACAGACCTGTACTGATCAAGGCCATAGCCCTATGCCATGGTTACAATTTGTATAACTTTTCTAAATTTTCCAAAAGATGATCTGAATATAGGCGGTTCATGTAGAAAAAAGCAAAAATGCATCGTTTTTTTAAAAGAGAACTCATCTCCCTTTTCGTTCAAATTGTCTCTCCTTTTTATACCTATTTTAAACAACCTAAAAATCAATGTTAGGAATAGTTATAGAGAGAATGTAAAGGGTTAAATATTGCGTATATGTAAATATAAAAGGATTCCTATGCAAATTAGAGATACGCACACACAAAATACGTAAAGTCAAATTTTAGACTTGAAAAACATGAATAATATATATATGATATACAATATTGTCAATTATTCATGTTTCAGGTCACTTCTGAAATTATACATCGTGGATGTTTTTCTTGATTTATGAAGAAATCGGATTGGACAAATATCAGGAAACAGGCTAAATCATTGTTTAGTTGATTTCTGTTCCACCAGATGGCGCTCTGCCATCTGTAAAGCACATGTGCTCCTGGTCAGGATATGCTTTCTTTAATTTTACATATATATATATAATGCTCATGTGAGCGGTCAGGATATGCATTTTTCATTTTAAATATATATATATACATATATTATATATTCTAAAATGCAAATATTTTATTTTTTTTAAAAACATATATTTCATTTTCATTCATTGACTGTTCTATATTTTTTGACCATAGATTCAGAACATACCACTTTAATTATTGTTGTAAATATGTATAGTTAACCCTACCTATTTTTTAAAATCACGATTATAGAATTCATTCTATATTGCTGTGATAAATAATTTTTATGTGTAAATTTACTTCAAGTAATTCAAAATAAAAACTACTTGAAAGGTAAATAACTATCTTTCTTTTTCCACGACTGCACCTCTTTTTCAACAACAAAACAAAAAAAATAATCATAACATATATATATAATTTTAGAAGTGACCTGAAACATCAATATGGAAATAGCGATGATATGTGATATAAATATCAAGTTTTATACTGAAGAAAGAGTGGAAGATAAATAAAGTTCTAAGGCTCTTGTATTCAACCTGTTAAAGGAAGTTATTGTCCGAAAGATCGCCAAACTTTTACCTTTTCGATAAAGAAATTCATCGTCTTTAGCTTTTATCTTTTCTTGGAAAGTTAGAAGTCATTTAGGAAGAATCGATATTTTGCTTCACCATAATGAATCAAATTTGGAAGACTCTTTGCTCCTCATAGCCCTTCAACATTTAGTGTGATTTTCCATATGGAGGTTGTCTATCATGGAATATTAGTATGATAACTTTTATAAATTAGGGACTGATCTATATAAAGGGACCTTAGGTTTGTGATTGAAGTTATTTGTTATGGATGAGTTTCCAATCTAAGTTATGAAGAATCTGCCCTTTTCGAAATCCAAGCTTTCTCCATTCTTTTATATGAACTGTCATAGTTCTGACTAGTTAAAAAATAAATTGCAATAAAAATAGTATAGATGTATATAAAAGATAAATCCTTTCTTATAACACATGTAGTATCAGGTCATGATGGGTAGGAGGTTGTGATTGCTTGAATTTTAAGTATACCACAATGTTTACGCATGTATTACTAGGCCTCTTATACTGGGCAGAGGGTTGTTAAATCTTGTACTGTAAATACATCACATCTCAATACTCGCAGTACCAGACCATGTTGACCGTGTTGTGACAGCCTGTACTGTAAGTACACTACATGTCTACACATGTGGTACTAGGCCATTGTAGGTAGAGGGTTGTGACAGCTTGTACTGTAAGTACAACCACATGTCTACACATGTAGTACCAGGCCATGGTAAGTAGAGAGTTATGACAGCTTGTACTGTAAGTACACCACATGTCTACACATGTAGTACCAGGCCATGGTAAGTAGAGAGTTATGACAGCTTGTACTGTAAGTACACCACATGTCTACACATGCAGTACTAGGCCCTGGTGGTGAATTCTTGTATTGTAAGTAAACTATACGTAGGAAGCAGTTTTGCTTGACACCTTACACGTAAAATTTCTGTTAATCCAAGTTTAAACCTCTTATACAATATAGTAGTTTGGCTTGTTGTGCCTTCGGTAAATCATATTTATTCATGCCTATTGCTTGAACTATCAAAATTGCTTGTCTTCTATAGACAAGTATTTGAAGTGTGGCAGTGATTAAATGATTGTTTTCACATTTATAATATCAATAACAACATTAAATTATACACAAACTTGTCTTGAGCCTTTTCTGAACTAAGACGTCGATTTTAGATTAGGATTTTTTTTTTTACATTCTTGTGTAAAAAAAATACGCCTTTTTTTCCTATTTAAAGTACAAAAAATATATAATTGATTTCAAAGGTGTTGGGGTTGGGATTTTACATTGATAAAATGGAAATGTGCAAGATACGTTTGACTGTAGGAAAGAGTAAAAAAAATCTAAGAAGTATTTGAAATTAATTCAGCCAAATTATCATCAACAACGCGAAGTATTTCTTAGCTAAACAGGGATAAGAATTGAATAATCGAAAACTAATTGTTGGTGTATTAATTATATGAAGAACCATTTTTTGATATGTGTTAATATGTTTCTATATTTAGATATATATATTTCTAAAATAGTTATTTCAATATGATATCCCCACTCCAATGAACATCATCCTGCCTTGCTTTTGTTCAATAGACACCAAGTTTTACAGTAAACATAACCTGTGAATAGAGACCAGCGCAAACTTAACAAAAATGGTATTTGAACGCAGGTTAGAGAGAGTCTGTATTGAAAAGGTATGAAATCATAATGAAATAAAAGAGTGTTATCAAATGTTTTATAAAGATGGACGTGGCCTCTTTTCACAGGTTGTCTCTATTATACAGGTTTTTTTACTGTACCACCACAACAGAAAGAGGGAGGAACACTTATTAAAACCATACCAAACTAAATCATACACATACTATACACATTTTTTGAATATATATTAACTATATTACAAATATCTTTTTTTTTAGAGAAAAATACTAATAGTTTTAATATATCTATATATCATTTTTTGGTTGATATATTCGGTTGATATGTTGTGCAATATATAGGTGCGTATATATATTGCACTATGTTGATATATATATAGATTTCTTTTTATATATACATTGTAAAATCTATGAATTACAGTCACTTTTCTTTATAAGGTTATTGTGGAGATGTTGTGATAAGGGAAATTTTTGAAACTAGAAAAATCCATAATTAAATCTATATAATGAATATGGCATATATTGAATAAAAAAATCAAGAAGTGTCGATTTGACCGATACTCTGATTGGCTGAATTCCAAATTTAATCAAGGTACAAACATTTTTATTTTGCCTATATTTGTTGTGTATCTCGATAAAGATGAGAATTCTGAAATTCTGCACAAATCGAAATATAGATTTAAATAGACAATATTCGTTTTTATTCAATATATTCCATATTTATTATAAATACGAAAATTTAAAAATGGAGTGTTATAATATATATATTAATAAATAAGTTTATATATAAATTAAGAAATAAGTAAGGAAGAAAATGAAAAAGAGAAAAATCATAGAGAATTATCTCTGAATATAAATAACCTCTTTATGAAGAGAAGTGACTGCTTTGACATATAAAAAGAAAAAGACAAAATGTATACGATAATCATACTTTTCTAATATATAACATCAAGTAACACTTCATTATCATATACGTGAAAGGGAAGAATATATTAAGACATTGAAATATCTCATCATGATAAACTGATAATATTCTAAAAAAAATCTTAAAAGAAAAAAAATAAACTAACGCACATAACATTTTAAAATGTAATTTTTAAAATTAATCACATTGTTAAATATTCCACAAAACGAATTTTAAAAAATCAATATATATATATATATTTAGAATTATAAATCTCATCGAAAAAATTTAAATTAAAAATTTTATACATGAAGAAAAGCTACCATTTGAAACCATCCGATACAACTGTTTGATGGTAGCCAGATTTTAATTGTATCGTTTGATTTATTATTTGAAGTTTAATAAAAAGATTTAAAAATATCATTTTTATCCAGAACAATATATTTAAATATATAAAATTTTAAATATATATTTTTTAAATTACTAAAAATATAATTATTATTTTTAATAAATATTTTTAAACGATCTATAAATAAAAACAAATATTACGAACGCCAATATATATGTTACAGAAATATGATTGATAAAACAACCATTATTGGCCACCCCAAGATAATGGTCGTGCTTTAAATAGAAAATAAATGAAATTAAAAAGGTATTTTTTTCATTGCACATAACCCCATATTTTTTTATAATCGTTATTATCTTCCTTATCATCATTAGATTGAGCATTGATTATCATTTGTACATTTCTGGTGGCCTCCTCATCTTGTAATACCAAAGGTTAATACATAGTTGATAATTCAAAAAATAATAATACTCTATATAAAATACAACAATAAAAAAAAAAAAATCACCCCCACATAAATATAAACAAAACAACAAATCGTACACACAAATCAATGTTGAACACATTTACAATGCCTAATTAAATTTAAAAATAACAATCATAGAATGTAATAATAATAATAATAATAATGAAAAAATCAATTGAAATATTAACCGTATGGTTTATTTATGTAAATGGGATAAAATATCCTATGAATTATTATCACACACAGAAATAAAAAAATAAACCTCAATAGAAAAATTCTATACAACAAAATACCTTTCATGACATATACGCTATAACCTGTGAGAGAGAAAAAAAGATAAAAACTATAATAAACTAAAAAAAAAAAAAGATTTTTTTTGAGAAAAATTTGACTTTTTTGACAGACACGTTGAAACAAAATTAAAAAATATATTAATAAAATACAAACCCTATCCATCAGAAAATGTTTATATGATAAGAAATCGTAGAAGACACAAAAAGTAATGAAAAACAAATATTAAATTTTATTCTATTTTTAAACAAAATAAATCCGATTATATATAGCAAGTAGTAATCGGATTTATTTAATTTAAAATAAAATGTATAAAAAACTTTTCTTTTTAATTACTTTTTTCGGTATTTTTATCGAGATTTCTTTAAAAAATCATAACATTTTTGGTTGATGATAATAATTGTTAATGTTTGAGTTGGCATATGTATTCTCACAGGTTTTATCGTATATTTATTAAAAAATAACTAATATATTTATTTTTTCGTAATTAAACATTAAATCAATATGTAATACGTCAAATAGGGTTCTAGGTTAAAAGTTGATAAAATGTTACATCATTGAAAGATATAAGTAGATTTTTTAAGAATAACAAAATAGCCCTAGGTATAAGCTCATGATGTGAACATCAAAAATTCTGGGCTTCCAAATATAGAAAAACATAAAAAAAAAGATCAAATTGCTTTTGAAAAGCATCCTTTCTTCTGTGTTATCAAAAATGTGCCAAAATAAGGCAATTCCATCAAGATATTTCTTCATGCCTTTTTTTTTTAAATATAAACTCTCGCCCCTGTTAAATATTTCCTTTCACATTTCCAAAAAAGAGATTTATATTAAAGATAATTCTTCTCCCATTTATCTGCAAATTTTTCAGAAAAAAAAACTTGATAAAGAAGAGATCTTATATAATAATTTTATATTTAAATTCGACATTGCTTTTCCGATCAAACGAATAACATATTTTTATTCGAAAGATTAAAATTGAGATTTAACTGACCATTATGCCTTTTTCATAAACCTATATTTTGTTTTAACTCTTTTTAAATAGATGATTAAATAGAATCTGTGATTCCATATAAGATTCAAGCTTTGCATATTAGCCACGGCTCTAAAACTGCCAAAAATATTTAATGCATATCGCTATTTCCCCAAAAACTAAATTTTACTTTATTAATACTGTGAATAAAAAGTTTACACAAATAAATTTACTGGCAATGCGCTTCTTTTAAATATCAAATTTCAATGCAGTAAGGTCTGTAGAGATAATATTTGATAATATTTAAAAGAAGCGCATTGCCAGTAAATTTATTTGTGTAAACTGTGAATATACTTATTCAAACAACTTATAAGTGCTATATGTACACTTTATAATACGTTATATATAATATAAATTACTTTCAAATATTCAGTAAATATAGCAAATGGTAATATGAAAGTCAATATATATAGAGACATACCAAACAGGCGCTTTTATTATTATTCTTATTTCAATTTAAAAATTTCGACAATGAATCGTTTTAATATGTTCAAATATGCATAGAAAAATTTGACACATACTTGTAAAATTTTCTGCAATAATAATTTCCATGCAAAAAGCCAACAAAAAGATGAACACACATTTCCCTTTTATTAATTTTTTAATAAAGAGATATATCAATGCTATATTTTTATAGTATAATATATATATACCTCACTATATATATAATACAAAATTTTGTATTATATTAAAACTTCAATAAATATCATTATTAGAATTTAATTAACTTTATAAAAACTAAGAATTGTATTTTTAAATATATTTTCTTATTATTCGTTTTATTATTATTAAAATGAAGATATTTTTTATTTGCTAATATTTAAAAAGTAATACTTTTTTTTGCTTTATTTGATATATTGTCGTTTATACTTATGTGTAAATACGAACTTACAAATAGTTTGAATTTTATCTCTATCATTGAAAAAATTCACTTAAGATTAATAGCGGTTAATACCAAGATATAGCTTATATACTGCAAGTATTTATTGTGAATAAGATATAAACTAAAATATGGAATATATCGGTTATAAAACAAAATTTAGCATGTTTATATATTATTACAAACTAATCGACTCGCTATTCTTATAGCAATGTTGAAACTGATATGAAATATTTGTTTATTAAACAGTCTATCAATAAAAAAAAAATTAGGTTTATCACATTAAAATATTATATTAAATATTGATTTGCTTAAAATTTTTCTTTTTAGATATCAATTTTCAAAAATGAGTTGTATGTAGAATTACCTACAAAACTTTTACAAATAAAAAAAAAAAAAAAAATTATACCTATGAGTAATTCTTTACTCGGCCTATTCAAAAAAAAAAAAAAAAATCCACAACGAAAATTTTTTTTTTCTGAAGAAAAAAAAAAGTTTTTTTTTGAGAATGAAAAATGAGAGATAAATGGGAGGAAGAAGTGAAGATGAGAGAAATTTCACTCAGTAGGGCGCAAATTTGGCTTTCTTAGTGGTACCATTCGACTGTTGGAGAGCTGCAGCTGGTGACAGACGAACTTTGGCCAGGATCGGTTTGTGAGTGGTAGAAGTGGGGGCCAAGAGAGTGGTGGTTGGTGGAGGGGCCAAGCCAACCAGGTGGGGCAGGGCGGTGCGTGGAGGTGGGAGTTGGGAGATACTTTTGTGAAGCTCCATGCTGGAGTGGGCGGGGTCACACGGGGAGAGAAAAAACAAAAAAAGGCTTTTAGGGGTTATGATTAAGCTAAAATTATAAATAATTATCATTAATTTTTTTTAAAAGTCTAATTTATAAATTATAATATCAGAGAGAGAAGAAAAACAAACAAAAAAAGTTAAAAAACGAAACCAAACAAAACAAAAATCGAAACTTAAAAAAATATGAAACCGAAACTAAATTTTTAAAAAACGAAACTGAATGCAAATTAATATTTCAGGGTTATTTATATACCCCGTTTAATTATTTTTTAAAATTATTATTTTATTTTTTAAAACTTAATATTATAAATTGGTTAGTTAGTTTTTTTTTGAAGGACAAAAAAAGGTAACAAAATTATTTTTAAAAAAGGAGTTAGAAAAATTTCGCTCATATCAGATTACAGGAGAAAAATCAAGAATATTTTTTGATAGATTTTTTAAAATATTCTAGATTAATCTCCCATAAAATGCATATGAAAACGAATATAAAATTTTCCTTTTTTTTTTTTCAAATTCGTTGCCTTTTTTTGCACTTTAAAAAAATGTTATAGTTTATAAAACATAAGGAAAATAAAAAAAGGAAAAAAAAATGAAGGAAAAAAACATACAGAGAGAAAAGATAAGGAAATGCTTCTTGCTCTAGCAAGATAGAGATGACAAGGACAATAATTAGGGTTAGAGAAATGGTAAAAATGAATGCTAGCTAGGGCATGCAAGAAGGGATTCTACTAAGGGGGAGGGGGAGGGGTTTCTAAGGGGAGGGCAAACAGTGTGGCTAAGAAAAACAACAGTACAATGATACCAATAAGATAGTTCTACTCATCAAGTTTTCTTTCTAAATATCAGAAAAATATTAAAAATTGAAAAATTTTCTTGTGAATAGAGTGGTGTTTTATAATATGATGCACTAGCGCGCCATCTGTTATCAAAATTCGAAATTATTTTAAAGGAGTAAGATTATTTTTGAAAAAAAAAACAATTTCTACTGTTTATTTTCAAAAAGAATCTTACGCCTTTAAAATAATTTCGAATTTTGAGTGTGGTTTATAAGTAATAAAAACATATATTATCAAAATATATTTAAAACTTTTCTTGATAAAGGTTGGCGTTCAGCCAACTGAAATATTGGTAAAATAAATGATATTTTGATCTAATATATGCCTTTTTAATTAAAGATTTATTTATGGATTTCTCTATTTTCAAATTAATTCGATATGTATTTATTGTGTGAGTAACATTAAATAACCTATTTATAATCTATTATTAATTGGTAGTACAAAAATATTTTAAAAATTCAAAAATTTGTTGTGAATAGAGTGTGGTCTATAAATAAAAAAAAACAAAAACATTTTGTCAATAAATATATCTATTTTTTTCCTTTACAATTTTAGATATATATTGATTGTGTTGGTTACATTAATAACCTATTTATAGCACATTATTGATAAAAATAAGTTTTTAAAAAAGTGATAAAAACAAAATGAAATTTCGATGTTTTTACTTACTTATAGATAAGAGACCAGTATACAAGTATATCGTATATCTACTTTGCATATTTACTTGTCATTAATTTGTTTATTAGGTATGTTACATGCATTTCTTAATATACAAAAGTGTTTGTGAATTAAATGATGATATTTCTTGTGGCGATCTCTTCATTTTGAAATAATAATATAAAAATATAGTGTTGATTTAACGACAATTCTCTCTGCATTTTAGAAAAAAATATAAAGAATATTGTAACAAAGTATTTATTAATGTTATTATTTTTATTAACAGAGTGGTCATTTTTATGTTTATATTTTGCTACTCTCTGTAAATTTCCCTCGTGGCTTATCTTTGTTTACCATTCATAGTTTGTCCTTGCCTGAAATAAATTGTTGTCTCCTCCTGAAGTTTTTGTCTTCCCTAATTTTCCACGTGGCAATATTGCGTAAGAAGTTGATAAAGTAAATTATACTATCTATTTAAAGGGTAAAGGTGTTCACAAAATTGTTCTTGAAGAAAATGAAATCATTTCTAAGAAAAGATAAAAGTTAACGACAACGAGTTTCTGTATTGAAAAGGTAAAAGCTTGGGGAGCTTTCGGAAAATAACACGTCTTTCAACAGGTTAAATGCAATTTCAGTCTGTTAAAGTACGTTATTGCCTGAAAACTCGCCAAGCTTTTACCTTTTGAATAATGAATCTTGTCGCCGTTAGCTTTAATCTTTTCTTAAAGTGAGATATATTTGAACCTGTTTGGATATTTTTACATGTCTATTCAATTAAATAAATGTATAAAACATTCGATGTCAATTCATGATTTGCGAAAATAAAGGTTTTATATACGTATCATCCGAAGAAACATGGTATAAATGGCTTAAGATATGTGGTGTCTTCAAAATCTATCAGAATTGTACTAATACAATGTATATATATACGTCCTGCATGTGAAACTTACATTAGCGTGGGTAGATTTACAAGTAAATAGATTCTTTCAAAATTTAGAGATTACAACATTTTCTTGGAACTTTTATAAAAAGAAGAATTTTGAGTCATTTCTACAGCTTCAACATCTGGCGTACATATGGTACAAATAGTCCCAACCCTCTACCCACCATGGCCTGGTACACTATCTTTGTAGACATGTGGTGTACTTACAGTACAAGTGGTCACAACCCTCTACCCACCATGGCCTGGTACTACATAGAAAGATATGTAATGTACTAGTGTACAAGTATTTGTAGCCCTCTACCCACCACGGACTAGAACTACATTTGTAGAAAACAACGGTGTAGACAGATCAACGACTAAATTCTCTTTAAATTTTAAAATTTTAAATTTGAAAATACCGAATCTCTTTGATAAAACAAAAAGCAGCTCTTTCAGAAATATAATTCTCCAAACCCATCTAAACATCGAAAATACTTATAATAAAACTTTAAAATGGAATTTTGCCATCGAACCGGTATGGAAACCACCAAACAACATATTCGAAGACATAGCCCTGAGAATGAAATTACGCGCACTGCCGTATCCCAGACGCCTTGGCAAATCGCGATGCCCGACGTGCAGGGGACACCAACAATAGAACACCGCTATTTCGATTGCCCGTCGATAGCACGTTTTTATGTAAATTTGAAACATATCTGTGAAAATACTGATTCACGTTTTGTTTTTGATCGAATAAAATTCGTTTTTGATCATGAAACAACGGATAAGACGCACATTTTTACCATCGTCAAATATGTAATGTGCAAATTCTGGATAAGCATCGATTTTAACTATGACTACAACATGGAGTTTGACTCACTTTTAGAGGCTCATGTCTGATGTATATATAATATATACTCTCTCAATGTCTCTGTAATCAACAATACTTGAAAAAACTAAATTTTTCCTCATATAAAGCTTACTTTACTATGGATATATAGTTATGGATATTATTATATGTAAACACAATACTATGTAAAAATGCTATATAGAATATAATGATGTCTTAATAAAGAGATTTGATCTTACATGTGTAGGTAGACATGTGGTGTACTTGCATTGCATGCAGTCACAGCCCTTTACCCACCATATGGTCTGGTACTACATGTGTAGAGGTTCATGTATAATGTATAAAATAGCTGTAAATATATACTATTTCAATGTCTCTATATTCAACATTACTTGCTAAACTGAAACTTTGCTTCATGTAAAACTGACTTTACTATGTGTATATAGCCATTGTTATTTTCATATGTAAATACTACTATGTAAACAATGCTATGTAGTTAATGTCTGAATAAAGAGTTTTAAAACGTACATGTGTAGACATGTGGTGTACTTACAGTACAAACTGTCACAACCCTCTACCCACCATGGCCTGGTACTACATGTGTAGACATGTGGTGTACTTACAGTACAAGCTGTCACAACCCTCTATCCACCATGGTCTGGTACTACATGTGTAGACATGTGGTGTACTTACATTACAAGCAAGCACAACCCTCTACCCACCATACATGGCTTGGTATCATCTGCTATGTAGATTAAATTGATTTGCATAAAGAAAAAAATTCATATATGCATATTGTAAATATATCTGTTCATCTTATTTACATATTTCCCGTTGTTTCTCTATTTGTGTTTTTGTGCAAATAAATATATGATGTAAACTCGGTAATATTTTGTAAGGCTTTGAAATCAAGGAATTCCAAGGAATAACTTTGTCTTTTCGCTATTAGAAATCTTCAAAAGATGATGTAATTAGCGCGGGGTATCTATATTTGAAAAAAAAAAACTATTTTTATAACGAGAAAGTTTCCTTTAAAAAAATGATTTTTTTTCGCGTTGTTTTATAAATAAAAAGAGCTATAGCTATATAAATATTTTATACTTTAAAACTTTTAGAAATATATGACGTGTCAAGTGTGCTATGTAGTTTTATAAATGATATATTGCAGCCACTATCTATGCAACTTTTATTAGAGCTGCTGAGTGAATATGTAACGAAAGAGTCTTATATCTAACTCGCTATTTACTGTGTTTATTCCTGCCTAGAAGTCCTCCTCTACGCGGTGGGCGGGAGAAGCAGCACAAGTAAGGGACTGCCCTGTAGTACGGTGTCGTGAGCCGCTACGGTAACCGTGAACAGGGAACTCTGAAATGTGGCTGACTAACGGGGCAATGGCACCTCCTTTTCCATGGAGCAACAAAATAAAGGCCGGCATCAGGGTGCACGGAACGATCTGATCTGCTCCATGGACAAAACACCACCACCACCACTTTGCTTATTCAAAATTCCAAAAATCATGATTACCTTCCTGTCAAACTTGTAATGATGTATAATATGTTACTTATTTATACGAGTAAATTCATTAAAGTTTTTTCACAGAAATCCCAACTCCACAGGTGATTGTATTTTAACTAAATTAGACGAATGTCACAGTTATTACTTTGGTTTTATCAAAGTGTATTTTTATATGAGAGTCTATATGTAAAATAAATTTGGTATAAATCGATTTTGAAATAGGCTAATTGAATTTTGAGTTATAAGTGAATCATTGTATGTGAATGCGATTCACCCAGAAATATTCAAATAAGGAAAACTAGATCTTTTGAACAAAGAGTTTATTTTGAGGTGTTGCAAGCGTTCAAGCTAATTTTGCTCTTCAACGGGCAAATGTAAAAATAAATGAAGAGAGATGTAACCGGGCGTGTTAGTTGATCTACGCTTGATAACATTTCCCTTAATTTGTTTTCAGATCTGCCCGTTGAAGAGCAAAGTTTGCTTGAAAGCTTGCAACACCTCAAAATAAACCCTTTGCCCCATAAAGCTAAGGTTAAAATGGATTATTAATATACAGGGTGTACCAGGTAAATTGGGACTAACTTTGACAGTCCATAAATCAAAAACTACTTGAGATTAAAAACTTGTTTTTTTTTCATTACGTAGCCATATTCATGTAAAATGCAACAGTACATGTGTGCGCAGTGTAGTGATGAAGAGTAACCGAGAATTTGAAAATCGAGCTGCCATCATCGTTGCTCTGCGCGCCGGAAGGAGCCCCAAAGAGATAGTGGATTTTCTTAAGTTGCCCAAAACCACTATTTATCGTGTCAAGAAGCAGTTTGATGAGGCCGACAGTAACAAAGAGGGGATAGCTACAAGGAAAAAGCACTCGCGTCGATCGGACAGGGTGAGAGGCGAAGAATTTGTCAAAAATGTCAAGGAGAAGATTGATGGAAACCCTGGGAAGAGCATGAGGGCCATAGCCAAGGAAATGGACGTTGGCTCTATGACAATTGTCAGAACTATCCATGAGGACCTTGGTCTCAAGTCTTATGCCCTTCGGAAAGGTCAGTTGCTGACTGAGAATATGAAGAATAACAGAAAAGGAAAGGCTGCTGCCCTCCTCAACAACCTGAAACACGACTCTTTTGGCATGCTAAGGTTCTTCTCTGACGAAAAGAACTTTGACGTGGACCAAAAGGTAAATCCCAGGAATGATCGCTGGATCTGTAAAGACCCCTCAGAGATACCTGTCGTGATGCACACGAAATTTCCTGCCTCCGTAATGGTCCTTGGCGTTATCAGCAGTGAAGGTGATGTCATGCCTCCCCATTTCTTTGAGAAGGGCCTTAGGATGAACGCTGACACCTACATCAATGTTCTGGAGACCGTTGTTAAGCCTTGGATGGACATGGTGGCCGCAGGAAGGAAGTATGTCTTCCAACAGGACTCAGCTCCAGCCCATTAGGCAAAAAAGACACAATCGTGGCTGACACTTAACGTCCCTAGTCACTGGGGTCCTGATATTTGGCCCCCTAATTCTCCAGATTGCAATCCCCTCGACTACTATGTATGGGGCGTTGTTGAGAGAGATGTCAACAAAGCTCCTCATACCACCATCCAGTCTGTCAAGAAAGCAGTTCACACGGTGATGACCCAAATGGACAAGGTCATCGTCGCCAAGGCCTGTGCTTCATTCCGCACTCGCCTCGAGACTGTTGTAGCTAATAATGGAAACTACATTGAATAAATAAAAACTATATCCTTTTTTCTACTACTGTGTCAAATTTCATTCGGATATTTTAATTTTTACTTGCAAAAAATTTCAGTTAAAATACCATTGTTGAAATTCCCAATTTACCTGGTACACCCTGTAATTTGATTCATTTTTATTGTTTCATGTTTAAATAAATTATTAAAATTTCTATCCAAACTGCGTATTAAATTTTAATTATTATTATTATTTTAAATATCGCGCAATCAGTTACACTTTGCAATACCATGTGCTAAAACAATAGGCAAAAATATTATTACTGAGTTTCTTTGTCTGCGCAATAATATCTTTATCCAATCCAATTCCATTCTTTATTCAGCCATCTCTGGTATACATCCATTCCCTCCAAATCTACCTCTTTTCAAGCCCTAACAAGAGAAGAACAAACAGCAATCTATAGATTACGAACAGAACACCTAAAGACTTAAATTCTCAGGAAAATCTAAGAGTTTCACAAACTGTCTAAATATGCCTCCCAACCTACAACACCTGCCGTCCTGTATACAACATTCCAGTAAAAAAGACCTCTAGGAAAACCTCAAATTGACAATAGAAAAACTGAGACTACTATTGGAGATAATCTGAATTTATATCAGAGGGAATAAGCAACAACAGCAGAAATCCAATTCCATAACAGTTTGTCTTTCTATTAGCAATACCATGTTACATGTAAAAACCATAGGTAACAATATTGTATTGGGTTTATTCATCTGATAATATCTTTGTCAAATATATAATTCCCCCCCCCCCCCCCCCCATAAGTCTCCACATTCTATTAGCAATACCATGCTACATGTAAAAGCCATAAGTAAAATATGAATTATTGTAAATAGTTTCACGCGCAATTATCCAGATCGGATATAGCGTGTCTTGTTTGCAACTGGTAATAAATAAATAAGTAAAATATTGTACTGGGTTTATTAATCTGATAATATCTTTGTCCAATAAATAATTCCATAGTTTCCCCATTCTATTTGTAATATAATGTTACATGTAAAAAACATATGTAACAATATTGTACTGGGTTTATTCATCCGATAATATCTTTGTCAAATATATAATTCCACAGTTTCCCCATTCTATCAGCAATACCATGTTACATGTAAAAACCATATGTAACAATATTGTACTGGGTTTATTCATCTGATAATATCTTTGTCCAATATACAATTCCAGGGTTTCCCCCATTCTATCAGCAATACCATGTTACATGTAAAAACCATAAGTAAAATATTGTACTGGGTTTATTCATATTACAATATCATTGTCCAATATACAATTCCACGTTTCCCCATTCTATCAGCAATACCATGTTACATGTAAAAGCCATAAGTAAAATATTGTACTGGGTTTATTCATTCGATAATATCTTTGTCCAATATACAATTCCAGGGTTTCCCCATTCTATCAGCAATACCATGTTACATGTAAAAGCCATAAGTAAAATATTGTACTGGGTTTATTCATATTACAATATCATTGTTCAATATACAATTCCACGTTTCCCCATTCTATCAGCAATACCATGTTACATATAAAAACCATAAGTAAAATATTGTACTGGGTTTATTCATTCGATAATATCTTTGTCCAATATACAATTCCACGTTTCCCCATTCTATCAGCAATACCATGTTACATGTAAAAGCCATAAGTAAAATATGAATTATTGTAAATAGTTTCACGCGCAATTATCCAGATCGGATATAGCGTGTCTTATTTGCAACTGGTAATAAATAAATAAGTAAAATATTGTAGTGGGTTTATTAATCCGATAATATCTTTGTCCAATATTCAATTCCACAGTTTCCCCATTCTATTTGTAATGGCATGTTTTGGCATGGGGTTTTCATCCGGTAATATTTTTATCCAATCCATAACTATTTACCCCCTTTCCACAAGTAAAAATATTTTACATGATTTTGCGTACGATAATATCTTCATCTTGAATTCCATGACAGTTTCCCCATTCTATTTGTAATGCCATGTTAAAACCACAGGTAACAATGTTCTACTCAGTTTCTTCGTCCGATAAAAAGGTTTAGTCAATCCAATTCCATGCGAGTTTTCCCATTCCACTTGTAGCGCACATTTCCCCTCGTGTAGAGACCAAAGTTGGAGATACCTGTAGACACTATCACAATATATCATTTTTGACCAAAAGTTTAAACTTCGTGTAGATACCAATTTCACCTCAAAATGACAACAGTAGGTCGCCGAATGTCATATAATAAATTAATGTAGACCATAGGTTTCCTGAATGGATGGTCCTTCTTCCCAGTTGGGGTTGAAGGGGGGCATTGATGGGTTCAGAGCATTTAGGGGGGCGTTCAGAGGGGTTAGTGACTAATATTGAAGAGAAGATTATACATATTATATAATCTAAAATGCAAATATTTTCTTTTTTAAAAAACATATATTTTATTTTCATTCATTGACTATTCTTTTATTTTTGACTATAGATTTAGAACATAACACATTGTTGCAAATATGTATAATTAACCTACCTATTTTTTAATCACGAATATAGAATTCATTTTATAAATTCTATATTACTGTGATAAATATTTTTACGTGTAATTTGCTTCAAGTAATTCAAAATAAAAACTACTTGATGGGTAAATAATTTTTTTCCTATTTTCATGATTGCACCTCCAATTCTATCTTTTTCAACAACAAAGCATTATAATCATAACATATATATATTCTCTTCAATATGCCACCAATTTCTCTGAAAGCCCCTAAATGCTCTGAACCCACCACTGCCCCAAATATATATTAGGTGTACAACCTATTGAAATATTGGCATTTTGTTATAAATAAAATGTTTTATTTTAGATCCAAAATTTGCCTTTTAATTACTTTATAAATAAAGTTGCAGGAGGATGATATGCCAATGTATAACCATGTAGCAAAAGAGAGACGCCACATTGGTACAGATATATAAACCTCAGATTAACGGACCTCCTATTAACAAATTTTTCACAAATTCCTGACAAAATTATGAATTTTATTGAAATATGAATTGATACACAAGAACAAAAATTAAGGAAGTTGTACCTTTTACCATATATATTGGAATTCAGACAATAACTCTGAAAGATATTTAATTTTGGAGGATTTTGAGATTATAGAATTTATGTTTATGATCCCTTGAAATTCTTTATTAGGAGGTTTTGATTTATTTAAAAAGTGAATTGTTTTTGTGATATTGTAATTCTGTATTTTTCGCTTTTTATAAATACTGGAAATCAGTTCAATCAAAATGTTTAGCACAGACACCGGACCCAACTCGATAATTGGTCGAGGTCAATACCCAATATTTGTATATAACTATGATGCTAATCTGTTATTTATTTTGTCCTACCGTGAGAATCCTGTATGGCACGTGTGCCCAATAAAGGCTATTGTTGTTGTTGTTGAAATTCTGTATTTTAATTCAACACTTTCCCGTCTAAGAAGTATGGGAGAAATATGTCTATGGAAGACACCATTACGTTTTCCATTAAGCGTAATATAATGTGTATTTTATAGAAACTAATAAATGTTAGTCAAATTTTATCATAGCAAAAGTCCAAGAATAACGAATAAATGTTTATTTTATTATAGCGGTAAAAACCACAAGATTTCAAACTCCAGGTTCCTATACACTCCCTTCTAATTATTATATAGGGGGTATTAGACCTGTAGAAAACCCGTGGGGTTTGAAAGCTTGTGTTTTATCGCTATAATAAAAGAAACATTTCACCGTTGTTCTTGGAATTTTTGCTATATATACAGTTAAACCTATTTATAGCGCCCCCTCTTGGGACTCACCAAAATAGGATGCTATAGAGAGGGGGGTGCTATAGACAGGTCACTTTTTATGTAAATCGCATCGTACTACGTATTTAAAATCGAGCGCTATAAAGAGGGAGGCGCTATTTAGAGGGGGCGCTATAGACAAGTTTAACTGTATATAAAAGGTGATAATTATTTAGAAATATTTAATTATTTCGAAATCATTCTAAAAGTAGAACCAATAGGTAACCTACGCTCCTGTAGCGTATCCATAGATCGCCAACTTCCCCGACTACCCCCTGTGGTTTAGGAGTCTGTCTTGATAGCATTGAATATCGACAAATCAATCTAAAGTGAGTATTTAATGATTGTATGATTTAATTTGGGGGTATTTTCATGATGTTTTATGCAGTTAATATAAAAAAAGGCTGCAATAGGTGTCAAAATCAACAAAATACTTATAATATCGGTAGCAATCAAACTTCCCCCAATCAATTTGCCATATAACACAAGTTTTAACAAATTCAGTAAACTCTGTGGTTCCCTAGAAGCTAGTGTTTCTGTAGATCCTCTAAACAGAAGAGTTTCCACCCATCCCAAGAAGTGGAAGCTTACCTGGTATTTATAAGGTACTGAGCAAGATTGATGGCCTCAGGGCTTCCAGAAATGGTCACAGTTCTTTCTTTGGCCCCTTCTTCTGAATTGGAGATTTTAATGGTAGCCCCGGAAAGTTGTCTGCGCACATCAATGATGATTAAGGAAAGTCTCGGAACCCTTGTTCACTAACCTGAACCTAACTTAATCTGAGCCTAGAGATAACCTAACATAACATTATCCTTACCTAAACTGAGCCTAGACTTAACATAACCTGAACCTAACCTAATATGACCCTAGACTTAATCTAATCTAACGTGAACCTAAAACATGAATCTAAGGCGGTCAATTTTGTGGTAGAATGCTCTCCTGCCGTGGATAAAACTTAAGGAAGTTGTAACTTTTAGCATGTATATCGGGACAATAACTCTGAAAGTGACCTTACAGTGACCTTTATTGAAGACACACGAGATAACAAGTGTGAACACATTTTTGTCCACGAGTGGATATATATATATATAAGGTAGGGGCGTGGCCAACACATCTTACCTGATCTCATTAATTTTGGCCCCGCCCTTTCCGATCACGCAGCCAATGAGGTCGTTGGGAATGGTCATCTCGGTGGAGGAGGAAGCCAGGCTAGAGGCTGCGGTGGGAGTGGGGCGTATACCGCCGGTGGTTGCCAGAGAAGCCAGGGCTGTGACAGACAGAATGTCAACGGCCCGTCGCAGACACCATACGGCGGATGGATGCGCAAGGAGAGTGATTGAAAGAGAGAGCAAGCATCCAAAGATTGTAAAAAAAATAAAATAAAATAAAAGAATGAAAACTCGCTAGCAACAACTCTCCTATATTTCATACAATGGGTGCACAAACCATCTCATTGGTGTCAAACACATAAGAATGAAGAATTCTCCGGAAACTTTAAGTTTATAATTCTCTCACAGAAGAGAAAGTTTATGACGCCCTAAAAACTGAAGAAAATAGGTTTAGATGATCGCTTCCAGCATTCGAGCTGGATCTTTCTCAACTCACTGGTTATTAATGATAATTTGAAATGGTAATTTTTGAATTAATATTATTAATAAACCGAAAAAGAGTAAAAATACAAATTTTCCTTTATAAAGACTACCATAATTGTAGGTTGGATTTTGAATAATTCAAGTTTTGAAGTTTTCTTCAACCCTTTCAACCTTCAAACGTTTCTTTGACGTTTATAAAAAGCTTGGTCAAAAGAATTGAATTAAATGCCTTATAATGTCTTGATAAAGGTTGGCATGCTGCAACCGAAATATTGGTATATAAATAAAAATCTTAATCTAATTTATGAATTATTAAATACTCGTATATTCAAAGATCATTATAATCTAAATTTTATTTGGATCAACGCACAAAAGGACACGCATACAGATGGCTGCAAACCAATCAGAAACTTTTAGTTGCAAGATCAGGAAAAATACCTTTTTTTCTCTATAATTATTCTATTAAAACCTATTTTCTTCAAATATGAAAAAAAAAATCATTAAAATTGTAAATAATAAGAACCCTTAAAAAAAAAATAGCACCTTAAAATTTCCGGAAATATGACATAGTAATAATAATAAAAAAAAGACATCTAGCGACACATCCCACATATATAACAAAGCTATATAAATGCAAGCGAATCTGTATATATAGATATATATATAACAATAATCTTATAATAAAATATGTAAAAAAAGGGGGTTGCAAAAAAAAAAAACGAAAAAAGAGAGACACATAAAGAAAGAATGTGTTCCAAAGGGTTAAAGCACACACAACAAACACACAGAGAATATGGTAAAACATTCAAGGAAAGGTAAGAAGAAGAAGAAGAAAGAAAAGGTAAAAAAAAAGGTAAAAAAAGGAAGCGTGGTTCTCGTCCACTAATGGTTGCAAGAGAGGCATGCAGCGATGGGTTGGAAGGAAGGAAGGGTACCTTGTGGGTTTAGAGGCCCGACGGTGTGTCCTGGAAGAAGGGGGGCATGCTGTAGAACAAGCTTGCTCAGCTGTAGGGAAACAAGGGCAGATATAAGGAAAGGGTTTCTTCCTGACAAAGGGATCCAGGGGAAAAAAAAAACATAGCGGGAGAAATGATGGGATTTTGATGTTGAAACTTCCTTTTTTTGATGCTCTTGTTGGGAAGAGAAAAAACTTAAAAGTGTTATTATATAGATTCTATGTGCATTTACATATCCTAATTACAAGTAGCTATGATAATCATTGTGGGTAATTAGCAATTGCTTTTATTGTAAGTGCACCATATGCATATACACGTAGGAAGCAGTTCGACTGTTGTACTTACAATTGACAACCATAAACATTGTTTATTCATATTCAATAGGATTCCAACATTTCATCTCAACTATTTTCAAATTGAATTTTACCAGTAGAACGTATGTATTCCTTACGTAAATCGGTTGAGTCACAGTTGTCAATCCATTAAAATCTAAGGTTAATATAGAAAACTTACCTATATGACCATATTTCGAAATATTTACACCCATTTTTAACAAAAAAAAAAAAAAAATTCTCTATATAAATATATATTTCAAATTTTTATCCCCATTGAATATAACAAAATATTTTTAAAACTTAATTCTGTTGACGTTATGTGGCGCTGAGTTTTGTTGTTGACACACATTAAATATGTTATAACATCTTGATAAAGGTTGGCGTTCAGCCAACTGAAATATTGGTAAAATAAATGATATTTTGATCCAATATATGCCTTTTTATTTAATGAACATATCTCCGAGAGTTTTTTTTTTTTGAGATTTAAAAATATTTATTGAAATCACCTACAAGTCAATGATACCATAGATAAAATAAATAGAAGTCGGCGGACGAATGGTTAAAACTCTCGATTCCCGATGATATTCTAATAATAATAGAAGCAATTGATTGGATAATAAAGTATTTTATTATTTTAAAATACTCTTCATTTCTTTTTTCAAGATTAATAAAATTAGAAAAAAAAACTATTATTCTTATTAATATTAAAGCCCCAGGAATATTAAGAACTGCGATAGAGCAAACAATACAAAACGACTTAACAAGAATAACCCATTCAAAGTTATATTCCCACTATAGAGATATATATACAACGTTTACCACCGAAGAATATTTCTTAAGTGAACTCCCTTTTCCTGTCATCAGATTAATTGCACAATTTAGAACCCTTTCAATTTTTTTCAGAGAACACCATCTGATTTTATTGAGGCGTGAAGACCTGAAATGCACTTTCTGTGGATCAGGAATAACAACGGAGATGTTGCACTACTTATTTGACTGTGCTGCTCTGTCTGAGGAAATACGAAAACTAAATGATAAAACGGGGCAACTTTGTCCTTCATTTCCGGCCCTAATTAATGAAATATCAAAGAATAGGTATATAGCGATGGCGATATTTGGATTCCACAAGACTATAGCCCGGAAAAAGGCCACACAGTGTTCTCCCCATCCCTTGTGAACTAGCGAATCCTGTATAGGGCGAGAGGCCCTAAATAAAGGCTTTGTTGTTGTTGTTTGTTGTATTAATATTAAAGGAATTTCTATTGATTTCTCCTTTAATGAGGGTATATAATAAAGACATTGGGACTTTATATTTAATTTTTGGAATTATAGCAGGATTTGTAGGACTTTGCTATAGAATACTTATTCGTTTACAACTTTCCATCAACCGGGATCCAATCCCGCATTGGACACTTTGTTTTTAATATGTGATTTGTCGAATTGACGCCATTTTTGTAATCGAGAGATGATTCGTGGTAAATGTTATCTTAAGACAACGGCAATCTCTCTATTCGTTAATGAATAATAAACACAAGTCAGGAAGAATAGCTTCTTGTATAAGAGGACAATGTGCAAGATTTGTAAGATGGTTATATTATTAAAGAAGCTTTTTCATGCAATCTGTCCTAAGCTTTAGTGAGTTTTATTGCACAGATCAGATTAATATCAACATTGATCAAAGAAAATCATATTTACGTAATTAAGAAAGAAGATTTGTACTGTAGGTTATGCGGAAGTCAGATAACCGATGAAATATACCATTTTACTGCTGAGTGCAGGGATCTGGAAGGAGAGAGAAAAAAGATCCTGAAAAGTCTTCCTAGACCGCATTTGAACTCAATAAAGATAATAAAAACTGTTTCTGATAAGAAAAGTTGGGCAATAGAACTGTTCAACTATCAAAAAGCGGTTGTAAATAAAATTGCACTCGTGGAAGAGAGAAGAACAGGGGCACAATAAAAAAGTCACCCTGTTTACCATACCTTAATTGTAAATACTCTATCTCTCTCCCTTTTCTCTTGTGTTGAATATTATCTGTAATTCCACGGCGAATCTGTACAGGGCAAGACGCCCTAATAAAGTTGTTGTTGTTGTTGTATTAAAGAAGCTTTTCTTCTCAACTTGTGTTTCTTCATTTAATGATATCCTACTACAAACCCAACTTTAGCAAATTAGAAAATTCCACCAGAAGCCTATGATTTCGACCTATAACCATCATCAAAAGAAAGGACGATTGTACAAGATTTGTAAGATGATCCTATTATAAAAGAATCTCTTCTTCCCATATTGTGTTTCTTCACTTAATGATATCCTACTACAAACCCAACTTTAGCAAATTAGGAAATTCCACCAGAAGCCTATGATTTCGACCTATAACCATCATCAGAAGAAAGGACGATTGTACAAGCTTTGTAAGATGGTTATATTATTAAAGAAGCTCTTCTTCCCATATTGTGTTTCTTCACTTAATGATATCTTACTACAAACCCAACTTTAGCAAATTAGGAAATTCCATTAGAATACCATGATTTCGACCTAATAACCATCATCAGAATAAGTCAAGGCAATTTCAACTATTTATCAAACGTCTATAACTTTTTCTCTATTGGTTGATTTTTGCTTTCGTTGATGGTAATTGGTGAACGCTAAATTTTTCTAGAAAGTACACTCATGGACAAAACTTATGTAAGTTGTACCTTCTAGAATGTATATCGGGATTCAGACAATAACTCTGAAAGATATTACAGTGCCTTTATTGTAGACACACGATATAACCAATTGTGAACAAAATTGCCTCGGTCTCCTTGAAAAAAAAAAACAAAAAAAAAAGGACGAACAGCGACATTAAAAGACTTTCTAATTCCTTAAGTTTTGTCCATGAGTGTATATATATATATATTGTACGCGCTAATTCTTTCTTACAAGCAATTCCCTCTTCAGTATATTTTATATACATATTAAGAATCTATTTTTATATATTTTTCTTTCCCTCTTTGGCATTTATTTAGATAAATATTGATCTATACCATTTAAATTTTATAATAATAAAATATATAGAGAATTATAAACTATCAAATATCAAATATATTTTTAATCAATCATATTGTGTGAGAAAGATAATGCCTAAAAACAAATTATTTCGGATTGATCGAAAAGCCATTTCAGCCTATTAGTCTTTGGTCAAATTTAATATTCTAAATTTTTCTTTCTTACTCACTGATAATGGTGATCGTTCATCATTTGAGCGTGGAAAAAGTTTGATTTTTATATTATTTTAAAAATCCCATTTATTATTTTATTTTAATTTTATGGTTAGCGTGAATTTTTAAAGAATTAGGAGGGAAGGTAAGCACAAAAAAATGAACTCCGGCCTGAAAAGGAATATACAGAATATATATTGATTTACGTGACACTAAAGAATTACACATATTCTTTGGCTAGCAGCCCCGTGAATGAAGATATTTTCTCTAAAGAATTACAATCCTTCGCCTTCTTTATAGAGAACATAATAAAATATGAGAACGTTTTAATAGATTAATTAATAAAATGAATATACCGAATACATTAAAACAATTCATATTTTGATATTTTATGAGAAGAAAATGATCGGATTTAGTTGAGTGAATAAGTCACAAAAACAGCTTTGGAAATTTCGAACAAAAACCAACCACCTGTATGCCATAGTTTCAGACTATGACCTTTATCAGTATAGGAACCTATAGTTAATTGTGAAGGGTAATTTGTCGTCACCCATTATGATAAAAATAGATTAATTTACCCAAACGGATGACTTTTCTCAATTTACCAAAAATGGGTTGGCCAATTTAAGGAATTTAAGTTAAAAATAAACGTTGAGTTGATAGTTTTTCCGAAAGATGGCGCTATATCATAAAAACTTATTCGGGATATACCCAGAGGATGTCATTAATTCAAGAAAAAATAGAAAATATTTTCTTCTCAATTCTTTCAAATAATGAATGGTATTGGAATCTCAATCTTCGCCTTTGTTCAATTAGAGATTGTACTTTGGAAAATATTAAAACATCCTGATGTTATATATACGAGTACACTCATGGACAAAACTTAAGGAAAATATTTGAAATCGCCAGTTATCTGTTTTTTTTTTTGGAAGGAGGCAGAGGCAATTTTGTTCACACTTGGTTATCTCGTGTGTCTTCAATAAAGGTCACTGTGTATCAAATATTTTTCCGAGTTATTGTCTCAATCCCGATATACATGCTAAAAGATACAACTTCCTTAAGTTTTGTCCATGAGTGTATCTTTCAGAGTTATTGTCTCAATCCCGATATACATGCTAAAAGGTACAACTTCCTTAAGTTTTGTTCATGAGTGTGTTGTCTCAATCCCGATATACATGCTAATAGGTACAACTTCCTTAAATTTTGTCCATGAGTGTGTTGTCTCAATCCCGATATACATGCTAAAAGGTACAACTTCCTTAAGTTTTGTCCATGAGTGTATTGTCTCAATCCCGATATACATGCTAAAAGGTACAACTTCCTTAAGTTTTGTCCATGAGAGTATCTTTCCGAGTTATTGTCTGAATCCCGATATACATGCTAAAAGGTACAACTTCCTTAAGTTTTGTCCATGAGTGTATCTTTCCGAGTTATTGTCTCAATCCCGATATACATGGTAAAAGGTACAACTTCCTTAAGTTTTGTCCATGAGTATATTTTAGTCTAGGTGTTGATTCTGTCTGCTGTATATCTTATGAAATTTTATCATATACTTATGTCATAATAATCTGTATATATTTACCATGTGTATATAATCTTTCTCCATTTTTACCCCTTTGTATATTTCCCACTTTCATAGGTTTCTCCGTCTTGTAACCCCAAAGAGAATCCTTTGTAAGACCTGTGTGTCTTAATAAAGGTTTTTGTGTGTGTGTATACTTATGTCATCATTGGAAACTGATGTATATTGTTTTTTTATTAAAAAAAATCTATTTCTACAGTCCTTATACTACAAATATTGTAATGGGAGGGCATGGCTTATCAGTTGTGTATCCTCCCAGCGGTTTTAGTCAGTTTATTCTCCAGACCTCTTTAATTTTGTATCAGTCAGATAGAGAATGTGTTATGTAATTGTCATTTATTCAAGGATATATACACAAGGTAAGAGGGGTTAACTATGGAGACTCTTTATTTATAGAAATACGTTAGTTACCTATATCAGAATCAACAACAAGTTTTTCCAAGGATAAGTGTCTTCTTTTATTATGAACACATCGAGCTTTCGGGGTATAACAACCCATCTACAGGAATATCGAATATGTAATTTTTACATATTCAGCGTTTCATATTTGATATTGCTGTAGAAGGGTCGTCGTCTTCTTTCTTATCTCCACTCAATCATATTAGGGTATCAAGTTGTGACCCTTGATGGTGTCTGTTTGACAACCATCATGACTGGATGAAGTAGAATGCGTCTGCCTTTGTCATTAAGACTGGGAGCACTACTCAGTGGCAGGCCGACTTAGCTTCAAAAGAAATGGCCGCCTCTGACATGAGGAACAGATGCCATGTACAGCTGCTCCTAACATGGAGTACAAATGCTGCTCATCCTGTATCCCCGGATTAGGAGCCCTTACAGGGTACTATCTGTCGGGCCAGCTGAGCCCAGGTAGAAGGGTCGTTATACCCGAAAGCTCGAAGTGTTGATAATATGTAATTTTTGCATATTCAGCGTTTCATATTTGATATTGCTATAGATGGGTCGTTATACCCGAAAGCTCGATGTGTTGGTAATAAAAGAAGACACTTGGAGACTTGTTGTTGATTGTGATTATGATCAAAGGATTCTAACCATTTAGTTAACTATATATTAAAATAACGGTTTACACCAATTAAAGAACTGTATTCCAGTCTGCTTATCGACCTGTCTCATACCTATCTGTTAATGTTAAATCGCGATGTGAATCGCGTTCTCACGCAATTCTGGCCTTAACTACTCGTTTCTTGATTTTTCAGGATGCCTGAATGACCAAATATTTTGGTCGTTGAGGTACAGCTTGTACCACGCTGATGAGGGCCAACAGCCCGAAAAGCGTCCGTGGTTAACTTTTCTTGATTAATCAAGAATGGGTATTTGGCCAATTCTGGAATAATTAAAAATCAACGAGAATAGTTGATATTTATTCCGATAGATGGCGCAAGACATCAGCCACTTTCAGTTGCACGATAAGGAGATGCCTTTTTCTTAATATCTGTTAATATGATTAATTTCAACAATTACCTTGAATACGGGAACACAAATATTGAAAAAGATTAATTGAATTTCTAGATAAGAATCTCAGAAATTTTGATAGAGATTGTTTAGTCCATTTTATACTGATTTTGTCTTGAAAATAAACAACGAGGCTGTGTATAGCATTGTTAACAATGTTTTATTCTGTATAATGTTTTTTATTGAAGGTTAAAATTGTGATAAACTCTAGTCAACATTGGATAAGCAAGTTGTCTGCATGCCTTGAGTCAGTTAACTTTTTTTACTCTTTCTTTGGCAGATAGAATTTGAAGGATTAAAAAAAAAAAAGTATATGAACTCGGGGGTAAACTCATGGACGAAGTTTAAGGAAGTTGTACCTTTCAGCATGTATATATCGGTATATTCAGATAAAAAAATTGAAAGATATTTGATACACAGTGACCTTTATTGAAGACACACGAGATAACCAAGTGTGAACAAAATTGCCTCTGTCTCCATCAAAGACTTTCCACTTCCTTAAGTTTTGTCCATGAGTGTAGATAGAGAGGAATTCAGTAAAATTTAGATGTTTGGGGTTAAACCACTATATCACTCTGCCAAGTATGTTCTGTAAAACACGTGCTGCAGATATAATCGCTCTTCGTCTTTGGCAGAGAATGTTTTAGAGAAAAAAAATGTCGTAGTCTTACCATTACAACGTTGGCGAACATTATAATCCCTTGTGAGATGAAGTTTTTTTTTTGAGTCTGTAAGAATCAAGGGAGGAAACTCACGTCTGGGTGGGGGGATGGCGTACTGCCCCTGGACTGTATAGGCCTGGCCTCCCGCGAAGATGACTGGCGGCATTGGGGGCTTGGGGCGATACTGAATTGTGGGGCCCTTGGGGGGTGACTGCACACGTGGGGACAGTGTCAGTGGGTGGATTGGGGGTGACTGCACACGTGGGGACAGTGTCAGTGGGTGGATTGAGGGGTGACTGCACACGTGGGGACAGTGTCAGTGGGTGGATTGGGGGTGACTGCACACGTGGGGACAGTGTCAGTGAGTGGATTGGGGGGGGTGACTGTACACGTGGGGACAGTGTCAGTGGGTGGATTGGGGGTGACTTCACACGTGGGGACAGTGTCAGTGGGTGGATAGGGGGTGACTGCACACGTGGGGACAGTGTCAGTGGGTGGATTGGGGTGACCGCACACGTGGGGACAGTGTCAGTGGGTGGATTGGGGGTGACTTCACACGTGGGGACAGTGTCAGTGGGTGGATTGGGGGTGACTTCACACGTGGGGACAGTGTCAGTTGGTGGATTGGGGGTGACTTCACACGTGGGGACAGTGTCAGTGGGTGGATAGGGGGGTGACTGCACACGTGGGGACAGTGTCAGTGGGTGGATTGGGGGGTGACTGCACACGTGGGGACAGTGTCAGTGGGTGGATTGGGGGGTGACTGCACACGTGGGGACAGTGTCAGTTGGTGGATTGGGGGTGACTTCACACGTGGGGACAGTGTCAGTGGGTGGATTGGGGGTGACTGCACACGTGGGGACAGTGTCAGTGGGTGGATTGGGGGTGACTGCACACGTGGGGACAGTATCAGTGGGTGGATTGGGGGTGACTGCACACGTGGGACAGTGTCAGTGGGTGGATTGGGGGTGACTGCACACGTGGGGGACAGTGTCAGTGGGTGGATTGGAGGTGACTGCACACGTGGGGACAGTGTCAGTGGGTGGATTGGAGGTGACTGCACACGTGGGGACAGTGTCAGTGGGTGGATTGGAGGTGACTGCACACGTGGTGACAGTGTCAGTGGGTGGATTGGGGGTGACTGCACACGTGGGGACAGTGTCAGTTGGTGGATTGGGGGTGACTGCACACGTGGGGGACAGTGTCAGTGGGTGGATTGGGGGGTGACTGCACACGTGGGAACAGTGTCAGTGGGTGGATTAGGGGTGACTGCACACGTGGGGACAGTGTCAGTGGGTGGATTGGGGGTGACTGCACACGTGGGGACAGTGTCAGTTGGTGGATTGGGGGTGACTGCACACGTGGGGACAGTGTCAGTTGGTGGATTGGGAGTGACTGCACACGTGGGGACAGTGTCAGTTGGTGGATTGGGAGTGACTGCACACGTGGGGACAGTGTCAGTTGGTGGATTGGGGGTGACTGCACACGTGGGGACAGTGTCAGTTGGTGGATTGGGGGTGACTGCACACGTGGGGACAGTGTCAGTGGGTGGATTGGGGGTGACTGCACACGTGGGGACAGTGTCAGTGGGTGGATTGGGGGTGACTGCACACGTGGGGACAGTGTCAGTGGGTGGATTGGGGGTGACTGCACACGTGGGGACAGTGTAAGTGGGTGGATTGGTGACTGCACACGTGGGGACAGTGTAAGTGGGTGGATTGGTGACTGCACACGTGGGGACAATGTCAGTGGGTGGATTGGTGACTGCAAACGTGGGGACAGTAGAAACAATGTCAATGAGTAAATAGGGCGGTGCCCAATCGCGCGATCTTAGGTGTGAGTTCATCTGTGAGGGCTGTTATACTTCAGATAATTGGGGAATCATTGCACGTACACGACATTTTAAAGTGTTCTTTGTTTTTGCTTTTACATGGCACATTAAATGTGCGTTGAAAAGTGTGGGACTATTGCCGGTCGCCAGCCGGTACATACGACACATCACAATACTAAGGCTTAAAACAAGCAAACTACCGAAGCAATATAAATGTTAGTGAGTGCCCCAAGGATCACTTCTCCGAGCGGTTGTGAGACCCACCTCCATCATGACGCAGCAGATGTGGTAGATACACTTGGTGATGGCGTCTGCTGTCCCGGCCACTGTCACGGCGCGTTCCGTGGAGTTGGGTAGCAGCTCGCTGGCCACTTGGATGGAAGCCCCGGCCATCTGTCGCCATAGGTCACTGCGTGTCACCTCATGTCACCATAGGTCGCTATAGATCACCACATATCACCATTGGTAACCACATGTCAACATAGGTCCTCATAGGTCTTCATAGGTGACTACCTTTCACCATAGATAGCTATATGTCACCATAGGTGACCACATTTTACCATCGGTCCTAGAGGTCACCATACGTCGCTATAGGTCACCACATATCACCCATATATGCCACTATAAGCCATTATAAGTCACCATATGTAATTATATGTCAACCTAGGCCATATCACTATAGGTCACTCTAGGTCAATATGTCACTAAGTAGCCAGAACACCAAGAAAACAAAATCCAGTCACCAAGGCACGTCACTAAAGCTCACCACAAAAAGCCTAGAATGACGTTAAAATTAACGCCTTTCAATTAAATAAATTCACACACAAAAAAAAAAAAACTACAAAAATTCCATTTATTTATATGTCTGTTAGAGAACACTGATTTTCGGTGAAGACATTATACAAATGCGAATGATTTTTGCCAAATAAATGGGCGCTGGTTATGTTTGAATCATCTGCTTCTGTTTAAAGTGAGCTGATCACTGACATGGCGGAGTTGGCTGTCTAGTCGACATTTCTGTTGATATCGCTACTGAGTGGTGTACCCATTGTTGGAATCCTAGGTAAGGCGGCCATACCAGCCATATGTTCTATAGGGAGAGCTTTATAGTGGGACGGATACAGCAAGCTAACGGAAGAACGCTATTGGGAAGGATATAGAAAGCCGACTTAAGAAGATTATCAAATGGACTATATAAAGCTAACAGAAGATCTCTCCAAAAGAAAGGCCACCGGACCTGCAATCCTGGATCTTCGCTGTGGGTCTCGAGGACCACGCCATCACCATCTCCTCAGCGTCGAAGCATGCAATCTACGTTTTATTCATAGATCGCGAAATGTGTGGTGTCGCTGGAGACCTGTTGGCGATTCTCCACCAAGCTCTGCAGCGGTGGCGCCATGTACATATTCATTGTACATAGCATACATTTTATTTATTTGTAATTATAATAATCATCATCATTGCACATTTTTCATGAGCACTACTTAAATAGTGCGGACTGTGCACTTTTGCCTATATTTTGATGGTTTGTCAATATAACTATGTCATTTGTCTCCAGAAGAAAGGGGAAGGAAGGAGAGCAATCAACCACCTCTCTGATTTCCTTGATCTTGGAGCCACCCTTGCCGATGAGGGAGCCACACTGGGAGGCGGGAACGATGAGGCGCAGGGTCACAGGGGGCTTGGGGACACTGGTGCCCGCCAGGGTGTTCTGGAGGTCCTGAGACACATCTCAGTTGTCAGAGCGTCTTGGTTTCACACATAGAACAACACTATCTTCAATACTAATTTCCATATTTACAGATTTCCCTATATACAAGTTTCTCTTACTTACAAACCTCCCACCCAAACCTTTACCTATGTACAAATTTCTCTATTTACAGATGCCCCTATATACAAGTTTATTGTATTTACAAACCTCCCACCCTAACCTTCCCCTATCTGTAAGTATGTAATTAAGTAAGTATGTAAGTATGCATGAATGTAATAGTGTATGTAAGTAAGTTTAAATATATGTAAATATATATACAGACCTCTTCAAATTTGCGTGCAATGAGGGAGAAGGCCTTGAGGATTGCCTCGGTGGCTCCGGTGACAGTTACAATCCTTTCTGGGCAGGATCCGTCCGAGATGTTGATTTTGGCACTGCTCTGTAACACACGCAGCCAGTAGTGTAAGTTAGCTCACATCAATGTGTAAAACATCTATTTCTGTAAATAAGGGTAGTTAATTTAAGAGACCAACGAGAGCCGGGAACGAAATTTTTAAGGATGTTTATTCTTTTCTGGGCTCTGATATCGTTTATGTGTTTATTAAAGATAAGAGATGGGTCTAAAGTGACCTCTAGGTACCTGGGATTGTTCAATGTTGCATTATGGTTGATTTTAATTTATTTTCTCAATAATTTCTAATAGTATTTTTAATATATGTCGCGCGCCGTGTATATGCATATTGGATGAGGAAAGCGAAGTCTAAAACGCGGCTAATTCCACACTCGACTTTTCAGTGATACGCTAACGTATGCATGGTGGATTCTGTGGTCATTGGACAAGCGTCGGAACTGGAGGCTGTTGTTGGATTCTGTGCTGCCTGGACTATAGGAGCTCTATCTATGCTTCCTTCCTGTAGTGAATCTGTATAGGACCGATGGTCTTAATAAAGATGTATGTATGTATATGAATTTATTTGTTCCCTTTACGTTTTTCTCCTCAGTATTTAACCAATCTGGCTGAAATTTAAATAAGTTATTAAGTTAAGTCTGTGTGTGTGTGTGTGTGGAATAGGTTTTTGGTTACATTTTCAACCAGGCAAAATTAAAATTTACCAAGTAATAAACTAATTTGCTTTTTTGGTCAGAGAATGATCATATATATATAAATGAAAATAAATGTTATTTATCCACCGAAAACTCGAGATTTATATAGCCATATAAGTTATATGTTATTTTAGAAGATGGTGACAAAACATTTAAGATCCATTCTTTAATAAATGAAAAAATACCATTAACTTGAAATTATAATATATATACAAATATAGGAAAACAGGCAAATAAAGAGAGAGAAAGATATAATCCGGGTTTCTGGAGTATCCAACGTCAAATACCCTAGAAATGAGAAAAAAGAGTGTGAAATAATACAAAGAAAATTAACTGAAAGAACTGAAAAGAAATAACTGAAAGAGCCCAGAGAAATCCAAAGCAAACCAGCGTGGTACCGAAAAATTTTGCGGAAGAGAAAACCAGTAGGCTCAATTCACATCGTTTAACTTTAGCCCTGCCTATGGGAGATAAAAAAACACACCATGGGTCATTAGAAGTAATTACTTGAGAATTATTTATTAGCAGAGAGCATGGTAATTATGCCTTGACAAATTACCCTCTCTATTAATTTGTACTGTGATGATTATACATTGTTCATGTTAGCCACACCAGTATGTTCAGTGATCATATGGTAATTCATTAATATGTGGAACTAAATGTTAACATGCTAACCTTTTTTTAAATTGAAAAATAGTTATTTAAAACTTTAAAATAATATTTATTAATAAGTTCCTTCGTACATCCATCTATCATTCTACAAGTTAGTCTAGAAACCTGTATAATAATTGCATTGCCATCGTGAAGAAGTAAGTTGAAATATAAGCTATGTGTGCGAGATGATCAAAATATACAAAAATACTTGGACAAAATTTAAGAAAGTTTTACCTTTTAACATGTATATCGAGATTCAGACAATAATTTCTTTCAATATCATAAATATATTTTAAAATATGTAAATAATAATTTGTACAAAATATATGTCCTTGTTGTTGTTGTTGTTGTCGTGTCCAAAGAAGAGTCTCAGATGTCTCCATGCATCTCCATCACAGCGCAGCAATATCCACTATCTTGGGTGTGTAAAGCTGCTGCTCTGGGTCTAAGTCAATTTTCTGCAAGGCTGCGGCCATTGCTGGACATGAGAATATGTGAGTAGGTGTTAGTACCACACCAGGACAGTTGTTGCATGCTTTATAAGTTCTTGTGACATCTGGGTGTATTGTCATTCCTTTATAGTGTTTGTTAAATATATGTCCTTCAAATCGTTAATATGAAACTCCTGATGAAGGACTGACAAGTCGAAAGCTTGAAAATAAAAGGTTTGCACAAGAAACTTAACTCTGGAACATTTTTTATTTTATTAAAACATAAAATTCTATTAAAATTAAAAAAGGCATATCCTGATCACATTCACATGATCTTTTTAGATGGCAGAACGCCATCTAGTGAAACAGAAATCAACTAAACATTGATTTAGCCTATTCCCTGATATATTTGGCCAACTCATATTCTTGATAAATCAAGAAATATTTTTGATTGCTCTGCTCTGAAAGAAGAAAGAAGAACCATTATGCTCAAAACTGGGCAACTCTGTGCTTCACTTCCATCAATAATTGACAATATGACCCAGAATAAGTATATTGCTACGGCGTTTTATGGTTTCCACAAGTCCATATCTCAGAAGAAGGCCAAGTGACACTCACTCCTCACTTTCTTACTGCTACTCTTTTTGTGTTGTTTTTCTTGCTTTCTTCTTTCTCTTTCTTGTTTTTTTTCTTTTTCTTCTGTCTATATCGTTATTTTCTTTGTCTCACTGCTTTGTTCTTATGCATACCTCTGGTGAATCCTGTATAGTGTCAGTGACCCTAAATAAAGGCTTTTTGTTGTTGTTGTTGATGATAAATCAAGAAAAGTCAACCACAAACGCGTTTCGGGCTGTTGGCTCTTGTCAGCGTGGTGCAGACTGTACCTCTATACGACTAAAAATATTTTGGTCCCTGAGGTTTCTTTGAGAAATTAAGAAAATGGTATTTAAAGCCAAACTTGGGTAAATACGCTTTTATTATTTTATTTTAAAATTGTTTTGACATATAATTCTATTAGATAATAAAAAGGCATATAAAAGATTTATTAAATAGGCAAATACATCTTTTATTGAATCAAATACAGTGGTACCTCGACATACGAGTTTAATTCGTTCCGCAACCTTGCTCGTATCTTGAATTACTCGTATCTCGAAGCAAATTTCCCCATACAAAACAATTGAACTACCATTAATCCGTTCCTACCTCCAAAATGTCACCCCAGTTATTTTTGTTACGTGGTTTTAAATAATAAAAACGTATTTATAAATATCAAATATTTATTGCACAAAACAAAAAAGAGAATGTAAAGAAATAAATTAGATATCCTCACTGGTCTTTGCCTTTTTCGCTACATTTTTCTCGCTTTCACCTGTAGGCTGTTTAGAAAAAAAAACATGTCCAAGGAGGTTTGTTTCTTCCTCCATCTCAGAATGTTCCGGAAATGAGTTAGGCAAGTGTCATTAAAAAGGTCAGATGCACGACCAGTTGCAACTTTTTCTGGGTGTTTTTTTTTCCACGAACTGTGAAACTCTCTCCCACATTCCTAAGATCTCCTTTATCTCACTTGTAGAAATAACCTCCTCCTCTGACTCCTCAAAACCAATTTCTTGCATAACCTCAGTATGCTGCTGTGACTGTAACTCTTGTATCTCCTCAGTCGTCAGTTCCTGGGTGTGCTCCTCGATTAGCTCGTTCACGTCTCTCTCTTCCACCACTAAACCCATGGATTTCCCCAGAGATACAATCTCCTCCTCTACTGAAACACCGGGTTCCAATTCTTCATAGATCCTTTCAGCTACAACTTCAGGCCACAGCTTTTTTCCATTTCCAATACCGCTCCTCTTTTTAAAATTCTCAAAACAGCCCCGGCTGGCTTTAAATGACTCTTCCGATGCCTCGTCGATGGAAGTCTGCGGGGTTTGCTTCAGCAAATCTCCGTAGATCGCTCTTGCCTTCTCACAAATGATGGTCTGCGTC
Organism: Cordylochernes scorpioides; assembly: GCA_030710605.1. NCBI lineage: Eukaryota > Metazoa > Arthropoda > Arachnida > Pseudoscorpiones > Chernetidae > Cordylochernes > Cordylochernes scorpioides. The sequence continues at coordinate 7,641,777 of CP092864.1, read as the reverse complement.
AAGGTATGTCCTTGGAGCTGCTTTTCTGTCACCCACACCATCAGCAGTTTCTCCATATTTTCATGAAGGGAGGTTCACAGCTTGGAAATTATCGTAAGGCCCTTAGCCGGCGTTACACTCTTTATCGACTCCTTCCGTTTAAGCACAGAACATATCATGGACGTACTACGGCCATACTGCCTCGACAAGTCAACAACTCGAACACCTTGCTCATGTTTTTCTATAATTTCACGTTTTAATTCAATACTCATCATCTTTTTCTAAGCACTTGACTTTTACAAACTTTCTTCCGATCCATGGTTATAAAAATAAATGAACTAAAACTGAAAATGTAAACGCAACACAAAACGCGAACACAAAACACAACTTATCACAGCGGAAGCACGCTGCTAACTGATCGTGATAGCGCGACTGTGTGTTACTACCTGTTGTGTTTTAACTTTAAAAGCACACAAAAATATAATAAACTTGAATTTGTTTATTTAAGTCTCAAAAAACAAAGCTTTGCATATAGAACAAATAATAATGAAGAAGAAGAAAGAAACATTTTAGGAAAAGCAAAAACAAAACAAAAGTACTGGTCAAAAAGAAACATTTAAAATCACAGATTAATATCTTCAACACTACCGAACCGAACTCGTATCTCGAATTTCGCTCGTAACTAAAAGCAAAAAATCCCTTGCTCGTCGGCTCGTATCTCGAAAAACTCGTATGTTGGGGCGCTCGTATGTCGAGGTACCACTGTATATGCCTTTTTATTATCTGATGATTTAAGTATGGATTGCTCTATTTTCAAATACATGATTTTATATTTAAAAAGGCATATATTAGATCAAAATAACATTTATTTTACCAATATTTCAGTTGGTTGAACGCCAACCTTTATCATGGTATTATATTGGTATATAATAAATGTTATTTTGATCCAATATATGCCTTTTTATTATCTAATGATTTAAGTATGGATTGCTCTATTTTCACATATATTATTCTATATGTAACAGTCTTCCATCAGAGTTCTATATATTTAGAAGTTGGTTCAAATAATCAATATGTTTGGGGTTGGGGAAAAAAAAAATCTTCGGGAAAACATCGAATTCTACTTCCAATCTTTGATGGATGGTACTACCTCTAATAAACCATTTTCACCATTCCCTAATTCTGGAATACATTCTCCTCATCCTTTATTGTAGTTAACCTTTTCTTTCTATATATTTATTGACACAATCAATATATAAGGAATATAGGGTGGATCTCCGTATTGAAAGTCATGTAAGCCAGAAATCTCGAGAAATAAAAGAAATGAGAAAAGAAATTAAGCTCTAGATTCCTTAAAATTTTGTACAAATTTACTGGCAATATGTTTCTTTTAAATAATATCATCAAATATTATCTTTACAGACCTTACTGCAATGATATGAGTTATTGAATGAGAGGGATTGGCTCATTATATACTATCAAATATTATCTTTACAGACCTTACTGCAATGATATGAGTTATTGAATGAGAGGGCTTGGCTCAACAGTGGTGAACTCTCTAAGCAGGTTTCGCCAAATTAATCTCTAGACCGTTCTACTATTGTATTGGATTGGTTTGAGATATACCTTGTATTTTCTATTGGAAGGCAGCTTAGGGGTGTTTAGATTCCTTATTGATATTGTATCAAATTGTAAAAGCAGGTTAGAATCGGGTACATCGAAACTTGTTTCGAAAAGAGCAGTGAAAATATTGCTTTTTTGAACAATTTTTTAAAATTATTTCTAGTACACGTGGCCATTATAATCATGGTGGTTAGAAGTTGGCGACTGCTTTTACTGTAATCGTACCGTATAATTCTTCTCAATGTATAATTTTCTTACAACATAAACCTTAGATTATTAAAACATTGGATCAGTAAACATGAGGGCAACAATTTCGTTCAATTACATTACTTTATTTTTCATATAACATTTTTGTAAACAAAAAAGGTGATGATGATAAATTCAATGAATATTTACACAATCATAGAAAAATTATATTAAACCTTTATATAAACATAAATATTCTAACTAAATTAAACAGTACCACATATCTATACATGTGAAAAGCAGTTTGACTTTTGCAATTACAAATGTGCAAGAGCCCTGTTTTGTTAGTTGCACTCGCTGGTGGGGTTGGATTTTTTTTTTCAAGAATAGGGGGGAGCATTATTTTTTTAAGTAGAAAAAAGTGCCCAATGCGGGATTCGATCCTGGGTCGTAGCGGTCGAAAACCAACAGTTTAGACCATTCTTCCACTGATTTATGAACAATAAATGGATCTAATTATGCAAGCAATGAAACTATACATTAATGGACAAAACTTAAGGAAGTTGTACCTTTTAGTATGTATATCGGGATTCAGACAATAACTCTGAAAGATACACTCATGGACAAAACTTAAGGAAGTTGTACCTTTTAGCATGCATATCGGGATTGAGACAATAACTCTGAAAGATACACTCATGGACAACACTTAAGGAAGTTGTACTTTTTAGTATGTATATCGGGATTGAGACAATAACTCTGAAAGATATTACAGTGATCTTTATTGAAGACACACGAGATAACCAAGTGTGAACAAAATTGTCTCTCTGTCACTTAAAAAAAAAATTGATAACAGATGATATCAAAGACATTCCACTTCTTTAAGTTTTGTCAATGAGTGTATTTAGAATGGATTTTACTTTTCGAATTAAACAAACTTCCTACTTTGTCATCTAGAATTCCCATGTGAGGGGTCAGGATAAGCCATTTTTTGTGTTTAATAGAGTAAAGTTGGAAATTGATCCATGGAAGCACAGGGCGTCTCTCCCGTCAAAATAAACGTCAAAAGCTGACGCCATCTATGGTCTCTAGGTGGACGCTTCTCAGTTTGCCAAAGCTGGTGTTGTGGCTTTGTCACCGACCTGAGGCCGCTAGTTTGCGGCGATGGTCAATAGATGTGTCAGCTTTTAACGTTTATTTTGACGGGAGAGGCGCGCTGTGATTCCCTAGAGTAAAGTGTTATTAGATTTCGGTTATAGAGAAGACAAGAGAGATTCCATCCCATATAAAGACAATATAACTGCGTTATTGCAAAGATAGAGGCTGTCTGGCCGGCATTCATATTTCTTGAAAAAATAAAGATACTTCGGTCAGTAAATCTTTTTATTAAAATTTATATAAATGATTAAACTATCCTTAGGCCCCTATATAACCGAGGGACGACCATTAATGATGTCGCGGTCCTGTACCCCCATCTTAGGGAGAGTTTCCTCGAGGATACCTTACCTAAACACAAGATTATTCTTGTCAAGTTCCTCAACACAGTCATCGCTGGGGACAACGGATTCCATAACTTGCAAGTCTGAGCTCAAGACGATTCTAAGCTCCTGATAGGATCCAGACGTACCTTCGGAGAAGGCCTCGTCTGGTGTATATATTTTCTCTACTATTTTAAACTCTGTAAACTCTCTCTTGACCATTGACTAGATGTCAATAAATCATTTTTAACTGTCAATTGTCAGTAAATCTTTTTATAACTTTTTGTTTGCCCCTGACGACCCATAAAAACAATATATCTGCAGAGAGCAGACAAGAAAGGATCATGTATAAGCCAATATAGAATGAGTTGTACAAAGAGATGTAAACAAAGGTAGCAATTAGATATTCCAATTACAGAACTTGACAAAAAGATGTCCCAATTAGCAACCAATCCTAAGCTGATTAGAATTGAATGGAGAAGGATTACCCATGACGTCGACATTTCAATTAGCGACGGGATCAAAACCCACTTCTAATGAACCCCCCAATTAATTTTATATTGACTCATGGCTGGAAAAACTTTCCTTACGTTTCAAATTAGTGATTTTGGGATTTTGAAAATGTCTATTATATTTGAATTTAAGTATAGGCTTCTCCTTCTTCTTCTTTCTTATCTCCACTCAATCATATTGCTTGTAAAGCTTGAGACTTTTGATGGTATCTCCCGGGGAAGAGTAAAGCTCATCAATGGGTGAGTCAATACAGTCAATAATATGTCTTGGGGTTGCAGGCTGAGAAAGGTTTCTCCTGAATGGATTAAATATCACCTCTACTTTTGTGTCTATTGGTACTAAACTATCATAAAGAAAAATCACAAATTGTAATCTAGAAGATACTGTAGAACGCTAGGCACAGGTGATACCATGTCTAACCTATTCAACCTTTCTGTATAATTCATCACGAGATTTGGAAGCTCTAATTTTAATATGTCCATATACACTCATAGACCAAATATAAGGAAGTGGATTGTCTTTAATGTCACGCGTTGTCTTTTTTTTTTTTTGAAGGAGACAGAGGCAATTTTGTTCACACTTGGCTATCTCATGTGTCTTCAATAAAGGTCACTATGTATCAAATACTGTATTTTTCACTGTTATTGTCTGAATCCCGATATAAATGCTAAAAGGCACAACTTCCTTAAGTTTTGTCTCCATGAGTGTATATAACTATGAGAAAAAGTTTTTTAGCATGCATCTCCGCGTGTTTTCTTATAAACTTATTTTGCTGAAAATTTTCAAGAAGATTCTTGAATATTGAATAGACATATAGAGACACAAAAAAGAAGATCGGCGAAGATTTAATGCATATTATATAGCTTTCTAAGTTGAACCAAAGGAAAGAACAAATGCCAGTATTTGATACTGATGCTTTGGCAAAATACAAGATAAATCAACAAAAGATAAGGAAAGATCAAATATGCGAAATATATTCTGAGAGAATAATTACAAAAACTATAACAAGAGTCAGAACGAAACACTATAAAGGAATGACAATAAAATCCAGATGGTACAAGAACCTACAGGACATTTGTCCTGGTGTGGAACTAACACCTACCCATATATTCTCATATCCAGCAATGGCCGCAGAAAATTGACATGGACCCAGAACAGCAGGTTTACACACCCAAGATAGTGGACATTGCTGTGATAGAGATGTATAGAGACATCTGAGGCTCTTCATTGGACACGACAAGATAGATTTCTAACCGAAGTAATAAAAAGGAAATATAGAGAAGTTCTTAGCCAACTTTGAATATCTCC
>CP092864.1:7547534-7636593 GCA_030710605.1 Cordylochernes scorpioides | reverse complement strand
GAGGACAATGTACAAGAGATTTGTAAGATGGTTATATTATTAAAGAAGCTTTTTCATGCAATCTGTCCTCAGCTTTAGTGAGTTTTATTGCACAGATCAGATTAATATCAACATTGATCAAAGAAAATCATATTTACGTAATTAAGAAAGAAGATTTGTACTGTAGGTTATGCGGAAGTCAGATAACCGATGAAATATACCATTTTACTGCTGAGTGCGGGGATCTAGAAGGAGAGAGAAAAAAGATCCTGAAAAGTCTTCCTAGACCGCATTTGAACTCAATAAAGATAATAAAAACTGTTTCTGATAAGAAAAGTTGGGCAATAGAACTGTTCAACTATCAAAAAGCGGTTGTAAATAAAATTGCACTCGTGGAAGAGAGAAGAACAGGGGCACAATAAAAAAGTCACCCTGTTTACCATACCTTAATTGTAAATACTCTATCTCTCTCCCTTTTCTCTTGTGTTGAATATTATCTGTAATTCCACGGCGAATCTGTACAGGGCAAGACGCCCTAATAAAGTTGTTTTGTTGTTGTTGTTGTATTAAAGAAGCTTTTCTTCTCAACTTGTGTTTCTTCATTTAATGGTATCTTACTACAAACCCAACTTTAGTAAATTAGGAAATTCCACCAGAAGCCTATGATTTCGACCTATAACCATCATCAGAAGAAAGGACGATTGTACAAGCTTTGTAAGATGGTTATATTATTAAAGAAGCTCTTCTTCCCATATTGTGTTTCTTCACTTAATGATATCTTACTACAAACCCAACTTTAGCAAATTAGGAAATTCCATTAGAAGACCATGATTTCAACCTAATAACCATCATCAGAATAAGTCAAGGCAATTTCAACTATTTATCAAACGTCTATAACATTTACTCTATTGGTTGATTGTTGCTTTCGTTAATGGTAATTGGTGGACGCTAAATTTTTCAGAAAGTATACTCGTGGACAAAACTTATGTAAGTTGTACCTTCTAGAATGTATATCGGGATTCAGACAATAATTCTGAAATATATTACAGTAACCTTTATTGTAGACACATGAGATAACCAAGTGTGGACAAAATTGCCTCGGTCTCCTTGAAAAAAAAAAAAAAAAAAAAGACGAACAGCGACATTAAAAGACTTTCTAATTCCTTAAGTTTTGTCCATGAGTGTATATATATTGTACTCGCTAATTCTTTCTTACAAGCAAATATCTCTTCAGTATATTTTATATACATATTAAGAATCTATTTTTATATATTTTTCTTTCCATCTTTGGTATTTATTTAGATAAATATTGATCTATACCATTTAAATTATAATTATATAAAATATATAGAGAATTATTATTAAAAATGGCATATCCTGACCATGATATGCCATTTTTAATATTGATTTCAACACCTGATCTTTTTATCTTTTATTTTTTCTTTCGTTTTTTTTTCCATAGAGAATTATAAACTATCAAATATATAATTATAAATATATTTTTAATCAATCATATTGTATGAGAAAGATAATGCCTAAAAAAACAAATTATTTCGGATTGATCGAAAAGCCATTTCAGCCTATTAGTCTTTGGTCAAATTTAATATTCTAAATTTTTCTTTCTTACTCACTGATAATGGTGATCGTTCATCATTTGAGGGTGGAAAAAGTTTGATTTTTATATTATTTTAAAAAATCCCATTTATTATTTTATTTTAATTTTATGGTTAGCGTGAATTTAAAGAATTAGGAGGGAAGGTAAGCACAAAAAATGAACTCCGGCCTGAAAAGGAATATACAGAATATATATTGATTTACGTGACACTAAAGAATTACACATATTCTTTGGCTAGCAGCCCCGTAAATAAAGATAATTTCTCTAAAGAATTACAATCCTTCGCCTTCTTTATAGAGAACATAATAAAATATGAACGTTTTAATAAATTAATAAAATGAATATACCGAATACATTAAAACAATTCATCTTTTGATATTTTATGAGAAGAAAATGATCGGATTTAGTTGAGTGAATAAGTCACAAAAGCAGCTTTAGAAATTTCGAACAAAATACAACCACCTATATACCATAGTTTCAGACTATGACCTTTATCAGTATAGGAACCTATAGTTAATTGTGGAGGGAAAATTTTCATCGATCATTATGATAAAAATAGATTAATTTACCCAAACAGATGACTTTTCTCAATTTACTAAGAATGGGTTGACCAATTTAAGGAATTTAAGTTAAAAATAAACGTTTAGCTGATAGTTATTCCGAAAAATGGCGCTCTATCATGGTAAAAAAAAAATATTCGGGATATAGCCAGAGGATGTCATTAATTCAAGAAAAAATAGAAAATATTTTCTTCTCAATTCTTTCAAATAATGAATGGTATTGGAATCTCAATCTTCGTCTTTGTTCAATTAGAGATTGTACTTTGGAAAATATTAAAACATCCTGATGTTATATATACGAGTACACTCATGGATAAAACTTAAGGAAAATATTTGAAATCGCCAGTTATCTGTTTTTTTTTTTTGGAAGGAGGTAGAGGCAATTTTGTTCACACTTGGTTATCTCGTGTGTCTTCAATAAAGGTCACTGTGTATCAAATATTTTTCCGAGTTATTGTCTCAATCCCGATATACATGCTAAAAGGTACAAATTCCTTAAGTTTTGTCCATGAGTGTATCTTTCAGAGTTATTGTCTCAATCCCGATATACATGCTAAAAGGTACAACTTCCTTAAGTTTTGTTCATGAGTGTGTTGTCTCAATCCCGATATACATGCTAAAAGGTACAACTTCCTTAAGTTTTGTCCATGAGTGTATTGTCTCAATCCCGATATACATGCTAAAAGGTACAACTTCCTTAAGTTTTGTCCATGAGTGTATTGTCTCAATCCCGATAAACATGCTAAAAGGTACAACTTCCTTAAGTTTTGTCCATGAGAGTATCTTTCCGAGTTATTGTCTCAATCCCGATAAACATACTAAAAGGTACAATTCCTTAAGTTTTGTCCATGAGTGTATCTTTCAGAGTTATTTTCTCAATCCCGATATACATGCTAAAAGGTACAACTTCCTTAAGTTTTGTTCATGAGTGTATCTTTCAAAGTTATTGTCTCAATCCCGATATACATGGTAAAAGGTACAACTTCCTTAAGTTTTGTCCATGAGTGTATTTTAGTCTAGGTGTTGATTCTGTCTGCTGTATGTCTTATGAAATGTTATCATATACTTATGTCATAATAATCTGTATATATTTACCATGTGTATATAATCTTTCTCCATTTTTACCCCTTTGTATATTTCCCACTTTAATGGGTTTCTCCGTCTTGTAACCCCAAAGAGAATCCTCTGTAAGACCTGTATGTCTTAATAAAGGTTTTTGTGTGTGTGTGTATACTTATGTCATCATTGGAAACTGATGTATATTGTTTTTTATTTTTTAAAAATCTATTTCTACAGTCCTTATACTACAAATATTGTAATGGGAGGGCATGGCTCATCAGTTGTGTATCCTCCCAGGGGTTTTAGTCAGTTTAATCTCCAGACCTCTTCAATTTTGTATCAGTCAGTGAGAGAATCTACTTATATATTTGCCTTATTCTGTCTGTTTGTTTGTCTGAAGCTTTGTCTGAAGCTCACGGATAGAATGCGCGCTCATTGGCTGTAGATACGATGTACTAGAGCGCCATCTGTTATCAAATTATAAAACTATTTTAGAGGCGTAATATTCTTTTTATTTTTATTTATTTATTTATTGTTTTTTATTATTTTTATTTATTTATTTATTTATTTTTTTTATTTTTTTTTATTTTTATTTTTTATTTTTTTTTTATTTTTTTTTTATTTTTTTTATATTTTTTTATTTTTTTATTTATTTTTTATTTTTTATTTTATTTTATTTTATTTATTTATTTTATTTTTTTATTTTTTTTATGTAAGTTTGCCTCTCTCATAAACCTGTCTATACAGACCACCCTGACTATAGCGACCACTCTAGACAACCCTGTTATCAGCTGCCTGTCTATACAGACCACCCTGTCTATAGCGGTCACCTTAGGCAACCCTGTTATCAGCAGTGTGATACATCCACCTGTCTATACAGACCACCCTGTCTATAGCGACCACTCTAGACAACCCTGTTATCAGCTGTGTGATACATCCACCTGTCTATACAGACCACCCTGTTAATAGCGACCACCCAAGTCAACGTTTTTAAAATATATTCGCACTCGGGTAAACCCCGGGCGTTGCCCGGGCCATTCGTCTAGTGTATTATATAATTGTCATTTATTCAAGGATATATACACAAGGTAAGAGTGGTTAACTATGGACTCTTGGATTATAGAAATACGTTAGTTAACTATATCAGAATCAACAACAAGTTTTTCCAAGGATAAGTGTCTTCTTTTATTATGAACACATCGAGCTTTCGGGGTATAACAACCCATCTACAGGAATATCGAATATGTAATTTTTACATATTCAGCGTTTCATATTTGATATTGCTGTAGAAGGGTCGTCGTCTTCTTTCTTATCTCCACTCAATCATATTAGGGTATCAAGTTGTGACCCTTGATGGTGTCTGTTTGACAACTATCTTGACTGGATGAAGTAGAATGCGTCTGCCTTTGTCATTAAGACTGGGAGCACTACTCAGTGGCAGGCCGACTTAGCTCCAAAAGAAATGACCGCCTCTGACATGAGGAACAGATGCCATGTACAGCTGCTCTTAACATGGAGTACAAATGCTGCTCATCCTGTATCCCCGGATTAGGAGCCCTTACAGGGTACTATCAGCCGGGCCAGCTGAACCCAGGTAGAAAGGTGGTTATACCCAAAAGCTCGATGTGTTGATAATAAAAGAAGACACTTGGAGACTTGGTGTTGATTGTGATCAAAGGATTCTAACCATTTAGTTAACTATATATTAAAATAACGGGTTACACCAATTAAAGAAATGTAATCCAGTCAGCTTATCGACCTGTCTCATACCTATCTGTTAATGTGAAATCGAGATGTGAATCGCGGTCTCACACAATTCTGGCCTTAACTACCCGTTTCATGATTTTCAGGATGCCTGAATGACCAAATATTTTGGTCGTTGAGGTACAGCTTGTACCACGATGATGAGGTCCTACAGCCCGAAACGCGTCCGTGGTTAGCTTTTCTTGATTAATCAAGAATGGGTAGTTGGCCAATTCTGGAATAATTAAAAATCAACGAGAATAGCTGATATTTATTCCGATAGATGGCGCAAGACATCAGCAACTTTCAGTTACACGATAAGGAGATGCCTTTTTCTTAATATCTGTTAATATGATTAATTTCAACAATTACCTTGAATAAAGGAACACAAATATTGAAAAAGATTAATTGAATTTCTAGATAAGAATCTCAGAAATTTTGATAGAGATTGTTTAGTCCATTTTATACTGATTTTGTCTTGGAAATAAACAACGAGGCTGTGAATCGCATTGCTAACAATGCTTTATTATGTACAATGTTTTCTATTGAAGGTTAAAATTGTGATACACTCTAGTCAACATTGGATAAGCAAGTTGTCTGCATGCCTTGAGTCAGTTAACTTTTTTACTCTTTCTGGGGCAGATAGAATTTGAAGGATTAAAAAAAAAAGTATATGAACTCGGGGGTAAACTCATGGACAAAGTTTAAGGAAGTTGTACCTTTCAGCATGTATATCGGTATATTCAGATAAAAAATTTGAAATATATTTGATACACAGTGACCTTTATTGAAGACACACGAGATAACCAAGTGTGAACAAAATTGCCTCTGTCTCCATCAAAGACTTTCCACTTCCTTAAGTTTTGTCCATGAGTGTAGTTAGAGAGGAATTCAGTAAAATTTAGATGTCTGGGGTTATACCACTATACCACTCTGCCAAGTATGTTCTGTAAAACACGTGCTGCAGATATAATCGCTCTTCGTCTTTGGCAGAGAATGTTTTAGAGAAAAAAATGTCATAGTCTTACCATCACAACGTTGGCGAACATTATAATCCCTTGTGAGATGAAGTTTTTTTTGTCTGTAAGAATCAAGGGAGGAAACTCACGTCTGGGTGGGGGATGGCGTACTGCCCCTGGACTGTATAGGCCTGGCCTCCCGCGAAGATGACTGGCGGCATTGGGGGCTTGGGGCGATACTGAATTGTGGGGCCCTTGGGGGGTGACTGCACACGTGGGGACAGTGTCAGTGGGTGGATTGGGGGTGACTGCACACGTGGGGACAGTGTCAGTTGGTGGATTGGGGGTGACTGCACACGTGGGGACAGTGTCAGTTGGTGGATTGGGGGTGACTGCACACGTGGGGACAGTGTCAGTGGGTGGATTGGGGGTGACTTCACACGTGGGGACAGTGTCAGTGGGTGGATTGGGGGTGACTGCACACGTGGGGACAGTGTCAGTGGGTGGATTGGGGGTGACTGCACACGTGGGGACAGTGTCAGTGGGTGGATTGGGGGTGACTTCACACGTGGGGACAGTGTCAGTGGGTGGATTGGGGGTGACTTCACACGTGGGGACAGTGTCAGTGGGTGGATTGGGGGTGACTGCACACGTGGGGACAGTGTCAGTGGGTTGATTGGGGGGTGACTGCACACGTGGGGACAGTGTCAGTTGGTGGATTGGGGGTGACTGCACACGTGAGGACAGTGTAAGTGGGTGGATTGGGGGTGACTGCACACGTGAGGACAGTGTAAGTGGGTGGATTGGGGGTGACTGCACACGTGAGGACAGTGTAAGTGGGTGGATTGGGGGTGACTGCACACGTGAGGACAGTGTAAGTGGGTGGATTGGGGGTGACTGCACACGTGAGGACAGTGTAAGTGGGTGGATTGGGGGTGACTGCACACGTGGGGACAGTGTCAGTGGGTGGATTGGGGGTGACTGCACACGTGGGGACAGTGTTAGTGGGTGGATTGGGGGTGACTGCACACGTGGGGACAGTGTCAGTTGGTGGATTGGGGGTGACTGCACACGTGGGGACAGTGTCAGTGGGTGGATTGGGGGTGACTGCACACGTGGGGACAGTGTCAGTGGGTGGATTGGGGGTGACCGCACACGTGGGGACAGTGTCGGTGGGTGGATTGGGGGGTGACCGCACCCGTGGGGACAGTGTCAGTTGGTAGATTGGGGGTGACTGCACACGTGGGGACAGTGTCAGTGGGTGGATTGAGGGGTGACTGCACACGTGAGGACAGTGTCAGTGGGTGGATTGGGAGTGACTGCACACGTGGGGACAGTGTCAGTGGGTGGATTGAGGGGTGACTGCACACGTGGGAACAGTGTCAGTGGGTGGATTGGGGGTGACTGCACATGTGGGGACAGTGTCAGTGGGTGAATTGGGGGTGACTGCACACGTGGGGACAGTGTCAGTGGGTGGATTGGGGGTGACTGCACACGTGGGGACAGTGTCAGTGGGTGGATTGAGGGGTGACTGCACACGTGGGAACAGTGTCAGTGGGTGGATTGGGGGTGACTGCACATGTGGGGACAGTGTCAGTGGGTGAATTGGGGGTGACTGCACACGTGGGGACAGTGTCAGTGGGTGGATTGGGGGTGACTGCACACGTGGGGACAGTGTCAGTGGGTGGATTGGGGGGTGACTGCACACGTGGGAACAGTGTCAGTGGGTGGATTGGGGGGGGGGGGGGCTGCACACGTGGGGACAGTGTCAGTGGGTGGATTGGGGGTGACCGCACACGTGGGGACAGTGTCAGTGGGTGGATTGGGGGTGACTGCACACGTGGGGACAGTATAAGTGGGTGGGTGGGGGGTGGGGATTGGTGACTGCAAACGTGGGGACAGTGTCATTTGGTGGATTGGGGGGTGACTGCATACGTTGGGACAGTGTCAGTTGGTGGATTGGGGGGTGACCGCACACGTGGGGACAGTGTCAGTGGGTGGATTGGGGGGTGACCGCACCCGTGGGGACAGTGTCAGTGGGTGGATTGGGGGGTGACCGCACCCGTGGGGACAGTGTCAGTGGGTGGATTGGGGGTGACTGCACACGTGGGGACAGTGTAAGTGGGTGGGGGGATTGGTGACTGCAAACGTGGGGACAGTAGAAACAATGTCAATGGGTAAATAGGGCGGTGCCCAATCGCGCGATCTTAGGTGTGACTTCATCTGTGAGGGCTGTTATACTTCAGATAATTGGGGAATCATTGCACCTACATGACATTTTAAAGTGTTCTGAGTTTTTGCTTTTGCATGGCACATTAAATGTGCGTTGAAAGTGTGGAACTATTGCTGGTCGCCAGCCGGTACATACTTCACATCACAATACTAAGGCTTAAAACAAGGAAACTACCGGAGCAATAAATGTCAGCGAGTGCCCCAATGATCACTTCTACGAGCGGTGTAAGCCTCTGTGAGACCCACCTCCATCATGACGCAGCAGATGTGGTAGATACACTTGGTGATGGCGTCTGCTGTCCCGGCCACTGTCACGGCGCGTTCCGTGGAGTTGGGTAGCAGCTCGCTGGCCACTTGGATGGAAGCCCCGGCCATCTGTCGCCATAGGTCACTGCGTGTCACCTCATGTCACCATAGGTCGCCATAGATCACCATTGGTCACCACATGTCAACATAGGTCTTCATAGGTCACCATAGGTGACTACCTTTCACCATAGATAGCTATATGTCACCATAGGTCCAATCAGGTCACCATAGGTGACCACATTTTACCATCGGTCCTCAGAGGTCACCATACGTCGCTATAGGTCACCACATATCACCATAGGTCCTTACAGGTCACCACATGTCACCCATATATGCCACTATAAGCCATTATAAGTCACCATATGTAATTATATGTCAACCTAGGCCATATCACTATAGGTCACTCTAGGTCAATATGTCACTAAGTAGCCAGAACACCAAGAAAAAAAAATCCAGTCACCAAGGCACGTCACTAAAGCTCACCACAAAAACCCTAGAATGACGTTAAAATTAACGCCTTTCAATTAAATAAATTCACACAAAAAAAAAAAAAACTACAAAAATTCCATTTATTTATATGTCTGTTAGAGAACACTGATTTTCGGTGAAGACATTATACAAATGCGAATGATTTTTGCCAAATAAATGGGCGCTGGTTATGTTTGAACCATCTGCTTCTGTTTAAAGTGAGCTGATCACTGACACGGCAAGGTTGCCAGTCTAGTCGACATTTCTGTTGGTATCACTACTGAGTGGTGTAACCATTGTTGGAATACTAGGTAAGGCGGCCACACCGCCATTGGTTCTATAGGGAGAGCTTTATAGTGGGAAGGATACAGCAAGCTAACGGAAGAACGTTATTTGGAAGGATATAGAAAGTCAGCTGAAGAAGATTATCAAATGGACTATATAAAGCTAACAGAAGATCTCTCCAAAAGAAAGGCCACCGGACCTGCAGTCCTGGATCTTCGCTGTGGGTCTCGAGGACCACGCCATCACCATCTCCTCAGCTGCGAAGCATGCAATCTACGTTTTATTCATAGATGGCGAAATGCGTGGTATTGCTGGAGGCCCGTTGGCAATCTTTCATCAAGCTCTGCAGCGGTGGTAGAAGCGCAATGTACATATTAATTGTACATAGCATACATTTTATTTATTTGTAATTATAATAATCATCATCATTGTAAATTTTTCATGAGCACTACTTAAATAGTGCGGACTGTGCACTTTTGCCTATATTTTGATGGTTTGTCAATATAACTATGACATTTGTCTCCAGAAGAAAGAGGAAGGAAGGAGAGCAATCAACCACCTCTCTGATTTCCTTGATCTTGGAGCCACCCTTGCCGATGAGGGAGCCACACTGGGAGGCAGGGACGATGAGGCGCAGGGTCACAGGGGGCTTGGGGACACTGGTGCCCGCCAGGGTGTTCTGGAGGTCCTGAGACACATCTTCAGTTGTCCTAGCGTCTTGGTTTCACACATAGAACAACACTATCTTCAATACTAATTTCCATATTTACAGATGCCCCTATATACAAGTTTCTCTTATTTACATACCTCCTACCCGAACCTTTACCTATGTAAAAATTTCTCTATTTACAGATGCCCTTATATACAAGTTTATTGTATTTACAAACCTCCCACCCTAACCTTCCCCTATCTGTAAGTATGTAATTAAGTAAGTATGTAAGTATGCATGAATGTAAGAATGTATGTAAGTATGCATGTATGTAAGTAAGTTTATAGATATGTAAGTATGTAAGCAAGTATGTCTACAGACCTCTTCAAATTTGCGTGCAATGAGGGAGAAGGCCTTGAGGATTGCCTCGGTGGCTCCGGTGACAGTTACAATCCTTTCTGGGCAGGATCCGTCCGAGATGTTGATTTTGGCACTGCTCTGTAACACACGCAGCCAGTAGTGTAAGTTAGCTCACATCAATGTGTAAAACATCTATTTCTGTAAATAAGGGTAGTTAATTTAAGAGACCAACGAGAGCCAGGGACGAAATTTTAAAGGATGTTTATCCTTTTCTGAGCTCTGATATCGTTTATGTGTTTATTAAAGATAAGAGATGGGTCTAAAGTGACCTCTAGGTACCTGGGATTGTTCAATGTTGCATTATGGTTGATTTTAATTTATTTTTTCTCAATAATTTCTAACATTATTTTTACTATATGTCGTGCGCCGTGTGTATATACATATTGGATGAGGAAAACGAAGTCTAAAATGCGGCTAATTCCACACTCGCCTTTTCAGTGATACGCTAACGTATGCATGGTGGATTCTGTGGCCATTGGACAAGCGTCGGAACTGGAGGCTGTTGTTGGGTTCTGTGCTCCCTGGAGTATAGGAGCTCTATCTATGCTTCCTTCCTGTGGTGAATCTGTATAAGACCGGTGGTCTTAATAAAGCTGTATGTGCGTATACATGCATGTATATTTGCTTGTTCCTGATACGTCCCCCCCCCTCAGTATATAACCAATCTGGATGAAATTTCAACAAGTTATCGAGTTAAGTCTGGAATAGGTTTTTGGTTACATTTTCAACAAGGCAAAATTAAAATTTACCAAGTAACGAACTAATTTGCCTTTTTTTTTTGGGTCAGAAAATGATTGTATATATATATAAATGGAAATCGATGTTATTTATCCGCCGAAAACTCGAGATTTACATAGTCATATCAGTTATTCGTTATTTCAGAAGATGGTGACAAAAAATTTAAGATCCATTCTTAAATGAATGAAAAATACCATTAACTTGAAATTATAATATATACATATAGGAAAACAGGCGAATAAAGAGAAAAAGAGCGAGAAATAGATATAAACTGGGTTTCTGAAAGTCCAACGCCAACTACCCTAGAAATAAAAAAAAAAGTGTAAAATAATACAAAGAAAATTAACTGAAAGAACCGAAAAGAAAGAAATGAAAGAGCCCAGAGAAATATAAAACAAACCAGTGTGATACCGAAAAATTTTGCGGAAGAGAAAACCAGTAGGCTCAATTCACATCGTTTAACTTTAGCCCTGCCTATGGGAGATAAAAAATACACCATGGGTCATTAGAAGTAATTACTTGAGAATTATTTATTAGCAGAGAGCATGGTAATTATGCCTTGACAAATTACCATCTCTATTAATTTGTACTGTGGTGATTATACATTGTTCATGTTAGCCACACCAGTATGTTCAGTGATCATATGGTAATTCATTAATATGTGGAACTAGATGTGGAACACACTAACCTTTTGTTTTAAATTGAAAACTATTTATTAAAAACTTTAACCTTAGATTTATTAATAAGTTCCTTCGTACATCCATCTAGCATTCTACGAGTTCGTCCAGAAAATCCATATAATAATTGCATTGCCATCGTGAATAAGTAAGTTGAAATATAAGCTATGTGTGCGAGATGGTCAAAATATATGTTATATAAAAATATTATTTTATTTTAAATTATAAATTCATAGATACAAATACTCTTCTAAATCGACCGCCAGAGGTCATGCTTCCCCTATAAAAACTTGTTGTTGTTCTTTCCCGATGGCCATCTGGGCTCAAAAATCATAACTTTTGGTTAGTAGCCCGTAAAACCATATTTTCTCTTTCCCGATGGCCGGCTCAAAACTTTTGTACATTATGTAAATAATCTTTTGTTTTCCTTGTTCTACTCGCCTTAAGCCAGGCATTACTTTTATCAAATTATGTTCTTTTATATATTCCTTTAGTTCAATCAAATTATTGATAAAATTATTTTTATTATCATTCTTTCAAGATTTTTAACCACGACTGCATTACCATCACCATAATCCTCAACATGATAAAAAAAAAAAAAACAACAGAAAACTCATTCCTCTTCTCATTTATATAACATACATATAAATACTTGGACAAAAAAAAATTACCTTTTAGCATGTATATCGAGATTCAGACAATAATTTCTCTCAATATCATAAACATAGTTTTAAAATATGTAAATAATCATTTGTACAAATATATATATTCTTCATATCATTAATTTGAAACTCCTGATGAAGGACTGACAAGTCCGAAAGCTTGAAAATAAAAGGTTTGCACAATAAACTTAACTTTGGAACATTTTTTATTTCATTAAAATATAAAATTCTGTTAAAAAAGGCATATCCTGACAAAGCTCACATGATCTTTTTAGATGGCAGAGCGCCATCTAGTGAAACAGAAATCAACTAAACATTGATTTAGCCTATTCCCTGATATATTTGGCCAACCCATATTCTTGATAAATCAAGAAATATTTTTGATTGCTCTGCTCTGAAATAAGAAAGAAGAACCCTTATGTTCAAAACTGGGCAACTCTGTGCTTCACTTCCATCAATAATTGACAATATGACCCAGAATAAGTATATTGCTACGGCGTTTTATGGTTTCCACAAGTCCATATCTCAGAAGAAGGCCAAGTGACACTCACTCCTCACTTTCTTACTGCTACTCTTTTTGTGTTGTTTTTATTGCTTCCCTCTTTCTCTTTCTTGTTTTTTCTTCTTCTTTTTCTTCTGTCTATATCGTTATTTCCTTTGTCTCACTGCTTTGTTCTTATGCATACCTCTGGTGAATCCTGTAAAGTGTCAGTAACCCCAAATAAAGGCTTTTTGTTGTTGTTGTTGATAAATAAAGAAAAGTCAACCATAAACGCGTTTCGGGCTGTTGGCTCTTGTCAGCGTGGTGCAGGCTGTACCTCTATACGACTAAAAATATTTTGGTCCCTGAGGTTTCTTTGAGAAATTAAGAAAATGGGTATTTAAAGCCAAACTAGGGCAAATACGCTTTTATTATTTTATTTTAAAATTGTTTTGACATATAATTCTATTAGATAATAAAAAGGAATATAAAAGATTTATTAAATAGGCAAATAAATCTTTTATTCAATCCAATATATGCCTTTTTATTATCTAATGATATAAGTATGGATTGCTCTATTTTCAAATACATTATTCTATATTTAAAAAGGCATATATTGGATCAAAATAACATTTATTTTACCAATATTTCAGTTGGTTGAACGCCAACCTTTATCAAGGTGTTATAACATATTGGTAAAATAAATGTTATTTTGATCCAATATATGCTTTTTTAATTAAAGATTTAAGTATGGATTGCTCTATTTTCAAATACATGATTCTATATTTAAAAAGGCATATATTAGATCAAAATAACATTTATTTTACCAATATTTCAGTTGGTTGAACGCCAACCATTATCAAGGTATTATATTGGTAAAATAAATATTATTTTGTTTCAATATATGCCTTTTTAATTAAAGATTTATTTATGGATTGCTCTATTTTCACATATATTATTCTATATGTAACAGTCTTCCATCAGAGTTCTATATATTTAGAAGTTGGTCCAAATAATCAATATGTTTGGGGTTGGAAAAAAACATTCTTCGGGAAAACATCGAATTCTACTTCCAATCTTTGATGGATGGTACTAGCTCTAATAAACCATTTTTCACCATTCCCTAATTCTGGAATACATTCTCCTTTATTGTAGTTAACCTTTACTCTCTAAATATATTTATTGATACAATCAATATATACGGAATATAGGGTAGATCTCTGTATTGAAGGGCATGATAGCCATAAAACTCGAGAAATAAAATAAATGAGAAAAGAAACCAAATTCTAGATTCCTTAAAATTTTGCATAAATTTACTGGCAATGTGTTTCTTTTCAATAATATCATCAAATATTATCTCTACAGACCTTACTGCAATGATATGAGTTATTGAATGAGAGGGATTGGCTCATTATATACTATCAAATTATATCTCTACAGACCTTACTGCAATGATATGAGTTATTGAATGAGAGGGATTGGCTCATTATATACTATCAAATATTATCTCTACAGACCTTACTGCAATGATAAAAGTTATTGAATGAGAGGGCTTGGCTCATTATATGCTATCAAATATTATCTCTACAGACCTTACTGCAATGATATGAGTTATTGAATGAGAGGGCTTGGCTCAACAGTGGTGAACTCTCTAAGCAGGTTTCGCCAAATTAATCTCTAGACCGTTCTACTATTGTATTGGATTGGTTTGGGATATACCCTGTATTTTCTATTGGAAGGCAGCTTAGGGGTGTTTAAATTCCTAATTGAATATTTGAAAATATAAAAGCAGAGAAGAATCATTATTGTGCAAACCTTTTATTTTCAAGCTTTCGGACTTGTCAGTCCTTCATCAGGAGTTTCATATTAACGATATGAAGGACATATATTGAACAAAACACTATAAAGGAATGACAATATACATCCAGATGGCACAAGAACTTATAAAGCATGCAACAACTGTCCTGGTGTGGAACTAACACCTACCCACATATTCTCATGTCCAGCAATGGCCACAGCCTTGCAGAAAATAAGACTTAGACCCAGAGCAGCAGCTTTACACACCCAAAATAGTGGATATTGCTGCTGCTGTGATAGAGATGCATTGAGACATCTGAGACTCTTCTTTGGACACGACAACAACAAGGACATATATTTGTACAAATTATTATTTACATATTTTAAAACTATTTTTATGATATTGAAAGAAATTATTATCTGAATTTCGATATATATGCTAAAAGGTAAAACTTTCTTAATTTTTGTCCAAGTATTTATATATATATATAGTAGGGTACATAGAAACTTGTTTCGAAAAGAGCAGTGAAAATATTGCTTTTTTTGAACAATTTTTAAAAATTATTTCTAGTACACACGTGGCCATATGATAATCATGGTGGTTAGAAGTTGGCGACTCCTTTTACTGTAATCGTACCACATATCTACATATGTGAAAAGCAGTTCGACTTTTGCAATTACAAATGTGCAAGAGCCCTGTTTTGTTACCTGCACTCGATGATGGAGTTGGATTTTTTTTCAAGAATCGGGGGCTATTGGAGCATTTTTCTTTTAATTAGGAAAAAGTGCCCAATGCGGGATTCGATCCTGAGTTGTAGCGGTCGAAAACCATCGGTTTAGACCATCCTTTCACCGATTTATGAACAATAAATGCATCTAATTTTGTAAGCAATGAAACTATACATTTATGGACAACACTTAAGGAAGTTGTACTTTTTAGCATGTATTTCGGTATTCAAACAATAACTCTGAAAGATATTACAGTGACCTTTATTGAAGACACACGAGATAACCAAGTGTGAACAAAATTGTCTCTCTGTCACTTAAAAAAAATTGATAACCGATGATATCAAAGACATTCCACTTCTTCAAGTTTTGTCAATGAGTGTATTTGGATTTTACTTTTCAAACAAAGCAAACTTACCACTTTGTCATCTAGAATTCCCATGTGAGGGGTCAGGATATGCCATTTTTTTTTGTTTTTAATAGAGTAAGCTGTTATTAGATTTCGGTTATAGAGAAGACAAGAGAGATTCCATCAACTGACTGGATACTTCACGTCGATAATGCGCGGCCGCACACAGCCCATGTTGTTTGCAGTTCTTGGCCAAGCATTCAACCATACAGATCCCTCATCCACCCTATTCCCCCGACTTAGCCCCCAATGACTTTTTCCTCTATCCTAAATTGAAAATGAAGTTAAAAGGAAGGAAATTCGACAACGTTGATATGATACAAGCTGAATCGAAGGAAACCTTGAGGAACCTCTCAAAAAGTGATTTTATCTCCTGCTTCAACAATTGGAAAAAAAGATGGAACAGGTGTATTGAGGCAGGAGGGGCATATTTTGAAAAATATTAAATTAGTTTTTTTTACCAACATTATCGTAAAGATAGAGGCTGCCAGGCCGGCATTCATATTTCTTGAAAAAATAAAGATACTTCGGCCAGTAAATCTTTTTATTAAAATTTCTATAAATGATGAAACTATCCTTAGGCCCCTATATAACCGAGGGACGACCATTAATGATGTCGCAGTCCTGTACCCCCATCTTAGGGAGAGTTTCCTCGCGGATACCTTACCTAAACACAAGATTATTCTTGTCAAGTTCCTCAACACAGTCATCGCTGGGAACACGGATTCCATAACTTTCAAGGGCCTGTCTGAACTCAAGACGATTCCAAACTCTTGATAGGATCCAGACGTACCTTCGGAGAAGGCTTCGTCTGGTGTATATATTTTCTCTACTATTTTAAACTCTGTAAACTCTCTCTTGACCATTGACTATATGTCAATAAATCATTTTTAACTGTCAATTGTCAGTAAATCTTTTTATTACTTTTTGTTTGTTCCTGACGATCCATAAAGACAATATATCTGCAGAGAGCAGACAAGAAAGGATCATGTATAAGCCAATATAGAAGGAGTTGTACAAAGAGATGTAAACAAAGGTAGCAATTAGATATTCCAATTACAGAACTTGACAAAAAGATGTCCCAATTAGCAACCAATCCTAAGCTGATTAGAATTGAATGGAGAAGGATTACCCATGACGTCGACATTTCAATTAGCGACGGGATCAAACCCACTTCTAATGAACCCCCCAATTAATTTTATATTGACTCATGGCTGCAAAAACTTTACTTACGTTCCAAATTAGTGATTTTGGGATTTCAAAAATATCTATTATATTTGAATTTGGTGTAGGTTTCTCCTGAATGGATTAAATATCACCTCTACTTTTGTGTCTATTGGTACTAAACTATCATAAAGAAAAATCACAAATTGTAATCTAGAAGATACTGTAGAACTCTAGGCACAGGTGATACCATGTCTAACCTATTCAACCTTTCTGGATAATTCATCACGAGATTTGGAAGCTCTAATTTTAATATGTCCATATACACTCATAGACCAAATATAAGTAAGTGGATTGTCTTTATAGTCGCGGGTTGTCTTTTTTTTTTTAAGGAGACAGAGGCAATTTTGTTCACACTTGGCTATCTCATGTGTCTTCAATAAAGGTCACTATGTATCAAATATCTTTCACTGTTATTGTCTGAACCCCGATATACATGTTAAAAGGCACAACTTCCTTAAGTTTTGTTTCCATGAGTGTATATAACTATGAGAAAAAGTTCTTTAGCATGCATCTCCGCGTGTTTTCTTATAAACCTATTTTGCTGAAAATTTTCAAGAAGAGTCTTCAGGATTAATTAAAGACAAAAATAAGATTGGCGAAGGTATAATGCATATTATATAGCTTTCTAAGTTGAGCCAAAGGAAAGAACAAATGTCAGTATTTGATGCTGATGCTTTGGCAAAATACAAGATAAATCAACAAAAGATAAGATCAAATATACGAAATATATTCTGAGAGAATAATTACAAAAACTATTACTAGAGTCAGAATAAAACACTATAAAGAAATGACAATACATCCAGATGGCACAAGAACATATAGGACATGTAACAACTGTCCTGGTGTGGAACTAACACCTACCCACATATTCTCATGTCCAGCAATGGCCGCAGAAAATTGACATGGACCCAGAACAGCAGGTTTACACACCCAAGATAG
This sequence comes from Cordylochernes scorpioides, assembly GCA_030710605.1. Lineage (NCBI taxonomy): Eukaryota > Metazoa > Arthropoda > Arachnida > Pseudoscorpiones > Chernetidae > Cordylochernes > Cordylochernes scorpioides. Next base: position 7,618,662 of record CP092864.1, on the reverse strand, counting down.
TGATAAAGATGTATAGAGACATCTGAGGCTCTTCATTGGATACGACAACATAGATTTCTAACCGAAGTAATAAAAAGGAAATATAGAGAAGTTCTTAGCCAGACTTTGAAGATCAACAGAAGATCGTCAATTGAGCATATATTGATGAATAAAGGGAGAGGTAGACCAAGGAAGGATTGATTAGGTGAGATTATTGCGTCATACCCACAGACGCCATTTTTGGTATTCATTTCCTCAGCCATTACTATTTGGTTTCTGACAGAATGTCTTCTACCACAAACTACCACTGCTTTGGGACAAGGAAGGAAGCGTTAACTAGGCCTTATATAAATTCTTTGAATTAATATATTGAGAATTGTATGCAAATTTATAGAAAATAATAAAAATATATCTATCCCCCCCCTAGAAGGTTAAGAATATATTTTAGAACTTTTTTTCTTAGTATTAAAGCGATATAAAAAAAAAGAGGATAGGCCATGGTCAAATTCATTTAAATCAACATTAAAAATAATCACAGAAGATATGATATACGGTATAGGAAAAAAAAAGAGGAAAATATTAGAATAAAGTGGAATAAATTTGATTTGTGTGTGTGTCAGAGAATTTAAAAGAATTAATTAGAAAAAAATATATATTTATAGATAGTTGGAAAGAGAGAGAGCGATATAAAATATTGTCACCTAGAAAATTAGGATAGACAAACTTCAGGATAACACAGAAATTTATTTAAAGCAAGCACAAACTAAAATTGATAGCATACAAGAGAAGCAATGTGAAGGAAGTTTATACAGAGTAATAAAATATATAAAAACATTATTATTAATAATATGTTAATAAAATATTACTTTACTATAATATATAAAATAAACCATGGTCAAATTCGTTAAAATTAATGTATTAAGGACGGTCACAGAAGGTTTGCGAAATGCCATATCTGTCAGACAGGAAACGGATTCTTGCAGCAGATATTTTGTTGGGAACGGAAATGAGTGATACTATCACCAACGCCGCCATCTTGGACAGCGAGGTTTTTTTAATTAAGTCGTTTTTTTTTGGCAAAGTTATTTGTTCCATTTACTTTTTCATTTCTATTGTGCTTTATGCAGAAATGTTTTATATCTCGCTTTTATTTAAATATAATAAAAAAATACAGTTTTTTCACATATAAAAACTATGTAAAGATTAATAAAATACATGATAGGTGCTTGTTGATATTTTAATATAGAGTTAAACAATATGTTGTCGAATCTATATAAGGCGTGGATTATTATTAAATAATACGATAAATGAAAATTAAAATTATACCGCGAATGTTTCTTTTAAAAATTTTTTCTCTTTGAAAATAAATTTCGATTTTTAAAAGAAACATTCGCGGTATAATTTTAATTTTCGTTTTACAATCATCAGCCGCGTTATATTGTATTTTTAATACGATAAATATAATGCACAGATGGTTATATTTATTAACTTACAAAACAAAGGGAGAGAGATATTTAACACATATCTTTTTTTATATATGTTTAAATTTAAAGAAATATAATAAACAAAACAAAACAGTTCTATATAAAAAAAAGGCTTCAAGACAAATCTAATAACAACAACCAACTGCTGGTCAAAAATTAATAATTATATAAATATTTCAAATTTATATAATCTAAATCTATATATATTTTTAATTATAGTCTATTACAATATTTCTCCTTTTTTTGTGAAAAATAGACACTTCGGTCAGTTAGAGTTTTTTTTAAATTTTCTCAACGTTTCAACAAAAATCTTTTGTCTTCGTCAGGAGAAATAAATAAAAATAAAACATTTGGCAAGGCGTTAAAATCTTCAGGATTTCTCATTTCTCTTCAGATCTATAATAACTTGAATAGGTATACGAACCATTATAAAGAATACTATAATTTTTCATATTTATAATCAATATTTATGTACATGGATTTTTATTTACAATTTTATTTATTAACACGTGGTTATATAGGGTTATTTTTCCCGCCTTTTTGTGTTGGATTTCTCATCATTGGATATCTTCTTTTTGGCTTTGACTTAAGATGGACATGTTATTGTCCAAGTTATATTTTTTCACCCCATTTTAAGCATTATAGATGAAATTTGGTATTGGAGATATCTTTCGGATTGATATTTCTTCTGTATTCTGTTTCTTTTTATACCGACATGTTGGTTTAAGGTTTGAGTCTTCAGATGGGATTGGAGCATTTGTTTAATTATGTACATTTTGATAGTTTTTGGTCTCAAGAACATTGTGTCGAGAACCATTTTAAAAGCGAACAAGGCGAAATAGCTTAGTTGGGAAAGCGTTTAACTGAAGATCTAAAAAAAAGTCCAATTTTAAAGGTAAACCAGAGTGTACCAGTGAAGTTTCCCATATATTTATATATTTTTGGAAGGTTTCCGATATTCTTTATATAAATTTCTTTACAAAATTGATATTTTTGTTTATAAAGAAAGCAGAACTACGAGCTCGTATAGTGTGTACGTATAGTTTAGTAAACGAGCCCGCGTATAGTGGGACATAAAGTTAAAAACGGACGAATATTGGTGGTACAAAGAAAAAAGAGAATAGGTGCCATTAGTAGATAAATACAGAGAGAAGGTACCAATGGCATGAAAACCAAATGCCACCAATGGGATAGGGATAAAAAAAAAAGGTTACCAATGAAATAGAAAACAAAAGGAGAAGGTACCAATGGGATAGAAAACAAACGGAGAAAGTACCAGAGGTATGGAAAACTAAAGGAAAGATACCAATGGGAAGGAAACAGAAGAAGATGGTGCCAGTGGGTTGGAAAACGAAAAGTGAACAGGTACCTATGGGATGGAGGAAGTAAAAGAGCTGGCGCGCGCGCACCACTAGGAAAGAAAATGAAAGATCACTGGTACTAAAAGAACACAGAAATACAAGCACTTGTAAGTCCTTCTTCAGGCATCAACGAGACAGAGAAAGAAAGATAACTGGGGTACAGATGGAAGAAAGGAATAAAGAGCAACCAATAGATTCGTGAATGATTGAGATTGAAATTTCTTTATTGCATCGCCCAGATGAGAACATATAGGGTTAAAACATGGATAGCTGAAGATAGAGAAGATTCAGTGGGACGAAGAAACAAAGAGAGGAGGTCCCAATGATGTGGACCCAGTACGGTCCATTTTTGGCGCGACGGACCATCGCGTCATTATAAAAAGTGGCGTTGCTTTGTTAGAGTCCCAAAATAGGATCTGATCCCCAGGACCTATTCCCAGCCTTGCCGCGCAGACCTCATTTAATTAATGGTCCACAAAATGAATCAGTTCGCAACAAGACGCGGCTAAAAACGGCAATCTTTGCCTGGAATCTCTGTTGTATTTGAATGGGGGGAGATATTTCTGCAGCGTCCTGATTGCCGATCCAGCACATTAGCACGTCTTATCTATGCGTCTTTTCGGACATAGGAAACAACGATTAGACTTTTCTTTTTAGATGGTCAAATATTCCTTGAGCGACTCCTCTAATGAATTTCTGCAGCGTCCTCCTGATTGCCGATCCAGCACATTAGCACGTCTTTTCTCTGCTTCTCTTCGGACATAGAAAACAACGATCGCAGTTTTCTTTTAGATGGTCAAATATTCCTTGAGCGACTCCTCTAATGAATTTCTGCAGGATTCCAGCGTCCTCCTGATTGCCGATCCAGCACATTAGCACGTCTTATCTATGCGTCTTTTCGGACATAGGAAACAACGATTAGACTTTTCTTTTTAGATGGTCAAACCTCCCATGAGCGACCTCTCTAATCAACGATCATCTTCCTGAGCGACCACTTTTATAAAGTCAACAATGAACTGGTATAATACAACCTCTAATAAGAGACTACTTCCAGAAGATATCGCCATATAGAGAGATAGGTAATATTGGTGTTTTATTTTGGTCGGTTTCTCATTGTAAGTCTTCTACTGTAGAAGATATTGTCATCGAAATCGGTGCAAGACGAAGAATTGTTTCTTCGATCGAAAGCTTGCTTGTTTATTAGCTCTTCCTGAAAATACGTGATGGTAATCCATGCTATATTATCAGTCAGATATAGACTCATGGACAAAACTTAAGGAAGTGGAATGTCTTTGATGTTGCCGGTTATCTGTTTTTTTTTTTTTTTTTTTGAAGGAGACAGAGAAATTTTGATCACACTTGGTTCTCGTGTATCTTCAATAAATGTCACTTTAATATCTTTCAGAGTTATTGTCTGAATCCCGATATACATGCAAAAAGGTACAACTTCTTTAACTTGTGTTCATGAGTGTACTTGTATAACAAAGTAAAGTGAAAAGATTTGGAGAGTTTCTTTCTATTGAAAAAGGAAGGCAAGCTTTCATGCAGTTACGTCTTATTAAGCTGTGTGAAAGCGTGGCCACCTTTTTGAATTAAAATAAACTCTTATATATATATATATAGAGAGAGATTGAACCTGATTTATTAAATAGTTCATATAATATTATATAGTGCTAAATTTAAAATTATAATACAGAAAAAAAATATAAATGTATATTGTTTTGAAAATAAAGCAATCTATAAATAATTATTTAAATAAAAAGACATATATTGATCAAAATATCATTTATTTTACCAATATTTCAGTTGGCTGAATGCCAACCTTTATCAAGGTATTATAACATTTTAATACAAATGTATAAATGTGTACATCAGACATGAGTCTTCTCTGAAGGGACGTAAAGGGTTTTTGTCTCCAACATGCTCAATTGCATCGCCTATTTGTTATTCAAGTATAAATATTTTCAATTATATTTAAATATTATATATTTTATGATAAGATATAATTATCCTTAATTAATAACTTGCACCAATTTCTTTTATACATATTCTCTTAATTATTGATTGTGTGTATTGCCATTGTGTGCAGAATTCTGTAGCATATTAGTGATGGACTCATGCAAATTGAAACGAGATTATTGAAAATTGAGATATAGGAAGCAAATTCTCCAATTATTATATATTTAGGAAGTTAAATTCATGAATGTTTCTTTTATACACAACATAAATTTCTACTGTCCTTACTGCGATGAAAAATATTGGGAGGGCTTTGTTCATCAGTGGTGAATTCTTCCAACGGTTTTCGCCAATGTAGTCTATTAGACCGCTTCTTAGAGCTCTAATACTGTATTGAATCATTCTGTATTAGTTGATTTAATTTTCCATATAGAGATGGCGCGTTATTGCTTTGTATTAATATATAATTATATTGAATTGAGATCATATTTTTAAACTATAGTTTTTAAAATATAGTTTTGAATATCCTTTTTTAAATTTAATTTTCTAGAAAAATTTGGCTTGGTTTTGATCGAAGCAAAATATGAAGCAATCATTCTAAGACAAAACAATGGCCAATGTTTTACTTTGAGATTCAATCAAAAGCTGGCATTTAAAATATGATATTCTCAGATGTTCAAAAGTATGGAAAAATTAAAAGAATGACGATTTTTTTATGGTACAGGAAACAGCAGTTGGTTCAATTAAATCCACGGGCAGATTAATTTCTTTAATCAGTGTTCATTTATTATTTAATTAATTGTTCACTGACAATATTATTAAAGGTAATTTGCATATATATTACATATTGGACCAAATAATATGTGAATATAAAAGAAAGAAAATTCAACACTTGATTATATATTTAATGATAACTCCGCCTTTGCCGGTCCCAAGTCCAGATGAAAAAGGAGGAAGGGGAGCAGTAACAAGCTTGCTAAAAAGCTTGCTCAGCTGGCCTGGCTGATAGTACCCTGTAAGGGCTTCTAATTCAGGGATACAGGATGTCTGTACTCTATGTTGATATGTTTCTATTATAGGTTGAAGATTAATAGTAAAAGTTATTTTATAATAAATTGCACTTCATATATTTAGATATCTTTAAAGATAAATGAAAGATACGCCATTTTATGCTACTATAATTAGTTTATTATTTTACAATTCTTGCACACGTGCACATCCAATTACAAACCTTTTTTTACAAGATGATGATAAAAACGTTCGTTTCGAATCAAAACAGAGTAAAGTAATAATAAATCACTGATATATTATCTTTAAACAAAACAGATCAGATCACATGTTAGGAACGGCTGTACATGGCATCTGTTCCTCATGTCAGAGGCGGCCATTACATATTGGAGCAAAGTCAGTGGCCTGCTACTGAGTAGTGCTCCCAGTCTTAATGACAGACGTATTCTACATCACCAGAAGAAGAAGAAGATATTTAATGATAATGTTTCTACAATCATGTAAAGGAGAATACCCATTTTATAAATATTGCTATAAGCGATAGTTAGACAAATTTTTATCTATCAATTATTTTTGGTATCATTTTGGTCCTTAATTTTCCATATAAGTGTATTTGTATAGCTGTTGTATACAATAATAACAAATGGAACGTATATGCCATTTAGAGCAATTGATTATTGTTATTTTAAAAATAAAAATTACCTATGGCCTGGAAATACTATATAGTTTTACCATACTGGCGAAACCGCTGGGAGAGTTCACTAATGATGAGCCAGGCCCTCCCAATATTTGTCTCATTGCAGTAAGGACATTAGAAAATTATTCTAAAGTTTCCTATTCAAACTGAATGTTATCAATGATCCAACATGTGAATGCCGCTTAGATGTTGAATCACCAGAGCATCTTCTTTTAACTTGCCCTCTGACTAATCAAATTGTATGCAGATACTTTGAAACATTACCAAATTGCCTTAGTGTATATACTCAATCTTATGAGAACTTTGTTAAGTTTAGAACTATTTGTACAATAATTTACAAAACAATACTAATCCATCGTGTAAATAATTAATCATATATATGTAAATAATACTAGCACAGCACAATAGTCCTTTGGACTTCGTGCTTTTTGTAACAATAATAAAAAAAAAAGAAAATTATTTTATTAAAAAAAAAAAAAGAAAATAGCACTTTTTATTCTTAAATAAGTAAGTATTCTTAAGTACAAATATATTTCCTCAAAAAACTTATAGTTTAAAATACATCTTTATAAAAACACATCGTTTAAACAGTTTGATACATTGTTAATACACCTTGATTGAATTTTTCTAAAACGCAACATTTCATATTTTTTTAAATGTACGAAAAAGCTATTTCTACAAATCTTATACCTAGCGCAATGAATCAAAATGAGAAAACCTTTTAAAAATTTTATTCATTGCAGAGTACAAGGTCTGTAGAACTACCTTATAATCATATACAATGTATACATATGTATGTTTGTATACAATCTTATACCATATGTATATATTAAAAATAAAATTTGTAAGTACAAAGTCGAACTGCTTTTCACATTGTGTAGATATGTGATGTACTTACAGTAAAAGCAGTCGCCTACTTCTACCCACCATGATTATCATGGCCTGTACCACGTGTACTAGGGATAAGAAAAAAAAATATATAATAAAAATAAAAGTAATTTTAAAATTTAATTGCCATCTATATTGGTAAAATTTGTAACAATAAATTTTGGCAATATGTCTTTGTAGAAATATTTGTTGATATATGTGAAAAGAAACACATTGTCAAAATTTATTGTTGTAAATTCTAAAGAAAAAAGTAATGTTAGAAATTATTTCTAAATTATAGAGATAGATGGCGCAATTTGACATCTAGATAGATTCGTTTATTACAACAGAAAGTCATAGGTACAACTACCTCACAAACAACACCAGAAACAGATAAAAGGACAAGAAAAAAAGAAGGTTTTTTAACACTACAGATTCACTTAGGGAAGGGAAATCTTCCAAGAAGAAAGAAAAAAATCCATTTGGTTGTCCGCATCCATCTTGACCTGTTAGCACCTCTCACCCTCCAGCGCCTCGGGAAGGGATTTGTCCTTAATCCCCTGAAGAGCAGTCTCGACGATGTCGCGTTTGTCAACGTGTCCTCCCCGATTGCTAAACGAGAGGCTTAGGTTTGTGTGTACACTTCCTTCTTTCTTACTTTGATTCCATACAAGTATTTTATTCCTTTTTTGTTTTGTTTTGCAGGATGATAGAGTAATTCTACGTCAAAATATTGCTTATGAAGACAGTTTGCCATTCTTCAAATTAAAGAAACTTCGGCCAGTAAATATATTTACGAGTACTCCATATGTTTTATTGGGAAAAAGTAGTGAAAAGTAAGACCCCAATGCATTGGATTATCGCATATTCTGGAGAACAGCACAGTCAAAAGACGTAACACAGAAGAGAAAACCAATTTGAGGAAATATTGATGTTATTCTCGACTTTCTGCAAATAACTGTTATGTTTACTTCTATTTGCTCATGTGTGAGAATCCTGTATGTAATGAGTGTCTCTAATTAAGTATTTTTGTTGTTGTTCACGAGGAATAATCATCTATTAAATTTCTTAATTAAAGAGAATAGATTTTGGGTGACATGTTATTGGTGGATAAGTCGCATTGCTCTTCTACTGGCTGAAGAGAAAGACTCCAAGATATATAACTACTAGACGAATGACCCGGCTTCGCCCGAGAATTCCCCCGAATGCAATTTACTTCATACTGAAATAACATCAATAATAAATGGTAGAAGTGCCATAGAATAGCAATACGGGTTTATAAAAAGCGACATGCTAAATTTGGTACCAATTGGTTCAGTAGTTTTTGAGTTTATCGCGAAACAGACAACAGACATTGACTTTTATATATATGATAATAATATAAATGAGTTTTAAAATTGTAAAAAAAAAAAATAAATAAATGCATCGGCCGGGAATCGAACCTGGGCTGCCCGCGTGGCAGGCGAGAATTCTACCACTGAACCACCGATGCTTATAAGAAATGGCCATATTTGGGTATTTATTCCATTCACAAAAGCAAACGATGACAGAATTGATTGTTGATGACTCTGATACTTGTATATAGAATATATTGTTGATATTCCGGAATATTTATACGATAGAATACTCTTGTGATTTGCATATAACTTTGGTATTGTCTATGTTAATTGTCATCTACCTATATAGCGCGGCCTTGTTGGATTGTTTGGTGGGCTAGTGGTTAAGTGAACAGGGCAGGCCGGGGTGAGATGCAGATGTACATATAGTTTGTTCTTTTGTCCTTCTTTTATACCTTTAGGTAATAAAGGATATTTCTCTTCCTCCCCCCCCCCCACGACTCCATATTTTTCAACATATATACTTCAGTCGAACATTGTGTTCGAAAGCTTGCTATTTATCCACCAATAAAAGACACGTGTCAAATTATATTGACAAATATTTGCACGCTTTTCTTATCCTATTTCTTTAGTGCGAAGAACGTTGTTTTTATCAGATAAGTAAACCGATCTCTCAAGCATTCTAATTGGACGAATGTGGCCATGTTTGTATATAAAGGGAGTTTAAGGAAATGCGTGAGGGCCAGTGTGGTCAAAAGTTTTGTGTAGAGACGCTTATAATGTTCTCTTCGTATTTTTTATCCGTGTCTGGTGATCTCTTCGCATTCCCTGCGTAACCCCGGTCCGATCCCTACCTAAGCAGCAATAAAGATAAGTACTGTTTTTTTTTAAATTTTATTTAACCAAATTGTATGTTTATTTTTCTCTTTTTTTTGTGTGTTGTACTTTTGAGTGTATGCTTTTGTGTTTTTAGTTACTATTACTTTAGGCCCTAGTCTATTGCATTTTGTGTTGACCCGTAGTAAGTAACTTTTGTCACACGCACCAATCAGGCTAGATCTACAGATGGAGACCTACTGGCGATTTTCCACCAAACTCTGCAGCGGTGGCAGAGGCGTCATGTACATTATATATAGTTGTATATATATGTTATATAAAAATATTATTTCATTAAAAAATATATTTCATGGATTCAAATATTCTGTTTAAATCTACCACCAGATGTCGGGACTTTCCCTATATAAAACCGATTGTTGTTGTTTCCCGATGGCCGGCTCAAACATGTTTGTAAATATGTAAATAATCTTTTGTTTTCCTTGTTCTACTCGCTATAAGCCAGGCAGTACTTTTATCAAATTATGTTTTTATATATTCCATAAGTTCAATTAAAGCAATATCTGATCAAAAATACAACAGATAATCTCTTTTCTATTTATATAATATACACCTACCCCCGATTTACACGGTAATTGTTTTACACGTTTTCGCTTTTACACGGTTTTCCAAATAAGTTTTTTTTTGTTTTATCGCACTATACTAAATGCTACTGTGATTGAACACATGCGCTGTGTACACATCTCACGAGGAATCCCAAGCTTATGTGCTGACTACATATTTTAACCTGTCAATGCATTTTTTTTTATTTCTGTGTACACCTATCCCCCGATTTACACGTTTTTCTCAGGAACCTATCTACCGTGTAAATCGGGGAATATGATATATTATTTACAATAATAATGCATACTGTACTCTTGCATGTATTGACAAATTGCCAATAAAATCATGTTAATTGTCATTGCCTATTCTATTTATTAACGTATGATCTACATGTGTGGATATGTGATGAGCTTACACTGTAAAGGTAATCCCTACTATCCACCATGATGATAATAGCCTATACCACGCGTGCTAGGAATAATAAGGGAGTTAGGGAGATATCTTGCCACTATGATTCCTTTCCACACCTGTAAACTTCCATCTTCTTCCTTTCTATTTAAAAAATGCTCGTTTCTGCTTGGCGCGTGGGTAGTAAACAATGAAGAATCCATATTCTTATTTTCCATAGGATCATTCAAATAATAATCTGTATATATTTATCATGTGTATATAATCTTTCTCCATTTTTACCCCTTTGTATATTTCCCACTTTCATAGGTTTCTCCGTCTTGTAACCCCAAGGAGAATCCTCTGTAAGACCTGTGTGTCTTAATAAAGATTTTTTTGTGTGTGTGTGTGAGTAAACAATGAAGCGGGTACTAAAGGTATTAAGGAATTATCACGCCACATGTATATCATAATTAGAACTATTTAGCGCCTTTTTTATTTTCTTTTTTTTTTCATCGCAGCAAGGGCGATGTGAAGTTGTCTTATTTGTAAAAAAAAATTAAATAAAATAATTAAAATAAAAAAAAATCGTGTTAAATGCCTTCAATTATCACTACAAGTTTTATCAACTTAGTTTTTAATGAGTTTCAAAATATAAAGTTTCGTTCAAAGTGAAAAAATATTGCCTTGATAATAATAACCTTTAAAAAATGATCATTAAAAAAAAAACGAATATAAATTTTATTTTTCTACGCGATCAAATCGATGTCCTTGCGTGTGTGTGCACCAAGGCAAAAAATAAGAAGTAAAAAAATGGAAAGAAATCATTCCAATATTCAAATCTTAAAATACAAAACGATATTTTATTGAAATTCTAGAAATATTCTTCATAAAAAAAAGGAGAGAGAAAATCTACTGATAATAATGGCTTCAATAAAGATATAAATGGCTATTTTGAGAAAGAATCTTTGCTTTCTAATGTCGATATAGAAGGGAAATCTCGGTCTAGAATTTCATTTGCATATCCAACATTTAGGGATGACTATCGCAGAGAGAAGGGGACGCTAGGAAATCAATTTCTCCCCCCCTTTCCACTGATTGATGGATGGTACGCGATGCCACTTTCATTTTAATAGTCAGCCCTTTGGCAACAGGCGCGAGTCAAATTTCAATTTAACACTGAATTTAAAAGTCGTTGACTCGATCTATTTTTATCTTCTGGTTCATTTTAGTTCGACCTAGGTATCATCTGTCAATAGAATTTTTGGACGAATATTTAGCTGTTCGAATATTGACAGAGTTTTTTTAAAATTCAATTGCCATCTATCTCGATAAAAGTTGTAACAATTAAATTTACTGGCAATGTGTTTATTTTTGACAATATTATTAAATATTATCTCTACATACCTTACTGCAATGATAAAAGTTATTGAATGAGAGGGCTTGGCTCATCAGTGGTGAACCCTCTCTAATTTGGCGAAACTGCTAAGAGAGTTCATCAGGACCTCCAGGAAGAAGTTTATTTTTTTTAAAGAAACCTTTCTCTGGAGACCTAATGTGTATCATATATTTTTCAGAGTTGTTGTCTAAATCCAGATATACATGCTAAAAGGTACAACTTCCTTAAGTTTTGTCTATGAGTGTATTTGTAATGAGTTTTTTTATTGGATATCTAAAAGGGGCAAGCCTTCGTGCACATGCTCTTTAACAGCTAATCTATAATCGTGAGAGATATTTAGAGAATAAAATTTGAAGTTATAAATAAAGAAGATTGATTAACATATGAGGTTAAGAATGGTTATGGAACCTGTGTCAATGATACTGGCGAAGAATGCGCTTAAACTGATAGAATAGGTACAATCCTCTGATGATGCCATTGCATTCTTGAGATATTGTGATAGAGAATAATGAATCAAGTAATAAAATAGAAACAGATTCAAATTTATACTCGCTATTTCTAATTTGATACAATGAGAATCACCTTGCTTGCTTAATAGTATTGATTATTATGATGTATTAGCGTGCCATCTGTTATGAAAATTCGAAACTATTATAGACGCGTATGATTCTTTTTGAAAATTTAAACAATTTCGACTGACCTTATTGCAAAGGAAAAAATAATGGGAGGGCCTTGTTCATCAGTGGTGAACACTTCCAGCGGTTTCACCAGTTTAATCTACCATACCGCTGTTATATTACATATTTCGACCTGGTTTCAGCTGGCCCGGCTGATAGTACCCTGTAGGGCTCCTAATATAGGGATACACGATGAGCAGTATTTGTACTCCATGTTAGGAGCGGCTGCACATGGCATCTGTTCCTCATGTCAGAGGCGGCCATTTCTTTTGGAGCTAAGTCGGCCTGCCACTGAGTAGTGCTCCCAGTATTAATGACAAAGGCAGACGCATTCTACTCCACCCAATCATGATGGTTCTCAATTGACACCCTAATATGATTGAGTGGAGATAAGAAAGAAGAAGAATACATATTTCGATTTTCCTTTTATAGTGATACTGATGCTAGAATCTTGGAATGGATATTTTAGATGAACTATGGACATTATAGATTATAAATAAATCTTGAAAAGCAATTTCACCAATTTTATTTTATCAATAAATTGTTAAATCTTTATTTAAAATTGAACAACTTATCGTCATCACTACCGTGACAATATGAAAGGTTCTAAGAGTAAATATGGTATTCCTTATGGATATCTTGGTATCTACCTTCTTCCATAAATACAAGAGACTACTGATAGAGTATTTCATATAGGAACCTGAGATTGAAACTGATTTATTACAATGTCCATATAAGATTATATAATATTAAATACAGAATAAATATAAATATGAATAAATATAATTATATAATGATAAATACATGAATAAATAGATATAAATTTCTGAGATTCCATCCTTCAGTCCTGCGTATAAGGGCAGAATCGTCCAATACAGTATTAGAGCTCTGAGAAGCGGTCTGGTGGATTAAATTGGCGACACCACTGATGAACCAAGCCCTCTCAATATATTTTTTCATCGCAGTAAGGGCAGTAGAAGTTTGTATTATGTATAAAAGAAACATTCGTGCTTTTAAATCCTTTCATTTTCTATATATCAATATATAAAGTAATTGATAAATATACATATATATAATATATACAAGGTCTTCATTGGTGGTGCCCACCGCGGGAAAGAATATATGAAGAATGGAACAGTAACAACAGGAGATTTATATATACTATGTTGTCAGTACATTCATCTCAAAAATCATTAGAACAAGTTAAATAAACACTACCAATATTTCTGGTCTTATATGTTCAACAATGCTCTTATTTTGAATTAAAATAATGCGACAGGTATCTGGAGATGATATTCATTTTCTTAGTGCATTCTCACAAGCTTTTGGGCATTTGTCCGCTCTTCTACAGGAGTACAAAACGAACAATAATATGACGGGAGAGGCGACCTTTGTCTCTTTAAATCAATATCCTCCCGGCAAAATTTCCATCTATATTTTAGCCATAGATTTGGCCCAGCCACTTTGCCAGCTAAACATCTCTTTGGCAGATTGTCAAGATTCCATTAGATCCCGTGTAGATCTCATGGAATATAGTCCGCCCTAGACTGACGAGGGCCATTAGCCCGAAACCATGGTCTCTAGGTGGACGCTTTTCAGTTTGCCAAAGCTGGTGTTGTGGCTTTGTCACCGACCCGAGACAGCTAGTTTGCGGTGACGGTCAATAGATGGCGTCTGGTTTTGACGTCTATTTTGACGGGAGAGGCGACCTTTGTCTCTTTAAAAAAATTTCCATCAATATGAATGCCGTTAGACTAGCACTAACTAGTACAGTTAGTATCTAACGGCGTTTATTATTATTCGTTTTTGTGCTCCTGTAGAAGAGCGGAAATAACCCGAAAGCGCTTGAGAATGCAATAATAAATAAAAAGAAACACATCTTCAGAAACCTGTCGCATTATTTTAATTTATATCCAAGAGTTTCACATCTACTATACACAGTGTGGCAAATAATTTTTAAGACTCGCGCTAGATAAAAGCCAATATCAGAGCCAGTTATGAAATTGCGCATGCGTATATATATTCGAAGCCTTATCTAGCGCGTGGCTTTGTTTCAGCCATTTTGGTTAACTCTTTAAAACCATACAGGCGATTTTTGAAAAGTAAAAATTTTTGTTCGTCGGAATTCTGAGATGGAACAGAGAGCGGTCATTAAATTTAATGCAAAACTTGGTAGAAGTGCATCGGAAACATATATTTTGATGAAGCAAGTTTATGGTACGTTATGTTTGAGTAAATCAAATGTTTTCATTTGGCACAAACGTTTTTCGGATGGAAGAAATACGCTAGAAGATGATAGACATACTGGACGACCAAGTTCTTCGAAGACACCAGAAAGTATAGAAAAAGTGCGAGAACTTGTTGCAAACAATCGCAGTGCATACCTGAGAATGATGGCAGAGGTTTTACACATCAACAAAGAAACGATTCGAACCATTCTGCATGAAGATTTGGGTAAAACTAAAGTCTGTGCTAAATTTGTTCCACACACTTTAACGGGCGAGCAGAAATCATTGAGAATTGCACATTGCAGGGACATCATTTCTACCTATGAAAATGATTCAAACTTCCTGAAATCAATTGATACGGGTGATGAAACATGGTGTTTTCAGTATGACCCAAAGATAAAGCGCCAAAGTGCCGAATGGAAGTCAAAAAACTCCCCAGAAGCCAAAAAAAAAAAAAAAAAACGCGAAAAGTGCCATCAAAAATCAAAACAATGCTGAATACCTTTTTCGATAGTAGAGGTATTATCCACAAAGAATTTGTTCCCGCTGGACAAACCATTACTGGAGAGTATTATTTAAACGTTTTGAAACGTTTGATTGCCAGAATTCGTCGCATTTGTCCAGAATATCGCGATGAAGACAGTTGGTGTTTGCTGCATGATAATGCACCGAGTCACTCCTCACTCATTGTTCGTCGATTTTTGGCCAAAAATAACGTCTGTGTGTTGAATCATCCTCCGTACTCGCCTGATTTAGCACCATGTGACTTTTATTTATTCCCAAAAATAAAATTGAAGTTAAAAGGTTGTTTTTTTTATGATATCCCGACCATCCAGACAGCGGCGTCGAGCACTTTGGAGGCGATTCCTCAAAGTGGCCTGCAAGAGGCATTTAATTCCTTATTAAATCATTGTAACATATGTATTGAATCCGGAGGGGATTATTTTGAATAAAAAATAGTAGAAATTGAATTATCTTGTTTCTGTTTTATTTTACAAACCCATTCTTAAAAATTATTTGCCACACTGTGTATAATCCTTTTATTCATAACTTCAGATCCCTCGCTTAAAAAATTCACGATAGTAGATTGGCCTTTTCAAAGATATCGTTAAATACAAGACATCCATTCAAAATAGTTTTGATTTTATTGATAAATGCTTTTTATCGAATGTTCCGCGTCAATCTAGTTACGCAAAAAGCATTTTAAGGTTACCATAAGTGTAGTCCCTGGATACAACAAAAATAGACAGTTTGAACGTGGAATATTGCAGAAAATTACATATGCAAATATAAGGATTTTTACTTGAATAGTTAAAGAGACAAGTTCAACGATAATTTTGTCACTCTTCAACTTTCTTTTATAGCCATATAACGATAATTTTGTCACTATTCAACCTTCTTTTATAGCCATATAATGATAATCTTTTCACTATTCAACCTTCCTTTATAGCTAATATAATGATATTTTTTTCACTATTCAACCTTCCTTTATAGCCAATATAACGATAATTTTTCCACTATTCAACCTTTTTTTTTATAGATAATAATGATAATTTTGGCTGAAATATTATTCCCAATCACGAGTAGTTGGTGATAGAAAATTTCCTATTTTGACTTCACTCCACTTCTACCTGAGATTAACAAGATGGTATTAATGAACGGAACAAGTATGGGATGTATAAAATGGATTTTTTATTTGCACAGCACAGGAGGTGTTAGAAATGCAACTTCTTTGTCCCCTGGACTTTATTTACGGCGTTTTAAATTTAGACTGATGGAAATACCGGGGTGGGAGATTACTGCATGGCCTTCCTCCTGTGACAATACCTTGTCGGGATGGGGACCTCTTAGGGATAAGTCCCTCAGCAATAGAATTCCCTCACACTCGAATCCTGATCGCGAAATTCCCTGGGTAAACTTACGCTGTGGTAGTTTTTAAGACTTTCTATAAACTCTGGTATTGTTAAATACTACACACTGAATTGATAGCTTGATTACTACTGAATTGATAGCCCGCACATAAATACTACTTAATTGATAGCTCGCACATATATACTTCTGAATTGATAGATTAAATTTTACTAAATTATAGAATAAATATTACTGAATTAATTGGTTAAATAGTACTGAATTGAAAGCTCAAGTAATAATGAATTCTGATAGCTTGAATACTGCTGAATTGTGAATACTACTCAATTGATAAGTTCAATACATTAATATTAAATCGATGGCTTAAAATATACTGAATTGATAGCTTAAATATTACTGAATTGATATCGTAAATGCTACAGAGAATTGATAGCTTGAAAACATTACTCAATTGTTGGCTTAAAAACTACTGAAGTGATAGCTTAAATACTACTGAATTAATATCTTAAATGATACAGAGAATTGATAGCTTGAAAACATTACTTAATTGTTGGCTTAAAAACTACTGAATTGATAGCTTAAATATTACTGAATTGATATCTTAAATGCTACAGAGAATTGATAGCTTGAAAACATTACTCAATTGTTGGCTTAAAAACTACTGAAGTGATAGCTTAAATACTACTGAATTAATATCTTAAATGCTACAGAGAATTGATAGCTTGAAAACATTACTTAATTGTTGGCTTAAAAACTACTGAATTGATAGCTTAAATACTACTGAATTAATATCTTAAATGCTACAGAATTGATAGCTTGAAAACATTACTTAATTGCTGGCTTAAAAACTACTGAATTGATAGCTTAAATACTACTGAATTGATATCTTAAATGCTACAGAGAATTGATAGCTTGAAAACATTACTTAATTGTTGGCTTAAAAACTACTGAATTGATAGCTTAAATACTACTGAATTGATATATTAAATGCTACAGAATTGATAGCTTGAAAACATTACTTAATTGTTGGCTTAAAAACTACGGAATTGATAGCTTAAATATTATTGAATTGATATCTTTAATACTACAGAATTGATAGCTTGAAAACATTACTTAATTGTTGGCTTAAAAACTACTGAATTGATAGCTTAAATACTACTGAATTGATATATTAAATGCTACAGAGAGAATTGATAGCTTGAAAACATTACTTAATTGTTAGCTTAAAAACTACTGAATTGATAGCTTAAATATTACTGAATTGATATCTTAAATGCTACAGAATTGATAGTTTGAAAACATTACTTAATTGTTAGCTTAAAAACTACTGAATTGATAGCTTAAATACTACTGAATTGATAGCTTAAATACTACTGAATTGATATCTTAAATGCTACAGAGAGAATTGATAGCTTGAAAACATTACTTAATTGTTGGCTTAAAAACTACTGAATTGATAGCTTAAATACTACTGAATTGATATCTTAAATGCTACAGAGAGAATTGATAGCTTGAAAACATTACTTAATTGTTGGCTTAAAAACTACTGAATTGATAGCTTAAATATCACTGAATTGATATCTTAAATGCTACAGAATTGATAGTTTGAAAACATTACTTAATTGTTAGCTTAAAAACTACTGAATTGATAGCTTAAATATAACAAGGGTCTCACTGCTTTGTTCTTATGCATACCTCTGGTGAATCCTGTATAGGGTCAGTGACCCTAAATAAAGGCTTTTTTGTTGTTTTTTGATAGCTTAAATATTACTGAATTGATATCTTAAATGCTACACAATTGATAGCTTAAATACATTACTAAAAATTGAGATCTCAAATGCTACTGAATTGATAGCTTAAATATATGCTACTGAAATGATAGTTTGAATGTACGTGTGATACTGAATTTTTATAGTTGAATACTACCGAATTAGTAATATAATAAAATACTATCAGTCTCAATACATAACATATACTAATATTTTAGGCAAAAAACCGTTTTGTTTTAGATTTTGATAATTAAAAAGAGACAGAATTTTCTCTACTAGTGAAAGTATATTACAAATGGGGAGGGTTATGAAGTTTTAACATGGAAATATGCCTGGAAAGGACACATTTGCCACAAAATAGATATGTGCGCATACCCCCGTCTCTCCAAACTAGCAGACCCGGGGTCTGTAACCTATTACAACAGCTTTGTCACAATAAGACTGTCCAAAATGGAGATATTACTTTGTGGCTAGGGTCTTCGTTAATCCAAGTCAAGTTTTGATGTTCATTAGATCCACAAAGGATTAGTAAAATATTCAGAATTTTACAAAGAGATTTCTAACTGAGAATGCTTTCAATTTTATGGAAAAATTATAGATGGGAATTTTGTGCTAGGAAAAGAAAAATAGATCTCCATAAATGGGACACATTTTCAATCAAAATAGTCACATAAACGATGTGCAATCTCTAGCTAAGAGGAGATGATCTCATCTCAGAATAACGCGATACGTTCGACCATGTGTAGAAAGGAAGGTAAGTAGAGGTCACGACACTTACCTCTTCTCTGAATTTCTTGATGTTGTCTCCTTTCTGGAACGGCATGTCGATGTTAGGGATGTTGAGAGAGGAAATGTTGGAGCGGTTTACTTACCTTGCCGATGATACTGCCAACCTCCTGCACATCCATATCTCTGTTAACATCAGTACATCTCACATAGTAGTCACCATTTATAAACTTATATATATATGTTATATTAAAATATTATTTTATTTAAAATTATATTTCATAAATTCAAATACTCTGTTAAATCGACCGCCAGAGGTCACGCTTCCCCTATAAAAAATTATTGTTGTTGTTTCCCGATGGCCGGCTCAAACCTTTCGTAGATTATGTAAATAAGTTTTTAATTTATTTTCTTACGCCTTAAGCCAGGCAGTACTTTTATCAAATTATGTTTTTTTTTTAATATTCCATAAGCTCAATTAAAGCACTTTCTAATCTTTACTATTTTTATTATAATTTCATGATATTAACCACGACTGCATTACCATAAAATAATCCTCAAGATGATCAAAAATCAAGCAGAAAATCTCATTATTTTTATTTATAATATGTATATTAAAAATGAAAAGGCATATCCTGACCAGGAACACGTGTGCTTTACAGTTGGCAGAGTGCCATCTGGTGAAACAGAAATAAACTAAACATTGATTTTGCCTGTTCTCTGATATTTGGCCAACCCAATTTCTTGATAAATCAAGAAAAGCAATCCACGAACGCGTTTCGCGCTGTTGGCGCTCGTCAGCGTGGAATAGGCTGTACCACTTCGACCAAAAATATATTTGGTCCCAGAGGCTTCTTGAGAAACCAAGAAATGGGTATTTAAAGATATATAAAGAAGATACGGGGATATTTATTTCGACAGATGGTGCAAGCCATCAACAACCTTTAGTTGCACAATCAGGAGATGCCCTTTTCTTAATTTATTCATCTGATCTTCCAGTAAAATTTCACTTTTGTACTATTTTTTCCACTTTGTTTAACTAGAAGAGATTGTATAAAAAATATCAACGCGCCACACTATATTAAATTGGAAACAATACATTAGATGCGCATGGGCAGGAGAAATTGGTAGAAAATCTAAACCGAAAGTTAACTTGTCTTGAAGTCCACTTTATTAGAATAAAATAAGGCAATAAAATACATTAGGAGAGATCACTAAAACATGACTACTCCTGAAGTAAATACAAGAATCCGACAATGGTCTATGATTGGAGTTTTTGTTTAAGTCCAGAGACATTTCAGCCACTGTAATTCACTCGAAGCTAAAGTCTGTTTATGGTAATGAAGCCATGGATAGAAGCAAAATACAAAGATGGATTATTGTAAACAAGAAAAATAATAAAAAAATAACGTCTCATATATATGTTGTATTGAAATATTTTATTTAAAAATATTATATATTAAAATGTTATTTTATTTAAAATTATAATTTCATAGATATAAATACTCTGTTTTAATCGACCGCCAGAGGTCACGCTTATATTATAAATACTCATTGTTGTTCTTCCCCGTGGGCCGACCCAAAACTTTGTAATTATGTAAATACGCTTTTCATTTTTTTTATTCTTACGCCTTAAGCCAGGCAGTACTTTTAACAAATTATGTTTATCCTAAAGCTCAATTAAAGCAATATCTTATCAAAACTATTTTTATTCTTTCAATATTTATGCCACGACTGCATCACCAATACCATTTAGTACTAAAAAGAACCAACAAATACCACCATAGCATAATCATCAATATGATCCAAAACAACAGAATTAATATCTTTTTTTTTTTAAATATAATATTAGTCGACAGGATATTTACCTGTTTGTTTCAAAATGACTAAAGCAAAAATTTTCAAATTCAACTATGCAAATTCTTCAAATAAAAATAGTTCATTCACTAATATTCAAATTCTTCTTCAATCAAAAATGATCCTCTCCAATCAAAAATAGAAATTTCACCTACAAAAATAGCTCATTTCAACCAAAAATAGCCTTCTCCACGAACAAACATAGCCATCTCCAAGAAAACATAGCCTCTACAATCAAACATCTCCAACGCCTACCAGCTCAGAATATCTCCTTCTCCCTTCCATCTCCAGCCATCACATCTTCCGCCCAACACCAGCCATCTCCCGAGAATTCAACTCCAGCCGGAATCATCCATTTCAAGGTACTTTGTATTAAACATTTTGCGCAGTTACCTTTAGTTTAACTTTTTAATTCTCATTCATATTTACAATAGTTTACAATCACTTTTTTATATTTATTTCATTTTTATTAAATCATTCTTAGATATCAATTTTGCCATAGCTGTTTTTGCCTTTCAAATAGTACAACTTTTAATTCTTTTAAACCTTATTTTGCTCTCCATAATTGTACCTAAATATAATATTTCTAAGTCCATATTTTTACTTTTAAACCTTTGCAATTTAAGCTAAACCATTTACAAATTTCATTTTTTAAAATTCTATATGTAAAACAGTCGGCCGGGAGGACAACAACAAAATAACATTACCTATTTCCCACACTTCAATATTTAATTATACTATCTTTAGCATTTTTAGAAATCATATTTCTACTATATTGTTTCGTTAATGATCACAATAGCTTATAGTTTCACATTTCTATCATATATTTGAAATTCACAAACTTTTAATATTTTGATATTTTCTTATTTAATCTTATTTCTTAATATGTTATTATTTTAGAAATTTTCATCTTTACCCCCATTACTTATTTCCTGTGTAAATATCTGAGAGCGTACCTAGCCAATATGTAAATTTAGCGAGACCAACATATGTAAATTTTAACTTTTGTTTTTGTTCACCTTGATTCTTTTTTTCAATGCCCATTCTTTGTTCTTACCATTGCTTTTTTAAATCTTTACATGTTCATTCCTTATTTGCACATTTTCCTTTTTGTACATAATTAAACTTTGCCTTCAACTTTTTGATTTTTTCATAAAAGCCTTTTATCATCAAATGTTTTTAGCATTGCCATATATCTTTTGCCAATTATTTTTCATATTGTTTTTTTCAATGTTCTTCATATATATATTTTTTTCATATCATGCTTTTGTAATGATCATTCATTTTATTTTCTTCCTCATTAATAATATATGTGAACCATTTTCTCATGTTTTTCCCAATCTATTGGCTCACAACAAGCCAATATGATCAAGGGATATCATCCTTTTATTTCTAACTTGTAATTATAATTCATTTTATTTTCCTTCCTCATTCTTAATATTATATGTATCACTTTGCCATTTCCAATCTATTGGCTCACAACAAGCCAATATGATCATGGAATATCACCTTTTTATTTCTCAACTTTTAATAATCATGCATTTTATTTTCTTTCTTCATTCTTATTATCATGTGTCAATTTTATTATTTATCTTCCCTATCTATTGGTTCACAATAAGCCAATACGATTGTGGAAGATCAATTTATTTTTTCTCTTGACCACATTTTCACTCTTCACCACAATTTTCAATCAACCACATTTTCACTCTTCACCACATTTTTGTTATCATTATTCACATTATCATTTTTGTACTTTCCTGTCTATTGGTTACCATCCCAAAACCAATATGATAAGTGAATATCACCTCACCTTTTCTTTCTTTAAATCATTTAATATATTTTTTAAAGCTATATTTTTATCACTTTACTCTTAATTAACCCATATTGTTTTCTTCACAGGGGGGAAATGTTGTATTGAAATATTTTATTTAAAAATATTATATATTAAAATGTTATTTTATTTAAAATTATAATTTCATAGATATAAATACTCTGTTTTAATCGACCGCCAGAGGTCACGCTTATATTATAAATACTCATTGTTGTTCTTCCCCGTGGGCCGACCCAAAACTTTGTAATTATGTAAATACGCTTTTCATTTTTTTTATTCTTACGCCTTAAGCCAGGCAGTACTTTTAACAAATTATGTTTATCCTAAAGCTCAATTAAAGCAATATCTTATCAAAACTATTTTTATTCTTTCAATATTTATGCCACGACTGCATCACCAATACCATTTAGTACTAAAAAGAACCAACAAATACCACCATAGCATAATCATCAATATGATCCAAAAAAAAAAAACAGAAAATCTTATATTTTATTTTAAAAATATAATATATATATATTTAATTAAAAAGGCATATATTGGATCAAAATATCATTTATTTTACCAATATTTCAGTTGGCTGAACACCAACCTTTATCAAGGTATTATAACATTAATGTGTGGTATACATGTGGTACACATTACTATGCCTTTTTAATTAAAGATTTATTTATGGATTGCTCTATTTTCAATATATATGCGACGTTCTTCTTTATTTTAAAATTATTCTTTTATATATTTAATATTATAAATTCAAATTGGTGGTAGGTCATTTATATAATTTTATTCTACATATTGTAAATCCCGCTAATTGCCAAAATTTCAATTTGTTCACTTTAATGTCCATTGCTATAAATATGTAATAATGTTTTCATACAGGTCAATTTTATTATTATTATATATTAATAAATTATAAATTAAATTTTATTGCCATCTATCGCTAAAATTTTACACAAATAAATTTACTGGCAATGCGTTTCTTTTAAATATCATCAAATATTATCTCTACAGACCTTACTGCAATGATGTGAGTTATTGAATGAGAGGGCTTGGCTCATCAGTAGTGAACCGCTGGCGAAACCGCTGAGAGGGTTCACTACTGATGAGCCAAGCCCTCTCATTCAATAACTCATATCATTGCAGTAAGGTCTGTAGAGATAATATTTATGATATTTAAAAGAAACGCATTGCCAGTAAATTTATTTGTGTAAAATTTTATTAATAAATTATATAATATTATTGATCAATTATTATCATTTACATAGTGTGTATTATTTACATATATATATATGAAAAAACAAGAGAAAAATAAAAGATAAGTGGGGCAGGTGTTAATATTAAAAACAAAGTAGGCATATCCTGACCAGGAGCACATGTGCTCAATCAACGAATAGTTGATTTCTGTTCCACCAGATGGCGCTCTGCCTTCTGAAAAGCACATGTTCTCCAGGTCACGATATGCCTACTTTGTTTTTAATATATATATAGATATATATATATATATTGTTGTTTTGAAAATAGAGCAATCCATATTTAATTCATTAGATAATAAAAAGGCATATATTGGATTTAATAAAAGATTTATTTTGCCAATATTTCGGTTGACTAAAATGTAATGCCTCGATAAAGGTTGGCGTTCAGACAACCGAAATATTGGCAAAATGAATCTTTTATTGAATCCAATATATGCCTTTTTATTATCTAATATATATATATACATAATGAAGTTAGCATTACAGATGTGTGTGTGAGACAATAAGTTATATATATGAAGCATTATTGTGATAGTAACTAATTTATCGTAGTAAAGTCTAAACAATATCGGGATGTTTCTTTTGAATTCTTCAAGCTCCAAAAACATCGATTGTATAGTGGACACATTCTTTGTGACAATTAGAAAAGTGACAAAAGTCCATATCAGTAACCGCTGGTTAGGCAGATCGATATCTGTTCACTTAACATTTTGACCATTTCTGAGATTTTTGCCCCTCCGTATTAAACAAATCTTAATAAAAATAAAATTTACACACACACTATATTTACTGTTATTGTTATAAAATATAGAGCCAACTTGAAAAATGGAGTTTTTACACTCTGATGTTAATATCTTCATTTTAGGATTTAGATAGAAACACGTGTTAACTTGTACATAGTAGATTTCTTTGGTATCTAATAGAGTTTTTTTTGTTTAAAAAACCCAGCGGTCAGTAAACCTTTTAGTGATAAATTGTGTCGATTGGACTCACACGTACAAAACATATTGAGAAAGGCTGTGATAATCTTGAATGGCAGAGAACAATAGCAAGACTGGAAGAAAGAAAAAAACCCATTAAAAACACCTTCTGGAGATTTAACAACCCACTGAAGACACTGAGAACTATTTCAGAAAAGAAAAATATAGCAATAGAACTCTATAATTTCTACAGATCAATTGTAAATAGATTCATACACAAAAGAGGTAGTGAGGAAAGTTTTAGAACAGATGTGTAAATAAATTACTTTTCAAACAAAGGCTCACGTGCACAAGGGGAAAGGGAGAATAAATTACTGTATTATTTTGTTGTTGTATGGCGAATCCATACCGGGCAATGGGCCTTAATAAAAACCTTTTTGTTGTAGCAAGACTGAATCAAGTGACACTTGGAATCCTAGTACCGAGCTGGTATGCAAATTCCAGAGAGGTACCAGGTAATACCAGTAAAGCAACGGAAGCAGCAGCAGCAAGCTAAAGCTGGCTTATCTTGGAAGGAAGCCACAACCAATTCATTATCGCTATTTCTGCACTGACTATACCAGTTGTCTAGCATAGTGTAGACTGTTGTTCTAAACCCGAGAACTCTGTTAGAGCCATTGTTCCTTGATGTCCTGTTGTACTAAACGTCATCACTGTCTAAGCCAGCAGCTAATTTTGACAACTTTGCATATAGCCTATTCCTTTCAAGGGTAGTTTAGAGAATCTAGTGACTTTCACAACTAAAAGCTAATTTTAACAAGCCAACTTTGCAGCGCATATAGTATATTCCTAATATTTTCTACTTAAACTTTCAAGAGACATCAATGCACGCATCTGAGTTCTCCACAAATGTCTGAAATATCAGCTGAACACCATTCTTCAAGAAACACCAGTCACACGCCAGAACTACGAATTCTCCACAAATGTAAAAATCTCAGCTGAATCATTCTTCAAAAAGCATTAGTCACACGTCTAAACGACGAGTTCTCCACAAATGTCTGAAATATCAGCTGAACACCATTCTTCAAGAAACACCAGTCACACGCCCGAACTACGAATTCTCCACAAATGTAAAAATCTCAGCTGAATCATTCTTCAAAAAACACTAGTCACACGTCTAAACGACGAGTTCTCCACAAATGTCTGAAATATCAGCTGAACACCATTCTTCAAGAAACACCAGTCACACGCCCGAACTACGAATTCTCCACAAATGTAAAAATCTCAGCTGAATCATTCTTCAAAAAACACTAGTCACACGTCTAAACGACGAGTTCTCCACAAATGTCTGAAATATCAGCTGAACACCATTCTTCAAGAAACACCAGTCACACACGAACGGCAAGTTCTCCCACAAAAATGTGAAAAATCTCAGCTAAACCATCCTCCAAGAAGAAGCACCAGTACCTGATCGCCCCGTGATGCTGTTCCAGCGGTCGATGTCATCAGACTGAGTGCCGAGCCGATGAGTGGGCCTTTAGCATGCGGCAGGCCTACCTGGCCATTCTCCTCAGCGTAATGTCCGCAATAAAGTTGTTTATGGTCTGCTCTGGTTCATTAACTCCGCGGCCGTCCCGTTATAATTAGGATGTGGCTCTCGCCTCATTGGTTGCTCTAAGGTCCTTGTTTCCTAGCAACGTGATATTCTCACAGGCAGAGTTGAGTTCTTCCTGATATACCTGGATCCTTGCAACAGGCTCTGTGGGCTGTTGCTCAGTGTCAGGGAGAGTCCATTCCACAGGTAGAGCTTGAACTGGGTTCATAAAGTCGGCTGACTCTTTCCTGATCCACGGCTGTTAGTCCATTTCTGGCTGAGGTCAACAAGAAGACTTTGCTCTTGTATTTGACTGTTACAGTTCTTTCCAGGTATTCTCTGTTTTAAGCCGTTACAACCTAAGAACTCTGCTCTGGTCAAGAGATGGTAATTCGTTTTATTTCCGTTATACTACTCTGTTTTAGGTTCTTGGAACAGAATGAAACTGCTCTGGTCTATTACTCTGGTCTAGAGTTTCGTTTTTCTTTAAATCAAAGTATATCCAATTTTTGTTAACCGGAGGACCCTTTTCTGTTCTATTATGGATCGTATCAGGAATACCCTGCTCTGGCCTATAGTTACTTTCTGGTATACAACACTGTTTTAGGTTCTTGCAGATAGCGGACCCTGCTCTGGTTTATAAGATAGGGTTGATCAGTGTTGTTCAGTGTTCATTCCGGTATTTTCTGACACCGAATACCTACTTCTAATAACTATTTCTGATAATTATATCATATTTAAATTACAAGCTCTGATTTTCCTAGTACTACGGATCATACAACTGATTCTAATATATCTCTTTAACGATCTTCGATAGCACAAGTTATTTAAGGTATTATTCAAAGAGAGAGATTCCCCCCCCCCTAGAGTGAAGATAAGAAAGATGAGGACAGGTTAATAGAGCCGGTGTATTATGCAGGCGCCAACAGGAGCATAGAGGACGACGCTGGCTGAAATAAGTCGGAGACAAAAAGTAGGTG
This sequence comes from Cordylochernes scorpioides, assembly GCA_030710605.1. Lineage (NCBI taxonomy): Eukaryota > Metazoa > Arthropoda > Arachnida > Pseudoscorpiones > Chernetidae > Cordylochernes > Cordylochernes scorpioides. Next base: position 7,591,049 of record CP092864.1, on the reverse strand, counting down.
AGATATAGAGGCTTGTCACACTTGGCTCCATGCCACCTGCCCTCTTACTTCGCCGGCTGTTGAATGGATTACTTAGGCTGTACACGCTGGTCTCCTCTTGTACGGGGGGCTTACACGGATGGCTATACACGGCGGGCTGTGCACGGCGGTTTGTACACGACGGGCTGTACATGGTAGTCTCTTGTACAGCGGGCTATACATGGTGGGCTGTGCACGGCGGTTTGTACACGGCTGGCTATACACGGCGGGCTGCACACGGCGGGCTGTGCACGGCGGTTTGTACACGACGGGCTGTATATACATGGTAGTCTCTTGTACAACGGGCTATACACGGTGGGCTGTGCACGGCGGTTTGTACACGGCGGGCTGTACACGGCAGCTGTACATGTACCGGCTTATGGATCGAAAGGTCTGGGAAGCCATTTGCTTCTAGGATGTCCATGAGTGTACATCGAACCTAATCGAACGCCTATTCTTGTAGAAAGAGAGAATCCAAAAATTCCCAATATACCGGATTAAAATAGGAAGATGATCAAATGTTGTTTACTTGAATTGGGCGTCGTGGCCAATGGACCGTAGCCTATTTCTGCCAAGGTTTTGGCAACAATGGGAGACGGCGGCCTGTTGGGTTGGCCAGACGCCCGACTAGCTCGGGTTAACCAGGCCGCAGACGACTCTTTCACCCCAACTTCAAGCACCTCTATCTTATATTGAACTAACCCCACCCTTACTTTAGTGTTTGATAGAAGTTTTGCCTTGAGGATACTGGTCTTTTTGAAAGAGGAAAAATAAAAATCAGGTAAAAAGTTTCTTTTAATTTTGAATTTGCAAGCTTTCGAGCAAATATACTGTTCTTCAACGGGCTAATACTCCATGTACAATCTCTTAATAATCTTTATAAAAAATAATTGAAAAACGTTTGTTATTGGCATGTGTGGGCGTGCATCAGATTGCTCACATTGTGAGCAAAAACACCAATCCTATTAAAATAAACACTGAAACAAAGCACCATCTTACAATAGAAATAATCACAGTATAGTATTTTTGAGAAGAAACCAAAAGTAAAAGCAACGTGTTTCTTTATTGAAGTAAATAATCTCGTCGATTTTACTTTGGTATCTTCTAAGTGCCATCTATTGACCGTCCTAAATCACAGCCCGCTATTGACTTAGTTTAAGCGTTTATTTTGACGGGAGAGGTGTCCTCTCTATTTATAGACTATTTTATTATCTCGGCCAAACTTCCATCTCTACTTTGGGCAGAGATTTGACCTAGCTACTTTGACAGTTAAACATCTCTTTGGAAAATGCTGGGAATTTCATGAATTCCATGCGGATCTCATGAAATCAAATCCTTCCCTGGACTGACGGTCTCTAGGTGGGTTCTCTAAATTTTCCCAAACCGTTGCCATTGTCACCGACTCGAGTCCTCTTGTTTGCGGAGATAGCTAATAGATAGAGCATGATTTTAGAGTTCATTCGAAGGCTATTTGATATTTATTATTTTGGCCCAGAGTCTATGTTCAAATTTCTCTGTTGCATATACGCCACGGTCTATCTCTACCTTACTGTTTATGCTTTAGTATGATTACATATTAGAAAGCTATCTAACTCCAGCCAATGGTGATACAATATGTTCACCCAGATGTCGATACGTTACTATGTAGATTAAGTATTAAAACTACTTCTATCCAACCAATCAAAAAGCGATCTAAATATAGCCAATAGTGATCTAATATGTTTACCTAAAAACTGGCCTATCAGAAACAAGTTTTAATGTAGATTTCTCACCATATCTAGTTCCATCCAACCAATCAAAACTCGATATAAATCCAGCCATTGATGATCCAATCTGTTTACCTAGGAGCTGGCCTATCAGCAACAGGCTTCCAATATAGACTCATTACAAATCTGATTCCATCCAACCAATCAAAACTCGGTCTAAATCCAGCCAATGGTGATCCAATATGTTTGACCAAGAGCTCATCAGTAACAAGTTCCAATGTAGATTCATCACGATATCTAGTACCACCAAACCAATCAAAAAGCTATCTAAATCCAGCCAATGGTGATCCAATATGTTTACCTAGGAACTGGCCTATGAGCAACAAGTTCCAATGTAGATTACTCACCATATCTAGTTCCATCAACCAATCAAAATGCGATCTAAATACAGCCAATGGTGATCCAATATGTTTACCTAGAAGCTGGCCTATCAGCAACAAGTTCCAATGTAGATTCATCACCATATCTAGTTCCATCAACCAATCAAAAAGCGACCTAAATCTACCCAATATTGATTCAATATGTTTACTCAAATCCTGACATATCAACAATAAGGTTCCATTTAAATCTATCACCAAAGCTACCAGTCAAAAAGCGACCTAAATCCAGTCAATGGTGATCCAATCTAAAAATCCAAGAGCTGTCCTATCAGCAATAAGTTTTACAACGTAGATTCATCACAATATCTAGTTCCATCCAACCAATCAAAACGCGAACTAAATCCAGACAATGGTGATCCAATATGTTTACCTAGGAGCTGGCCTATCAGCAACAAGTTCCAATATAGACTCACTACAAATCTGATTCCATCCAACCAATCAAAAAGCGACCTAAATCTACCCAATATTGATTCAATATGTTTACCCAAATGCCGACCTATCAACAATAAGGTTCCATTTAAATCTATCACCAAAGCTACCAGTCAAAGAGCGACCTAAATCCAGTCAATGGTGATCCAATCTAAAAATCCAAGAGCTGTACTATCAGCAATAAGTTTTACAACGTAGATTCATCACATTATCTAGTTCCATCCAACCAATCAAAACGCGAACTAAATCCAGACAATGGTGATCCAATATGTTTACCTAGGAGCTGGCCAATCAGCGAAAAGTTCCTATGTAAATTCTTCACCAAATCTAGTTCTATTCAGCCACAATCAAAATGCGACCTAAATCCAGACAATGATGATCCAATTTATTAACCTAAGAGCTGGCCTATCAAAACCAAGTTCCAATGTAGATTCATCACCATATCTAGTACCACCAAACCAATCAAAACTCGATCTAAATCCAGCCAATGGTGATCCAATATATTAACCTAAGAGCTGGCCTATCAAAACCAAGTTCCAATGTAGATTCATCACCATATCTAGTACCACCAAACCAATCAAAACTCGATCTAAATCCAGCCAATGATGATCCAGTATGTTTACCCGGGGCTATGAGCGACAAGGTCTGTCAAGTCATGCTCTGGTAAACCCCAGCGACGCCAATTTCTTAATTTATCCGCGATGTCAGGTTGTCTGCCACTCTGTTGCGGTGAACGATGGCTGAAACTCAAGCGTTCGCTCTAAAAAATTTCTTCGTCGGCAGCTTTGTCCGCGTAGCTTGTTCGGCGGTAAGATTGGGGATAGCCTAGAATACTTGAACATCAAGAAAATGGGTTGGCCAATTATTATGAAACCCATCTTGATCAAAGTTGTGTTGAATTTTGTTAGTGTTTGTTGATTTATACTTGAAAATTATCATGAAGTCTCTTGGACCAATTTTTCGTCATTGAGGTACAGCCTGCACTACGCTGATGAGAGCAACAGCCCGAAACGCGTTCCTCGTTGGCCTTTCTCTTATTTGATATGATTTAAAAAAGGGCATATCCTAACCGTTTACATAAGCATTTTAAATGGCAGAGTGCCATCTAAAGGAATAAAAATAAACTAAACGTTGATCAATGCGTGTTCCATAATATTTGGCTAATCCAATATTTTGATAAATCAAGAAAAGCCAACCAGGAACGTGTTTCGAGTTGTTGGCCCTCATCAGCGTAATGTAGGCTGTATCTCAATCGCTAAAAATTTGGTCAGAGAGGCTTTCTAAAAAAAAAATGGGTGTGTTGAGTAAAATCAATCATTCATCCAGGGAAAGTATCTTTTCAAAAACATTTTTATTATTCTCTAGCTTTCGAGTACGGATGTCCTTCTACAGGAGAAACAATACCAGGTTTTCTCCTGTAGAAGGACGTCCATGCCCGAAAGCTAGAGAATAAAAATATTTTTGAAAAGATACTTTTCCCTGGATGAATGATTGATTTTACTCAATATTTATGCAAGGGATTATTTTATAGAAATGGGTATGTATATATATATATATATGAAATAATTGATGTCCTGTCGATTACTGTAATAAGAGATCCTGTCGACTAATGAAATAATGTTGAAGTTTGGTTGTTGTCGACTTGTAGTATCCTGTCGACTCATGTAATGATTTGTTGAGTTTGATGTCGACTACTGAAATAAGTTGAAGTCCTGGTAGCTCTTGTTGTACTGTGTTGACCGAGAGGAACAGTCAGGATGTAGAGTTTTCCAGTACCTCTCTGCACCTTGGAAGACCTTTAAAAGTTCTCACAAAATACAGGCAGTCGTGGTCGAGGCAGAGTGGAAAGCTGGGGATATCCATACACAAAAAACGAAGACACAGTTGCACTAAGAAAGTTCCGTAAACAGATAAAAGTTGAGCTAGAAGCGCAAGATGGAGATAGACGAATTCTTCCTAACTACATGTTGGATGAGATCAACATAACATACGACCGACGCGGCTTGCACTAAGGGTGAACTAAACTAAACTGAACTGAACTCAACTGTCAAGCCACTGTAAGGTGATGTATTTATAGGTTAAAGACGGGGCGACCTTATGTGACAGGGGCGTTTCTGAGAAAGGGGGGCCTTGGCATGTCCAGGTGTGAGAGGGGTCTCTGCATTCCACCACATGTGACAGTGTGGGTGGCCTTGTTTGTGGGAATTGTAAATCGACCTGATTTATGACTTCCATCTTTAGACTTTGTTGTTTTGGCAATACTATGCTCGATCTCTGCTTTAGCTCAACTCTTAAATCTATTACAGATTTTATTTATTTATCCACTTCGTACAAATTACATTACATATGGCGATGCAATGACACAGATTAATCATGCGCATAATTATTTATAGATGTGTTTCTATATACAACATGACAATCTTATTATAAGTTATATACACAGTATGGGGTTGTTGGTTTAAATTACCACACATATATATATATATTGAAAAGAGACCACTCCATATATTTATAAATATTTATATATAATTAAAAAACATTTTTTTTTGGAATGAAAATCGATTTAAACTCATGGAAAATACTTAAAGAAGTTTAAAATATTTTATGCCACCGGTTGTTTGTTTATTTTTAAGGAGACAGAGGGAATTTTGTTCCAACTTGGTTCTTAAGGTTACTGTGTATCAAATAGCTATCAGAAGATTATTTGTTTGGTTGGAAATAGATACAGAAAAAAACACAACTACATCAACTAATGATTTATTTAACTATCAACATTTCAGTAACTTTCTGACACTCTCCTTAGGGGAATGGTTATTTTGTATCCTATTTCTATACTTATATACATACACGATTTTATAAAATGTATCTAAGTATGAAAAAAAACAATAGAAAAAAAAGTGGGTCAGGTGTTAATATTAAAAATAAAGAGAGTATATCCTGACCAGGAGAACATATTCGTGTTCGTGGATGGCTTTTCTTGATTTATCAAGAAATTGGGTTGGCCAAATATCAGGGAACAGGCTAAATCAATGTTTAGTTGATTTCTGTTCTACCAGATGGCGCTCTGATTTATGTAAAGCACATGTGCTCTTGGTCAGGATATGCTTTCTTTGTTGTTGTTGTTGTTGTGTCCAAAGAAGATCCTTAAATGTCTCCATGCATCTCCATCACAGCAGCAGAAATATCCTCTATTTTGGGTGTGTATGCTTTCTTTATTTTTAGTATATAAGTACACTATATAAGTAAAAATGGATTCAAAATATTCATTCCTTTGAGGAGAATTATAGGAAGTTACTAAACATCAGGAGTTAAATAATTTGCTGATGTGACCGTTTTTTTCCCGAATATCTATCAGAGTTATTCCCCAAACCACAACAAACCCCCAGTCACACACCGAAAGACACCCTCCCGTGGATCTAAAGTGGTACAAACGGCCCCTTACAACAAAAATAACTTTTATTTTTTAGGTTGGGGCGTCACTTTGTCGTGTCGCGTAGACATGTTGACATACACGACATTTAGAACTCTGGAATTGAATTACCTGATTATCTTTTTTTATATCGAAATTGAATTTATAGATTAGGGTAGAAATCTCTTTAGATAATTTTTTTTTATTTGAAAAATATCGGATTCAACGTTTCTTTTGATTTAAGGGGTGTTTGTCTCAAGAGATATCTTTCCCTATAACAATTTGTTCTTGAAACGGGGCTCTGGCATATTTGTAAGTGCAAAGTCGAACTGCTTTTCACATGTGTAGACATGTGGTGCCCTTATAGTAGAAGCAGTCGCCTACTTCAACCCATGATTATTATGACAATTTGTTCAATAATTTCAGATGTTGTTCTTACTATAATAAATAATATGATTATATAAGAAATAATATCGATTTTTCACAATGAATATTTTGCTAGAAATGTTAGCTTTCAAGCGAAAACCTCTAATAGAAAGTTGTAAAGAAAAACATGGACTAATTCAAAATTGAACTATTTTGTAAGTATACGCGTATAACATGGAGATATTTACCACCTAATTTATAAGAAATATCGTTTTAAATATATGACAGTATATTTATTCTATATATTCGTTTTGATTTTCAATTTTAACCATTTTTAACAAAGTTTAAAAAATACCATATAGAGTGGAACTTCTCCCTAGAGAACAGCTAGTTGCAGAGTCAAATTGTCCTCTAGAGGGATGGATCCTCTTACCGGAGAACAACTAATTAGCAAAAATGGTAATTTTGGGATGAAATCTGTCCTTTGTAGAGACGGTGTCCTCTAACGAGAGTGTCCTCTCCTGGAGGGAGAATTGAAAAGGCATATATTGGATCAAAATATCATTTATTTTACCAATATTTCAGTTGGCTGAACGCCAACCTTTTTCAAGATATTATAACATTTTATTGTGTATCAACAACAAACTCAGCGCCACATAACATCAATAGAATTAAATTTTAAAAATTATTTTTCTTATATTCAATGAGGAGAAAAACTTACATAAGTAAGTTACACTTAATGTTACACTTACAAAATAGTTCAAGTTTGAATTAGTCCATGTTTTTCTTAACATCTTTCTATTAGAGAATTTCGCTTGAAATATAGAATTTCTAGCAAAAATAAACATTGTGAAAAATAATTATCATTTATTATACATTTAACAATTTAACTGGTAAGTACAATATATATATATATATATATATATATATATGTGACACACGCACACTTTTATTTACTCTCAAAACTTAAAAATAAAGTTAAAAGAGCGTATTTTTGATGATATACCGACCATCGAACAAAGCTGTTTGGATGGAGGTTCCTCAAAGTAAACTGCCATTTCAATCCTTATTAAATCATAGATGTATTCAATCCAGATTATTTTGAATAAAAATATAGTTGAAATCTTGTTTTTATTTTTTTACAGAATCTTATGAATTCTTTGCCACACTCTGTAGTAAACTAATACATTGATTTACAAAAATAAATGGATCTCGAGTAAGTTTTGACTCAATATTAACTCTTGTAAACCCAGTCAAAAATTACTATTTTATTTTAATTAAACAATGTCAAATTTGAGGTAATTAGCGATTTCTAAAATATAGAAATAGTAAAGTAAACATACCTTGTGATATATATGTAAATATAAAAGGATAAAAATTAAAATATTTTAAAATATTTCTCTCTATTTCTCAGATTAATCGTTAACTATAAACATTATTTTTTAAATAAATACTTTGAGAAAGAGTGAACAATCTTTGAAATATTTTAATTATTTTACTTTTTTTTGCATCCAGGTTCGTTACTATTTTTCTAAAAGTATTATATAAGATAGGTGTTAATTGTTACCTCTCTCTATCTAATAAATATATTCATTATTATAATAAAAATATATTAATTATATATCATATAATAATAAGACATTAATATTATCACACACAAATCAAGATATAGATTAATTATTTTAATAAAAATATTTAACTATCAATATATACAGGGTGGCCCATACGTCTCGAAAACCTTTTATTTTTTTAAATTAAAAATTAAAAGGCAAACCTGAATAAAGAACTATAACTATTTTATTTTATATAATAGATTTATTATTAGTATATTATAATATATTAGGGTTTAATCTATTACCTAAAATAAAATAGTTATAGTTTTTATTCTAGTTTGCCATTTAATTTTTAATAAAAAAATAAAAGGTTCCGAGACTTATGAGCCACTCTGTATATTATGATGATATAATAATCTATTATACCTAAAAACAAATATATATATGTTATATAAAGGTATTATTTAAAATGTTATATTAAAATATATTTTTAAATAAAATAATATTTTAATATAACATTTTAAATAATACCTTTATATAACATTGTTTTTATAGCATATATATATATTAGCCTTAGAAAGCCTTTTAAAAATATGACTATGGTATATGGTTATGAAGCCAAGGATATATATAAGGTAATGGAAATTTGGTACACCAAAAATACAAATAAAAACGATATTATATGAAGGCAAACTAAAATATCAAAAATATTATATATATATACTACAGAAATAACAAAATAAAATCATCTAAGTATATTTATCTATAAATGGAATGCTAGCTAAAATATTTCAATCACAAAATGTATTCATCATCAAAGCAATATAGGGAACTGTTAAGAAATATCTAACTTAAACGATAAAGCTACAAAATGAGAATCGAAGAAGTTCAAAAGAAAAAACAAAAAACTGCAGAAGAAACAAGTCATATTGGGGGTAAATATTGAAATGTAATGAAAAAATTTGGGCTATATTTTAATTGCAAGTAAAAATGTAAAAATTCTTGAAGTCTAAGATGGCATTCTTCAATCTTAAAAATAGCAAAAGAAGCAAAAAATAAATAAAAAAAGACCGTGACCACCTGCTGCTACATTTGCTTGTTGGCAAAGGTCCATAATTCTGACGTGCCAGGAAATTTGATGACATATTTATGAATCATAAGACAAAGGTGCCTCCAAATTATTTTGATATGCTCATGTATTTATATATACGTATTGTTTGCCTTTTTATTTACATTTATTTTTATCTCTTTCTCTAAATATATTTATTAGGTAATAAAAAGGCATATATTGGATTTAATAAAATATTTAATAAAATAATCCAAAATATGCCTTTTATTATCTAATGATTTAAATATGAATTGCTTTATTTTTAAAACAAAATATATATTTATATGGCATATAATTAAATAGAAATATACATTTAAATAAATGACTTACATTGTTTTAAAAATAAAGAAAATAATTTAATAAATAAATAGTGTTAAAAGATATTGGCCATTTTTAAAAATATAGAAAAAAATATTAGCTACGTTTTTACATGGAGTATTATTAACATATTTCAAATAATAATATAAATATAGATTAAGGTACTTAGAGAATTTAAAATATTTTAGAACATATTTTGTAAAATACATTTGCGCATAAAATCCGGAATTATACATAAATATAATTTTCTTTTGCATATATATTTTAATATTAATTAATTAATACATAGTTATATATATATATTATTATTATTATTATTAATATTATAATAAAATATATATTATATTTATAAACCTCTGTAGGTATTTGTATCAAAAAATTTATATAGAATTTTTAAAAATGTATTTAAATTATGTTATAAATTTCACTCGCGTTTGTGTGTGTTATGTGAATTATTACAAAGTATATAAAATGTTTAATTAATTGACGAGCCATTTTATAAATTTAATGATAATAAAGAAAAACATACCTAGATCTTTGTGAAAAAAAGTGCAAAATTTGTATTAATTATTTTATTATATTTTTAAAAATAATTGAATTTAATTTTAATATTTATTGCACATAAATAAAAACAGGTACGCTTTTTCTGTATAACCTTAAATGTGTTGTATATATAACGTGATTATTGTTTATATCAATTCCAATATATAGAATTATTTTGAACAAATTATTTGACATAAAAATACGGAGTTTTTAAAAGTTTCACCCCTCAGCAAGAAAGTTAAACCAATTTACTTTACATCCCTACAAATTTGTGATATAATTATCATATATTTCCATGTCGTTCGATATTAGCCCTAATCAGAATTTCACGGGGTTTCCAATCTGAAGTCAGGGGGCTTATGTAGCGTCTGGTTATAAATTGGCAGAAAATCGATAAATGTTCTCTGGAAACGTACTTGGTAGAATATATTTTGTAATATTACATTTAGATATTTGAAATTCGCGATAAATTGTTATCAACAATTTATAATTTTAGTATGCCATTGTTAATATTTTTTTGGGGCAATTATTACTAATACAGATTTAAAGGAAATGTTAAACAAATCGTGTGTTCAGAATCTATATATTTTCAAAAATTTAATAAGATATTCTCTCTCTCTCTATGAAATAATAATAATATATATACTTTTACTACCGGGAGGATATTTATCTAAAAACGATTAGAGGGACAGTCTTATATAGGTTCCAATGAAAATGTGAATAACTAAATGAGGCCACTATAATAATATAGATTGATTGAATATAATATTATAAATAAATATTTTTATTGGTAGCGCCCACCACGGGAAAGACTCCTCCACCGATGGACTACGAGAGTTCTCTCCCACAGAGTGGGCAGGTCGATGTAATGGCTGGTGTTCCCTAACTCAAGACCAAGATGATGCTTGTAGATGGTGGCCTTCGCCACACTTGTCAGATGCAAAAAGAGAGAGAGAGACATAATAAGAGAAAGCGTTCAATTCGTTACCAGCTTTGATTCGTTACAAGATTGTTCCGTTTTACACTAAGGGAAGCACTATGTACAGGCTTACCTTCCGCTAGTGTTGGGCCAGAGTAGATTGCAGAAAGACGGGTTTCTTCCATAGATTAGTAATAAATCACAGCCATCTGTGTACTGAAGAGGGCCATGGGCAGAGCCTGAGTTGTTGGTTTTGTTCGCATTTGTCAAAGCTGGTGTTGTGGTTTATACAATGAACTGAATTTGCACGTTCAATGGTGTAGAGACGTTCAAAAGACATGTTGTTTGGATGCATTTAATATTTGCATATATCCTTTCTCTCTCTCTCACACTTTTTATATAAATGTTTTTGTTATATATCTGTTATTATACATTCATGGACAAAACTTAAGAAAGTGGAAAGTCTTTGATGTCGCCGGTCGTCTCTTTTTTTTTTAAGGAGACAGAGGTTGTTCACACTTGGTTATCTCGTGTGTCTTTAATAAAGGTCACTGTAATATCTTTCAGAGTTATTGTCTAAATTGCATTGGAAAGGACAAAAGATCCCTGTACAGAGAACCAAGAAGAGTTATTGAGCTTCTTTACGAGCACGACCTCCAAGATCTTGTCTGATTTAGACTAAAAGGATAAGTAAAAAAAAATAGTTATTGCCTGAATCCCGATATACATGGTAAAAGGTACAACTTTCTTAAGTTTTGTCCATGAGTGTATTTTGTTCAAAACTTGGTTATCTGGTGTGCCAGTGCCTTGGTTTGTTGCTTTCACTCAATAATGGGGTTGTACTTTGCAAGTATCGGGGTCATTTTATCAGAAAAAAAAAGTGTCCAGTGCGGGTTTCGATCCCGGGTCGTTGCTGTCAGAACCCACGGTTTAAATCACTCGTCGACCGACCTCCAATTTATTGCTATGTAACAAAGTTTTTATTTTATTAGCAGAGAATTATTTTAATGTTTATACTTTGTACAATTCGTCCTTCTTTTGCTTATCTTTTGTTTAACACTCATAGTTGTCAAGCAGACACCATCAAGGGTCACCACTTGATTCCCTAATATGATTGAGTGGAGATAAGAAAGAAGAAGAAGACTCGTAGTTTGTTCTTGCTTGAAATAAATGGTTGTCTCATCCCGAAGTTGGTGTTTCCTAATTTTCCACGTGGCATTTTGGTAATAATACTGTGGTATTATGGTAAATGACCACAAACACGATTCCCTAATAAATAACTAGTGTATTAAACTTTTAGTCAAAGTACATATTCTTTTGAAATATAAGGAAGTGGGTAGTTAACAGAAAAAATTAATTAAATTATGAACTAAATATAGTTTTAGGAATAGAAAAATGTATATATAAATATAAATATAAAAAGGTTTGGGAATATATAAGCATAATATCCAATTAGCTGAGGTTTGTCATAACAGCGTCATCTATGTAAAGTTTTAGAAACTATTATCTTAAAATACTCTGCTAATAAAATAGTAAATACTTTGTTACAATATAAATAAGTTATATATACTTAGAGACCATATATACATATTGGATTGATGTAATTTTAAACAGGAAAATATATTTTTTATTATCTCAAAATATTACAAATTGTATATATTAAAATATTCACGTTTATAACCTAACCTTTATAACGGATCTTAAAAAAAAGCTTTTAAGCTAATAATATTAATTGAACGTTAATTAAATTACTGCAATCACGTATCAAAATGAAAACCACTTAAGCCAATAAACTTTAATTAAATCTAACTTGACTGCCGTTTCTTTCACAATCTTAATTCCCTATTTTGTGTGTTTTATATATAGATGCTGCATCTCTCTTAAAATGGAAGATGACACTCACTTGCCATTGGATTGGAAAACGGCTTCAAAAAGAGGATGGAACTACCATTAGATGTGGAATGAAAGTGGAATCATCCTCATTACCTTTTCCACAAAAATCCTTAATATCTTTTAAAAATTATCCCAAGTACTAGTAGTACAAGGCCATGATAATCATGGTGGGTAATTAGCGACTGTTTTTACTGTGAATGCACCATATGTCTACACATGTGAAAAGCAGTTCGACTTTTGTACTTACAAATCTGCCAGAGTTTGGTTACATGCACTCGATGGTGGTGTTAGACTTTTATAAGAATCGGGGGCCATTGGAGTATTTTCAAAAATCTTCAAAGAAGGAACTAACTGAACAAAAACGAACATCATAACTCCAGAATATGTCCATATATCCTATCGAAAAAGCCTGATTAAGGAAACACATAAGTTTAAAGAATGAATCATCTGAAAAACCACAAATAAAATTTCCTATTAAACAAAATTAATTCCGAACCTTTTATTTCGGTTCAAAGAGAAACAATTGGATCAAATCTATCTATACATTGAGAGAAGGGATAAAGACATAAATACATATCTAATAGAAAATTGTATATATTCTCTCTTTCAATATATATATTAGGAAAAAAGATTGGATTTTTATATTTGCACAAAAGAAAAATATGTAAAAAATTCGAAGCTTTGAAGAATAGTCTGAATATATAAATCTTCTAGAAGAAAATTGATTTTTCCTCTAAAGTAAATTTATTCCATTGGGAAGATAAATTCGTCTCTTCCAGCAAACAAACGGAGCCTCGGGCGATACAAGCTCGTGTAAACAAACAAAGGTGTGAAGACGTCTACAAGAGAAGAGAGAAAAAAAGAGAAGAAAATAATGTTTGTTTGCATTTAATTAGCCTTGTTTTCCCCCCTCTATGTTCACACTAATTTGAAATATGTTAATGATTTATTTTTGTAAGCCTCAAAACTATTTTTGAAACTATTCTCGTGTTTGAGGTTTTCTCGATAGAAATCACTAAATTTGAAGGATTATATTGATTGAGATCCTTTGTAAAGTAATTTGAACTGTTAGCATTTTACTGAATCGTGTTTCTTATTTAGGTTTCGGTAAGAAAGGTGTTAGTACCAGTGTAACAGGCTTTGCCTGAATGGATATTTGCTCAACCAATATTTTTATAACACAAATGTTTAATCAATATATACTAAAAAGGTTTAATAGCCAATACACTCAGGGACAAAACTTAAAAAAGTTTTATATTTTGATGTCGCCAGTATTAGCCACTATATGAACCTCGTGAATATTTCTATCTCAAAATTGGTGAAGAAAACAAGTACAGTAGAACTTTCTGTAAACTACAACGCCTAGTTGAAAGCCCAAAGTGTCTTTTAGGTGTTCTCTAACTGGATAGTAAAAATGACAATTTTAGCAATGAAAATTGTCCTGTCATTTTTTTAAGGAGGCAGATGCAATTTTGTTCACACTTGGTTATCTAGTGTGTCTTCAATAAATGTCACTGTAATATCTTTCAGAGTTATTGTCTGAATCCTGATATACATGTTGAAAGGTACAACTTTCTTATGTTTTATCCATGAGTGTATATATTGGATAAAAAGAGTAAATTAGACAATATTTCGGTTGGCTCTCAACCAATTGAAATATTGGTTGTTGTTGTTGTAGCTTATTCTTCAAGTCGTTTAAACGATCTTCATTAGATATCCATGATGTGTACATGAAATATTGGTAAATATATTATATCTTTTAATACAATATATGACTATTATTATTATTGATCCAGGAGAACGACCTAGAGCAGATGACAGGAGACCTGACAGACAAGAATGGATCAAGGCCAGGGGACCATCTTATCGAGGAACCACTAGTAGAGGCCATAGAAAGACTGCTGGAGAGCTGCAGGACATCAGGGGAACATAACGGCAAGGGCCACAGCAATGACCAGGAGTCAAGATAACAAATGTAAATATCTTTGTTTACTTTTACTGTTCTCATTTATTGAAGTTGTAAATAAAAATATGTAAATAGACTGACCATTCGCTACACTTTTTAGAGAAAAATTTGTAACCTTTTTGAAAAATAAATTATTATTATTATTATATAAAGATGAAGTAGAGAGAAAATTTAGGAATTTCCATATTTTCAAAATACTAAATATTACAAAAACCGTAATATTGTTTTTATTAATATACACCTATTCCCCGATTTACACGGTACTTGTTTTACACGTTTTCGCTTTTACACGGTTTTCCAAATACGTTTTTTTTTGTTTTTATCGCACCATACTAAATGCTACTGTGATTGAACACATGCGCTGTGTACACATCTCACGAGGAATCCCGAGCTTATGTGCTGACTACATATTTTAACTTGTCAATGCATTTTATTTTTATTTCTGTGTACACCTATCCCGCGATTTACACGTTTTTTTTCAGGAACGTATCTACCATGTAAATCGGGGGATAGGTGTAATTTGTTGTGATAGAAAATCTATGAATAGATTATCATATAAAAAAATCAGTATTTAGATCCATTTATATTGGGATATTGAAAGACTTTTTATTTTCTTGTTAAATGCCATTTTAACTTGGGTTATAACCTAAAATAACAGTTTTATAAATATAAAATGTGAGATTATAACACCCTTATGCTGTGTGTATTACATTAGGATACAAATAGTCATTGTATGTGTTATAATATCACATTTTAGATTTATAAAACTACACTTTTCATTTTTCAATTTACAAATTGTCATTTTAGGTTAATCATTGCCATGCTGATCTATGTTGTTTTTTAAATATTAACATCTATGCTGTGTGTATCACATTAGGATACAAATAGTCATTATAGATGCTAAAAATAATAATAAAAAAACAACAACAACATAGATCAGCATACCAATGATTAACCTAAAATGACAATATGTAAATTGAAAAATGAAAAGTGTACTGTATAGCCTGAAATATATTACATAACACGACAATATTTATCGTAAAAAACGACAAGTTGAAGCTCTAAATAAAAAAAGCCTTAACATAAAACCCTAGTTTATCACGTCGAATGACAAGTTGTTGGCTGAAATTATAGGCTCGAGTCATTCCTAAATTAATAAGAATCGCCCCCATTTTAATTAAGGTGAATAATTCCCTCATAGACCACAGCAATCTGTGAACTTCCATTTGTCAACTGGCACTATCGATTTGGCAACACTGATTCTCAGAATAATCCTTCTGTGACCGCCCACACATTCTCGATTTTCTAACTTGGAAACCCTGTTATTTGGTGAACACTTGCATCATAGAAATCCATGTCTTTAATACCCTTGAACTAAATACACTCATGGACTTATGGAAGGGGAAAGTATTTGAAATCACCAGTTGTCTATTCTTTTTTTAAGGAGACAGAAGCAATTTTGTTCACACTTAGTTATCTCGTATGTCTTCAATAAAAAGGTCGCTGTAATATCTTTCAGAGTTATTGTCTTAATCTTGATATACATGTTAGAAGGTACAACTTCCATAAGTTTATGAGTGTACTGTGAAGTTATTATTATCACTATATTTTGTTGTATTAAAAAAATATATAATTATTACAACCAGTAAAAAAAGGATTAAAATATAGATAATGGGAGGGCTTGGCTCATCAATGGTGAACCCTCCCAGATGTTCTGCCAATTTGATCGAGTGGACAGCTACAATTATTATATAACCTGTTCTGTGAATATATAGTCTGCAATTTGATTATTAATTAGGAAATTAGTAGAGTAACAATTAATAATTATATGTTATAACACCTTGATAAAGGTTGGCGTTCAGCCAACTGAAATATTGGTAAAATAAATGATATTTTGATCCAATATATGCCTTTTTAATTAATAATTAATAATATGCTTCTTGTCATTGTAGAAATTTTAAACATTTTGGCGTCGAACACAGCTCCTATTCAGCTCAAAGGCAAAAACAAAACATATCTAAACCTATTGGGAAACATTATTTGAAAATGACATTAAGCGCGATCAAGCTGTAAACTAAATACTTAAAGAAACAATACCAATATAAACACAAGGTAATAAGACCAAATCCAAATAAATAAATAGTGTGTGACGTTTCGGTAACAACGTTGTTACCATCTTCAGACAATGTAATAAGACCAAATCCAAATAAATAAATAGTGTGTGACGTTTCGGTAACAACGTTGTTACCATCTTCAGACAATGTAATAAGACCAAATCCAAATAAATAGTGTGTGACGTTTCGGTAACAGCATTGTCTGAAAATGGTAAAAACGCTGTTACTGAAACGTCACACACTATATATTTATATTTGGTCTTATTACCTTGTGTTTATAATCTATAATCCAAATTGTTCTTTATCAATACCAATATATGGAAGAATTAAAACACGGATGTTTCAATTCAAACATACAACAAACTTCTACTGTCCTTACTGTGAAGTTTGTTTTATATTTAAAAAGAAACATTCTTGTTTTAATTCTTCCATTTATAATAATATAGATGGTATTGCGATCTCCCCAATCCTCCTTAGGTTATTCCTGTCCAAAATACGTCTTGGGATGGCCACCACTATCATCCTTACCGGTCACGGCCACGTTCTGGCAGATCTCTGGCATAGAGATCTAGATCCAACTTGTCCTCACTACCGGGAAGAGTCACAGACTGTGGATCACCTCCTCTTCTCCTATCCAGCTTTTATGCTACACAGGCTACAGACAGCCCTTCTGCTTGGAGTACAAGACTTCAGCCCGACAGTTCTGCCCCTACTTCTTGACTCCCTGCCGGCCTGGAACTACCTGGTTCACCTCAGCAATCTGCCCTCCCCCCATGACTAGACTTCTCTTCTAGACTGTAGCTGTACAGCCCGGGTATTTGGAGATTTACGCTCCAGGAGCCCGGGTTACCTCCATTTTCTCTCTCTCTATAGGTGGTACGTTTTTATCGCCTTATAATACCAATATCTGTGCAATGGGTTTAATACCAACCAGGTCTTGGAAGGCTTCAGAACAACGAGGAAGACAGAAAACAAACCGGATTGATAAACAATAAGAAATCAACGAGCTTATATCTAAAGAAACTGAAGACAAAATATAAGACCAGACATTTAGTAACCATTCAATTTGAACAATAATCCTAAATTAACACAAAGCAATAACGCGCCATCTATACATATAAAATGAAAATATTTAAAAGCACGAATGTTTCTTTTATACATAATACAAACTTCTACAATCGCAGTAAGGACAGTAGAAGTTTGTATTGTGTATAAAATAAACATTCGTGCTTTTAAATCTTTTTATATACAATGGTCCTAAATGGACTGTAGGTTGACATGAGGAAGGGAAGAAACATGAATAGACATCGGTGACAAACTGGTACACAACGTTAACAACACATAAATAAACCTTTGTTCAGAAGCCAACTTATAAAACTTGTAAAACTTAAATTCCATCAGTGATTGCATATAACTGACCTACACACTTTGTTTTGACACCTTATAATTACTAAATCGTAATAATTTATACATACTTAGATATTCGAAACTATTATAGACGCGTATGATTCTTTTGAAAACTAAACAATTTATACTGCCCTTACTGCAATGGAAAAATTAAAGGGAGGGCCTGGCTCATCAGTGGTGAACCCTCCCAGCGGTTTCGCCAGTTTAATCTACCATACTGCTGTTATATTGTATTTTTGGAACTTCCTTTTATAGTGATACTGTTTCTAGACTCTTTGAATGGGTATTTTAGAAGAAATATGGATATAAGCTTTGAGGACAGTAGAATTACATACAATTATAAATATATAATATGCTTCGAGCAATCGCTCTTCCGCAAATATCAAATTGTTTCTTTTATTAGAACATTTATAATATGATGCACTAGCGCGCCATCTGTTATCAAAAATAACATAACAGATGACACGCTAGAGCATCCTACTTAGATATGTACATGCGAAAAGATACAGCTTCCTCAAGTTTTGATCCATGATTATTAGTTACAATAATAATTGATTGAAATCTACTGGATATTGTAATTAAACAAATGCCAAAGGTTTCTGGAGATGGGTTTCTTCAATCTTTATTAAATGTAATCTCGAGCTTTTGGGCATTTATACCCTTTTACAGGAGTAGATTAACGGCGTTTATATGTTTCTATGTACCCCTGTAGAAGGGCAGAGATGTCTGGAAGATCGAGATTACGTTTAATAAAGATTGAATAAACTTTTTACACAAATAAATTTACTGGCAATGCGCTTCTTTTAAATATCATCAAATATTATCTCTACAGACCTTACTGCAATGATATGAGTTATTGAATGAGAGGGCTTGGCTCATCAGTAGTGAGTCTGTAGTATCAGTGTGTCTGACAGTAAGGTCTGTAGAGATAATATTTGATTATAAAACAACACTTAAAGTTTCACCGCATAAGTTTCTTTTCCGTGAAAAATCAATATTTATTTCAAAGAGAAATATTTACTATTTCTAACTTTTTTTGAATGAAATATGAAAGGGTGAAAATATGAAGAGTAAAGTTAAAAATAGTAAATATTTCTCTTTGAAATAAATATTGATTTTTCACGGAAAAGAAACTTATGCGGTGAAACTTTAAGTGTTGTTTTAAAAGTTAGAAATAGTAAATATTTCTCTTTGAAATAAATATTGATTTTTCACGGAAAAGAAACTTATGCGGTGAAACTTTAAGTGTTGTTTTATAATCATACGCCGCAGTCCTTTATAATGTATAATATTTGATGATATTTAAAAGGAGCGCATTGCCAGTAAATTTATTTGTGTAAAATTTTAACGATAGATGGCAATTAACTTTAATTGAATAAACTCATCTCTACAAACCTTTGGCGTTTGTTTGAAGTTAAAACACTGTTCGAAAACGATTGGACAAAATTTGTAGGATGTTTCGAATTTGTAGCTATCCCTATACTGATTAAGACCCGAAATTATGATAAACCGGCTAACTTTCGCTCAGAAAACTACCGAAGCTGGTATTGTCTATAATCTCTATGCATTATGCCCAGAGTGAATGAACAGAATGGATTGTATGGAAACGATATTTAGCACCACCTATCTATTAAAATATGAATCCTAATATTAAGGTCAAACTTCACAATATTTATTTATTTTAAAAGAAACATCCCTGGAAACCTGATACTTCACCTTAATAAAATTATTTTTGAAAATTCGAAACTATTATTGACGCTTATGATTATTTAAAAAAATTAAACAATATCTACTGCCCTTACTGAAATGAAAAGAGCCAGGTTCTCCTATTAATTTTTCCATTGTAGTAAGGATAGTAGTAATTGTTTAATTTGTAAAAAATTCATACACGTCTATAATATTTATATAAAAAATAGACACTTCGGACAGTTGGAGTTTTTTATTTTCTCAACATTTCGACAAAAATCTTTTGTCTTTGTCAGGAGAAGTAAATAAAAATAAAGCATTTGGCAAGGCGTTAAAAAATTGTTCTGAAAATTTTTTTTGTCGAAACGTTGAGAAAATAAAAACTCCAACTGGCCGAAGTGTCTATTTTTAATATAAATATGAATGCCGGCCAGGCAACCTCTATCTTTGCGTCTATAATAGTTTCAAAATTTCATGACAGATGGCGTGCAAATGCATCATACCATTCTTTATATTTAATTTTTATTGAAATTCAAATATGTGTTAAATTATTCGTAATTTTCCGTTTGGTATTTTTCCAATATTGTAAGGCAATGTGGATAGCGCGCGTATAAAAACAAATTTAATTTTAATTATCCATTTAGATATCAGTTAATTGCTTTTTTTTTCATGAAGAATTTACTTTAGATATAGAAATTTTTTCCGGGTGGATATTGATGTATAAAGGACACCTCTACCGTCAAAATAGACATCAAACATTTAATTTAGAATTATCGTTGAGTAATCCACAGGGTGACCAAACAACAAGAGCAACAGATGTAAACTTTTGGCACATTGCCAAAGAGGCGTGGCCATTGTAATCGTCTGAAGGGGTTTTGAATTCAACCAATCAATTTTCTTCTTCCGTGGGAACAGAACAAAACCATTGGATAATGGGGGAGCATTTTAATTGATTAAATCTTTCTTTTGTTTGATTGGTTATTGTTGTTTCTTTATAGCTTGTTGAACTTTATTGA
This sequence comes from Cordylochernes scorpioides, assembly GCA_030710605.1. NCBI lineage: Eukaryota > Metazoa > Arthropoda > Arachnida > Pseudoscorpiones > Chernetidae > Cordylochernes > Cordylochernes scorpioides. The sequence goes on along the minus strand of CP092864.1, from coordinate 7,570,158 downwards.
ACTTTACGTTAACAACGTTTTAGCGCTTTAATATACAAAAGTAGAGAACTAGAAAATTCTATTTCTTAGGGTCATACTAGGCTTTCTCGAAAATTAAACCGTCAAGTGGAATCTCATTTTAAATATGGAAAAATAATTTATTTTATGTTAACAATGAACCTGTAGAAAAGATTCTAAGTCCGAAAAAAAACAAGATAAAATTTCTAAATAAAAAAATGCATACCTGGATTGCTTATATTTTAATTTTAATGCCGATATTTGTATCTCAATGTAAGGCGACTATACACTCATGAGCAAAACTAAGAGAAGTTGTGCATTTTACCATGTATATCGGGATTCAGACAATAACTCTGAAAGATATTACAATGACCTTTATTGAAGACACACGAGATAACCAAGTGTGAACAAAATACACTCACGTACAAAGCTTAAGGAAGTTGTACCTTTTACCAAGTATATCGGGATTCAGACAATAACTTTGAAAGATATTACAGTGACCTTTATTTGAGACACAGGAGATAACCAAGTGTGACAAAATTGCATCTGTTAATAGGCTAATCCCCTAATAGAATGTTCAAATCAATAAGCTTGAGAGATTGAATCTGAATGATTAAAATGATAGGTATCTTGAAAGATACCTATCCCTAAAGCTTATTGATTTGAACATTGCATCTGTCTCTTTATATATATATATACCGGTGATATCAAAGAAATTCCACTTCCTTAAGTTTTGTCCATGAGTGCATAATGGTGGTGATCAAGTATTTGCCCTAATACTAGTTTGTAAACAGATTGGATTTTGTCTGAATTTCTCGAAACTGGTGTTCTAAACATTCTTTATCACCAACTCTCTCGATGTGAACCCCCCAAGCTGAAGTTGTAAATATGTAAATATAGGAATGTTTCTTTCCATTTCTTCCTATATTTCTTCAATCAAATTGTATCTTCAGCTAAATCTCAAGTAGAAAATGAGGAACATACAACTTCAGGATGACACACGAATTTTATTTTTGAGACAGTAAAAAATAAACATTTATAAAATACCATAGAGCAAATAAGGAAGAAGTTTGCAGAGGCGCAAAAATATATAAATATCAATATTATAAAATAAATGAAGCTTTCAGGGTTAAGTTTCTTGTGCGATTTTTATTTTCAAGCTATCGGACTTGTCAGTCCTTCAACAGGATTATCACTTTAACAACTTGATAATAAATACATTTTTATATACACATTATTATATACATATTTTAAATACTTATTATATATTGAGAGAAAAATATATTACATTATTTCTGTTTGAAAAACATTTTTTTTTGGAAAATATCAAAATTATTAATCTGTTCAGAAATTTATAAATATTTTGCTGAAATAACAAAAAGCCGATTTTAAACTATGATTTTATGCTAATTAATTACTACACATTCAAAAATTTGGAACGCTCTGTTAGATAAACTCACAAAAAGATGACAAAAATTCTCTGAAATGAAGACTCCTCCCCCCCATCACGTGAAATAACATTCCTTATTAAACCCAATCCATCTCAATATATCACACCACCCATTACTGAATTAACGTTAATTAATTACATATTTCATTAGTTGCTTCAAAAACCTTGTCACACATTCCCCACTCATTACCTAATATTAACGGAATTTACAAAATTAATTTCCATTTAAATTTAATAGGTAGGTGCCACTCTCTCGAAAAAGTAAAATTTTGATTTTTATTTCTACTTAATTAACACGTTGATTATGTAATTAGAAAATTTAATGAACAAACGTAGAAATGTGTTTAATATGACACGCGTTAATAAAAAAACAGCTCTGATTTTCTAAAATTAGGATACTGTATTGATGGATTATGAGAATACATGGATTGGTATACCAACATTCCGGTATAGAGGGTTGTGATAGCTTGTACTATAAGTACACCATATGTTTACATATGTAGTACCAGGTTATGGTGGGTAGAGGGTTGTGACTGCTTGTACTGTAAGTACACCATATGTTTACATATGTAGTACCAGGTTATGGTGGGTAGAGGGTTGTGACTGCTTGTACTGTAAGTACACCATATGTTTACATATGTAGTACCAGGTTATGGTGGGTAGAGGGTTGTGACTGCTTGTACTGTAAGTACACCACATGTCTACACATGTAGTACCAGGTTATGGTGGGTAGAGGGTTGTGATAGCTTGTACTGTAAGTACACCACATGTTTACATATGTAATACCAGGTTATGGTGGGTAGAGGGTTGTGATAGCTTGTACTGTAAGTACACCACATGTCTACACATGTAGTACCAGGTTATGGTGGGTAGAGGGTTGTGATAGCTTGTACTGTAAGTACACCACATGTTTACATATGTAATACCAGGTTATGGTGGGTAGAGGGTTGTGATAGCTTGTACTGTAAGTACACCACATGTCTACATATGTAATACCAGGTTATGGTGGGTAGAGGGTTGTGATAGCTTGTACTGTAAGTACACCATATGTTTACACATGTAGTAACAAGCCGTGGTAGGTAGAGGGTTGTGACAGTTTGTACTGTAAGTACACCATATGTTTACATATGTAGTACCAGGTTATGGTGGGTAGAGGGTTGTAATAGCTTGTACTGTAAGTACACCATATGTTTACATATGTAGTACCAGGTTATGGTGGGTAGAGGGTTGTGACTGTATATATGTTTCATATTTGATGTCGTCGGTCGTCTGTTTTTTTGAAGGAGACAGAGGCAATTTTGTCCACACTTGGTTATCTCGTGTGTCTTCAATAAAGGTCACTGTAATATCTTTCAGAGTTATTGTCTGAATCCCGATATGCATGCGAAAAGGTAAAATTTCTTAAGGTTTGTCCATGAGTGTAAGTAGAATCAATTTTAAGAAAGCGTAGATCTCCACAAATAACACTTGAAACATAAGCAGTGTTGAAAAACAAATCCTAACCGTTCGTGTTAAATGCCAGCATAATATATCTTAAGAATTTAAAACAATTCTATTTTTCTGGAAAAATGCGTTTCTTTTTAATAATATCCTCAAATATTATCTCTTCAGACCTTTTACTGAAATGATAAAAGTTATTGAATGAGAAAAGGCTTGGTTCATTAGTGTTGAACCTTCTCAGTGGTTTCGCCAAATCAATCTCCAGACAGCTCTATTATTGTATTGGATTGGTTTCATTATATACCCTGCATTTTCTATGGAAGTCAGCTTAAGGGTGTTTAGGAAACCTATGGCAATAATCTTATAGGTCTGTAGAGGTGCATACATATGCTAATTTTAACGATAGAAATCAATTGTATTTATATAAATAACGATTGAATTTATAATGAGTGAACGATATAAACGAATGAATTTATATAAAAAGCGATTCATTAATTAAAAAGACATATATTGGAACAAAATATAATTTATTTTATCAATATTTCAGTTCACTGAACGCCAACCTTTATTCAGTCTACTGAAATATTGGTAAAATAAATGATAATTTGTTCCAATATATACCTTTTTAATTAAAGATTTATTTATGGATTGCTCTATTTTCAAAAATAAATAACGATAGAAGGCAATTTAACTTATATAAATATAAGAAAGCAAAGCTCTCCACAACTATCACTTGACAAATGATTTATGTTGGTAAACCTGATATAAACATGGAAGCAACATTCTGGTCAAATGACAACTGTGTAACATTCTTCAAGAAAGTGCAGCTAACAGTTGGAGAATTGCCATTGTTGAAGTTAGGCCAAATGTCCAGACAAACAGAATGTGATTGTGCGGCGAGATATTCCTAGCGGAATGTCCACTTCCCTTTTTTTTACAACTCCCCTCAAACTGCGGATCGATTAGGAGAATAGACTCACAAGTTATTTCTAGAACCGCATCCTCAGGCTGTCCCCTTTCGCAAACCTCTGAGTAGTTCTGTCAGGTTTGGACGTATTCTCACAATACTTGAACACAAAGTAATACGTCCAAATACAGTGTGTGACGTTTCGGTAACAGCACTGTTACCGTCTACAAACTAAAGTACTGAATGAGTTATATGTCATTCAGTACTCTGTTTGATGATGGTAACAATGCTGTTACCGAAACGTCACACACTATTTATTTATTTGGTATTATTACTCTGTGTTCACAATCTATAATCCAAATTTTGCCTTTGATAATTTATATATATATTATTTAAAAATGCTTATTTTAAATCATAAAGGTTAATTTTCCAATATTTCGTGAGGCAACTCGCCAAACTTCTTCGGGGAACAAGATTGTTTTGAGATCTCACAACGAAGTTGGCGAGTTGCCTCACGAAATATTGGAAAATTAACATTTATGATCCAAAATAAGCATTTTAAAATAATTTATTATATGGATTACTCTATTTTTAAACATATATATATATATGAAAAAAACAATAGATGGCGCTCTGCCATCTAAAAAAGCACATGTGCTCGTGGTCAGGAGATGCCTTTTATATATATATTAAAAATAATCCCATACAGAATTCTCTCAGATGGATAAACATAACCAAAATAATATGTAACTATAGAAAGTGGGGAATAACATCAATCTATCTTCAAGTTGGGTCACTTTTCCGTATTACAACTTTTGTCTGTGCTGATCTCCAGACAAATGTGTAACCAAACAGGAATACGACACTTTATAAATGTGTGAAGTGTAGTGATACTAGATGTGTTACACTACAAGCAGTTACAAGCAATTCTATAACCACCACAGATATAGACTAGCAGAATAATGAATTAAAGAATAAAAGTAAAATCTGTAAAACCCGACAAACACCATGTAACCAACTCTCGATAAAATTCCCAAACATAAAATGTATAAAGAAAACCTTGATATGATTTAGCGATAAATAAAAAGAACTTGATCTATTTATAAAGCTGCGGTCGAAAAAGGGAATGTCAAATAAATGTCGGGGCTAATGGGACAATTGTCGTGGTAACTGGGTTAGCCTCTAGGACCATTCTAACCTGGTTAACAATCTCACTTAGCCATAACTTCATCTGACACGGTCTGCCCAGCGTGGACCCGTCATCTTGGGTTAAATGGAAGCCGACATTAGAGATATTATAGCAAATTTAATATATCAATCCAGAGCAGCAGCTTTACACACCCAAGATAGTGGATATTGTTGCTGCTGTGATGTAGATGCATGGAGACATCTGAAGCTCTTCTTTGGACACGACAACAACAACAACAACAATATATCAATAAACACAAGGTAATAAGACCAAATCCAAATAAATAGTGTGTGACGTTTCCAGGGTTGTTACCATCTTCAGACAAAAGTACTGAATGAGAAATTTTACCACAGAATGTTTTGATAACAGTAACTATTTGAAACATGCTGTGGTAAAATTTCTCATTCAGTACTTTTGTATGAAGATGGTAACAACGCTGTTACCGAAACTTCACACACTATTTATTTATTTGGATTTGGTCTTATTACCTTGTGTTTATAATCTATAATACAAATTGTGCATTATCATTAATATATTAATATTTCTATTTAAAATATATAAAGAGGTCAGGTGTTTATATTCAAAACAAATAAGGAATATCCTGACCACGAGCACATGAGCTTTTTTAGATGATAGAGCGCCATCTAGTGGAACAGAAACTTACTAAACGTTGATTTAGCCTGTTCCCTGATATTTAGCTAACCCATTTTATCAAATTAACTCAAATATCAGGGAACAGGATAAATCAACGTTTAGTTGATTTCTGTTCCACTAGCTGGCGCTCTACCATCATTCATAACTAATGAATACTATAAAAATACAATAAACCTTTTGTAAAAAAAACCTAAAAGGATATTTTACCAACAAAGCGCACATTTCGCTTTAGGTATCCTCTAATTTCCTCATCTCACATGAGACTAGCTAATGTTATATTACAATGATAGTGTGTTTACTAATTCTCTAGAGTTTACTGCAGGTTAATTAACATAGCTAATTGCCAGATTAAGTGTACTTAGCAAGATGGACTTGGAAGTCCTAAATATATTTAAACTCAGCAATATATCACAAAGGTCATCCAGTCACCAAGAATTAACCTAAAGTGCTAACAACGAGATAAAACAAAACAATGAAATACTTGTTTGGTTAATTGAATTTACCAAAAACCGGTGTCCCCATTGTTTAAACCCAAGATTCACTGTTTTTATATATTTTTGAATATATTTTCAATTAAAATGTCCTAGATGAATATTTTATTACCACATATATATATATTTAAAGTATTATTTATATATGGGAATTTTATATTTGGTTATTTGTTAAATATTTAAACTCAGTTGGTGTTATATTTTAACATCAAACTTCTATGTAGATCCTTGCATAAGTTCGATGCTATAGACGAGTGTGAGTAACCAAATTGAGATCTGGTACATGGCAAAATATAAACTGTTTTCTACCGATGTAGACATGTGGTGTACTTACAGTCATAGCCCTCTACACACCATGGCCTGGTACTACATGTAATAGACAAGTGGTGTACTTACAGTATAAATAGCCAAAACCCTCTACCTATCCACCATATAGCCTGGTACTACATATGTAGACATGGTGTGTACTTACAGTACAATCAGTCCCTCTACCCACCATGACCTGATACTACATTTGTAGACGTACACTCTTGTTCGGCGGTATAACTACTACAATAGGATGGATACAGAGAAGATTAGTATGGCCCCTCTGATACCAGTTCGGCGGTACAACACCTACAATAGGAACGATACAGAGAAGATCAGTATGGCCCCTGCGCAAGGATGGAAACGCAAAATCGTGAAGCTTTACATATGAAGACATATGATGTACTTACAGTCACAACCCTCTACCCACCATATATAGCCAGGTACTACAAATTCAAACATGTGGTTTTATCACAATACAATCAGACAAAAAAAAATGTTATCATAGCATGCTACTACGTTTATCATTATAACCTAAAAATCGAAATTTATTTTAATAGCGATTATTTCTAACCTTAGAGATGAAGTATGATAGGATGAATTGTGAAGAGTAATGATAAACTGAAAAATAAAAGTGACCAGGGATGGGAATCGAACCCACAGTGTTCCGCTTACCGGGCAGATGCCATGTCCACTAGGCTACCCTGGAGCGAACGGAAAAAATATGTCCAGGGTAGCCTAGTGGACATGGCATCTTCCCGGTAAGCGGAACACTGTGGGTTCGATTCCCATCCCTGGACACTTTTATTTTTCCGTTTATCATTACTCTTCACAATTCATCCTATCATACTTCATCTCTAAGGTTAGAAATAATCGCTATTTCTCCTTAAAATAAATTTCGTTTTTTCGTTCAAAAGAAACATTCGCGGTAAAATTTCAATTTTCGTTCTACAATCATAAGCCGCATTATATTGTATTATAAATTATAACCTATGCAACCAGAAAGAAAGAGGTAGCAAAGATGACCCAACAAACCCCCGCCCCCTCATCCTCAATTTATCAGATTAAAAAAAATCTTCCAACAATTCCTCGTTTAATTTACGGTAAGAGCTCCCCAGAAACTATCAAGAAATCAATAGGCAATCTTTTATAGGAGTAGTTAGAAAAATGATTAGTTATATATACTGTGATGCCTCACTTTACAAATTAACTATTAGAAAACTTCTTAACTAATCTCTAATCACTTAGAATATATAGCTTGAATATGTGTCTCTTCTAACTATTATTGTCGTATCGTAATAATAGAGTTTGCCTGGCTGGCATTCATATTTATATAAAAAATAGACACTTCGACCAGTGGGAGTTTTTTATTTTCTCACGTTTCGACAAAAATCTTTTGTCTTCGTCAGGAGAAGTAAATAAAAATAAAGCATTTGGCGTTAAAAATTGTTCTGAGGTTGCAAGGGCGTTCTTACGTAATTTTTAGAATTTTCCAAATTGTCTTGGCAAATGCTTTATTTTTATTTATTTCTCCTGACGAAGACAAAAGATTTTTGTCGAAATGTTGAGAAAAATAAAAAAACTCCAACTGGCCGAAGTGTCTATTTTTTATAGAAATATTATTGTCGTTTGGTTGAAGGGTTGGAGGTTTGACTGTCAGCTTCCACAACGGTAGGTAGCTTATTGTTGCAATAGTACTGAAGGTATAGAAGCGTCAATTAAAGCACATCAACGCCATCTATATAAACAAAATTGAACTATTAGCACGAACTATTTTTCTTTTAAAACTAAACTTCATACTGCCCCCGTAGTGTGATAAAAACATATTGGCAGGGCGCTGGTTTATCGGTGGTGAAAATGACCAAACTTTTGTAATCGTAATTTAGTCTATTTGAAAAGAAAAAAAATCATGGGTATAATAGAATTATCGAAATAGGTAGGCCTGTACTGTAAGTACACTACATATCTACACATGTAAGTTTTAAAGCTCTTTATTTAGATATTATTATATTAACTACATAGATCATTAATTACATAGTATTATTAACATATGAATAAATATACATAACTACTACACATGTAGTATCAGGACATGGTGTGTAGGTTGTTGTGACTGCTTGTACTGTAAGTACACTACATGTCTACACATGTAGTACCAGGCCTTCGTGGGTAGAGGGTTGTGACTGATTTTACTGTAAGTACACCACATGTCTACATATGTAGTACCGGGCCATCGTGGGTAGAGGGTTGTGACTGTTTGTAATGTAAGTACACCACATGTCTACACATGTAGTACCAGGCCATCGTGGGTAGAGGGTTGTGACTGATTTTACTGTAAGTACACCACATGTCTACATATGTAGTACCGGGCCATCGTGGGTAGAGGGTTGTGACTGTTTGTACTGTAAGTACACCACATGTCTACACACGGCCGTGCGGCCACGCGTCGCGCGAGCTCCTGAGTTTTTCGCCTCTGGCGGGCGAAAAGTGTCGCGGATGGCGACAAATATGGTATGGGCTGAAAGCCCTTCAAAAGCCGAGCAAAAGCCTGCAAGGCACGGCGAAAAAGCACAACAATGTGCTGAAATATCTAAGAAAGAAGATTTGCAGAAGAAAGCTTCAAATCTTTTCAACAAAAATCAAGGCTATGCAAATCCGCCCGCCGGCGGACATCATGCAAATCCAGCCACGCCGACCGACTTCGTTACTGCCTCGTTTTCCGAGGCCGCTGCCCAAGCCAATAGAAGCTGGGCAGACTTAGCGGAGGACCAAGGCCCTGGAGAGGACGACAACTTCACCGTCGTCAAGAGTAAGAAAAGGCGCCGCGACTCGCCGGGTTCCCCTACGGCAGCTACTTCCTCTGGCACCAGAGGCGCAGGAGCCACTCGCCGGCCACGATCATCCACGGGATGGGCACCGCGGGCGGAGGAGGTCAGGACCACTCAGGCGCATATCGCGGAGGCCAGGGCGCGGCAGGCGTCTTCAACAGAGGACCACTGCGTCTATGTAGAACGCAGCCCTGAACTGGAGCCCTATCATTACATCAGGGCCATAGATCGAATGTTTGGGAGCACCAGGGAGGTCTTCCAAGTGACCAAGATGAACGGCCACTTCCTAGTGGGACTGGCAAACAAAAGCATGGCCGAGCGCCTCGTCAACGAGGGCCTCGAGGTGGAGGGAACTCTCCACAGGGCCTTCCCGTTCCGCAAGAGGGCGGAGAGAATCACGGTGGGCAACCTCCCCTTCTTCGTGGGGGATGCAGCCGTCATCAGCGCCCTTTCATCTTTCGGGCGAGTAACATCCATCGCCCCCAAGCTGATGAAGGCAGGCCCATATGTCTACAACGACGGCCGCCGAGAGGCGTTCATCATCCTCCGCGAGGGAATGACCATCGAGAGGCTGCCCACCCGCCTCGACATCTCAATCAAGGGCGAGGCCTGGCCCGCATACCTATCCTCCGGGATTAGGTGTTCCAGGTGCCGTGGCCAAGGACATCGTAGGGCCAACTGCCCCATGCTTGCAGGGCGAACCACCGCTCCTGGACCGGCCGCACAAACCTCTCCCACCAGCGTCCCACCAGCGACTGCGCCCAGGCTGCCTCAGCAGCCATCTGCCCGGCCTCCACCTCCGGCGTCCCCCAGTTCAACCATGGAGGTCTCCGACGTGCCTCCCGCGAGTCGAGCTGCGCCCCTTCCACCTGCTGCACTCCAGCCATCACCACCAGCGCCTTCGGCCTTACCTTTGGAGGACACGCCTCCGGCCCCTCCACCAGTGACCCCTGCTCCGTCCCTGCGAACACCTGGGAGTCGCGAGCCTGCGGCCCCAACACCGGACGTGGAGATGTCCATCGTGGAGGAGACCTTTGCGTCCTCCACGTCATCGGCAAAAAACGCAACGAGAGTCGACCTCGATGCGTTCATCGAGGGGCTCCCCAGCGTGTCATTCGCTAAGACGGACGCCCTTGGTCTTGGGCGGGAGGAGGTCCTGGACCTCCTCTCCTCGAGGACCAAGGCGCAGAGGAAGGGACCCCTCCTGTCGCCTCCGCAGTGCGACGCCCTCGTCGGCCTGATCGGTCAAATTCTGGACCTGAAGCCCGGACACACCTCTAATTTATATAAGGTCCTTGGTCAGGTTAGAGCTGAGCTAACGAAAACACCAGCCGCAGCACCTACACCCCCACTGCCTGCACCTCGGCCTGATGGGCCAATACCACCCCTTCCCCATGGGGATACGACGACACCGGACATGGCGACACCTCCACCTCCCCCATCTGCCCAAATGGAGGTTGATCCAATCGATAAACGTTGCAAGGAATTGCAACTTTTGACCTTTGAATTGATGAAGGAATTCAATCCGAAGCCCTTACCCCAATTCTACTCTTTCGAGCTTGACCTCGTGGAAGCGGTGCTTTACCCTGAGGATAGGGAGGGCTTCCTCGGGAGATTTTCGCCGGGGGACAAGAAAGTTCTCGCCCAAATCCTGGATAAGCTTTCCACTCGGGACTTAGACTCCCTTACTCTCAGGGGACTATCTGAGCTTAGGGCCGCCTTGCCGTCCTGACCTCCTGTTGAAATCATTTGGGCTCGGAGAAGCGGTGGAGGACCCGCTCTTCGCCTGGTCCAGGACCCTCCAGCGCCGAGGTCTCCTACCATCGTCCCCTTTGTAAATTTGACCATATATGTATATCTTTAATTCTATATGTATATATTTTCCTCTTCTCTCTCTCTCTCTCATGTGAGATGTAAAATTGTCTAGATGACAATAAATGATTTTCAATTGTCAAATTGTCACATGTCTACACATGTAGTACTAGGTCATGGTGGGTAGAGAGTTTCATTCCATACCTACCCGTATATCGAATTAAAGTTTATCCAAATATGTCAAATATCATGGGAACGTATGTTAACCACAAACGAATATGCAAATTAACCTTTTATCTAAATCATTTGCATATTACGGAGGCTTTAAAATAGTACACTGATCCTTTCCAGACATAATTCTATATGGTATCAAAGTTTCATAGAGATTTGTCAAATATTGTGGAGCCCTGAATTGGGACAAACAGACCTTTGTTAAACAGGGTGTTCTAAAACATTATATGTCGACTTTGTGTTAACTTATTCTGTCGTGTTTTTAGGATGTCAAACAGAAGTGAATCTATTGAGCTATTTCGTCACGGATAACGTAAGTGTGAAATTGTTCGGCTGCTCAAAGTGCCTCAACAAACTGTGTCCAAGGCCATCCGTCGCTTCGGTGAGCCTGGCCATGAAGCCGACCGTGCCGGAGGAGAAAAAAAAAAGCGCACCGCCAACACTTCTGCCAACCGTAAGATCATCAAAAAGCGACTTCAACGAAATTCGAGGTGATAAATCGCCCGTGAGACTGGCATAAGTAAGTCGTCGGCACACCGAATAGCGATAAAGGAACTCAACCTCAAGGCGTTCAAGCTCCAAAAAGTTCAGCTCCTCTTTTATGTGAACAAGCGCGTACGGCTGAAGAGATGTCGACAACTCAAGGATCAGGCCACTGGTCAGCGGTGGAGTCCACGGACGTGAAGTTGTTCACCATCGAGCAGGGGCACAACCACCAAAACAACAGGAGCTGGTCCGCTGAGGCTCCCGGCACGTGGGTCATTGTCGAACATCGCCAAAATCAGCAGTCGGTTATGGCATGGGCCGGGATTTGTACCAGTTGCAAGACACCTCTAGTTTTCGTGAATCCTGGGTTCAAAATCAACCAAAGAAGTATATGGCCGCGACATTCTCGAGGCCGTCGTACTCCTGTGGGCTCAACAGTACTTCGGCGATGCGGATTGGACGTTTCAGCAGGACTCCGCGCCGACTTACAAGGCGAAATTGACTCAGGACTGGTGCAGGGCCCATTTTACGGACTTCATCACGTTGGTGGAATGACCGCCCTACTCATCCGATCTCAACCCGATGAATTACAGCGTGTGGTCCATTTTACAGGCCAGGGCCTGTGCTACACGCCACAAAAATTTGATGTCTCTGAAGCGATCGCTGCGCCGAAAATGTGACTGATTGTCGCCGGAGGACCTGCGATCCGAAAATTTCAAGTCATGTTTGGACCTGAGTATCGCCGCCACTTTTAAACCATCTGTATAAATTGAAATCACGAGGATAAAAGTCTTGTGTTTTCCGACGATTGACCTGCTATTACTAAAGTTATGGTGAACTAAAGAAAGAGTATGCGTCAGAAAGACTCTCTATTCTATTACTAGTGGTGAATATATAATTTTGTATTTTTATTCTCTTGCAAACAACATAACTTTGACTCATAGAGAATGCACATCCAAGATATTACAATAAATATGGTAAATACAGTTTTACCTGTTGGATTAATGATTCGTTACATTTTTATTTACTTTCAATTGAGTAAATGATATTTGTTCCTTATATTTTCTAATAGATTTTTGCCAAAGACGCTGTGTTAACTAACTCCAAATTCCAGTTGGTGACAATTGACTTTGTCATCATTAGGTAACGGGGAAATAATTAGAGTGGAATTCCACGAACGGTGTTGAAATAACACAACGATGTTAGAATTGTAAAACTTGCTAACTATAAACTACTAACACCTCTTTAAACCTAATAGAATCTCTCAAGGAAGAGTAGCCTCCCTCCATGAGAACATTTTTTATATATTATCATCAACAAATTGTAAATAATCACATTTAGCTTTGTAGAACGACATTTGAAAATATCCCGCATATGTTTCTTATCAACAAAATATCGAAATTTATTTTAAGGAGAAATAACTATTATTTCTAACCTTAGGGATGAAGAGATTACTCTTCACAATTCATCCTTTCATACTTCATTCCTAAGGTTGGAAATAATCGTAATTTCTCCTTAAAATAAATTTCGATTTTTTTGTTCAAAAGAAACACATGCGGGATATTTTCAAATGTCGTTCTACAATCATAAACCGCATTATATTGTATTATAAATCACATTTATCTTTGTTTTAAATTCTCTTTGATCTTTATAACAATTGTGTGTCAATAAAAATTGTCAATAGAATCTGTGAAAGCGTGAAAAGATTTTAAATATATTATATACTAGACGTATGACCCGGCTTCGCCCGAGAATTCCCCCGATTGCAATTTCCTTCATACTGAAAGTACATCAATAATAAATATTAGAAGTGCCATAGAATAGCAATACAGAAGTAACACATAAACTACAGGAAAAAAGTGTGTGATGGCAAAAATTGTATTATATTAGTGTTTAGGTAGGCTCGCGTGGCAGGCGAGCATTCTACCACTGAACCACCGATGCTTATAAAAAATGGCCATATTTGGGTATTCATTCCATTCCGGATTACTCCACGTAAAAAAAAAGTTCTTCAAATGAAAAAAAGAAATAGCCAAAAATACTAATCAAAATGTAGCCGGAAATTTTCCTCAGGTTTATAAAAAGCGACATGCAAAATTTGGTACCAATTGGTTCAGTAGTTTTTGAGTTTATCGCGAAACAGACAGACATTAACTTTTATATATATAGAGATATTATCAAATTGAGATTCTCCTGGACGCTAATGCTACAATATATTATATATTCGTGAAAAAAAGACAATTTCCTTTTGAAAAAAAAAAGACAAGATATTTGACATATCTTTGCAGAATGTATAAATTCGGATAAAAGAATAAACCCCAATATACTAATTTGTAAAGAATTTAGATTAAAAAGCCAATAACCTGCATACCATGGTACGTGCTATGGCCCTCTTCAGTACAGGGACGGCTTTGATTTCATAGCATACTATGAGAGTTAGAAAATTGGCTGAAATTTCTATAAAAAGCGTTTAGATGGTAATGTAATATGGTCAATTTTTAGGGCCTATATACACACACTTATGGACAAAACTTAGGCAAGTGGAAAATGTTCACACTTGATTATCTCATGTGTCTTCAATAAAGGTCAATCTAATATCTTTCAGAGTTATTTTCTGAATCCCGATATACATGTTGAAAGGTTACAACATCCTTAAGTTTTGTCCATTAGTGTATATATAACTTGTTCACACACCATTCTAATACTTGCAATCTGTCTATGGATAATTATAGTAAGAGAAATTAAAGATCGCATTATTGACGAGACCTATTCCTTCGTAATATTTTAAATTATCATTTGAATTGTTATACTCTATTTTTATTATATTATAAACGTATATTAAAATTATATTTAACTTCACACAGAGAGACTCATTTTAATTTTTTTTCAAACAATAATAAATAACGCAACACACTATTAACTTTCTATGAAAAATAGAGACTTCGGTCAGTTAGAGTTTTTATTTTCTCAACGTTTCGACAAAAATCTTTTGTCTTCGTCAGGAGAAGTAAATAAAAATAAAGCATTTGGCAAGGCGTTAAATACTAGAAAACACTATTAACTATTAAAAATAATGAAGGCATATCCTGTCCAAAAGCACATGTTCTTTTTAGATGGCAAAGCGCCTATATTTCTCATTAATACATGCCAAGAAAACTCAATTTTGAAGGAATATATATGATACAAAGAAATTATAAATATCTTTAAGAACTAAGAGAATAAAACAGAATTTCTAAATTAAAACAAAGGTGAATAAAATGTGGATTATTTTGAAACAGAGGTTGCTATCTTTTCATTACGCTACAAGTCACACAGTAAAAATATACGTATCTTTATTTGTAAGCACTCTAACAAAACAATGCAACATTTTAATTAAAATTTCCCTCTACACAAAAATAACAAAAGTCCAGAGATTTCTCGGAACCTAATTTAGAAGCGAGAAACGAGGATATTTTCAAACAATTTCTATTTTTTCTTAACATAAAAATAATATTTAAGTAAACATTTTTTTTATTAAGATCATCTTTCTTATAAAATGAAAGGATTTAAAAGCACGATTGTTTCTTTTATACATAATACAAGCTTCTACTGCCCTTACTGCGATGAAAATACTGATGAGCCAAGCCCTCCCAATATATTTTTCATCACAGTAAGGGCAGTAGAAGTTTGTATTATGTATAAAAGAAACATTCGTGCTTTTAAATCCTTTCATTTTATATGTATAGATGGTGCGTTATTGCTTTGTTATTAAGATCATCTTTCTTGGGGGGTCGGTTAAACCGTTTGGTTTACGACCACTACGACCCGGGTTCGATCCCCGCATTGGACACTTTTTTCTGTTTAAAAAAAATGTTCCAATGGCCCCCCGATTCTTGCAAAAGTCCAACCCCACCAGCGAGTGCAAGTAACCAAACGGGTCTCTGGCACATTTGTAAGTGCAAAGTCGAACTGCTTTCACATGTGTAGACATGTTGTGCGCTTACAGTAAAAAGCAGTCGCTAACTACCCACCATGAATATCATGGCCTGTACCACGTGTACTAGGGATAAGCAAAAAAAATATTTCTTATATACTCAAAGAAATAAATATGGGACACACATCGAGGGAATAGACAATTTCTTTCTATTAAGACAATGGCAATCTTACTATTCGCTATAAAAAAAAACACAAGTCAGGGGGAAGATATTCTTTTATAAGAGGATGATTGTACAAGTTTTCGGGAAAGACGCCTTTCTACGGGTACACAAATTTACTTGTATTCTGTACCCGTAAAAGGGCATCTTATCCCGAAATCTTGTACGATTGTTCTTTTATATAAGGAAGCTCTTCTCCCTGACTTGTTTTTCTTCTTCTTCTTCTAAATTTGTCTATTATTGTACTAATTTGCATATTGGTAGTATAAATATATGATAGTAAGTCCTTTCACAACTCACTCTATCATTACTCTTCACAATTCATCCTTTCATACCTCATCCCAAAGGTAGGAGATAATCGTTGTTTCTCCTTTAAATAAATTTTGATTTTTCGTTGAAAAGAAACTCATGAGGGATAATTTTCGAATGTTGTTTTACAATCACAAGTCGTATTATATTGTATTATAAATTTCTTAATGTATTATTTACGAACGGAAAAATATATCCAGGGTAGCCTAGTGGACATGGCATCTGCCCGGTAAGCGGAACACTGTGGGTTCGATTCCCATCCTTGGACACTTTTATTTTTCCGTTTACCATTACTCTTCACAATTCATCCTTTCATACCTTATCCCTAAGGTTGGAGATAATCGTTGTTTCTCCTTGAAATAAAATTTGATTTTTCGTTGAAAAGAAACTCATGAGGGATAATTTTCGAATGTCGTTTTACTTCTCTTTATCAAAATTCGAAACTATTATAGACGCGTATGATTCTTTTTTTAAAATAAACAATTTCTACTGCCCTTACTGCAATGAAAAATTAATGGGAGGGACTGGCTCATCAGTGGTAAACCCTCCCAGCGGTTTCGCCAGTTTAATCTTTATCTATATAGATTAAATATATTATTAAAGAACCCAACATAGGAAATAATATTTAGGTGTAATATATTGTCACGAAATTAGTTTTATGTAAATCAAATGTCTCTATTAGTAAGTATGTAAATACTTTTATGTTTAATGTTATATAAAGAAGCTATTCTGTAACTGATTTTTCATTTCTAGTTTTGTTGTGAGGGAAACATCACTCACAAAGTGTATCAATTGATTAATAAAATTCTCATTTGAAACTGTGACAATATAATCACAAAGGTGTATAAATATAAAAATCGATCTAAAGTATGTTTAAAAATAGCCTCTAATTATATAAATTGTGAAAAAAATATTTGGATTATCTCCCAATAAATATAAATTCTATAACGCATAATGAAATATCAACATAAGTCATAATTTGTGTAATAACATTGAAAAACAAAACTATATTTAAAGATAAAATAATGAAACAAGGAGAAGAAAGAAAGAAAATAAAATAGTCAACAACAAATAAAAGCCTTTTTAATAGCCAATTTACAGAAGAAACCAAAAGATTATTTGTCATCTTAAAATCAATTTATCAGACGAGCGTTATTTATAGCCCTCGCAAGACGTAATAAATCAATAGGGTAAAAAAAAAGTAATAATTAGGAAAACACCTTTTTGCTAATTGTTAGTAATTTATTATTCTTTTTTTATACTTTTTAATAAATACCGATAATGGAAGCTCTCTATATATCAACTAGAACATTTCTAAATTACATTTTTTTTTTGGTGGTTGAGTATTTTAGTCTTAATTCAAATAGATTTCATAGAAATACTTGTTTTGCAAATAGAGCAATACATATTTAATTCATTAGATAATAAAAGACATATATGGCATATAAATCTTTTATTAAATCCAATATATGCCTTTTATTATCTAAGAAATACTTGTATAAGAATGTATAAATTAGATGGAATTCGAGGCAAAATAAATAATGGTACCAAACGATTAATAAATGTATGAAAATAAGTAAGCAGACGATGATTTACATCATAAAATAAACGCTATAGTTGATTGGCTGTTCAAACAGAGCTGGTGAGCCAATAATGAGATAGAAGAAAATGCTGAAAGGAAGCTCAGTCAATCCCAAGGGATATGTATACAGGAAATTGGAAGTGAATAACTGATGTTTGGAATTAAATCAAATTTTCAATCGAATTGTGTACAATGATGTCCCCAAATGGAAGTCGCATTGTCAGAATTTCTGTTGTGTAGCCTTGAATAGGCTTCATTTCTAGGTAGAAACCTCATCACTTACAATTAAATCAAAGGATTTAATTTAATTAACGAAACCTAGAAATTGAGAACTAATTAAAAATAGTAGGAAAATGTAGAAACATCTGTAACTTTGATTTTCTTAAAATAATTAGTTTTATAGTACTGTATTATATGAAAAAGGTATCTGGTTTAACTAGAAGAAAATTGTTTGAGTCAAAAGGCGATCCATAAATTAAGATTATATAAAAGGACGTACCTGGATCTGTAAAGAAAAAAAAAACAATTTTTTTCTTTACAGATCCAGGTACGTCCTTTTATATAGTAGAAAATTGTTAAATTTTAAAAAGAATCATACGTGTCTATAATAGTTTCGAATTTTCAGAACAGATGGCGCTCTAATGTATCATATTAATAGAGATGGAACTTTGTAAACTATATATATGTATATATATCCGGGATTTACTGATTAAATATGTAGTAATTATTATCTCATCTCTGTAGATCAATGTTTTCGATCAATACTTCCTGGTAGCATCAATAACCTGTCTACATCGCTGTTCAACTGCTAATTATCAACATGGCTGAAATATATATGTTATATAGAATATGTTTTTAAAATATATTTCATAGATAAAATACTCTGCTAAATCGACCGCCAGAGGTCACGCTTCCCCTATAAAAAATCATTGTTGTTGTTTCCCGAAGGCCGGCTCAAAAATTTGTACATTATGTAAATAAGTTATTCATTTTTTTTTATTCTTACGCCATAAGCCAGGCATTACTTTTATCAAATTATGTTTTTGATATATTCCTTAAGTTCAATTAAATTACTGATCAAAACTATTTTTATTATCATACTTTCAAGATTTAACCACGACTGCATTGCCATTACCATAATCCTCAACATGATCTAAATTCAAGCAGAAAATCTCTATTTTTTATAAAATATATATTTAGCTTGAGAATATTATCTTCCTATGAAACGGATCGCTAACAGGATAGCTGATGCGGAGTGGAATGAAACCTGTCATTTTACCATGGAGATTGGTGTGGAGTTCACCGTTTAGCAAGCCGTAATAACCTATGAATTGTTCATCTCTTCGGATGGTAAACGTTTCAATATTTAGTTCTGTGAGGGAATTTCTAACACCATACAATCTGAAAAGATATGATAGCTTGAGAATAGAGAGATATAGATTATTTATTATATATATTGTAAAGATATGACAGATTTCTTCGATAATTTGGAAATACATAAAAATATCTTCACAACAATAATAAACAAACATACATGATGTTTTCTCTAAAGAATTTTGATTTTTTTTCCAAAACTATTAAAATTAAATTCATGGATAAAACTTAAGGTGATGAAATGTTTTTCATCGTCTGTTTTTTAATTAATGGAGACAGAGGAAATTTTGTTCACATTATTTCGTGTGTCTTCAATAAAAAAACCCTGTGTATCATATATCTTTCAGAGTTATTGTCTTAATCCTGATATGTATGCTAGAAGGTACAATATAGTCATGTATATGAATGTGAAAAATTGTTTCAATATTTATTAATCATTTTTATTTTTGGATAATTTTAAAGGTTAATATATATATGAATCATTTATTTCATGAACTATATATATTAACTTTTTATGTTAGATGTTAAAAATCGATAAGTATAATTGTTGAAGACACTATATGAATTAATCTTATATATTAAATTTGATATCAAATGCATTTTTTTATCGGGACATTATGGATTACTCCCTAGAACTGCCCATTTTCCCATTTGTTACTTAATAGCTTGACATTTCAGAGCAATGTCCCAAAGTGGTAGAAAATCATAATGGAAAAGTGGCGTTTTGAAATAGAATTTGGGAGATTTAATTTAAGACTCTTCTAACCAATCCGATTACTGTCATTTTCCATTAGAAACTTTCAGGATGGCTTTAATTCTTCAGATGGGCATGTTATATAGAGCTGGTATCTACAGCTGTTATTGATATACTGGGAATGCATATAGATACTGTCTACTGTTATAGAAACCTGTACAGAATGGCTTTAATTCTTGGGATGGCTATGTTATATGAAGCTGGTATCTACAGCTGTCATTAATATACTGGGACAGCATATTGATACTGTCTACTGTTATAGAAACTTGTACAGAATGGCTTTAATTCTTGGGATGGCTATGTTATATAGAGCTGGTATCTACAGCTGTCATTGATATACTGGGACAGTATATAGATACTGTCTACTGTTATAGAAACTTGTACAGAATGGCTTTAATTCTTGGGATGGGTATGTTATATAGAGCAGGTATCTACAGCTGTCATTGATATACTGGGACAGCATATAGATACTGTCTACTGTTATAGAAACTTGTACAGAATGGTTTTAATTCTTGGGATGGCTATGTTATATAGAGCTGGTATCTACAGCTGTCATTGATATACTGGGACAGCATATAGATACTGTCTACTGTTATAGAAACTTGTACAGAATGGCTTTAATTCTTGGGATGGGTATGTTATATAGAGCAGGTATCTACAGCTGTCATTGATATACTGGGACAGCATATAGATACTGTCTACTGTTATAGAAACTTGTACAGAATGGCTTTAATTCTTGGGATGGGTATGTTATATAGAGCAGGTATCTACAGCTGTCATTTATATACTGGGACAGCATATAGATACTGTCTACTGTTATAGAAACTTGTACAGAATGGCTTTAATTCTTGGGATGGGTATGTTATATAGAGCTGGTATCTACAGCTGTCATTGATATACTGGGACACTATATAGATACTGTCTACTGTTATAGAAACTTGTACAGAATGGCTTTAATTCTTGGGATGGGTATGTTATATAGAGCAGGTATCTACAGCACTCATTGATATACTGGGACAGCATATAGATACTGTCTACTGTTATAGAAACTTGTACAGAATGGCTTTAATTCTTGGGATGGGTATGTTATATAGAGCTGGTATCTACAGCTGTCATTGATATACTGGGACACTATATAGATACTGTCTACTGTTATTTAAACTTGTACACAGAATGGCTTTAATTCTTGGGATGGCTATGTTATATAGAGCTGGTATCTACAGCTGTCATTGATATACTGGGACACTATATAGATACTGTCTACTGTTATAGAAACTTGTACAGAATGGCTTTAATTCTTGGGATGGCTATGTTATATGAAGCTGGTATCTACAGCTGTCATTGATATACTGGGAGAGCATAGAGATACTGTCTACTGTTATAGAAACTTGTACAGAATGGCTTTAATTCTTGGGATGGCTATGTTATATAGAGCTGGTATCTACAGCTTTTATTGATATACTGGGACAGCATATAGATACTGTCTACAGTTATAGAAACTTGTACAGGATGGCTTTAATTCTTGGGATGGCTATGTTATATAGAGCTGGTATCTACAGCTGTCATTGATATACTGGGACAGCATTTAGATACTGTCTATTGTTATAGAAACTTGTACAGAATGGCGTTAATTCTTGGGATGGCTATGTTATATAGAGCTGGTATCTACAGCTGTCATTGATATATTGGGACAGCATATAGATACTGTCTACTGTTATTTAAACTTGTACACAGAATGGCTTTAATTCATGGGATGGCTATGTTATATAGAGCAGATATCTACAGCTGTCATTTATATACTGGGACAGTATATAGATACTGTCTACTGTTATAGAAACTTGTACAGAATGGCTTTAATTCTTGGGATGGGTATGTTATATAGAGCAGGTATCTACAGCTGTCATTGATATACTGGGACAGCATATATAGATACTGTCTACTGTTATAGAAACTTGTACAGAATGGCGTTAATTCTTGGGATGGGTATGTTATATAGAGCTGGAATCTACAGCTGTCATTGATATACTGGGACAGCATATAGATACTGTCTACTGTTATAGAAACTTGTACAGAATGGCTTTAATTCTTGGGATGGGTATGTTATATAGAGCTGGAATCTACAGCTGTCATTGATATACTGGGACACTATATAGATACTGTCTACTGTTATAGAAACTTGTACAGAATGGCTTTAATTCTTGGGATGGCTATGTTATATAGAGCTGGTATCTACAGCTGTCATTGATATACTGGGACAGCATATAGATACTGTCTACTGTTATAGAAACTTGTACAGAATGGCTTTAATTCTTGGGATGGCTATGTTATATAGAGCTGGTATCTACAGCTGTCATTGATATACTGGGACAGCATATAGATACTGTCTACTGTTATAGAAACCTGTACAGAATGGCTTTAATTCTTGGGATGGCTATGTTATATAGAGCTGGTATCTACAGCTGTCATTGATATACTGGGACAGCTATATAGATACTGTCTACTGTTATTTAAACTTGTACCAGAATGGCTTTAATTCTTGGGATGGCTATGTTATATAGAGCTGGTATCTACAGCTGTCATTGATATACTGGGACACTATATAGATACTGTCTACTGTTATAGAAACTTGTACAGAATGGCTTTAATTCTTGGGATGGCTATGTTATATGAAGCTGGTATCT
>CP092864.1:7526588-7547434 GCA_030710605.1 Cordylochernes scorpioides | reverse complement strand
TGGACAGGGAGGTTTTTTAATTAAGTCGTATTTTTTTTTTTGGCAAAGTTATTTGTTCCATTTACTTTTTCATTTCTATTGTGTTTTATGCAGAAATGTTTTATATCTCGCTTTTATTTAAATATAATAAAAAATACAGATTTTTTCACATATAAAAAAACTATGTAACGATTAATAAAATACATGATAGGTGCTTGTTGATTTTTTAAATATAGAGTTAAACAATATGTTGTCGAATCTATATAAGGCGTGGATTATTATTAAATAATACGATAAATGAAAATTAAAATTATACCGCGAATGTTTCTTTTAAAAATTTTTTCTCTTTGAAAATAAATTTCGATTTTTAAAAGAAACATTCGCGGTATAATTTTAATTTTCGTTTTACAATCATCAGCCGCGTTATATTGTATTTTTAATACGATAAATATAATGCACAGATGGTTATATTTATTAACTTACAAAACAAAGGGAGAGAGATATTTAACACATATCTTTTTTTATATATGTTTAAATTTAAAGAAATATAATAAACAAAACAAAACAGTTCTATATAAAAAAAAGGCTTCAAGACAAATCTAATAACAACAACCAACTGCTGGTCAAAAATTAATAATTATATAAATATTTCAAATTTATATAATCTAAATCTATATATATTTTTAATTATAGTCTATTACAATATTTCTCCTTTTTTTGTGAAAAATAGACACTTCGGTCAGTTAGAGTTTTTTTTAAATTTTCTCAACGTTTCAACAAAAATCTTTTGTCTTCGTCAGGAGAAATAAATAAAAATAAAACATTTGGTAAGGCGTTAAAATCTTCAGGATTTCTCATTTCTCTTCAGATCTATAATAACTTGAATAGGTATACGAACCATTATAAAGAATACTATAATTTTTCATATTTATAATCAATATTTATGTACATGGATTTTTATTTACAATTTTATTTATTAACACGTGGTTATATAGGGTTATTTTTCCCGCCTTTTTGTGTTGGATTTCTCATCATTGGATATCTTCTTTTTGGCTTTGACTTAAGATGGACATGTTATTGTCCAAGTTATATTTTTTCACCCCATTTTAAGCATTATAGATGAAATTTGGTATTGGAGATATCTTTCGGATTGATATTTCTTCTGTATTCTGTTTCTTTTTATACCGACATGTTGGTTTAAGGTTTGAGTCTTCAGATGGGATTGGAGCATTTGTTTAATTATGTACATTTTGATAGTTTTTGGTCTCAAGAACATTGTGTCGAGAACCATTTTAAAAGCGAACAAGGCGAAATAGCTTAGTTGGGAAAGCGTTTAACTGAAGATCTAAAAAAAAGTCCAATTTTAAAGGTAAACCAGAGTGTACCAGTGAAGTTTCCCATATATTTATATATTTTTGGAAGGTTTCCGATATTCTTTATATAAATTTCTTTACAAAATTGATATTTTTGTTTATAAAGAAAGCAGAACTACGAGCTCGTATAGTGTGTACGTATAGTTTAGTAAACGAGCCCGCGTATAGTGGGACATAAAGTTAAAAACGGACGAATATTGGTGGTACAAAGAAAAAAGAGAATAGGTGCCATTAGTAGATAAATACAGAGAGAAGGTACCAATGGCATGAAAACCAAATGCCACCAATGGGATAGGGATAAAAAAAAAGGTTACCAATGAAATAGAAAACAAAAGGAGAAGGTACCAATGGGATAGAAAACAAACGGAGAAAGTACCAGAGGTATGGAAAACTAAAGGAAAGATACCAATGGGAAGGAAACAGAAGAAGATGGTGCCAGTGGGTTGGAAAACGAAAAGTGAACAGGTACCTATGGGATGGAGGAAGTAAAAGAGCTGGCGCGCGCGCACCACTAGGAAAGAAAATGAAAGATCACTGGTACTAAAAGAACACAGAAATACAAGCACTTGTAAGTCCTTCTTCAGGCATCAACGAGACAGAGAAAGAAAGATAACTGGGGTACAGATGGAAGAAAGGAATAAAGAGCAACCAATAGATTCGTGAATGATTGAGATTGAAATTTCTTTATTGCATCGCCCAGATGAGAACATATAGGGTTAAAACATGGATAGCTGAAGATAGAGAAGATTCAGTGGGACGAAGAAACAAAGAGAGGAGGTCCCAATGATGTGGACCCAGTACGGTCCATTTTTGGCGCGACGGACCATCGCGTCATTATAAAAAGTGGCGTTGCTTTGTTAGAGTCCCAAAATAGGATCTGATCCCCAGGACCTATTCCCAGCCTTGCCGCGCAGACCTCATTTAATTAATGGTCCACAAAATGAATCAGTTCGCAACAAGACGCGGCTAAAAACGGCAATCTTTGCCTGGAATCTCTGTTGTATTTGAATGGGGGGAGATATTTCTGCAGCGTCCTGATTGCCGATCCAGCACATTAGCACGTCTTATCTCTGCTTCTTTTCGGACATAGAAAACAATGATTGGACTTTTCTTTTAGATGGTCAAATATTCCTTAAGCAACTCCTCTAATGAATTTCTGCAGGATTCCTCCTGATTGCCGATCCAGCACATTAGCACGTCTTATCTCTGTGTCTTTTTGGACATAGAAAAAAGATTAGACTTTTCTTTTTAGATGGTCAAACCTCCCATGAGCGACCCCTCTAATGAACGATCATCTTCCTGAGCGTTCACTTTTATAAAGTCAACAATGTACTGGTATAATACAACCTCTAATAAGAGACTACCTCCAGGAGACATCGCCATATAGAGAGATAGGTAATATTGGTGATTTTTCCGGTTTCTCATGGTAAGTATTCTACTGTAGAAGATATTGTCATCGAAATCGATGCAAGACGAAGAATTGTTTCTTCGCTCGAAAACTTGCTTGTTTATTAGCTCTTCCTGAAAATACGTGATGGTAATCCATTCTGTATTATCAGTCAGATATAGACTCATGGACAAAACTTAAGGAAGTGGAATGTCTTTGATGTTGCCGGTTATCTGTTTTTTTTTTTTGAAGGAGACAGAGAAATTTTGATCACACTTGGTTCTCGTGTATCTTCAATAAAGATTACTTTAATATCTTTCAGAGTTATTGTCTGAATCCCGATATACATGCAAAAAGGTATAACTTCCTTAAGTTTTGTCCATGAGTGTATACACACTTGGTTCTCGTATGTCTTCAATAAAGGTCACTGTAATATCTTTCAGAGTTATTGTCTGAATTCCGATATACATGCAAAAAGGTACAACTTCCTTAAGTTTTGTCCATGAGTGTATACACACTTGGTTATCTCGTGTGTCTTCAATAAAGGTCACTGTAATATCTTTCAGAGTTATTGTCTGAATCCCGATATACATGCTGAAAGGTACAACTTCTTTAAGTTTTGTTCATGAGTGTACTTGTATAACAAAGTAAAGTAGAAATATTTGGAGAGTTTCTTTCTATTGAAAAAGGAAGGCAAGCTTTCATGCAGTTACGTCTTATTAAGCCGTGTGAAAGCTTGGCCACCTTTTTGATTTAAAATAAACTCTTATATATATAGAGAGAGATTGAAACTGATTTATTAATGGTTCATATAATATTATATAGTGCCAAATTTAAAATTATAATACAGAAAAAATATATAAATGTATATATACAATATAATATAATGCGGCTTGTGATTGTAAAACGACAATTGAAAACTATCCCGCATGTGTTTCTTTTGAACGAAAAATCAAAATTTATTTTAAGGAGAAATAACGATTATTTTTAACCTTATGCAGGATGAATTGTGAAGTTCTCCTTAAAATAAATTTTGATTTTTCGTTCAAAAGAAACACATACGGGATAAATTTCAAATGTCGTTTTATAAATGTATATATGTTTACATCAGACATGAGCCTTCTATGAAAAGACGTCTGGACTATGTCAAATGTTTAAGGCCGCCCTGAGTTCTGAAAGGCCCGTGCTTATAAAGGGGTTTTTGTCCCCAACGTGCTCAATTGCATCGCCGATTTGTTATTCAAGTATAAATATTTGCAATTATATTTAAAAATTATAGATTTTATGATAAGATATAATTATCCTTAATTAATACCTTGCACCAATTTCTTTTACACATAGTCTCTTAATTATTGATTGTGTGTATTGCCAATGTGTGCAGCATTCTGTAGCATGTTAGTGATGGACTCATGCAAATTGAAACGAGATTATTGAAAATTAAGATTTAGGAAGCAATTTCTCGAATTATTATATAATTGGGAAGTTAAATTCACGAATGTTTCTTTTATACACAAAATTAATTTCTACTGTCCTTACTGCGATGAAAAAATATTGGAAGGGCTTGGTTCATCAGTGGTGAACCCTCCCAGCGGTTTTCGTCAATTTAATCAACCAGACCGCTTCTTAGAGCTCTAATACTGTATTGGATCATTCTGTATTAGATTATTTAATTTACCATATAGAGATGGCGCGTTATTGCTTTGTGTTATTATATATTCTTTCTTATCTCCACTCAATCATATTAGGGTGTCAAGATTGTAAAGCTTGTTGATGGTGTCTGTCGGGGATGAGTAGAGCACATCAATGGATGAGGTGAATTAGAATGCGTCTACCTCTATCATTAAGACTGGGAGCACTACTCAGTGGCAGGCCGACTTAGCTCCAAAAGAAATGGCCGCCTCTGACATGAGAAACAGACGCCATGTGCAGCCACTCCTAACAATGGAGTACAAACACTGCTCATCCTGTATTCCTGGGTTAGGAGACCTTACAGGGTACTATCAGCCGGGCCAGCTGAGTCCAGGTTTTTTAATGAGCTTGTTACTGCTTCCCCTCCTCCTTTTTCATCCGGGCTTGGGACTGGCAAAGGCAGAGTTTTGTTATTATATGATTATATTGAATTGAGATCACCTTTTTAAACTATAATAATAAAAATATATTTTTGAATATCGTTTTTTAAAATTAAAATTTCTAGGAGAAATTGGCTAGATTTTGATCGAGGCAAACTATTCTAGCGCCATTGCCTAAAATACGTTCACTATGGAAATAAGGTTCGTCCAAACTGAATATGCAAATTATCCTTACATATAGAAAAAAATAAATCCTTTTATTTCTTCTTCACCATCTTTTATTTGTTTATTTTGAGATCATTTTGAGGGAAGAGGTGCCTTTTTTATAGATGGATTTTCTTCCGGAACATTTTACATCTACATTTTGTATATAAATTTGATTTAGCAACTTTATTAACCAAATAATCTCGGTCAATTTATAATAATCCCTTGAGGATCTCATTAAATAAAGTTCGCTCTGGACTGAAGAAGATCGTTAGCACGAAACTATGGTCTCCAGTGGAAGCTTTTCAGTTTGCTAAAGCTGGTGATATGCATCAGCAATCAGATTCTGCTTGTTTTCAAAGATGATCAATAGATGACGCATATTTTTTTTGCGTATTTTGAGAGGAGAAGTGTCGTTTCTTTATTAGATTGTTAAAATGATGAATCATTCATTCTAAGACAAAACAATAACCAATGTTTTATATTCATGATAAATTTTTGTAAATATTTCTGGTGGGATAAAGTCGATATTATAGTAAGCCCGTTGAAGAGCGATTAACGCTTGAAAGCTAGCGTTTTTTTAAATAAAAAAGATACTCATTGTGTGAATATATTTGTAATTTTAAACCAATGTTTTACCTTGAAATTCAATCAAAAGCTGGCATTTAAAATATGATATTCTCAGTTGTTCAAAAGTATGGAACAATTAAAAGAATGACCATTTTTTCTGGTAGATGAAACAGCAGTGGGGCCAATTAAATTCACGGGCAGATTAATTTCTTTAATCAGTGTTCATTTATTATTTAATTAATTGTTCACTGACAATATTATTAAAGGTAATTTGCATATATATTACATATTGGACCAAATAATATGTGAATATAAAAGAAAGAAAATTCAACACTTAATTATATATTTAATGATAACTCCGCCTTTGCCGGTCCCAAGCCCGGATGAAAAAGGAGGAAGGGGAGCAGTAACAAGCTCGCTAAAAAGCTTGCTCAGCTGGCCTGGCTGATAGTACCCTGTAATAGCTCCTGATTCAGGGATACAGGATGTCTGTACTCCATATTGATATGTTTCTATTTTAGGTTGAAGATTAATAGTGAAAGTTATTTTTTAAGAAATTGCACTTTATATATTTAGATATCTTTAAAGATAAATGAAAGATACGCCATTTTTATGTTACTATGATTATTTTATTATTTTAAAATTCTTGCACACGTGCACATCCTATTACAAGCCTTTTTTTTACAAGATGATGATAAAAACGTTCGATTCGTTTCGAATCAAAACAGAGTAAAGTAATAATATATCACTGATATATTATCTTTAAACAAAACAGATCAGATCACATGTTAGGAACGGCTATACATGGCATCTGTTCCTCATGTCAGAGGCGGCCATTACATATTGGAGCAAAGTCAGTGGCCTGCTACTGAGTAGTGCTCCCAGTCTTAATGACAGACGTATTCTACCTCACCAGATAGGAAAGAAGAAGAAGATATTTAATGATAACGTTTCTACAATCATGTAAAGGAGAAGACCCATTTTATAAATATTGCTATAAGGGATAGTTGGACACATTTTTATATTTCAATTAATCAATTCTTTTTGGTAATCCCAATAAAATAATTTTGGTCCTTAATTTTCCATATAAGTGTATTTGTATAGCTGTTGTGTACAATAATAACTAATGGAACGTATATGCCATTTAGAGCAATTGATTATTGTTATTCTAAAAATCAATATACTTATGGCCTGGAAATACTATATAGTTTTACCATACTGGCGAAACCGCTGGGAGAGTTCACTAATGATGAGCCAGGCCCTCCCAATATTTGCCTCGTTGCAGTAAGGACATTAGAAAATTATTCTTAAGTTTCCTATTC
This sequence comes from Cordylochernes scorpioides, assembly GCA_030710605.1. Lineage (NCBI taxonomy): Eukaryota > Metazoa > Arthropoda > Arachnida > Pseudoscorpiones > Chernetidae > Cordylochernes > Cordylochernes scorpioides. The sequence goes on along the minus strand of CP092864.1, from coordinate 7,540,530 downwards.
AAACTGAATGTTATCAATGATCCAACATGTGAATGCCGCTTAGATGTTGAATCACCAGAGCATCTTCTTTTAACTTGCCCTCTGACTAATCAAATTGTATGTAGATACTTTGAAACATTACCAAATTGTCTTAGTGTATATACTCAATCTCATGAGAACTTTGTTAAGTTTAGAACTATTTGTACAATAATTTACAAAACACTACTAATCCATCGTGTAAATAATTAATCATATATATGTAAATAATACTGGCACAGCACAATAGTCCTTTGGACTTCGTGCTTTTTGTAACAATTAAAAAAAAAAAGAAAATTATTTTATTAAAAAAAAAAGAAAATACCACTTTTTATTCTTAAATAAGTTGCGAACAAATATATTGTCTCAAAAAACTTATAGTTTGAAATACATCTTTATAAAAACTTATCGTTTAAACAGTTTGATACATTTCTAATACACCTAGATCGAATTTTTCTAAAACGCAACATTTCATATTTTTCAAATGTAGGAAAAAGATATTTCTACAAACCTTATACCTAGCGCAATGAATCAAAATGAGAAAACCTTTTTAAAATTTTATTCATTGCAGAATACAAGGTCTGTAGAAATACCTTATAATCATATACAATATATACATATGTATGTTTGTATACAATCTTATACCATATGTATATATTAAAAATAAAATTTGTAAGTGCAAAGTCGAACTGCTTTTCACATTGTGTAGGCATGTGGTGTATTTAAAGTAAAAGCAGTCGTCTACTTTTACCCACCATGATTATCATGGCCTGTACCACGTGTACTAGAGATAAGCAAAAATAAAAAAAATAAATGTACTTTTTAAATTTAATTGCCATCTATATTGGTAAAATTTGTAACAATAAATTTTGGCAATATGTCTTTATAGAAATATTTGTTGATATATGTGAAAAGAAACACATTGTCAAAATTTATTGTTGTAAATTCTAAAGAAAAGTAATGTTAGAAATTATTTCTAAATTATAGCTATAGATGGCGCAATTTGACATCTAGATAGATTCGTTTATTACAACAGAAAGTCATAGATACAACTACCTCACAAACAACACCAGAAACAGATAAAAAGACAAGAAAAAAAGAAGGTTTTTTAACACTACAGATTCACTTAGGTGAAGGGAAATCTTCCAAGAAGAAAGAAAAAAATCCATTTGGTTGTCCGCATCCATCTTGACCTGTTAGCACCTCTCACCCTCCAGCGCCTCGGGAAGGGATTTGTCCTTAATCCCCTGAAGAGCAGTCTCGACGATGTCGCGTTTGTCAACGTGTCCTCCCCGATTGCTAAACGAGAGGCTTAGGTTTGTGTGTACACTTCCTTCTTTCTTACTTTGATTTCATACACGTATTTCCTTTGTTTTTTGTTTTGCAGAATGATAGAGTAATTCTACGTTAAAATATTGCTTATGAAGACATTTTACCATTCTTCAAATTAAATATACTTCTGCCAGTAAATATATTTACGTGTATATTCCATATGTTTTATTGGGAAAAGTAGTGAAAAGAAAGACCCCAATGCATTGGCTTTTCACATATTCTGGAGAACAGCACAGTCAAAAGGCTTAACAGAGAAAAGCGACCCAACTTGAGAAAAGATTGATATTATTCTCCACTTTCTGCAACTAACTGTTATGTTTACTTCTGTTTACTCATGTGTGAGAATCCTGTATGTAATTAGTGTCTCTAATTAAGTATTTTTGTTGTTGTACACGAGGAATAATCATCTATTAAATTTATTAATTAAAGAGAGTAGAATGTTGGGTGACGTTTTATTGGTGGATAAGTCATTTTGTCTTCCACTGGCTGAAGAGAAAGACTCCAAGATATAGAACTACTAGACGAATGACCCGGCTTCGCCCGAGAATTCCCCCGAATGCAATTTCCTTTATACTGAAATAACATCAATAATAAATGGTAGAAGTGCCATAGAATAGCAATACGGGTTTATAAAAAGCGACATGCAAAATTTGGTACCAATTGGTTCAGTAGTTTTTGAGTTTATCGCGAAACAGACAACAGACATTGACTTTTATATATAAGATAATAATATAAATGAGTTTTAAAAATTGTAAAAAAAAAAAATAAATGCATGGGCCGGGAATCGAACCTGGGCTGCCCGCGTGGCAGGCAAGCATTCTACCACTGAACCACCGATGCTTATAAGAAATGGCCATATTTGGGTATTTATTCCATTCACAAAAGCAAACGATGACAGAATTGATTGTTGATGACTCTGATACTTGTATATAGAATATATTGTTGATATTCCGGAATATTTCTACGATAGAATACTCTTATGATTTGCATATAACTTTAATAGTGTCTATGTTAATTGTCATCTGCCTATATAGCGAGGCCTTGTTGGATTGTTTGGTGGGCTAGCGGTTAGGTGAATAGGGCAGGCCGGGGTGAGATGTAGATGTACGTATAGTTTTTTTTTTGTTCTTCTTTTATACCTTTAGGTAATAAAGGATCTTTCTCTTCCTCTATGACTCCATACATTTTTTCAACATATATACTTCAGCCGAACATTGTGTTCGAAAGCTTGCTATTTATCCACCAATAAAAGACACGTGTCAAATTATATTGACAAATATTTGCACGCTTATCTTATCCTATTTCTTTAGTGCGAAGAACGTTGTTTTTATCAGATAAGTAAACCGATCTCTCAAGCATTCTAATTGGACGAATGTGGCCATGTTAGTATATAAAGGGGGTTTAAGGGAATGCGTGAGGGCCAGTGTGGTCAAAAGTTTTGTGTAGAGACGCTTATAGTGTTCTCTTCGTATTTTTTATCCGTATCTGGTGATCTCTTCGCATTCCCCGCGTAACCCCGGTCCGATCCCTACCTAAACAGCAATAAAGATAAGTACTGTTTTTTTAATTTTATTTAACCAATTGTAAGTTTATTTTTCTCTTTTTTTTTTGTGTGTTGTACTTTTGAGTGTACGCTTTTGTGTTTTTAGTTACTATTACTTTAGGCCCTAGTCTATTGCATTTTGTGTTGACCCGTAGTAAGTAACTTTTGTCACACGCACCAATCAGGCCAGATCTACAGATGGAGACCTACTGGCGATTTTCCACCAAACTCTGCAACGGTGGCAGAGGCGTCATGTACATATTCATTATATATAGTTGTATATATATGTTATATTAAAATATTATTTCATTAAAAATATATTTCATGAATTCAAATATTCTGTTTAAATCTACCACCAGATGTCGGGACTTTCCCTGTATAAAACCGATTGTTGTTGTTTCCCGATGGCCGGCTCAAACATGTTTGTAAATATGTAAATAATCTTTTGTTTTCCTTGTTCTACTCGCTTTAAGCCAGGCAGTACTTTTAATCAAATTATGTTTTTATATATTCCATAAGTTTGCAGTCGAGTCTTTTGTAAGACTTTGGGTCTTAATGGGGGCTTTTGTTGTTATGTTGTATATATGTATGTGTATGTATATATCATACTTACATAATCTTTCTTTTTCTTTTTCTGTATATTCCCCACTTTCACAGGCCTATCTCTCTTGTAATCTCGGGGAGAATCCTCTATAAGACCAGTGTGTCTTAATAAAGGCTTTTGTGTGTGTGTGTGTATTCCATAAGTTCAATTAAAGCAATATCTGATCAAAAATACAACAGAAAATCTCATTTTTATTTATATAATATATATATAATTATTATTTACAATAATAATGCAGACTGTACTCTTGCATGTATTGACAAATTGCCAATAAAATAATGCTAATTGTCATTGCTTATTCTATTTATTAACGTATGAACTACATGTGTAGATATGTGATGAGCTTACACAGTAAAGGTAATCCCTACTATCCCCCATGATGATCATGACCTATACCACGCGTGCTAGGAATAATAAGGGAGTTAGGGAGATGTCTTGCCACTATGATTCCTTTCCACACCTGTAAACTTCCATCTTCTTCCTTTCTAGTTAAAAATGTTCGTTTCTGATTGGCGCGTGGGTAGCAAACAATGAAGCATCCATATTCTTATTTTCCATAGGATCATTCAAATAATAATCTGTATATATTTATCATATGTATATAATCTTTCTCCATTTTTACCCCTTTGTATATTTCCCACTTTCATAAGTTTCTCCGTCTTGTAACCCCAAGGATAATCCTCTGTAAGACCTGTGTGTCTTAATAAAGGTTTTTGTGTGTGTGTGAGTAAACAATGAAGCGGGTACTAAAGGTATTAAGGAATTATCACGCCATCCGTATATCATAATTAGAACTATTTAGCGCGTTTTTTATTTTCTTTTTTTTTTTCATCGCAGCAAGGACGATATGAAGTTGTCTTATTTGTAAAAAAAAAATTAAATAAAATTATTAAAATTAAAAAAATAGTGTTAAATGCCTTCAATTAGCACTACAAGTTTTATCAACTTAGTTTTTAATGAGTTTTAAAATATAAAGTTTCGTTCGAAGGGAAAAAATATTGCCTTCATAATAATAACCTTTAAAAATGATCATTAAAAAAAAACGAATATAAATTTTATTTTTCTACGCGATCAAATCGATGTCCTTGCGTGTGTGTGCACCAAGGCAAAAAATAAGAAGTGAAAAAAATGGAAAGAAATCATTCCAATATTCAAATCTTAAAATACAAAACGATATTTTATTGAAATTCTAGAAATATTCTTCATAAAAAAAGGAGAGAGAAAATCTACTGATAATAATGGCTTCAATAAAGATATAAATGGCTATTTTGAGAAAGAATCTTTGCTTTCTAATGTCGATATAGAAGGGAAATCTCGGTCTAGAATTTCATTTGCATATCCAACATTTAGGGATGACTATCGCGGAGAGAAGGGGACGCTAGGAAATCAATTTCTCCCCCCCTTTCCACTGATTGATGGATGGTACGCGATGCCACTTTCATTTTAATAGTCAGCCCTTTGGCAACAGGCGCGAGTCAAATTTCAATTTAACACTGAATTTTAAAGTCGTTGACTCGATCTATTTTTATCTTCTGGTTCATTTTAGTTCGACCTAGGTATCATCTGTCAATAGAATTTTCGGAAGAATATTTAGATATTAGAATATTAACAGTATTTATTTTTTATATTTTCAATTGCCATCTATCTCGATAAAATTTGTAACAATTAAATTTACTGGCAATGTGTTTATTTTTGATGATATTATTAAATATTATCTTTACAGACCTTACTGCAATGATAAAAGTTATTGATTGAGAGGGCTTGGCTCATCAGTGGTGAATCCTCTTTAATTTGGAGAAACCGCTAAGACCTCCAGGAAGAAGTTTATTTTTTTTTAAATAAACTTTTCTCTCTGGAGGCGTAATGTGTATCATATATCTTTCAGAGTTATTGTCTGAATCCTGATATACATGCTAAAAGGTACAACTTCCTTAAGTTTTGTCTATGAGTGTATTTGTAATGAGTTTTTTAAAATTATTATTGGGTATCTAAAAGGGCCATGCTTCGGTGCACATGTTCTTTAACAGCTAATCTATAATCGTGAGAGATATTTAGAGAAGAAAATCTCTGAAGTTATAAATAAAGAAGATTGAGATTAACATATGAGGTTGAGAATGGATGTGGAACTTGTGTCAATGATACTGGCGAAGAATGCTCTTAAACTAATAGGATAGATACAATCCTTCAATGATGCTATTGCATTCTTGAGATATATTGTAATAAAGAATAATCAATCAAAAATAAAATAGAAACAGATTCAAATTTATATTCGCTATTTCTAATTTGATGCAATGAAATCATCTTGCTTGCTTAATAGTGTTGATTATTATGATGTATTAGCGTGTGCCATCTGTTATGAAAATTCGAAACTATTATAGACGTGTATGATTCTTTTTGAAAATTAAACAATTTCTACTGCCCTTACTGCAAAGGAAAAAATAATGGGAGGGCCTGGCTAATCAGTGTTGAACCTTCCCAGCGGTTTCACCAGTTTAATCTACCATACCGCTGTTATATTACATATTTCAACCTGGGTTCAGCTGGCCCGGCTGATAGTACCCTGTAAGGGCTCCTAATCCAGGAGGGATACAGGATGAGCAGCGTTTGTACTCCATGTTAGAAACGGCTGCACATGGCATCTGTTCCTCATGTCAGAGGCGGCCATTTCTTTTAGAGCTAAGTCGGCCTGCCATTGAGTAGTGCTCTCAGTCTTAATGACAAAGACAGACGCATTCTACTTCACCCAATCATGATGGTTCTCAACAGACACCATCAAAAGTCTCAAGCTTTACAAGCTTGACACCCTAATATGATTAAGTGGAGATAAGAAAGAAGAAGACATATTTCGATTTTCCTTTTATAGTGATACTGATGCTAGACTCTTGAAATGGATATTTTAGATGAACTATGGTCATTATTCATTATAAATAAATCTTGAACGGGAGGGGGGATATTTCAACACTTTTATTTTATCAATTAATTGTTAAATCTTTATTTCAATTTGAACAAATCCTCACTGCCGTGACAATATGAAATGCTCTAGGAGTAAGTATGGTATTCTTTATGGATATTCTGGTATCTACCTTCTTCCATAAATACAAGAGACTACTGATAGAGTATTTAATATATGAAATTGAGATTGAAACTGATTTATTACAATGTCCATATAAGATTATATAAGGTTAAATACAGAATAAATATGAATAAATAAGATTATATAATTGATAAATACATGAATAAATAGATATAAATTTCTGAGATTCCACCCTTCAGTGCTGCGTATATAAGCAGAATCGTCCAATACAGTATTAGAGCTCTGAGAAGCGGTCTGGTGGATTAAATTGGCGACACCACTGATGAGCCAAGCCCTCTCAATATATTTTTTCATCGCAGTAAGGGCAGTAGAAGTTTGTATTATGTATAAAAGAAACATTCGTGCTTTTAAATCCTTTCATTTTATAGATATAAATATATAAAGTAATTGATAAATATACATATATATAAAATATATACAAGGTCTTCATTGGTGGCGCCCACCGCTGGAAAGAATATATGAAGAATGGAACAGTATCAACAGGAGATCGTATCTACACTATGTTGTCAGTACATTCATCTCAAGAATCATTGAAACATGTTTAATAAACACTATCAATACTTCCACATTTCTAGTCTTATATGTTCAACAATGCTCTTAATTTGAATTAAAATAATGCGACAGGTTTCTGGAGATGATCTTATTCTCATTTTATTAATGCATTCTCACAAGCTTTCGGGCATTTGTCAGCCCTTCTACAGGAGTACAAAACGAACAATAATATGAATGTCGTTAGTACTAACTAGTACACAAAGCAATAACGCGCCATCTATACATATAAAATGAAAGAATTTAAAAGCACGAATTTTTCTTTTATGCATAATACAAACTTCTACTCCCCTTACTGCGATGAAAAAATATATTGGGAGGGCTTGGCTCATCAGTGGTGAACCCTCCCAGCGGTTTCGCCAATTTAATCCACCAGACCGCTTCTCAGAGCTCTAATACTGTATTGGACGATTCTGCTTATATACGCAGCACTGAAGGATGGAATCTCAGAAATGGGTTTCAAGAAAACTATGGACATAAGCTTATAGGACAGTAGAATTACATTCAAATATTCGCATCAAGCAATGCTCTTCTGCAAACAATAAAGACAAGGCCAGTTAGGCATAAATTAACACAAAGCAATAACGCGCCATCTATACATATACATATTTTTTCATCGCAGTAAGGACCGTAGAAGTTTGTATTATGTATAAAAGAAACATTCGTGCTTTTAAATCCTTTCATTTTATACTAACTAATACAGTTAGTATCAAACGGCGTTTATTATTACTCGTTTTTGTGCACCTGTAGAAGATCGTAAATAACCCGAAAGCGCTTGAGAATGCGATAAGAAATAAAAAGAAAAACATCTTCAGAAACCCCTTTTGCATTATTTTAATTTATATCCAGGAGATTTACATCTACTATATAATCCTTTTATTTATAACTTCTGATCCCTCGCTTAAAAATTTCACGATAGTAGATTGGCCTTTTCAAAGATATCGTTAGATACAAGAAATCCATTCAAAATAGTTTTGATTTTATTGATAAATGCTTTTTATTGAATGTTCCGCGTCAATCTAGTTATTCAAAAAGCATTTTAAAGTAACCATAAATGTAGTCCCTGGATACAACAAAAAAAGACAATTTGAACGTCGAATATTGCAGTGAATTACATATGCAAATATAAGGAATTTTACTTGAATAGTTAAAGAGACGAGTTCAACGATAATTTTGTCACTCTTCAACCTTCCTTTATAGCCATATAACGATAATTTTCCCACTATTCAACCTTCCTTTATAGCCAATATAATGATAATTTTTCCACTATTCAACCTTCCTTTATAGCCAATATAATGATAATTTTTCCACTATTCAACCTTCCTTTATAGCCATATAACGATAATTTTTCCACTATTCAACCTTTTTTTATAGCTAATAATGATAATATTGCCACTATTCAACCTTCCTTTATAGCTAATAATGATAAATTTGGCTGAAATATTATTCCCAATCACGAGTAGTTGGTGAGAGAAAATTTCCTATTTTGACTTCATTCCACTTCTACCCGAGATTAACAAGCTGGTATCAATGATCGGAACAAGTATGGGATGTATAAAATGGATTTTTTTATTTGCACAGCACAGGAGGTGTTAGAAATGCAACTTCTTTGTCCCCTGGACTTTATTTACGGCGTTTTAAATTTAGACTGATGGAAATACCGGGGTGGGAGATTACTGCATGGCCTTCCTCCTGTGACAATACCTTGTCGGGATGGGGACCTCTTAGGGATAAGTCCCTCAGCAATAGAATTCCCTCACACTCGAATTCTGATCGCGAAATTCCCTGGGTAAACTTACGCTGTGATAGTTTTTAAGACTTTCTATAAACTCTGGTATTGTTAAATACTACTGAATTGATAGCTTGATTACTACTGTATTGATAGCCCGCACATAAATACTACTCAATTGATAGCTCGCACATACATACTTCTGAATTGATAGATTAAATACTACTAATTGATAGCTTACATTTTACTAAATTATAGAATAAATATTAATGAATTAATGGGTTAAATAGTATTGAATTGAGAGCTCAAGTAATAATGAATTCTGATAGCTTGAATACTACTCAATTGATATAAGTTCAATACATTAATATTAAATTATTAAATCGATGGCTTAAAATCTACTGAAATGATAGCTTAAATATTACTGAATTGATATCTTAAATGCTACAGAATTGATAGCTTGAAAACATTACTTAATTGTTGGCTTAAAAACTACTAAATTGAGAGAGATAGCTTAAATACTACTGAATTAATAGATTAAATACTACACAATTGATAGCTTAAATTAATTACTAAAAATTGAGATCTCAAATGCTACTGAATTGATAGCTTAAATATATGCTACTGAATGATAGCTTGAATGTACGTGTGATACTGAATTTTTATAGCTTGAATACTACTGAATTAGTAATATAATAAAATATTATCAGTCTCAATACATAACATATACTAATATTTTAGGCAAAAAAACCGTTTTGTTCTAGATTTTTAAAATTAAAAAGAGACAGAATTTTCTCTACTAGTGAAAGTATATTACAAATGGGGAGGGTTATGAAGTTTTAACATGGAAATATGCCTGGAAAAAAACACCTCTGCCATCAAAATAGATATGTGCGCATACCCCCGTCTCTCCAAACTAGCAGACTGGGTCAGTGACCTAAATATTACAACAGCTTTGTCACAATAAGACTGTCCAAAATGAAGATCATAGTTTGTGGCTAGGGTCTTCGTTAATCCAAGTCAAGTTTTGATGTTCATTAAATCCACAAGAGATTAATTAAATATTCAGAATTTTTCAAAGAGATTTCTAACTGAGAATGCTTTCAATTTTATGGAAAAATTATAGATGGGAATTTTGTGCTAGGAAAAGAAAAATAGATCTCCATAAATGGGACACATTTTCAATCAAAATATACACATAAACGATGTGCAATCTCTAGCTAAGAGGAGATGATCTCATCTCAGAATAACGCGATACGTTCGAGCATGTGTAGAATGGATGGCAATAAAGTAGAGGTCACGACACTTACCTCTTCTCTGAATTTCTTGATGTTGTCTCCTTTCTGGAACGGCATGTCGATGTTAGGGATGTTGAGAGAGAAAATGTTGGTTTACTTACCTTGCCGATGATACTGCCAACCTCCTGCACATCCATATCTCCGTTAACATCAGTACATCTCACATAGTAGTCACATATATATATGAAAAACAATAGAAAAAAAAAAAAAAAGATAAGTGGGTCAGGTGTTGATATTAAAAATAAATAAGGCATCTCCTGACCACGAGCACATGTGCTTTTTAGATGGCAGAACGCCATCTAGTGGAGCAGAAATAAACTAAACGTTTATTTAGCTTACTCCGTGATATTTGGCCAACCCAATTTCTTGATAAATCAAGAAAAGCCATCCACGAACGCGTTTCGCGCTGTTGGCGCTCGTCAGCGTGGAGAAGGCTGTAACCACTGCGACCAAAAATAATTTTGGTCCCAATGGCTTCCCGAAAAATCAAGAAATGGGTATTTAAGGCCAAATTTGCGTAAAGACGCTTAACACATGAAAAAACAATAGAAAAAAAAAAGATAAGTGGGTCAGGTGTTGATTTTAAAAATAAATAAGGCATCTCCTTACAGCCTTCTCCACGCTGACGAGCGCCAACAGCGCGAAACGCGTTCGTGGATGGCTTTATTTGATTTATCAAGAAATTGGGTTGGCCAAATATCACGGAGTAAGCTAAATAAACGTTTAGTTTATTTCTGCTCCACTAGATGGCGTTCTGCCATCTAAAAAGCACATGTGCTCGTGGTCAGGAGATGCCTTATTTATTTTTAATATTAACACCTGACCCACTTATCTTTTATTTTTTCTATTGTTTTTTCATGTGTTAAGCGTCTTTACGCAAATTTGGCCTTAAATACCCATTTCTTGATTTTTCGGGAAGCCATTGGGACCAAAATTCTTTTTGGTCGCAGTGGTTACAGCCTTCTCCACGCTGACGAGCGCCAACAGCGCGGAACGCGTTCGTGGATGGCTTTTCTTGATTTATCAAGAAATTGGGTTGGCCAAATATCACGGAGTAAGCTAAATAAACGTTTAGTTTATTTCTGCTCCACTAGATGGCGTTCTGCCATCTAAAAAGCACATGTGCTCGTGGTCAGGAGATGCCTTATTTATTTATAATATTAACACCTGACCCACTTATCTTTTATTTTTTTTCTATTGTTTTTTCATGTGTTAAGCGTCTTTACGCAAATTTGGCCTTAAATACCCATTTCTTGATTTTTCGGGAAGCCATTGGGACCAAAATTCTTTTTGGTCGCAGTGGTTACAGCCTTCTCCACGCTGACGAGCGCCAACAGCGCGGAACGCGTTCGTGGATGGCTTTTCTTGATTTATCAAGAAATTGGGTTGGCCAAATATCACGGAGTAAGCTAAATAAACGTTTAGTTTATTTCTGCTCCACTAGATGGCGTTCTGCCATCTAAAAAGCACATGTGCTCGTGGTCAGGAGATGCCTTATTTATTTTTAATATATATATATATATGTTATATTAAAAATATTATTTTATTTAAAATTATATTTCATAAATTCAAATACTCTGTTAAATCGACCGCCAGAGGTCACGCTTCCCCTATAAAACTCATTGTTGTTGTTTCCCGATGGCCGGCTCAAACTTTTTGTAAATTATGTAAATAAGTTTTTCATTTTTTTATTCTTACGCCTTAAGCCAGGCAATACTTTATCAAATTCTGTTTTTTTAATATTTCTTAAGCTCAATTAAAGCTATTTTTTATAACTATTATTATTATTGCCACGACTGCAGAACAATAACGTAATATACTCATGTATACCAAAATCAAGCAACAGCTAATAATTCTATAAAAATAATCAAAATCAGCAGAAAATATCATTTTTTATATTATATATATATATAATTTTTTTTGAAAATAGAGCAATCCATAAATAAATATTTAAATAAAAAGGCATATATTGGATCAAAATATCATTTATTTTACCATGGTGGTATACATGTGGTACACATTAATATATGTTATAACACCTTGATAAAGGTTGGCGTTCAGCCAACTGAAATATTGGTAAAATAAATGATATTTTGATCCAATATATGCCTTTTTAATTAAAGATTTATTTATGGATTGCTCTATTTTCAATATATATGCGACGTTCTTTTTATATTTAAATTATTACTTTATATATTTAAATTTGTGATAAATCAATCATATAATTTTATTCTACATATTGTAACTCTTGCTAATTTCCAAAATTTCCAATTGTTCACTTTAATGTCCGTTGTTATAAATAAGTAATAATTTTCGTACAGATCAATTTTATTATTATTATATATTAATAATAATTATTGATCAATTATTATTATTTACATAGTGTGTATTATTTACACACATATATATATGAAAACACAATAGAAAAAAATAAAAGATAAGTGGGTCAGGTGTTGATATTAAAAATAAAGAAGGCATCTCCTGACCACGAGCACATGTGCTTTTTAGATGGCAGAGCGCCATCTAGTGGAGAAAAAATAAACTAAACGTTTATTTAGCATGCTCCGTGATATTTGGCCAACCCAATTTTTGATAAATCAAGAAAAGCCATTCACGAACGCGTTTCGCGCTGTTGGCGCTCGTCAGCGTGGAGAAGGCTGTAACCACTGCGACCAAAAATATTTTTGGACCCAATGGCTTCTTGAGAAATCAAGAAATGGGTATTTAAGGCCAAATTTGCGTAAAGACGCTTAACACATGAAAAAACAATAGAAAAAATAAAAGATAAGTGGGTCAGGTGTTGATATTAAAAATAAAGAAGGCATCTCCTGACCACGAGCACATGTGCTTTATATATATATATACACTGCGTGACATTGAAAATGGAACACCAAGAAATAGTGGCCAGAAAGTGATGAAACTCGGCAGACAGAGAGAGACAGGGACGAACAATAAGTGATCTTTATTTCAAAATGATAGTCATAATACAGAGCGAGAACGGCGTCGGCTTAGTAGCAAGTAGGACCACCGCGGACGGCGATGCACGCAGCAACACGTCTAGGTAGAGAGTCAATCAGAGTACGGATGGCGTCCTGAGGGATGGCTCTCCATTCCCTCTCAACCATTTGCCACAGTTCGTCTTCTGAACGCGGCTGTGGCAAGGCATGCAAACGGCGTCCAATGATGTCCCAGACGTTCTCGATTGGTGAGAGATCAGGAGAGTACGGTGGCCAGGGAAGCATCTGTACATCTTTCAGAGCTTGTTGGCTAATGCGAGCAGTGTGCGGTCGGGCGTTATCCTGCTGATAAAGGGCATTGGGTACCCCCTGAAGGTAGGGGAGTGTCACCGGTCGCAGCACATCATCAACGTATCGTTGGGCCGTCATAGTGCCCTGAATACGAAGTAAAGGTGACCTGGAATCATACGCGATTGCGCCCCAAACCATGATTCCACGTTGTCGCACGGTGGGGCGTTCCACAATTGCTGCCGGATTGGACCTTTCTCCACGTCGACGCCACACGCGTACACGGCGACTATCACTGGACAAGCAGAAACGCGACTCATCTGAGAACACGACCCTGTGCCATTCCGTCATCCACGTCGATCTAGCCCGGCACCATTCCAAACGTTGGCGCCTATTCGGTGGGGTCAATGGCAGTCTTCTTAGCGGACGGCATGAGTGCAAGCCATTAGCAACCAATCGACGGGAAATGGTTCTGGTCGAGATGGAATGATCTAGGGTGTCTTGCACATGTTGCAGGATGGCGGTACAAGTGG
>CP092864.1:7463524-7514509 GCA_030710605.1 Cordylochernes scorpioides | reverse complement strand
CTGTCTACTGTTATAGAAACTTGTACAGAATGGCTTTAATTCTTGGGATGGCTATGTTATATAGAGCTGGTATCTACAGCTGTCATTGATATACTGGGACAACATATAGATACTGTCTACTGTTATAGAAACTTGTACAGAATGGCTTTAATTCTTGGGATGGCTATGTTATATAGAGCTGGTATCTACAGCTGTCATTGATATACTGGGACAACATATATACTGTCTACTGTTATAGAAACTTGTACAGAATGGCTTTAATTCTTGGGATGGCTATGTTATATAGAGCTGGTATCTACAGCTGTCATTGATAAACTGGGACAACATATACTGTCTACTGTTATAGAAACTTGTACAGAATGGCTTTAATTCTTGGGATGGCTATGTTATATAGAGCTGGTATCTACAGCTGTCATTGATATACTGGGACAACATATACTGTCTACTGTTATAGAAACTTGTACAGAATGGCTTTAATTCTTGGATGGCTATGTTATATAGAGCTGGTATCTACAGCTGTCATTGATATACTGGGACAGCATAATACTGTCTACTGTTATAGAAACTTGTACAGAATGGCTTTAATTCTTGGGATGGCTATGTTATATAGAGCTGGTATCTACAGCTGTCATTGATAAACTGGGACAACATATAATACTGTCTACTGTTATAGAAACTTGTACAGAATGGCTTTAATTCTTGGGATGGCTATGTTATATAGAGCTGGTATCTACAGCTGTCATTGATAAACTGGGACAGCATATACTGTCTACTGTTATAGAAACTTGTACAGAATGGCTTTAATTCTTGGGATGGCTATGTTATATAGAGCTGGTATCTACAGCTGTCATTGATATACTGGGACAGCATATAGATACTGTCTACTGTTATAGAAACTTGTACAGAATGGCTTTAATTCTTGGGATGGCTATGTTATATAGAGCTGGTATCTACAGCTGTCATTGATATACTGGGACAGCATATAGATACTGTCTACTGTTATAGAAACTTGTACAGAATGGCTTTAATTCTTGGGATGGCTATGTTATATAGAGCTGGTATCTACAGCTGTCATTGATACACTTGGACAGCATATACTGTCTTCTGTTATAGAAACTTGTACAGAATGGCTTTAATTCTTGGGATGGCCATGTTATATAGAACTGGTATCTACAGCTGTCATTGATATACTGGGACAACATATAGATACTGTCTACTGTTATAGAAACTTGTACAGAATGGCTTTAATTCTTGGGATGGCTATGTTATATAGAGCTGGTATCTACAGCTGTCATTGATAAACTGGGACAACATATACTGTCTACTGTTATAGAAACTTGTACAGAATGGCTTTAATTCTTGGGATGGCTATGTTATATAGAGCTGGTATCTACAGCTGTCATTGATAAACTGGGACAACATATACTGTCTACTGTTATAGAAACTTGTACAGAATGGCTTTAATTCTTGGAATGGCTATGTTATATAGAGCTGGTATCTACAGCTGTCATTGATATACTGGGACAACATATACTGTCTACTGTTATAGAAACTTGTACAGAATGGCTTTAATTCTTGGAATGGCTATGTTATATAGAGCTGGTATCTACAGCTGTCCTTGATATACTGGGACAACATATACTGTCTACTGTTATAGAAACTTGTACAGAATGGCTTTAATTCTTGGAATGGCTATGTTATATAGAGCTGGTATCTACAGCTGTCATTGATATACTGGGACAACATATACTGTCTACTGTTATAGAAACTTGTACAGAATGGCTTTAATTCTTGGGATGGCTATGTTATATAGAGCTGGTATCTACAGCTGTCATTGATAAACTGGGGCAACATATACTGTCTACTGTTATAGAAACTTGTACAGAATGGCTTTAATTCTTGGGATGGCTATGTTATATAGAGCTGGTATCTACAGCTGTCATTGATAAACTGGGACAACATATACTGTCTACTGTTATAGAAACTTGTACAGAATGGCTTTAATTCTTGGGATGGCTATGTTATATAGAGCTGGTATCTACAGCTGTCATTGATAAACTGGGACAACATATACTGTCTACTGTTATAGAAACTTGTATACTGTTATAGAAACCTGAACCTAATGGCTTTAATTCCTCCAATGGCTATGTTATATAGAGCTGGTATCTACAGCTGTTATAGGGACAGCATATAGATACTGTCTACTGTTATAGAAACCTGAACATAATGGCTTTAATTCCTCCAATGGCTATGTTATACAGTCCTGTAATCTGTCGATTTTATCATATATATATATATGCTAGATACGGTATACAAACTGCTATCTGGATTCAAACTCTAAGATGGTTATGATATACAGTGCTGAAATTTCCGATTGATATTATGTCTTTTCTTTACAAAATAGACCCGTGTTATTTTTCGTTTAATAATACACTGGTGAAAATTACCTAATGGTGTTCAAATAAACGTTGATGATGGCTTGCGCCATCTATCGGAATAAATAGTAAACATATGTCATAATATCTATTCCTCCAGGAATAATAAAGCCAACCAACAGTCAACCCAGAGAGAGATGGGAGGGTAAATCCGGTCACTTGAGACACCAGCGACATTCCAAGGGGCGACCACACATTAGTTAATATCTCGGGACTTTTAGGACAGTTGGGGATTGTGTGTGAAATGAACGGCCGCCCGGCTGTGCCGGTCCCGTCTCTCTCTCTCTGGTTGCCTGGATTCCTCTTCCAAATTGTGGTGTGTTTATTTATCTTCCAACCTTTTATACCACATAAATATATTAGCGATGTTAGTTTTAGAATATTAGTCTCAAAAATAATTATTGAATAAACAACGAAAGTCTGCATGACACTGATGTAGTTAAACGGCGGAAACTTAAAATAATCGGTTTTACTTAATTTATCAGGAAAACTATAGTTTTTTCCAATATCTACATATGCAAAATAGAAATGTATGGTTCAGCATATGTTCCTACGATATCTGGTTGGTGTTGAAACAATTTGATAGCATCCTATGGGGTTATTCGTTCTTCTCTATAATAGGCGTTATTGTTAATTTTCAAAATATCCACACCCATATTTTACAAAATTTATTCTGTCCATATTATAAATATATATATCAATTTTTTTCTCCCCATTGAATATAACAAAATATTTTAAAACTTACTGCTGTTGACGTTATATGGCGCTGAGTTTGTTGTTGACACACTTTAAAATGTTATAACACTTTGATAAAGGTTGGTGTTCAGCCAACTGAAATATTGGTAAAATAAATGATATTTTGATCTAATATATGCCTTTTTAATTAAATATATGAAAATATAACAAAATTCTCCAGGAGGATAATATTGACGTATCAAATGAGAGAGGAATTATATATTTCGCCAATAGCTGCATATGCAAAATAGAAACGTATGTGTTCCCCGTATACGTTCCCACAATAACTTGTTGGTGTTGTGACTTATTTCTTACCATCACGGCAAAGTATTTTACTAGGGTGTTAAACATATAATGTTCTGTTCTAATACCTTTTTAATGGGATTGGTTCCGTTTTCTCTCTTTTGTGATATATCAATATTATTCTTTATAATATGATGCACTAGCGCGCCATCTGTTATCAAAATTCGAAACTATTTTAAAGGCGTAAGATTTATTTTGAAATTTAACAATTTCTACTGTCCTTACTGCAATAGAAAAATTAATTGGATGGCCTGTCTCATCGGCCGTGAACCCTCCCAGCGGTTTCGCCAGTTTAAACTACCATACCAAGTTCTTAAAATGCAATATATCAGTGGTAGATTAAACTGACGAAACCGCTGGGAGGGTTCACCACCGATGAGCCATGCCCTCCCATTAATTTTTCCATTGCAGTAAGGACAGTAGAAATTGTTTAATTTTTAAAATAATCATACGTGTCTATAATAGTTTCGAATATTCATAACAGATGGCGCGCTATGCATCATAATATAATGTATTGTTCTAATGCATTTTTAATGGGATTGGCTCCTCTCTCTTTTGATATATCAATATTATCCTTCGGCCAAATATATTGTTATATTTTCCAATATATTATTTATAGAGAAGAACCGCTACTCCCATAGGATGTAATCAAATTGAAGCTGTCCCTGCACTGATGCGGACCATGGCTTATTACCTTGGTATACAGTTCATTGGCTCTCAGCTGAATTGATAAGGAATGGTATTGTACCACATTCTTTGATAGCAATAATTGCATTTGGTAATACAAATGTTATCTCAACACGGTTTTTATTCAATTTAAAAGAGAGATGTGTTTACCATATTGTATATACTCTCATGGACAAAACTCAAGGAAATGGAAAGTCTTTTATATCGCCAGTCTATTTTTTGAAGTAGAGACAGAGGTAATTTTGTTCACAATTTGTTATATCACGTGTCTTCAATAAAGGTCACTGTAATATCTTTAAGAGTTATTGTCTGAATCCCGATATACATGCTAAAGGGTACAACTTCTTTAAGTTTTGTCTTTGAGTAAACCAACTTATTATGAAATTATGAAGAATTTAAAAGCACGAATGTTTCTTTTAATTTCTTTCATTTTATATGCATAGATGGCGCGTTATTGCTTTGTGTTATTATGAAATTATAAAATAAATGACATTTTGAGAACAAGGAATTTGAAGAAGTAGTATTTTACGTGACGCTATAATCAAGTTTAACAAACCATCCCAGGAATTAACTGAAGAAACTTCTAATTTTAAGCTTAGGAGTTATCATCAAATCCCTTCAAAGGAGCGAGAAAAAAAATTTTGATTAAAAAACTCTCCCGTCAATTTTATAAGGTTAATTAAAAAGTCATCGATTTGTTGGAATAAAATTAATTCCTAATTACGCCAGAAGATGTTCTCGGGTTTCCACACGGAGGATTCCACTGTGTCACTACATGACTATTGACCATTCTATCATACTCCCCCAGCTAGAAATTAAATTGATATATAAATAGTTTTTTTAAAAAGGTATTATCACTATCAGTTGGTACAGGCCATAATAATCATGGTGGATAATACTGAAGTGTACTACATATCTACATATGTCGAAATCTGTTAGACCATTGCACTTACATGTATGACAGAGCCATGTTTGGTTACTTGGAGAGATGACGTATATAGATATACAATAACATGAAAAATGCTACATAGTGTTTTCATGTGTTAAGCGTATTCACGCAAGTTTGGCCTTAAATACCTATTTCTTGGTTTCTCAAGAAGCCACTGGGACCAAAAAGAATTTTGGTCGCAGTGGTGCAGCCTGCTCCACGCTGTCGAGCGCCAACAGCGCGAAACGCGTTCGTGGATGGCTTTTCTTGTTTTATCAAGAAATTGGGTTGGCGAAATATCAGGAAACAGGCTTAATCAATGTTTAGTTGATTTCTGTTCCACCAGATGACGCTCTGCCTTCTGAAAAGCACATGTGCTCCTGATCAGGATATGTCTACTTTGTTTTTAATATGCATTTTAATGTACCTAAAAAGAGAGACACTTTTTCTTTTAATTATATATAAGAACAATACATTAGGTTTTATCATCCTAGTTAACAATTTACTAGTTGTGATAAGAAATAAGCCACACATTTTATACTAATAGTCAACATGTATACCATAGTTTCGGGGTTTAGCTCTCCAACAACTTTATTTTTTAATGTAGCCTGAAGATCGACCCTTGCCACTTCACCAGCTTAAACCCCTGTTTGGTAAATTCGACCGATATCATAACTTCTTTCGTTGGATGTTACGTAATTGAAGTCGTCCCTGTACTGATGAGGGCCATAGCCTGAAACCATGGTATATAGATTGTTGGCTTTTGGTCGGAATTTACCGCAACTTGTGTTGTGGCTCATTATTTATCATCACTAATGAATATTTTTACAATAAAAAGAGAGAAAAAAAGAGTTTGTAACTCTCTCTTTTAGCATTTCTTAGTACGAAATATAAAATCCTGATGCCCCATGTGGTTAATTGAATCTGATTAAGAGATAAATTAGTGGATTTTTAGTATTATTACAGTACAATACACTCATGGACAAAACTTAAGGAAGTAGAAACTCTTTGATATCATTCTATGTTTTTGAAGGAGACAGAGGCAATTTTGTTACCACTTGGGTATCTCGTGTCTTCAATAAAGGTCACTGTAATATCTTTCAGAGTTATTGTCTGAATCCCGATATACATGCTAAAAGGTATAACCTCCTTAAAGTTTTGTACATGAGTGTATAGCTATCTGAATTTTAGTTTGAAATATATCACCACGACAAAAATATGAAATAACGCCTCACCAAAAAAACGAACAAATTTCTAATGATGCACCGCGTGTCTCAAATATGATTATGGTAGAAAGGAAAGGTATCTTTACAACTAATATAGTACTAAAAATCTTAGTATATAAAATTCCCCACAACACAAAACGATAAACAAACATCAATAAACAAATCCTCAATGCACCTTTTGTCTGACATATGATTCAAAGCGGAATAAAATGGATGTTAAACCTGTCAATATTGCTAGGTCTTTGTATGAAATACCTCAAAAACCAAAATATCGATCAAAACCACAAACAAAGAGATTAATGATTATCTCATTATGTAAATATTGTCAAGGATATGATTAAAAGATATGAGAGAGAGAAGTATCTCAGATTGTTAAGAATCCGTTATTGTAAGTGTTGAGTCTTCGTATGGCATTCCAAACAATGAGATAATTGAAGAAGACCGCGGATAGTATAATCATCGTGTGTGAGCAAGTAAGGCAGTTGTATCCCACCTACCTTTACCGAAGTATCTTAAATTGCTAATAATCGGTTATTGTAAGTGTTGAGCTAAGTCTTTGTATGGCATTCTAAACAACGAGATAATTGTGTAAGAGACCGCGGATAGTATAATCATCGTGTGTGAGCAAGTAAGGCAGTTGTATCCCTTATACCTTTACCGAAGTATCTTATATTGTTGAGAATCGGTTATTGTAAGTGTTGAGCTAAGTCTTCGTATGGCATTCCAAACAACGAGATAATTGAAGAAGACCGCAGATAGCATAATCATCGTGTGTGAGTAAGTAAGGCAGTTGTATCCCACCTACCTTTCCTTGCATGATGAGGCGCAGGGTCAGGGCGCTATCCGCGGCTCCGTCGATAGCTGCCATGGCGGAGGGGTTCAACTCTGCACACCCGGACGACTTAAATACGACACTGGGCGCGGAGCCAGCAGCCTTTGTCTCCTTCTTACGTAACAACACCGTGCTGTGTACACTGGGAGGTGGTAGGCAGCTGGAACTACATCATTTCAACTCCGTGGATAGATTGCGCGCGCGAAGATTTGAACTTCACAGTTGGATAGCGAAAAAGGGAAAATTTTCCCACTTCCTAGATAGATATGGAAACGCGGGAGATGATTTCAACTCTGTACACGGAACTGGAAGATTTCAATATCATAGAGAGATATGAAAGCGGTAGAATCTCAAAAATCTGTTCTTAGAACTGAACGATTTCATAACAAAATTTATTCCAACTTTTTGCATGAAACTGGAACATTTCAATGCCAGAGATAGATCTGGAAAAACGGGGAATTTCAATTTTGTACATGGAACTGGAATATTTCAATACAATAGATAGATATGGAAGCACGGAAGAGGATTCCAACTTTTCACATGAAACTGGAACATTTCAATGCCAGAGATAGATCTGGAAAAACGGGGAATTTCAATTTTGTACATGGAACTGGAGAATATTTCAATACAATAGCTGGAAGCGGAAGAATCTCAACAATCTGTTCATTGAACTGAACGATTTCAATACCAAAAATAGATATCAGAAAAAATACAACCATATCAACCAATGATTATTTATCTCCCGACATTTCAGTGAACTTCTATCACTTTACTCAGGTGAATAGATAAAATATGGGGAAAGCGGAATATTTCATTTTTTATATATAGAACAGGAAGATTCAAACACAATAGATAGATCCGAAAAACGGGAGATTCCAACTTTATACATGAAGCTGGAAGATTTCAATACCATAGATAGATATGGAAGTGAAAGAGGATTCCAACTTTGTACATGGAACTGAAAAATATCAAAACCATAGACAGATATGAAAGCGGAAGCCTATTTCAATTTTGTACACGGAAAATGAAGATTTCAATACCATAGACAGAAGCGGAAGAAAATTTCAACTTTGTACATGGAGCTAGAAGATTTCAAAATCATAGATAGTTATGAAAGCTCGGAAGATATCAACTTTGTATGCGGAACGATAAGTATAGAAATTAAATAAATTTCAACTTTGTACATGGAACTGGATTATTTCAATGCCATAGATAGATTTGGAAGCGGAATATTTTTCAACTCTGTTCATGTATTGAAGTTAAGGAAAAATTACGCTACAAATATTAAAAGAATGAAAATAAAACCTTTCTCAAAGAGTTTCTTTTTATTATATTTCACGCGAGCTTTCGGGCTAGAACCGCCCTTCTACAGGCAAAATTAACTATTTGCTTTTTCGAGAGACATTTATTTACATATGTTACAATTACAAATCTACATAATTACAAATTTACAAAAATTCAACAGGAGGAAAAGAATTAAATTTACATACATTATTACTATTTTACTATGATTTTTCAAATGGAAGGAAAATAACCTTAAATTTCGATATTTTAAAAAGTTAAGTTTTACCCTATGAATTGGACAAGCGAGAGATCTGATTTTTGTGGTGTGGAATATGGCAAAATTGTTCTGGGATGTCTATTCTGCGATTAATGCTATTGTGTTGTTTAGAAATCAGGGATTCAAGGATTAATCTCTCGGATTTGGTGTTTCTGTTTATGTGAATATCGGGATTTAAAGGATTTAGATTGCGAAAATATTTAAAATTTATAAATTAATATCGAAAAATATTTCAACTCTGTACATGGAGAAGTGGAATTCCATAGATAGATCGGGAAGTTTCAAATATTTCAACTCTGTACATATAGCGGAATTTAGATTTCACCTTCGAACCTATATCTCGTGTAGAAGATTTAAAATGTGCACATCAATACGAAGAATATTTCACTTCCTTAAATATACTCATGAACTTAAGGAAGTTAAAAGTCTTTGATATCCCTAGTCGTTTTTTTAAGGATACAGAGGCAATTTTGTTAACACAAGGTTATCTCGTATGTCTTACCTTTATTGTCTGAATCCCGCTATATATGATAAAAGGTACAACTTCCTTAAGTTTTGTCTCCATGACTGTAGATCGAGAAGCAGACACGTAGCCAGTTCAAACAGCAGACATTTCAATATAAAATCAAACTTCTGTTTAATTAAGTAGATTTGGGGACAGTAGTCGCTAGCCCCTACATCGTATATTCGAGATTAAAATAATTCAGTAAAACCTCCAACGAGAGACCTATCTCTATTGAGCGACTACTTCCCTGAGTTAAACGCCACCCTTCTTAACTTGAACCGACTTAATCCAACAAGATACCACTTCCAGAACAACCCAGAAATATTCATGTTTTAAAATGATGATAAGTTCTACTGTATTTATCATTATGTGGATTGAGGAACATATCTCTCTTTCTCTACTCTATATCTCTCTATAGAATAATTACTAGCCGAATGACCCGGGCAACGCCCGTGTTTTACCCGATTGAATGTTTTGATTCAAATACTATTTGTTGCAATTCTACCGCCTACCGCCCGCCATGCGCGCGCACAGGGAAGTCACGTACTCGCCGGCAGCCAACGGTGGCGCGCCGCCGGCAGGGGGGGGGGGGGGGGGGGCAAGGTGGCGTGACCGTAGTCAACCAATAAAAGCAAATGGTGACAGAGTCGGCCGGTTGATTGATTAGGAAAGACGCTCGTAACTGTATATAGAATATTGTTGCTGATTTGAGAGTACAATGTCAAATGAACAGTTCTAGTTTAAACCAAATGGTTTCCAGTAAAGAAGAATATAGAAAATTTAACATGTTCTATAGACTCTATCTCAAATGCCGTGGACTTGAATTACATTAAGAATTGAAATTTCTAGTTTTAATTAGTATATTTGTGCCATTGGTTTAGTGGTTGTAATTCTAAATATATATTGGACTTTTGATAATATGTATGTAAATAATCTTTGTTTCTTGTATAATTTATTGTTCTAAAATGTAAATTTGAATAACCCTCTCTCTCTAAAACTATAAATAATTTGTATATATAAAATTTTGCACAAATAAATTTACTGGCAATGCGTTTCTTTTTTTAAATATCATCAAATAATTATCTCTACAGGCCTTACTGCAATGATATGAGTTATTGAATGAGAGGGCTTGGCTCATCAGTAGTGAACCCTCTCAGCGGTTTCGCCAAATTAATCTCTAGACCGCTCTACTATTGTATTGGACTGGTTTTGCTATATACCCTGCATTTTCTATGGAAGGCAGCTTAGGGGTGTTTAGTGAACTATGGACATAAGCTTATAGGTCTGTAGAGGTGCATACATATAATTTCAAGGTATTGCATCGAGCAAAGCTCTTCCGCAAAATATGTTTTCATAACGAATATATATTAGTAAATTAAATTTTATTGCCATCTATCGTTAAAATTTTACACAAATAAATTTACTGGCAATGCGTATATATATATTTAGAACTATGCACATAAAATAGATTAAACATTTACATGTAAATATCCACATAGGATATAGCGTGTGTTTTGTAATAAATATATAAAAAAAGAATAATTATAAAATACTTATACAGAAAACGTGTAGTACATATGGGTGACAAAGTCTGACTGTCATGTGCTAGATAGTCAACCAACGACAGAAGCTCCTCTTTAACCCATTATGTAGTACATATACTCCGAGAGCATAAAGTACATCAGCATTAACTATAAAATAGACAGATAAATGAAGAAAAAATACAAAATAAGTATCTAATTCATAAACAATAAAAATAGAATATATATTGTAATGATTCCATATGCAAATTTTATTTTTAAAGAAAAAATGCAGCATATATGTAGATATGTATTAATTTTCTGATATAAAATTAAATATGTAAAAGGAATTGATGTATATAGAGTGTAAGAGGAGAGCGAAAGTATCTTTTTTATAGAAATAAATGGTTTATACCTTATAGTGTTCGTCAAGTGCTATTTTTGTTAGGTAGAGAACACAACATATATGTAGTACAAAAATGACATGTGAATATAAAGTACATGTTCAAAAATTACAATTCCTTGTATCATATTAATACTTAGAAATGAGAATAAAATTTAAGAGGGAAAGTCGTTTGTTCCATTAGATATATTCATATGATGTATAAGACTAAAAGGTCTTAATAAAGCTTTTTGTTGTTATTGATATATTTTTATGAGTAACGACAGTACTCAATATACATTTATTGGACAAATTTTGTTTAGGGATAAGTTACTTTTAAAATGAAAGGATTTAAAAGCACGAATGTTTCTTTTATACATAATACAAACTTCTACTGCCCTTACTGCGATGAAAAAATATATTGGGAGGGCTTGGCTCATTATGTCCATAGTTTTCTTGAAAACCACTTCTGAGATTCCATCCTTCAGTGCTGCGTATATAAGCAGAATCGTCCAATACAGTATCAGAGCTCGGAGAAGCGGTCGGGTGGATTAAATTGGCGAAACCGCTGGGAGGGTTCACCACTGATGAGCCAAGCTCTCCCAATATATTTTCTCATCGCAGTAAGGACAGTAGAAGTTTGTATTATGTATAAAAGAAACATTCGTGCTTTTAAATCCTTTCATTTTATATGTATAGATGGCGCGTTATTGGTTTGTGATTAGTTACTTTCTAATAATTTTATTATCTCTAGCTTTGTGGCTTTTCTGACCATCTACAAGAGTATTTTAACTATGACGCTCCAATGAACCCCGATCTTTACAAAAGTCCAACCCCACCAGTGAGTGCAAGTAACCAAACAGGGGCTCTAGCACATTTGTAAGTACATTTATTTAAAGGAAATATATTCCTGTATTTTTTATAAAATATAAATTTAATTAAAAATAATGTTTAATATACCAATTAAAAATACACCTATCCCCCGATTTACACGGTAGATACGTTCCTGAGAAAAACGTGTAAATCGAAAATTAAAAATTTTCGCGAAATTTTTTTGCGAAGAAATACAGACACAGTGTGCGTGTGCAGCAAGTCAGCACATAAGCTCTAGATTCCTCATGAGATGTGTACACAGCGCATGTGTTCAATCACAGTAGCATTTAGTATAGTGCGATAAAAACAAAAACAAAAAAAATTATTTGGAAAACTGTGTAAAAGCGAAAACGTGTAAAACAAGTACCGTGTAAATAGGGGGATAGGTGTATTATTAATTGTCATTGTCACACACACACACACACACACACATATATAAAAACAAATAATTTTCATAATTAAAAGCAAATATTTATCATAAAGTAATTCTCTATGAATATACATCAAGATATTTTCAAAAAGAAATATTTAATTTCACATAACCTTCCAATGTTTTAATTTAAAATAAAAATTCCGTTAATAGAGAGAGAGAGAGAGAGGTAGGTAGTGTTATCAATGACAAAATTTAACCACAGAGTGACAGATAGTTTAAAATCTAAAACCGGCAACTCTGGGTCATGTATTAAATGGCGGGAAAACAAACTTGTCGTGCAGCCGAACACCATTTTCAAGCAGAAGATTCTTTGAATTATTTATTGGAAGTAAGATAATCTCAGAGACACCGGAGGGTAATTTTCTGGATGACAGGAGTGCTGGACTGTGTTTCTACAATTTTCTTTAATTGGATCCAAATCTCGTTTGGGTCAAAATATTATTTGGATTTTTATAATCAGTTTAGGCCTAATTTGATTGTTTATCTCCGCGTCGTTTGGTTGTTTACAAACTATTTTGTTTCGCTAAATGTAATTATTATTTTTCGTTTGATATAAATTTATATAAAATATTATTATATTTGTAAGAATATGGCGTATATATTTATAATGGCGTATATACAGTATATAAACATTTTAAAATAAAAAGGCATATATTGGATCAAAATATCATTTATTTTACCAATATTTCAGTTGGCTAAACGCCAACCTTTATCAAGGTTTTATGACATATTAAAGTGTGTCAACAACAAACTCAGAGCACCACTATATAAATTTACTAATTTGATTGATAGTATTTATTCATAAATACCGTATTTTCACATTTCTTTATATTTTTTAATTGATATTTATACATATGCAACTATTTAGGTGAGAATAACTTTTAAAAAGGCGAAAATAAATAATAAAAGTAAGTTGGTAATAAAATAATATTGATTTTTCAAGTTAAAGTTTAAAGGTGTTTGAAAGGTTCTTGAAAAATTCAAACCCCACCAGTGAGTGAAAATAAACAAAACAGTTTTCAGGCACATTTGTAAGGACCAAATTCAATAATATTTCCACAAAGCAAAGTCGATACGTGGTACACTTACAGTAAAAGCAATCGCTAACTTCTATCTACCATGATTATCATAGCCTGTACCATGTGTTCTATGTATAATACAAATATGTCCTATAAAAATCGCTTTCTCAAATTTATTCCTGAAGTCTATTTCGTATAAATGTGAACTAATGGTCCTAATAATTTAAAAATAGAAGAAAATCATTTCTGTATACATATTTGCATATAACTCTATATATATATATATAAAAAAAAAACGAAGTTGACTAGTTAGTGATAGTTAAACAGAGTTAAAATTAGTAATTCACAATGTTTGCGATCACTCTAACTATATTAGGTTACGAAGCATAGAAAGTTGATGGAATTAAAAAGCCGTTGAAGGGGGGACTAAGGGTTGTAAATAGAAAAGGGAGAGAGCAAATGTTGACGGAGAGCTGTTCCTCGAAAGCCAATATTTGACCAGACTCCCATTCCTAAAGATTGATAACCCAATGTTGCCAATCCAAACATCACATGACGTATTAACAGCCTTCCTTTCACATTCTGAAAACATTCATCTCTTCTTTTATATTTTTTATCATGTTATTCGGTGTGTTAATTTATTGGAAATGTTTTTTTTTTTTTTTTTTTAGATTTTGACTTTTTTTTTGGTATGTCTATAACTAATTAATCTATATCTAATTAATTTTTTAACTAATAAAAATGCATATAATTATAAAGTTTAGGGAGAATGATATTTATGTACCAAAAGGTTTACGATCGTAAATGTTAAGGAACGGGGAATAATTCCATTTGAGAGACATCTGTAGTTGAAGTACAGATGTACCTTCCAACTGCTCAATGGTTCTGATGCCCTTTCTCTCAGAATGATCGTGTATGTATATAAGTAGAACTAGGATTCAAGATAAACATTCCCCTGTGGAGAATGACAGCAAGTCACTGAAATCTGGCGTCGGCCAAATCCATCATCTACCGGTACTTCGTACAGGTTGGGCTGACCGGAGGACCCGCTCATCGCCTGGGAAAGAAGGCTCACTCGCCGGGGCACATCCCCCGCATGATCATATATATTTTAGTTTTATTCCCATTTTTAATGTAAATTATTGACAAGAAGTCAATAAAATTTGTTTCAATTGTCATTGTCAAGTGACTGAAAGGTCGGGAGTTAAATAAATCATTGGTTGATGTGGCTGTGTTTTTTTCTAAAAAAAGGATATACAGGTTGGATTTTTGTCTGTATTTTCTGAAACCGGTGTTGTAGCTCATTCTTTACCATCACTAGTAAAGTTTTTTACCTGGTTGATTCACAGTGCCATCATTCTGACGTATAATTAAAGGGAGAAGTGTCTCTTTTGACACATAAAAAAGCATATACAGTAGAACTTGGATAATTCGAACTTATTTAATTCGAAAACCTCTTTAATTCGAATATTTATCTTGGTCCCTAGAATTTCCTATATAAATAATTTAACATCTTTAATTCGAATTTTTGGATAATTCGAATTTTTTTTATGGTCCCTTGGGGTTCGAATTATCCAAGTTCGACTGTATTGGATTGAAAAAAAGTATTTAACCATCAATATTTATTTATTTATTTATTTATTGTTACAAAAGCACGAAGTCCAAAGGACTATTGTGCTGTGCTAGTATTATTTACATATATATGATTAATTATTTACACGATGGATTAGTAGTGTTTCGTAAATTATTGTACAAATAGTTCTAAACTTAACAAAGTTCTCGTAAGATAGAGTATATACACAAAGAGAATTTGGTAATGTTTATCAATATGTAATCAATATGTGTCAATGGGGCTGTGAGTTTGTTTATTATAACTAAATACGTTGTTGTACCTTGACAAAGGCTGGCGTACACCTAACTGAAATTTTGGTCAATACATCCTTTTTTCAATCCAAAATATAAAAATGAAAAAAATAAAAAAATAGGCATATCCTGACCACGTTCAAATGATTTTTAGATTGTAGAGCGCCATCTGGTGGAATAGAAATTAACTAAACGTTGATTTAGTCTTATCCTTGATATTTGGCTAGCCCCTTTTCATGATATATAAAGAGTCCCAGAGGCTAATATATGTCTTTTTAAAAATTATTTTTTTTGCTGTGTTAATAACACTGCTATCTATTTTTAAAATATTAATCATATTTTAAAAGATATTATCAAGAAGAATCTATTATAAATAGAAAAAAACAGTTTATTTTATATAAGACTATATAAGTTTGGGGTCAGAATTTAACGTTTTCTAATCTCCTTCATTCTTAAATGGCCTTCAAACAGGACAAGAACTCCAAAAGAAAAAAAAAAAGGTGTGCTTTTCACGATGTGAAATACTGTTTCATTTCTTCAATCTTAAGACATTTTAAGAGAACAGACTCGGACATCATGAAACCTTATATAACAGACTATCTAAAATGGCCTTTGAACAGGACAAGAACTCTACAAAGACAAGAATGCTGTTCTGTTCACGATGTTAAATGCTGTTTCATTCCTTCAACCTGAAGACAATTTCAGAAAACAGAATCGGACATCCAATTACAACCCACTATCTAAAATGGCCTTCAAATAGGGCAAGAACTATACAAAGACAACAATGCTGTTTTAGTTACGATGTGAAATGCTGTTTCATACCTTCAATCTTAAGACATTTTGAGAGAACAGACTCGGATATCAAGAAAATTCATACAATACCTTATCTAAAATGGCCTTTAAACAGGACAAGAACTCTACAAAGACAAGAATACTATTCACGGTGTGAAATGCTGTTTCATTGCTTCAACCAATCAAGAAACTTCATACAACACACTATACAAAATGGCCTTTAAACAGGAGAACTCCACAAAAAAGCTGCTCTTTTCACGATGTGAAATGCTGTTTCATTCCTTCAACCTGAACCATAAGAAAACAGACTCGGACATCCCCACACAACACTCTATCCAAAATGGCCTTTAAACAGGACAAGAACTCCACAAAGACAACAATGCCGTGCTATTCAGGATGTGAAATGCTGTCTCCAAAACGACAAGCAGGCCAGGTCGTGCTCCAACAACATGCCTGATGGAGGGACACTGCAGCTATTCCCGGAACAATGGGCAATACTCAGAAAAAAAGAGGGTTCCTCATTGTCTGGGAATCCTTGCAGTTTTTGCCTTGTTTTTCTGTCCTTTCCTTCTGATATAAATGGTGCACTATTCCTGATCGGAGCAATTCATCAAATGTTTTTCAGACATTGCGTACCGCCAAGTTAAACATCTTTATATTTAATCAACCGCCCATGTTCTGCTACATTTACAAGCAGGTATATAGATGCATATATATATACTCATGGACAATACTTAAGGAAGTGGGAAGTCTTTAATGCCGCCGCTTGTCTGTTTTATTTTTTTGAAGAAGAAGAAGACAGAGGCATTTTGTTCACACTTGGTTATCTCGTGTGTCTTCAATAAAAATCACTGTGTATCCACAATATTTCAGAGTCATTGTCTGAATCCCGATATGCATGATAAAAGGTACAACTTTCCCAATTTTTTCCATGAGTGTATCTTTCAGAATTATTGTCTCAATCCCAATATGCATGCTAAAAGATACAACTTCCTTAAATTTTGTCCATGTGTGTATTTGAGAGTAAGTAACCTAAATAAATACTTAAAGTAAGCTACATAAAGTGTGTAAACAAAGCAATATTTTGATTGAAAAAGCATCTGAAATCGTGGAACGTTATTGATAGCAGCATCGATGACCTTTTTGGTAGTTGATGTAGAGCTTGCACCACTCTTTTTTATTACCCCATTGTATAATTATATAGGGTCATGGAGACTGAATTCATGGATTAAATTTATAATCTTGGTAATGTTGGAATACAGGTCTTGTCTTGAGGCTTCCATACATTCCAAGAGGTGGTCTGGTGAGGCCTCTTTGGTCCTGCAGGTGGTGTATTGTGAGAAGACACCATCCTGGAAGAGGAGTGGTCTTGTATGGCCAGTTTTGAGCCTGGAAATACAGGTTGCTGCCTGTCAGTTCATCCCACATTCCAGAATAGCTCCAGGCTTTTGGTTCAGATACCAATGATGGAATGTTGACTCCTGTATTTTTTCCTGGATGTTTCTTTTTTTCGTAGGCATTTGAAGAAGTCGAAATAAAGGTCTGAGTTAGGTATTGCTGCTGATTTTGCAATTGCATCTCCTGTGACGTTGACTTCCAGTTCTATGTGAGATGGGAAGGTGATTTGTGTGTCTCTGTGAAGTTTGTCTAAATTCAGAGCAATTTCCCTCAGGGACATTTTAGAGCTAGTGTAAAAATGGCTTATATAGCTGACAGCTATACTCCGACGATTACCAGTAACCTGAAACACGTATGTAATCGGCCTTTCTTGAATATTATCAATAAAAGGTTTTTGGGGAAGACTACAGATTAAATTATCAAGGAACATTGGGTTTTTATTCCGATAGATGGAGCAGGCAATCAGCGACGTTTGGTTACATGATAAGGATATTATCCTTTCTAAATGTTACTATTTAGTCGCGTACAGTTTTTACTTAGTTCTATTTATTTTTCACATTTGGGTTGACGTTTTCTCTCTTTGAAGATGTTTATCAACGTTCATTTAGTTCTATCCAATTAAGTTTGATATATGCATTATCCCTTCATAGAATACACTCATGGAGACAACTTAAGAAGTTATACTTTTTAGCATGTATATCGGGATTTAGACAATAACTCTGAAGGTTATTTGATACACAGTGATCTTTATTGAAATACACGAGATAACCAAGTTTGAAAAAATTGTCTCTGTCTCCTTCAAAAAAAAAAAAAAAAAACAGACGGCCGGTAACATTAAAGACTTTTCCCCTTCCTTAAGTTTTGTCTCTCCATGAGTGTATTGCTACCAATGAATTAAAGATGCTATGACAACTGTCGATTTTAGTTGGGGAAAAATAGCGATAAGTATGTCCGTAATTCTTCAAAATATGTTATTTTTATTATTCTTAATACACGTGGTACAGACCATGAGAATCATGGTGGGTAGAAGTTGGCGACTTCTTATACTGTAAGTGCACTACAGAGGGTGTTCACACTTATAGGGGAAACAAGTTTTATTATAAAATATTAAAAATTAACACCATATTTGAAATTTTCAAATGTTCTATTTGAAAGCCTTTTTGTTTATTTACAGAATGGCACCTGATTTTCCACGATAGCAGGCACTTTCTGATCATGGTCATACTCAAAAGATCCCATTCTTCCTTTACCACTTTCCAGAGCTAATCTTACCTATTTGGACATAATTAAAATATGCAAACAAGATGATATCAACATTTCTAAAAAAGGTATTTATGAAATTATTCACGATAAAAATATCAAGTTTTTATTCAAAGCACCTACGGAGAAATGGTCAAAAGATTATCACCCTATATCTCTGAGAACTCCTGTAACTGTCAAAAAAGTGAAAATATATTACAAAAAAAATCCTATGCCACAAAGAGATATAGCCAAATTAATAGGAACATCAGTGTCAACAATAAATAAAATAATAAATAAAGATTTAGGCCTAAAAGCTACAAAAAAACATGCGGTTCACAAATTGTTTCAGAGCCATATTCGTCAGCGACACACTATCAGCAGATATTTTTATGAAAATTTCTTGGCTGCTGATAGATGGAAATTTATTGTTACATATGACGAAGCATGGGTATATTTAACCGATTGCGACAGAAAAAGAGC
Organism: Cordylochernes scorpioides; assembly: GCA_030710605.1. NCBI lineage: Eukaryota > Metazoa > Arthropoda > Arachnida > Pseudoscorpiones > Chernetidae > Cordylochernes > Cordylochernes scorpioides. The sequence continues at coordinate 7,495,295 of CP092864.1, read as the reverse complement.
TATATACTATCAAAACAGGGTGGAAAAATCTAGGCCAATTTGGTTTAAGGAATGTGCCGAAAGTTACTCCAAAGGATTTATGGTGGCATGCGGTATATCATATGAAGGAAAATTAAAAATAAGAAAAGTTGAAAGAAATGCCGAAATAAACTCGGAATACTATCAAAACAACATTTTAGAACCTATATATTTAAATGACATTCCCTCTATCTATGGAAAACAGAGCAACAAAGTCTGGTTTCACCATGATAACGCCACAAGTCATACCTCATCTTCAACCCAAGCTTATTTGGAAGATCTAAGGCAAAGAACAGGAGAATCAACACTATTCCAAAGAACAGAACCCCTGTAAAATCTTCTGATTTAGCCCCGATGGATTTTTGCATTTTTGGATGCCTTAAAAGAGCACTTGGAAAGAGACACCCTAGGACAATTGAAGGTCTCTGGAAAGTGTTAAAGGAAGAATGGGATCTTTTGAGTATGACCATGATCAGAAAGTGTCTGCTATCGTGGAAAATCAGGTGCCGTTCTGTAAATAAACAAAAAGGCTTTCAAATAGAACATTTGAAAAATTTCAAATATGGTGTTAATTTTTAATATTTTATAATAAAACTTGTTTCCCCTATAAGGGTGAATACCCTCTGTACATGTCTAACACACGTGAAAAGCGAATTTCAAATTTTGCATTTACAAGTATGCCAGAGAGCCCCGTTTGGTTACTTGCACTCGCTGGTGGGATTGGACTTTTGCAAGAATCGGGGGCCAATAAAACATTTTTATAAATTAGAATAAAGTGTTTAACGTGCGGGATTCGTTCCCGTGTTGTAGCAGTCGAAATCCAACGGTTTGGAAAACTTGTCTATCGACATCCAATATGTTATTAAGTCAATCCATCAATTTACATACTTCCCGTAATTTGATAGATCTAGCACATAGTGAGCGTTTAAGTTCCAATTTACATACTTTCCGTAATTTCTTAGATCTAGCACAGAGTGAGCGTTTAAGTTCCAATTTACATACTTCCCATAATTTCTTAGATCTAGCACAGAGTGAGCGTTTAAGTTCCAATTTACACACTTCCCGTAATTTCTTAGATATAGCACAGAGTGAGCGTTTAAGTTCCAATTTACATACTTCCCATAATTTCTTAGATATAGCACAGAGTGAGCGTTTAAGTTCCAATTTACATACTTCCCGTAATTTCTTAGATATAGCACAGAGTGAGCGTTTAAGTTCCAATTTACATACTTCCCATAATTTCTTAGATCTAGCACAGAGTGAGCGTTTAAGTTCCAATTTACATACTTCCCATAATTTCTTAGATCTAGCACAGAGTGAGCGTTTAAGTTCCAATTTACACACTTCCCGTAATTTGATAGATCCAGCACAAAGTGAGCGTTAAGTTCCAATTTGCATACTTCCCGTAATTTCTTAGATATAGCACAGAGTGAGCGTTTAAGTTCCAATTTGCATACTTCCCGTATTTTCATAGGTCTAGCCCAGAATGAGAGTTTATCAGCCTAAGAATCAACGTCCACAGACATCATCAAGGTCAGACTGCGTAGAAAACATCGCAGCCAAACATACCTGACGTTTGAATATAAATAAATTTGAATAACCTACCGACGCATATCACGCCCAACAAATGGTGCCCAAAAGATTAATGTCGGACTTCCCAAAGCCAAGACAAAGGACTATTTATAGTTCAGCTAACTGACCTACTCAATCACCCGCTCCAACAAAAGTTTTTCTATTTTGGATCTGTCCTGCTTCAATGGACCCGATCATGGCTCACTAAGTATAGGTCCACAATTGCTGATCTCTGCACAAACTCCTAACATTTTTACATAGCTCTGAAAAAAAAATTATTGTCGCGAAACTTGTTTAGAGTGAATTCAAAACAATTGTCTATTAGTAAATATGTAAATATTAGTAAATATGTAAATATTATGAATATGTAAATTTTACTTTTAATATATAAAATGAAAAGATTTAAAAGCACGAATGTTTCTTTTATACATAATACAAACTTTTACTGCCTCTACTGCGATGAAAAAATATATTGGGAGAGCTTGGCCCATCAGTGGTGAACCCTCCCAGCGGTTTCGCTGCTGCGTATATAAGCAGAATCGTCCAATACAGTATTAGAGCTCTGAGAAGCGGTCTGGTGGATTAAATTGGCGAAACCGCTGGGAGGGTTCAGCACTGATGAGCCAAGCCCTCCCAATATATTTTTTTCATCGCAGTAGGGGTAGTAAAAGTTTGTATTATGTATAAAAGAAACATTCGTGCTTTTAAATATTTTCATTTTATATGTATAGATGGCGCGTTATTGCTTTGTGTTAATTACCTTTAATAGTTTGAAGTTATGTAAATTTTGTAACTGGATATTTTTTAGATTTTTGTGAGGAAGGCATCATTCACTTCGTACCTCAATAATAAAACCTGCTAAGATAGCTCTTGTGTACCTCTATTCTTCTTCTTCTTCTTTCTTATCTCTCCCCTATTCTTTAATTGTGACAATATAGCTTCAAATTTAATTGATGAAAAAACATTTCGTATTGCCTTGTAACTCTGTTGAAATATTAGCAAATGGCAAATTTATTTTAAGGAAATCTAAAGGAGAGAAAATATCCCACTAGTTAAGTCAATATTTTAAAGTTATACAGAAAAGCCAAGTAAAGGTCTATGTTCTTAACCTGTACTTTATACTTTGCCGTAAAATAAACTAGATTTGAATATCTTCTTTCTTTATACACTCATGGACAAAACTTAAAAGGAAGTTTCATATTTCTATAACGCCAATTATCTATATTTTTTAAGGAGGCAATGGCAATTTTGTTAAAACCTATAGAGTCAAAACCCTCATGAGAACAGGAGCAGAAACTACATAAAGAAAAAACCCCATCAATAGAAGCAGAAGTCACCTCAACCCTATCAAAAACTACACCAATAAAATCAGAAATTACAACACAATCAGAAATCACAATCACACTATCAGACTCAACATCAGAAGAAACAAAATAAAAAAACATCAACAGAAACAGAAGCCAAATCAACACAAATATTAAACCAACACAAGTACAAAGGTGACGTCAACACAAACACAAAAGCGCCACACCAATACAAATAAAAAAGTACCACTAACACGAGTACAAAAGTAACAACATCACAAGTACAAAATCCACACCAAAACCTGTACGAAAGTCACAACAACAAAAGTATAAAAACCACATCAACACAAGTACAAAAGCCACGTCAACAAAAGCTGAAAAAGGCATACCAGTATAATCAGAAAAACACATCAAAACAAGCAGAATCCACAAAAACAAAGGAGAAATTCACGTAAATAAAAACTCAATACTATATCAGAAACCACGCCATCAGAAGCAGAATACACACACAAAAAGTAAAAATCCACGTCAACAGAAAAACTCAATACTATCAGAACCACAAGGACAGACGTAAAAACCAAACGACCAGAAGCCACCATACCCAGCTCACACTCCCTCCTAAGTTATTCCATTAAGTCGGACCAGATTGAATTTGCATCGACGCTGCAAGAATACAAAGCCATTCCCACTTCAAAGGAAGCTAATTAATATTATTAAAATGATAAAGGAGCTCCCTCGTAATTAGGAATCCCTCGAGGGAGTGAAGAGTCTGAACAGATGTACCGGAATAACTTCACTATCACCTCAGAAGAGTATTTTCTGTACAGAATATTGGCCTACATTTCCTTCAGATAGGGCAAAATTTCCCAGCTACAGATGTACTAGTGCCTTGGATAACTTCACTTTCATCTCAAAAGAGTGCTTGGTGTAGTGAATCTTGACCTACAGCTCCTTCGGATAGTGCCAAAATACGAACAGAATGTTCCAGCTACAGATGTTCTATAGTTCATACAATAACTTCACCTCAGAAGAGCGCTTGCTGAAGGCTGATTTTTATAGTGGAACTTGCCCTACAGTTCCTTCGGATAGCGAACATCACTATCATCTCAAAAGAGTGCTTGCTGTAGGTGGATCTTGGCCTTAAATTCCATCGGATAGTGTAAAATACGAACAGAATGGTCCAACTACAGATGTACTAGTGCATTGAATAACTTCACTATCACCTCAGAAGAGTGCTTGGTGTAGTGAATCTTTGCTTAAAGTTCCTTCAGGTAGTGTAAAAAACAAACAGAATGTTCCAACTACAGAATGTACTAGTTCCTTGGATGATTTCACTATCACTTCAAAAGATAGGTTGCAACAGTAGATCTCTATCTACCGTTTCTTCGGATAGTGCAAAATACGAACAGAATGTTCCATATCTAGAGATGTACTAGTGCATTGAATAACTTCACTATCACCTCAGAAGAGTGTTTGCTGTAGTGGAATTTTGCTCACTATTATTTCGGATAGTGCAGAGTCTAAAAAGTATTTTCCACACACAGCTACAGAGGAACTAGTGCATTGAATAACTTCAGTATGAGCTCAGAATAGTGTTTTCTGTAATGAGTCGTGTCTCACCATTCCTTCAGGTATCGAAGAATGCTCAAACTATCATTCACAGATGTGATCAAGGTAGTATCTCTTTTTATTGGTACTTCATCATCAACTCAGAGTCGTATTATTTGCAATGATTTGTATATCACGGTAGTGAAGAGTCTAAATGTTTTGTTCCAATTTTACATATGCTACAAATGCTTGGACTAGTCTTTCTACGCATTAACTATGCTTCAGAGGAATATCTTTGCATAACCTTCATGTTTTGTTCCAATTTTACATATGCTACAGTTGCTTAGACGAGTGTCTCTATGTATTGAATGGTTTCACTAAGCTTCAGAGAAGTGTTGCTCTGTATGGTTTTAATGATTTGTTCTAATTTTGTATATTCTAAAGCTGCCTAGTGTTTTTATGTAATTAATTGCTTCACTATGCTTCAGAGGAGTGTCTTTCTGTATAATTATCTTTCGTTATGATTTTACATATTCTACATATACTTATACTAGTGTCTTTATCCATTGAATTGCTTCACTATGCTCCAGAGGAGTGTCTTTCTGTATAATTATCTTTCGTTATGATTTTACATATTCTACAGATACTTAAACTAGTGTCTTTATCCATTGAATTGCTTCACTATGCTTCAGATGAGTGTCTTTATGCAGATTTTTTATGTTTTGTTCCAATTTTAACACATTCTACATATGCTTGGACTAGTATCTTTATGCATTGATTGGCTCCACTATGCTTCAAAAGAATGTCTCTGCACATTTATGTTTTGTTCCAATTTTGCATATTCTAGAGAGTGATTGGTTATGGTAAAGTCGATCTACCATGCCCACAAACCTCAAATCCTATTACAGATATTTCTTAATATATTTTGCCTATAGAGTCTGTATTTTTCTTCTTAATAAATAGCCGTGAGGGTTCATCACTGATGAGCCAGGCCTTCGATATTATTTTTATCTTTCGTTTAGGGATTGTAGAAATTTAGTATCAAAAATAAATTGATGATAATGATAAATCCACTTCTCATTCACCTATAAAGAGCTGTAATGTCTTCAAATATAAAAAATGCCTCAATGTTCTAATAATAAATTATTTTATTATCAAACTCTTCAATAAAAATATTTATTCTAATTGCTTAAGATTCATAATTCTAGATAAGAATTTTTTAAATGCATATTTTTCATATGAGAAAAATGTTTAGGAAAAGATAAAACACTTTATCTAATTGCTTCACTATGCTCAAGAGGAGTGTCTTTCTGTATAATTATCTTTCGTTATGATTTTACATATTCTTTACTTTATCTTTTATAGAAACATTAAGGATATCGTTTATAAATTTGTAGTTGAATTCTATTTAAATAATTTTAATATATTGATTACCTTTTAATATTGATTAAGCAGTTACTATAAAAGGGGCAAATGGTTATTTAAAAAGAAAATGTTAAAAATGAGCAAGTGTGGGAATAAAACAGCAGACGACCATCACGACCCTACACCTGGAATCAATCTTTTTGGAAAACGACCATTCACTGACGCATGCGTACTACGGTTTCCACAGTAACCGATTTTTTCCATCTTCTTTCCGCTCTTTTCCATTCGTTGTCTGAAGCATCTTGAAACCTTTTCAACATCCTCTTCGATGTCTTAACTGAATCTTTGTGGGGTACATTTTAATAGATTTAAAGACTTTTATAGTGTTGTGTTTGTTCTGTAGATAATATGGCTGGCTCCGTTTGTGATTATGTGAATCTTTTGTGTTATTCCCTTTCCAATTTCTCTCTCTTCTTCTAACCACACACACACACGCACATACTCACACACACACACACCTGATCATCTAAAACCTCTTTCAGAACGTAGTTCTTTCTTCATAGCCAACTATATATATTCCCTTTCTTATTCCCTTAATGAATCTAATTCTGATAAAGATATTCTAAGAAAAGTTTAAAAGAAAGAAGACCAATGACTAATGACAAAAAAGAAAGAGATGAGACAAATGGAGCTATAGGACTGTACCATATATAAGATGAAACTACTTCATATTTGTGTGATGTTTTAGAAGGTCTGATGTCTGGAAAAAAAGAAGAGGAAAGAATATATATTTATTGTTAATTTTGCGTAAATGTAGAGAAACTAAAATGAACAGATATATATTTTAAACCTTCTCCAAATATACTATGAATAATCATAAATAAAGTGAAAAGCATCACCTAATCATGCAACTAAAAGTTACTGATGGCTTACGCCATCTGTCGGAATCAATGTAAAATTATCCTTCATTTTTAAGTATTCCAGAATTGTCCAAATACCCTTTCTTGATTAATCAAGAAAAGCCAATTACATTTAATCGCAAGAACAGTATATGTCTTTTAAATATATCTATCTATCTAATATCCCATTAAAATTTCACTTTTATACAGTTTCTTTTTTCACATTGTTTGGCGTTCCACTCCCTACCAGTCTTAAATACCCGTTTCATGATTTCTAAGGATGCCCAAAGAGCAGATATTTTGATCGTTGAAGTACAGCATGCACCACGCTGATAATGGCCAATAAACTTGAAACGTGTATGTGGTTAGCTTTTTCTTGATTAATCTAGAAAGGGTATTTGGCCAATTCTGGAATAATTATTTATTCAGATAGATGGCGCAATTCATCAGCAACTTTTAGTTGCGCAATCAGGAGAAACTATTTTTTAGTTAATTCAGATGTTATCAAGGTGGTACTACAAAAATATTTATTAGAAAATTCATATTATCGTTGTACGTATTGTTGTTTGATGCGAAATTTCATTTATTCGAATTACACTCATGGACAGAACTTAAGGAAGTTGTACATTTTAGAAATTATATCGGAATTCAAACCTTAACTCTGGAAGATATTACAGTGACATTTATTAAAGCCACACGAGATAACCAAGCATGAACAAAATTGTCTCTGTCTTCTTAAAAAAACAGACAACTGGAGATATCAAAGACCTTCCTCTTCCCTAAGATTTATCAATGAATTTAAACTCTAATATTATTTTTCATTTCAAATGAATATTAACACGCATTTCCCCGAGATTATGTACTTTATCATTCTTTATATTTTGTTACATATATATTGTATTGAAAATAGAGCAATCCATAAATAAATCTCTAATCCCCATTGAATATAACAAACTATTTTAAAAACTTAATTCTGTTGACGTTATGTGGCGCTGAGTTTGTTGTGTTGACACATTAAATATTTTACACAAATAAATTTACTACGTTTCTTTTAATACATATATCTTAAAAGAAACGAATTGCCAGTAAATTTATTTGTGTAAAATTTTAACGATAGATGGCAATTAAATTTAATTTACTAATACATTAAATATGTTATAATACCTTGATAAAGGTTAGCTTTCAGCCAACTGAAATTTTAGTAAAATAAATGATATTTCGATCCAATATATGTCTTTTTAATTATAGTATATTGTATATATCTTTATTATTTTTGCTCTCTTAGAGGGGAGTGTGTGATTATATTATAAAATTGAATATAGTTGGAGGGGGGGGGGGGAGATTGTGTGCTTTGTCATTCTTACATTTATTGTAAATGGCAGATTCAATAACATTATTGATAATTAATGTTTGCTTAATTTAAATACAAACTTCAATTCTCTGTATGAAATGTGTTTGGTTGGATGGTTGAAACACACTCACAAATGACAGTGAGTGAAGAAACAATTATAGTTGATGAACATAACACGCAATATGAGATGAAACAATATCAAATACGTATTGTTGTTTATTTAATTGTATTGAAAATAGAGCAATCCATAAATAAATCTTCAATTAAAAAGACATATATTCGGATCAAAATATCATTTATTTTACCAATATTTCAGTTGGTCGAACGCCAACCTTTATCAAGGTGTTATAACATATTTAAAGTGTGTCAACAACAAACTCAACGCCACATAACGTCAATATAACAAAATATTTTAAAAACCTAATTCTGTTGACGTTATGTGGCGCTGAGTTTGTTATTGACACACTTTAAAATGTTATAACACCTTGATAAAGGTTGGCGTTCGACCAACTGAAATATTGGTAAAATAAATGATATTTTGATCCAATAAATGCCTTTTTAATTGATTTAATTGTATATATTTCCATTCTTGAATACGATAAAAACTATTCTATGTATAAGGAACATATGAAGTGTTGCACATAAATCCGTTTAAAGCTATAAAGATGATCTAAAATATGGAGAGAATTCAATCACCACCCAACCAACCACACACAGATTTCACAAAGAGAATTGAAGCTTAGAATTAGAACCTAAATTAAGCAAACATTAATTATCTCCATGGTTATTAAATCCGCCATTTTTAATTGCTTCTCATTTGTTTAAAATCCGTAGTCTCTTCATCTTTCTCTTACACAGATGTTCTATAGATATATTGATTTTACTCTCTGTCAGAAAAATCATTGAATATAAATAAATTATTTTTGATTATTGACCAGCCCTGTGGGGTATTTTAGTCATGACATGTGGCCTTCTAGTTTTGTTCGTTTCAGAAGGATGCAAGATTATGTATAGAATTTGGATAGAGCCTTTTCTTTTGTAGAATATATTAACAATATAAAATATAAAATAAGTGATGTCATGTATAAATAAATTTGCAATGTCTTAAAATGGCATAAGCTAATTCAATTTTAAAAAGTTCAAAAAAGTTCCTAAAACCTTATTACGAAAAATTTATGATTATTTTTGATCTTTTGAAAATGTATACCGCAATTTTTTAAATTAAAATCATCAGACTTCCAAGGATATGTTTCTTTATAAAAATTTTAATTCATATCTCTAGTTTTCGGGAATGAAAGCCCATCTACATGAGATTTTATTGAATATCGAAATTTCCTTAAATTTGATATCTGATTGATACCAGGTAATACCATTTGAATATGATCTGTCAATAATATTATTACTGAAAATTGACGGCTGAAGAGAAGGGGAAGCTATATACATAATCTAATTGATGTAAATAATAATAATCTTTGTCAGGATTAGAATGACGAATCCTGTATGGGGCTTTGATTCCAGTAAAAGGCTTGTTGTTGGTGTTGTATATAGTCACAGTGTAAAAAATACTATACTATACCTACTACTTATAGGTTTGTCTCTGTATTCTTAGTTCTCTTCTCTTCAATTACTCTGTAAACTGGCGAATCCTTTATAGGACGAGAGGTCCTCAATAAAGGCTTTTGTTGTTGTTGTTGTAATATTACTGAAAATTGTTATTAATAGATAACCTATTTAATTATGAAATTTCTGCCTATATTTTTATCTGTAATACTTTGATTTATTTTTCAAATTGAATACAAAAATATTACGAAGATTATAATTTCTTGCATCTTATTATTTGAGAAAAAATCACCCAGCGATAAGTTTTTTTTGTAATAAAGTTATCTCAAGATTTCGTGCCTAGCTTTCTACAGGAAGATTGTTGTTTAAATTAAACAGCCAGTAATACTTTTGAAGAAGATAATCAAAGCCCGAAAGCTTGAAATATGATTAATTTAAAAAAAAAAACGATCCCTGAGAATGATTTTTTACCAATAAAATAATTCCATTATTACACTTTACACACCAATAGAATCAATACACTCATGGACAAAACTTAAGGAAGTTATACCTTCTAGCATGTTTATTGGGATTGAGACAAATAACTCTGAAAGATATTACAGTGACCTTTATTGAAGACACACAAGATAACCAAGTGTGAACGAAATTGCCTCTGTCTCCTTCAAAAAAAGATGACTGGCAAATTCAAAGTCTTTCTACCTCCATAAAGTTTGTCCATGAATGTATATTGCCATCCCCATTTATTTATATTTACAAATTATTTCGAAAGATGTAATTTGAGGACTATAAATAGAAAACACAGCAAAATATTCTCCAAAGAACTCAACCAGAGCATTCATTAGAAGCAGTAATTAAAATATATTACAATTTGTTCTTGAATGTAGAATATATGTATTTATCAGATTCCCATATCTAGAAAGTATATAAAAACAATCAATAATCTGTAAAAAGGATTGCTTTTATGACCAGTAAAATGGGAATGTGAAATTTAAATATATTAGTATCTAATGCAGGTGATTATGTTGTACATATATTTGCATACTGTGATACATTTATAGTATACGTAGGTGAATAGAAGAGCGCCAAGAATCTGAAAACATTCAGTAGATTAATACACAGCAATAGAGCGTCATCTACGTATAGGAAATGAAAACATTTAAACATTAATTTTTATATTTTACACTCAAAACAAATTCCTAATTTCCTTGGAGACGCCGGTTATGTAGATTTCTATTTTTGCTTATTCAGACAGAAGATTTACATATTTGTAAATATAATTGGGAATATAAGTATTTGAAAGTTTAATAAAAGTGTGTCAGTCACAATCGGGTGTTGGTGAATTATTAGTGTCATCAGGGTAGCCTTTCTGGTATTGTGGGCACTTTTGAGGAAGCATATAGGCTTCAATTCGGTTGGAGACAAGAAGAAGTCTGGCAAGAAGATACAGTCAAGTTCTGACACAACTATTTAGATAGGCCAGACATATCCAGGATGAGGCAACCTTTCCGAGTTTTGTAAGTAAGGCAGTGATCGCATCCGAAACAGTCCTAAAGTTTGATTTAATACCATTTCTAAGATTCCACCCTTCAGTGTAGCATATATAAGTAGAATGATCCAATACAGTATTAAAGCTCTAAGAAGTAGTCTGGTAGATTAAAGTACTGATGATCCAAGCTTTCCCAATATTTTTATCGCAATAAGGATAGTAGAAGTTTGTTTTGTATGTGTGAAAGAAACTTAAATGTTTTCATTTCCTATATTCAGTAGATTCATATTGAAATATCTGTGGAGATTTTATCAAGATAATATATATAACATAAATAATTTATTGCACAACCATTATCATTCATTACCATAATCATTAATCAGTGATATTTCTTTTTTATTTACAAGAATGGGTATTTGGCCAATTCTGGAATAATTAGAAATCAACGAGAATAGTTGATATTTATTCCGATAGATGGCGCAAGCCATCAGCAACTTTCAGTTGCACGATAAGGAGATGCCTTTTTCTTAATTTATTATATATTTATGTGTAAAGAGACAAGGGTCGCCTGTCCTATCAAAATAGACGTCAAAACCAGACGCCATCTATTGACCGTCGCCGCAAACTAGCGGCCTCTGGTCGGTGACAAAGCCACAACACCAGCTTTGGCGACCCATGTCTCTTTAGATAAATTTCCTCCCGGTAAAATTTCCATCTATATTTATGTGTGTTTTAAAGATGAATGAACATTAAAATTTTGTGTGATCTAGATGTTATCTGTTTGTAAAAATACAATTGGTTACTCATTAATGTATATAGGGATATAAAATAAATAAGCATCTATCTTTTAAAAACACAAACAACATAATAACAAACTTTGAAAAGTATAATGGTATTTTTATAATGTTTTTAGACATGAAAGAAAATATGAAATTATACTGACAAGCAAAGGACAAAATGTGTTGCATAGCAATATCAATTTAAGATAACCAAGTTTTGAAACCTCATAGGAGCAGATGACTCGTCCATAGGGAGAATATTCAACTAGTTAAAATTGAATATTGTGCCGCGAAGTGACCAAGAACTAAATGACTGACATAGCAAGGAGACAACAGGTGGCTCACTCCAGTACCTGAAGGAGATGGTGCGAGGACAGGGAGAAAGACAAATAACTAGATGACTGACACTAGCAAGGAGACAACAAGGATGATCAGTCCAGTACCTGAAGGAGATGGTGCGAGGACAGGGAAGAGGACAAAGAACTAGATGACTGACATAGCAAGGAGACAACAAGGATGATCAGTCCAGTACCTGAAGGAGATGGTGCGAGGACAGGGAGGAAGACAAAGAACTAGATGACTGACATAGCAAGGAGACAACAAGGATGATCAATCCAGTACCTGAAGGAGATGGCGCGAGGACAGGGAGGAAGACAAAGAACTAGATGACTGACATAGCAAGGAGACAACAGGAGGTTCACTCCAGTACCTGAAAGAGATGGTGCGAGGACAGGGAGGAAGACAAAGAACTAGATGACTGACATAGCAAGGAGACAACAGGAGGTTCACTCCAGTACCTGAAAGAGATGGTGCGAGGACAGGGAGGAAGACAAAGAACTAGATGACTGACATAGCAAGGAGACAACAGACATGATCAGTCCAGTACCTGAAGGAGATAGTGCGAGGACAGGGAGGAAGACAAAGAACTAGATGACTGACATAGCAAGGAGACAACAGGAGGTTCACTCCAGTACCTGAAGGAGATGGTGCGAGGACAGGGAGGAAGACAAAGAACTAGATGACTGACATAGCAAGGAGACAACAAGGATGATCAGTCCAGTACCTGAAGGAGATGGTGCGAGGACAGGGAGGAAGACAAAGAACTAGATGACTGACATAGCAAGGAGACAACAAGGATGATCAGACCAGTACCTGAAGGAGATGGTGCGAGGACAGGGAGGAAGACAAAGAACTAGATGACTGACATAGCAAGGAAACAAAAAGGATGATCAGACCAGTACCTGAAGGAGATGGTGCGAGGACAGGGAGGAAGACAAAGAACTAGATGACTGACATAGCAAGGAGACAACAAGGATGATCAATCCAGTATCTGAAGGAGATGGTGCGAGGACAGGGAGGAAGACAAAGAACTAGATGACTGACATAGCAAGGAAACAAAAAGGATGATCAGACCAGTACCTGAAGGAGATGGTGCGAGGACAGGGAGGAAGACAAAGAACTAGATGACTGACATAGCAAGGAAACAAAAAGGATGATCAGTCCAGTACCTGAAGGAGATGGTGCGAGGACAGGGAGGAAGACAAAGAACTAGATGACTGACATAGCAAGGAGACAACAAGGATGATCAGTCCAGTACCTGAAGGAGATGGTGCGAGGACAGGGAGGAAGACAAATAACTAGATGACTGACATAGCAAGGAGACAACAAGGATGATCAGTCCAGTACCTGAAGGAGATGGTGCGAGGACAGGGAGGAAGACAAAGAACTAGATGACTGACATAGCAAGGAGACAACAAGGATGATCAGTCCAGTACCTGAAGGAGATGGTGCGAGGACAGGGAAGAGGACAAATAACTAGATGACTGACATAGCAAGGAGACAACAAGAATGATCAGTCCAGTGCCTGAAGGAGATGGTGCGAGGACAGGAAAGAAGACAAAGAACTAGATGACTGACATAGCAAGGAGACAACAGGAGGTTCACTCCAGTACCTGAAGGAGATGGTGCGAGGACAGGGAAGAAGACAAAGAATTAGATGACTGACATAGCAAGGAGACAACAAAGATGATTAGTCCAGTATCTGAAGGAGATGGTGCGAGGACAGGGAGGAAGACAAAGAACTATTTTACTGACATAGAAAGGACACAACAAGGATGATCAATCCAGTACCTGAAGGAGATGGTGCGAGGCAGGGAGGAAGAGAGTCCATGAGGTCACCAGAGGTCTTCAACGTTATCAAAGTCTATAACAACAACCAAAAGTTCAAATATTATTAAAAACATATAGAAATATTAATTTATATCAAATTAAAAAACTCTTTACACTAATTACATTAAATATATTCATGCATTTTGACAGTTGTCATATATATTGACACGTTAGTAACATTTTCAGAAATTACCTAGTATTACCACCTTCTTCATTTTCTTATTTATATTTCTAAAATTTTAAAAATGGGTTTATATTATCATTGGTTTATTATAACATATACACTTATGAAAACGTTTATTATAAAAGAAAATAGGGGGATGATAATATAAAAACTTTTTACAAAATATTTCACTGGCTTTTAAAAGCCGAAATATTTTATTGATCATAGATTTAGTTTAAAATATAATTATAATTGACTTTTGACTGAATTCCTCTAAATTCAGACACTTTGAAAATATCTTCAAACGCTATTAAAGGAAGCCTATCTTTGTTCTGTAAAATATTTTGAGAATTCAATATTGCATTGTGAAGACTATTTCATTTAAAAAATGTCAATATATATAAATTTATATATATATATCTATAATCACAAAAATAAGTCAATTCAATAAGTAATTCTTGAAATATTTAAAGTCAATTTAGTAGAAAATTTACATTAAAGAACATTTTTTAATTAATACTAATTAATAAAAAATAAGTATCTCATTAAAAAGGAAATAAATCGATATACCTACTTTTTAATTAAACCATTTATTCTTTTTGATTCGAATTATTCACGCGTAATCAATCAAATAACACTCGCAAAAGATTGATTATTACCAAAATATAATTTTAAAGGATGAAAAACTCTTCAAATTAAAATTTACAAAAGAGCTGAGAGGTTTTTCCTTATTATTAGATTTTATTTTATCTTTTTTTTTTTTTAAGAAAAAAAATTCTCTCTATCTCTCTCTCTTCTGCTTGAAAAAATTAATATATCTTACTTTAAAGCAATTGTTTGAAAAATGTTGAAATTGAAACAATGAATTGAAAGCATAAATTCTCCAATAGTTTAGTTCTTTAATAAGCATCCATTTTAAATGTAATTATAAGTTGGTAATTGAAAAATGTAGACGAATCATTGATTGCAAACGATGAGATGTAATCCGCAGAAGATTTCCGTTCCAAACAATTAGGCCTAGACAGACGATGGTTAATCCTCCTTTCTCTTTCCTGATGGAATTTTAACTATTCTTGTTCAATGTCTTCCTTACCCAGAACTCCATTTATTTGATAAAGAGTTGGTTTCCCTCAATCTTTAATCAAAATGTAGTCATTTAATCCCAAATATATTTGAAATGTCAATATATCTTAGAGAAGATTGATGTAAGCTTGTACTCAAATAGATTAAATATGCATATAATAGATGAATAATAATATTTTGTAAATATTATTAATATTTGAATGCGGTTTTTTAAATACAAAAATAAATTTTAATTATATTTGTGTATATATTATAAATTTGGTATTTTATTGAATAAAACATTTTAAAAAAATTCAATAAGGCCATTTTTGATTAATATATAAAAAAGGAATTTTTAATTATTAAAGACATTTATTTTATTGATGATATTAAAATATATTTTAAAAAATAATGTTTTTCAACATTAAAAATAAAAAATTCACAAGCAACGTTTTAAA
This sequence comes from Cordylochernes scorpioides, assembly GCA_030710605.1. Taxonomy (NCBI): domain Eukaryota; kingdom Metazoa; phylum Arthropoda; class Arachnida; order Pseudoscorpiones; family Chernetidae; genus Cordylochernes; species Cordylochernes scorpioides. The sequence goes on along the minus strand of CP092864.1, from coordinate 7,479,561 downwards.
ACCACATTTTTATATTACCAAATATAATTTGAAGTTAAAAATAACAATATGATTCTCTAAATAAAATTTTCATATTTTGAAATTTTCTCTTTTTTAATGTTTAATCTTTTTTTTTTCAAAAAATTCGTTCACACTTAAAATATGTTAATTTTGGTAAGATAATATATCGCGTGATTATTCCAAATAAAGTCGTAGTCATTTGTGCTGAATGTGAATTTTATGAAATAAAAATGTATGAAAAATTCAGGGAACAGGTTAAATCAATGAATAATTGATTTCTGTTCCACCAGATGGCGCTCTGCCTTCTGAAAAGCACATGTGCTCCTGGTCAGGATATTTCTTTTTTATTTTTAATAAAATATATATAAAAAGTTTAAAACGGGAAGATTTCAATTTGAAAATTTCTTACTCAAACTAAAACTTGTTATTTAACTTTAAAATATCATTATAAATTTCAAAATGCCTTCGTTAATATTGATAAAATGATTATGTACTTTTATTAAACATGTATTTATTATAAATACAAATAATTCTGACACTAAATATAATATAATCATTTAAGTGAATGTATTTCTGGTAATAAATGAATAACTATAAAAATATCAATATGTTTAAGGTTATTAAGATTTATCACAATGAGTTTCCTTTTTTTTTAATGCTAGCTTTCAAGCGATAATCGCTCTTCAACAAGCTTAATTAAAAGAACATCGACTTTGAGGGAACTTCCTGACTTATGGTCTTTCTATCAACTATATATCTACAGCCGATCAGTATCAATTAATCCGCCTTCTACATGCTAGTCTGGAAGCATTTTAAGGCACAATTGAACACAGGGACAACACATGCGAACAGCCCGCTGCATCTGGTAACAGCGCGCCGCTTGCGAGGGAACCAAGGCAGCGCCAAACACACCTAGAGCTCCAAGGCACCCAAGGTTTCAAAAATAGGGGATCATCAGAGATCAGAAGTCTGGCTAGTATCTTTCGCGAGCTCCCGTAGGAACTAATATCTACAGCCGATCGTACCAATTATTCCGCCTTCTACATGCTAGTCAGTAAGCATTTTAAGGCTCTTATACAAACAGGGACAACACATGCAAACAGCCCGCTGCATCTGGAAACAGCGCGTCGCCTGCGAGGGAACCAAGGAAGCGCCAAGCACACCTAGAGCTCCAAAGCACCCAAGGCTTTCAAAAATAGGGGATCATCAGAGATCAGAAGTCTGGCTAATATCTTTTTTTTTTTTTTATCTACAGCCGATCTGCCTCTATATAAAACATAAACAATCATGATGATAACCTTTCTTTTTACATTCTATGAATTATTTATAGATTACATCACAGAAACAGTTATATATTCGCGAAAATATATTTCAATTTTCAGCGATAAAGAGAAGAAAAATTATATGAAAATATATATTTTTTATATCTTTGAAAAATGATCCCTTTTCATCTTTTATAAAATACATAATCAATATACTTTTATAAAATGTAGATATTTCAAAATGTAGTGATTAAAAATATTTCAATTAAAATTTAATAAGTCTCGTCTAAAATAAAAAAAAAAGGTTCAATTGAAATTTTAAACGTTATCTTCAAAATATTGAAGAATTCAAAATTAAAAAAACTTATACAACTTCATTTTTTAAATATAATTCTCTTTTTAAAATATCAGATTAAAAAATATCGTATGATATTTTGAAATTACTCCTTTAGAATTAAACAATATTTTTTTTATATATTTGAATGCTATATCAAGTTGTTTAAAAAAAGATTGAATTATTTTTTATAATACAAAATATAAATTTTAAATGTCTTTTAAAAAATTATATTAAAATATATAATATAAAAACATAAAGCCTCCAGTTTTTTTTTTTTACTTTTTTATTTTGATCCCTAATCCTTTCTTTAAACATCATGAAGAAACATATTTACTATATATATATATATATATCATAATCAGAGTATTGAAAATAAATTAACAGAATGATTTATTTGAAATAAAGTTGAATGCATATTGATGCATGGAAATATTGATTCAAGGGATTCTTTTATCGAAAATATTATATGTTCACGTTTTACTATTTTGACATTTTGTTGGCTTTGCTTAAACTTTTTAAAGATACTGTTTCTAAGAAAATTAATCAAACATTATCGATTTACAAGAGAGAGAGAAAGATTGAGATTGAAACTCATTTATTACAATGTACATATAAGATTATATAAGGTTAAATACAGAATAAATATAAATATGAATAAATATGATTATATAATGATAAATATATGAATAAATAGATATAAATATAGATAAAGAATTCTTCCTGATTTGAAATTAAACGAAAAAACATGGTGAAGGAAGACGAGTTTCTTTTATTGATGCATAGGTGCAAACTTTCGGGTAAAAACCCTTCAACAGGCGAGAAATGATGAGCGACTTATAAGGACTATGGTACAAATGGTAGGAAAGAAAATAAATATATTTATTCCTTCCTACCATTTGTACCATAGTTCTTATAAGTCGCTCATCATTTCTCGCCTGTTGAAGGGTTTTTACCCGAAAGCTTGCACCTATGCATCAATAAAAGAAACTCGTCTTCCTTCACCATGTTTTTTCGTTTAATTAGATATAAATATATAAAATACTTGATAAATATTCCTATATATAAAATATATACAGTCTTCATCGGTGAGGCCCACAAAATGAGAGAGAGAAAACAAAATAAAAGATAACTTATAACATAATAAACAAAGATAAATTTATCTTGTTGAGGTTAGCGCATATTTGCTTGTGATCTCACACATATATACTCTGTGGGTACAATTAATTAATTAAACATAAAATATATATACAATACACATATTTAATAGAAATAAAGAGAGTAACTTTTCTCGAAATATTAATTCTACATAATTATTTTTAACAAAAAATATCATATTTCTATACATATCTTTTCCAAAAGAAAACTTCTGGAAATAGAGAAAAATATTTGGCGTATAATGTTAAGATCAATGAGAGAGAGAAACTACTGAAAACAATTAAAAAGCCAAAAGATTATTTTTCTAGTGAAAACTTAATTTCACGAAATTAATTAAATGTTACTCGTTACCAAGATAAGGTTCACTATAGTTTAAAAAAAAATTAAAATGTTCTGAAAAGATATAAAATCCATTGTGAGTCTCAGGAAATTAAAAGGAAGTATTTTTATCGAAAATAGTTACTTGATTATATAAAGAAGTAATTGTTTGTAAAAATAAAATGGGCACATTGTTAAGTGAGAAACAATCTAAGAATATTTCTATTTTTTTCAGATTAATTAAAAGAGAACATACCTAATAACAATTTAGAGGCGTCGTTTATAATTATACGCTTTGGTATATTAAATCAGCTAATATTTTATGTTAAATATATATACATACTAGCGGATGTACCCGGCTTCGCCCGGGTTTTACCCGAGTAAAGGTTTGTCTAACGAACATTTGTTAAAACAATTCTCTATAAACTTATAAAAAAAAGATATATTTTGATAATTTGAAACTCGTAAATTTGAATCTCTCGATAAAGTGATCATTTTTTCCCGGTCCCTGTATGCCGTGTCATCCTGAATTTTGTCTTTCTTAATTTTATACATTACAAAATCATCGTTTTATCTAGTGAACATTTTTTTTCCGGTGCCTTGAAAAATACTCGATAAGTTGAATAAAATCAATATTAATTGGTTCCCTCGGTAATTGGAAGTTAAAGGAATAGTATCTTTGCCTTGGAATTGTATCATTATTCTTGTCTCAAATAAATTGCCGTGTAATCCTGAATTTTGTCTTTCCTAATTTTCTACATTACAAAATCATCGTTTTATCTAGTGAACATTTTTCCCGATCCCTTGAAAAATACTTGATAAGTTGAATAAAATCAATATTAATTGGTTCCCTCGGTAATTGGAAGTTAAAGGAATAGTATCCTTGCCTTGGAATTGTATCATTATTCTTGTCTCAAATAAATTACCGTGTCATCCTGAGATAATCTTACTTTTGATAAATAATCTTTAAGATAATAAACTTAGTGATAATAAAACTTGTAGATAAAAAACTTGTTATCATCGTCGCAATGATGGCGCTGCTTGCGAGTTAAACCTACAAATCTGCAAATAACTCTAAGGATATTCAAGATATTCAAGAAATTATTTTTCATAAACCTTCCCGGTACTATACTAAATAACTTCCCAAAGTTTTATGGCGTTCCAATGAGTGGTTTGGTCAGGCATAAAGGACAGACACAGACACACACATACATTCATTTATATATATATATATATATATATATAATAAAGCTGATTAAAAATATATACATTTATATCGTTTTGAAAATAGAGCAATCCATATTTAATTCATAAGATAATAAAAAGGCATATATTGGATTAAATAAATATTTTATTATAACCAATACATGCCTTTTTTTATCTTATACATTTATATATTTAATCATCTTTAGTTATATTATTTATGTTGAACAAAATAAGATATTGTGAGATATTTATTTCGAAAAATGACAAAAGAAATCCTGTATTATAGTTTATACTTAATTAAATTTTCAGATAGGATATTATATTTCGGTATTCTTCGTATAAAATATTAGGTTTTATGTTATTTCTTTAAAAATGTATGTAATTTGAATATATGTAACTAGGGGGTTATTCATTCAATTTTATATTGTAACAAGGTATTTATAATTTTATTAACAGAGTATCAATTTTTATGCTTATATTTTGTTACTGTGTAAACTTCCCTTATTACTTATCTTTTGTTTATCATTCATAGTTTGTTCTTGTCGTAAATAAATTGCTGTGTCATTCTGAAGTTTGTCTTTCCTAATTTTTCATGTGGCAATATTTATAGAATTTAATAAATTGATGAATATTACCTAAATAATATTTTATTTAGATAGTTTTTAAATATTTTCCATTCAAAGAAAACAATAATAGTATTTATAATATCAATATAAGTATATACTTTATTATAACTTAATACAATTATATCCATGATTCAGTTATTGACCATTTTATAGCACTATCTGTTTATCATATCTGATCAGGTACATTCTACATCGTTTTTTTTCCATACTTTACCTGACTAATACAAAACCAGTTGCTTACAATAAAGACCAATACATAAAGTTTAATAGATTCTGCAGGCTGTATGTTTTAAGGCGAAAGTGTTGACTGTACATATTTCAAGCTACTATTTCTAATTACTATATGCAAAACGTTCAATTGTGTTAATTGTATATAATTTCAGATTTACACGCAATTATCCTAATTGTGAATATGGCCTGTCTCTCCCAACTGTTAAATAATAATAATAAAATAAATATAGCCATATAAATGTTAACTATATATAAGCATTATAAACAAATACAGTGACTTTTTATCACAAGAATGGAACAAAAATATTTTTGAAGATGACAAACGCAGGCAAATAATTGTTATAAAGTATTACTAAAATTTCAAAATTTATGAAATATATTTATAAGCAATTTTTTAATGCTTTCACTTGTATACATATATAAGATAATGAGCACTTTTTCAAAAATAACTAAGCATTTGTAATATAGAAAGATTTTTATTTAATTGTATTCCTGTGAAGAGTTAGTCTTCTGCTGCAATATTTTAATCTTTTGGTATTTAAAATAAATCTCTTCACTAAATGAATACAAGTATGTGCTGTATATATATAGTATATGTTTATATGTATGTATAATATAAATTAAAAAGGCATATATTGGATCGAAAAATAATTTATTTACTAATATTTCAGTTGTCTAAACGAAAATATTTTTCAAGGTATAAAAACATTTGTATATATGTATGCATGAATAGTTTTAAACATTATCCATAACTAAAATATGTTCCTAGGAAAACCTCGGGAAGATATATGGCTTATTATTTGTTTGAATCCTCTGTGGTTACATTTTTATCTTTCTATATGATGAGCCAGGCCCTTCCATTAATTTTTCCACTGCAGTAAAGACAGTAGAATTTTTTTAATTTTTAAAAGCATCATACGCGTGTATAATAGTTTCGAATTTTCATAACAGATGGCGCGTTAATGCATAATAATATAATAGTCTTTAATATTTAATAGGACACACTTTAAAATGTTATAACACCTTGATAAAGATTGGTGTTCAGCCAATTGAAATATTGGTAAAATAAATGATATTTTGATTCGATATATGCCTTTTTAATTTAAAGTCTTTAATATATTCCTAGGAAATATCTCGTTTTAAACACATTAAAAAATAATCTATATTTTATTTTTAAAAATACATAATTTAATATATATTCTGTGAAAAAAAAGCGATCTATGCTATTTTAGAAAGTCAAATCTGTAACGTCAATAGAAATCATGTAAAGATTCAATATAAAGGTAGACGGCCAGAGGCGGGTAGGGTGAAAATATGGCATTAGGCCTAGTTTGCAAATCCAATAAGTTTCCCTAGCTTGCGATAACCACCGAATAGATTGAGCTCCGGCCATTAAAAGGAATTATTACGACCTCATAATGCGTCTAGGGAAATGGCGGAACAGTGTGGGCAACCGAAAACTTCACTTTGCTCGTAATTTCTCTTCAGACGACCTTGGTATTTATGTCAGACTGCCTAAATGGAAAATAGCTAATTTACATGAAAATATAGTGGAATAATTAGCAATTTGGTTTATTTAGTAGTCAATATTATATCATAATGAAGAGATTTTGATTAAATATGTTTAATTTGTGTGTGAGAGGGTGTACACTAATTGATATTTAATTATATAATTACTTGAACATTAGGCTACAGATGTGTGATGGAAATTTTGAAGAAAATTTTACCCTAAAATAGATCGATGTAACCGACCAATTCTTATATCCTTAGATTTTACAATAGAGAGATAGGATTGGTGGATGAAGGGTGTAAATTGTCAAATGTCAACAGCAATAACCCGGGATCGAATCCCGCATTGGCAACCTTTTTTTTCCGAAGAAAACAATCACTTCAATGTACTCCGAATCTTATAAAAGTCTAACCCTACCAATGAGTACAAATACCTAAACCCGGCTCTGATACATTTGTAAGTGCAAAATTCGAACTGCTTTCTAAATGTATAGATATCAATAATAAAATGGCATATCCTGACCAGTAGCACATGTGCTTTACAGAAGGCAGTACGCCATCTAGTGGAACAGAAATCAACTAATCATTGATTTAGCCTGTTCCCTGATATTTGGCCAACCCAATTTCTTGATAAATCAAGAAAAGCCATCCACGAACGCGTTTCGCACTTTTGGCGCTCGTCAGCGTGAAGTAGGCTATACACATGTGCTCCTGGTCAGGATATGCCATTTTAATATTGATTTCAACACCTGATATTTTTATCTTTTATTTTTTTCTTTCGTTTTTTATATATAGATATGTGGTGTAATTATAATAAAAGCAGTTGCTAACAGTTGTTATCCCCCATGATTATCATGGCCTATATCACATGTAGTTGGTACATTAAAAAAAAGACCAATTGCCAGATTCTTTTACTTCAAATATTTAAGCAAGCGCACAATATATCAAAATGACTTATAAAAACAATCTTTAACTACAATTTGTTTTGAAAACACGTACAAAAATTAATGCCCAACATTAGAAAAAAAAAAAAAAGACATTCTGAGATTCGAACTCTGGTCATTTATTCAACACCTTTTTTAAAAATACTTCTCAGAATCAGTCAGGATAACCCGCTTGGTTTACTAACCTCAACTCTGACTGGCTGGTTAAGGTCACGTGACAGTAGCGAACCAATCAGTGGGTGATAAACATAGTGAAACCTATAAACCTGCCTACTTTACCATTAATATTAAATACATATTAAGCCTTCGCATATATGACGAAATAATTCTATGGAAATCTACCCCTATATAGGCTTAACATTTTTATGCCAAATCTTTTCTATATGATAGAAATATATATTTAAGTCATATTATAACACAGACAAAGTTTTTATTAGGACACCAGTCAGATTCTCCTCTCTCATTGCCAGCTTACAACGATATCCTCACGATGATCTATTCCCCATCATGTAGTGGAGGAGAAAATGATGAATCCAAGTTATTTTTCCTACTTACTGCTTTGTAAAAGTTATATAGGGACAGAGCAACCCCTCGACCTGATAAGGCGCTGGTTAAACTACTTTGTACTGAGGTAAGTTGGCTGTCGTTTACTTTTGAGAAGAACATCTCTCTTTCTTCGTTAATATACTGGTACCTAAAGATGTAATGAGATATTTCAATTTATATATTTTTTTTCTTTGCGGAGATGGCATAATCATATTATATCATAGTTAAAATATATCGAAGCTTGAGGAAGCAATGAACGGAAATTCATAGGTATAATAAGCAAAAGATAAATATTTGGTTTTGCAAAATGAATGCAAATCGTTGATATTATTAAAATACAAACAAAAAAAAAACCTCTGAACTACACCTTTCTTTATCACGATAAAAATTTGGTGAACTTTCAAGTTGAAGAGACTTTTTCTCACAGCCCTAAAACGATTAGGATTTAGGAATTTGTTTGCTCTCCATATGTTTACACAATATTGGACCTATTCACACAGAGGACTCCAAACAAAATATAAAATATGTCTGAAATAAATCATATTTTGACGAATTAATATGCAAAGTAGACCGATAATAAAAAAATAAAAATAGGCTATTTTGTTTGTTTACCAATTCTCAGTATAGAAATGATTATGATTAAACTATATTATAATGAATTTCTCTAGTCACTCTAGTACAATATACACGCTAATAATACAAGAAATAAATTAAACCTTTTTGAAAACAATTTTTATTGAGAATTCCTTCACTCCGAAACAACCCAGGCGAAGCCGTGTCAATTATCAGATATGCATGTGTGCAAGATAATACTATAAACGCCTATTACAATATTATATATTGAAGTTATTCGAAAAAAAGAAAGAATAAACAATATTAAGGTAAAGGGTTTCTTTTAATTTTGATTTTCGCAAGTTTTCGAGAAAATATTGTTTATTCTTTCTTTTCGAATAATTTCTGGGTAACAATTACTCACATATTGAAGTTATACGAATTTTTTAACCTAAACATATATCTCTCTAATCTCTTCAGACATATCCTAAAAGAATCTATTTAAAGCAATAAAACCATTTTTGTGATTTAAAAAAAAAAAAAGTTGGACTTAATGAAATTTTTAAAGTATCTCGCGGAACTTTATATTTTAAAAGATAATATTTTCTCTATCAACATTTCTCTTGCCGTCTTATTAGAGATTCCGTTATATATATATATATATATATATATATAAGGTTTATTAATAAATGGCAAAAGAGATGGTTAAAATTCAGGAAAAATTAAATAATGGTTAATATTAACTTGGTAATATTAGTTAATTTTAAGCAGTAATATTGATGGATTATTATATTATAGAGTATATATTTAATTAACACTTGAAAAATACAAACTGAAACGTCTATAGATTATCATTTGTGACAGCTTGTACTGTAAGTACACCACATGTCTACACATGTAGTACCAGGCTATGGTGGATAGAGGTTGTGACTGCTTGTACTGTAAGTACACCACATGTCTACATATGTAGTACCAGGCCATGGTGGATAGAGGTTGTGACTGCTTGTACTGTAAGTACACCACATGTCTACATATGTAGTACCAGGCCATGGTGGATAGAGGTTGTGACTGCTTGTACTGTAAGTACACCACATGTCTACACATGTAGTACCAGGCTATGGTGGATAGAGGTTGTGACTGCTTGTACTGTAAGTACACATATATCTACACATGTAATGTCATATGGTGGGTAGAGATTTAGAACGTTTGTAGTATCTCTCGTCTAAATATGTAATACCATTGTTGGTATAGGATTGTGACTACTTGTACTGTAAGTACGCCTTATGTCTACATCTAACCAATAGATCCCATAACCTAACCAATAGACCCTCTAACCTAACCAATAAACCCTGTAACCTAACCAATAACCCTGCAACCTAACCAATAGACCCTGTAACTCAGCCAATATACCCACTAATCAACCAATAGACCATGTAACCTAACCAATAGACCCTCTACCCTAACCAATAGACCCAGTAACCAACCAATAGACCATGTAACCAACCAAAAGACCATAAACCCTAACCAATAGACCCCATAACCTAACCAATAGACCCTCTAACCTAACCAATAGACCCTCTACCCAACCAATAGACCCTGTAACCTACCAATAGACCCTCTAACCTAACTTCACTTGACACCAGCCAATATACTAGGATCGACATACCACACAATTAATTACAAAACTTCACCAAAAAACTTGTTAATTAATTAGTGGAAGCCAAAAAGCACAAGGTGGTGAGTCCCAGGTGCATTCAGCTTGATTTTAATTTGCATAATTAAAATTGGATAAGCCCGACTTAAGAACTTAAGTAGTTTCCTAATTTCTTCCTTCCTTCTTTGTTCGTCTGACATTGGTCCTCTCTATGGCCGGCCCACCTATTGTTCAACAACTATTTGACTGTGGAATTCATCTTATTTCTATTTACATACTCGAGCTCCTATTGGTCAGATATATTGGTGGATAGATAACACCGAACTGAATACCTGTTTTCCCAGTATCTATAACAATATGATAATTCATTTAAATCTAATAACCTTTTTAATTATATATACTCATGAAGACAAAACTTAAGGAATTGTGCCATATAACATGTATATCGGGATTCAGACAATGAAAGATATTACAGTGACCTTTATTGAAGACACACGAGATAACCAAGTGTGAACAAAATACACTTATGGTGAAAAAACTTAAGGAAGTTGTACCCTATAGCATATTAGCCGAATGACCCGGGCAACGCGTGATCGTAGCCGACCAATAGGAGGGCGCCATTCCAAAAAAAAAAAAAGAAAACCGTGACAGAGGCGACGAAGAATGACGCTCGTAACTGTATATAGAATATATCGGGATTCAGACAATAAATCTGAAAGATATTATAGTGACCTTTATTTAAGATACACGAGATAGCCAAGTGTGAACAAAATTGACTGGTTCCTTGGAAATTTAGACAACCGGTATATCAAAATATGAAACTCTCTTAATTTTTATCCATGAGTATATTTATTCTAGCAGAAAAAATGGTTGTGCAAATATTATTAATATATACTAAGTGGATATGTACTTCAAAATCACTACAAAATCTATATTGATAAATTGTAGACATTCTTTATGTGAAATATACTACAAAACTCACGGGGCAAATATTCATTTTTTTTTTTACATTATAAAAATCAAGATTTAAAAAAGCTAGTAGAAGAGTTTTTCAATGCTTGAAAGATTGCTATCTTGATTTTCTATAGGCTTAAGGCACGAATGTTTCTCTTACACACACAAAAAAAACACTATCTTTACTGCGATGAAAATATATATTGGGAAGGCTTTCGTGCCTCAATGTTATCATTTTCAATATATAGATGGCCTGTTATTGCTTTACATTAAGTTGTTTATACACATTATATATTTATTTAAAAGGTCCACTATAGAAAGTCAAGATAGCAATCTTTCAAGCATTGAAAACTATTCTACTCGCTTTTTAAAAATCATTTTAAACTTTGTTGCAGAGTTGTGAAGTATTTTATACTCATTGCATATGTAAAATTTCTAAATGCATATATGTAATAGTAAACATTCATGCAAATTGAATACTTTATTAACCTTTTATAAAAATGTTTGTCCTTTGACCTTTCGGTGACCCATTGTCACTCATAAAAAAAGGTGGAAAGCTTGTTAGTTGTCGTTGTTGTCGTGTCCAATGAAGAGCTTCAGATGTCTCCATACATCTCTATCGCAGCAGTTTCAATGTTCACTATCTTGGGTGTGTAAAGCTGCTGCTCTGAGTTTACGTCAATTTTCTGCAAGGCTGCGGCCATTGCTGGACATGAGAATATGTGGGTAGGTGTTAGTTTCACACCAGGACAGTTGTTACATGTCCTGTAGGTTCTTGTGTCATCTGGATGTATTGTCAAAGCTTGTTAGTGTAGTATATAATTGTCGACTTTGCTTAGAACCTTTAATGAAACTGATTCCAAGAATATTAATTAAACCTTATATATATTAATTTACAAGAAAGATAACAAATATAAAAGAGAAACTAATCACATACTAAACAAAGGAATTTTATTTTCTAACGGTTAGCGCCTATTTACTTCTGATCTTACCACACTCTGTGGAAACAATTAATTAATTAAAATTAAAATACAACAATAGTAATACAAAAAACTTTCCCCTTATTATTCCACTATTAATAACACTAAATCCTTTTTAAAATAAAATCATTTCTACTTTCCTTACTCATGACTCCCGACCCTCTCAATATTTGTCTTATTGCGGCAAGGACATGGTGAATTTTTTTTTTACCTGAAGAAGAAACTTTTGAGTTATTTATAGTTTCAATTTCGAAATACAGATGGCGCGCTAAACATCGTATTTATATTAGGCCTAACCAGCTTCTATAAAATGTTTTCGGTAGAGAGAAGCATGCATTTAACCTTTCGCTTTTATACTGTTCTTAAAGCTTATGTTCACAGTCAAAAATACCGTTTTGTCAAGAATTCCCCTAAATATACAATATTTTAGAGCGATATGGTAGTTAAAATTTGTCCACGCTGTTGGAAGATTTAACCACAGATGAGCCAGGCCCCTTCAATATGTTTTTAATCATTGCAGTAAGAAAAATATAGAAATTTATTTTATTTGAAAGAAAGGTTCGCGTTATAAATAGTTTACAATTCTAGATATAGATGGCGCGATAATGTATCCTGTAGTGTATTTGCATATTGAATTATGGATATGCAAATATCCTGTTTTGCATAAGAGTTTTCATAGAATTTTGTATATAAATAGCGACAGTTTTTAGCTACCAGCAGTCAGTCAATTTATGTCAATAAACGAGATTACTGGAGTCCGTTTGCCTCAGTGAAGCGACACCTCACTCTTGGCTACCTCCCAACCTTCTAGGATAAAACATATCCCATTCTGTTTGCCCTGGAAATATTGGAGAATTATTTTAATTTTTTTTTCTCTCTTTGTCATTTTCACTATTTACAAATAGTTAGGAAAAAATATATAGATTCGTAAATGAAGAGAAATAACCTTTATTACCTAAATATATAAAACTATAAAAGAAGGATAAAAGATCAAATTATATTTACATCAGCAGCTCACGCCGACCTGCCCTATCTATCACTTACCGCTAGCCTACTAAACAATCCAACAAGGCCGTATATAGGCAAAGTTGTCAATTTTCATAGACAATACAACAACAACAAAGCCTTTATTTAGGGCCTCTCGCCCTATACAGGATTCGCCAATTCACAAGGGATGGGGAGAACACTGTGTGGCCTTTTTCCGGGATATAATCCTGTGGAATCCAAATATCCCCACCGCTATATACCTATTATTTGATATTTCATTAATTAGCACCGGAAATGAAGGACAAAGTTACCCCCGTTTTATCATTTAGTTTTCGTCTTTCCTCAGACAGAGCAGCACAATCAAATAAGTAGTGCAACATCTCCATTGTTATTTCTGATCCACAGAAAGTGCATTTCAGGTCTTCACCCCTCATTGATATCAGATACATAGACAATTCAATTTGCATAGACAATACTAAAACTATGCAAATATCTGCATATCAAATATCGTAGAAATATCTGTAATTGTCAATTCCAACAGTTTATTTATATAGGAAATGGAAACATTAAGGCACGAATGTTTCTCTTACACATAAAAAACCAAACTTCTACTATCTTTACTGAGATGAAAATATATATTGAGAGGGCTTTCGTGCCTCAATGTTATAATTTTCTATATATAGATGGCCTGTTATTGCTTTACATTAAGTTGTTTATATGTTGAACACATATATTATATTTAAAATGTGCAAATTCAATGTCATATATATATATGTTATATTAAAATATTATTTTATTTAAAATTATATTTCATAGATTCAAATACTCTGTTAAATCGACAGCCAGAGGTCACGCTTCCCCATATAAAAACTCGTTGTTGTTGTTTCCCAATGGCCGGCTCAAAACTTTTGTACATTATGTAAATATTCTTATGTAAATAATCCTTATTCTACTCGCCTTAAGCGAGGCATTATTTCTATCAAATTGTTTTTTTTTTATATATTCCTTTAACTCAATTAAATTACTAATCAAAACTCTTTTTCATTATCATACTTTCAAGATTTTCAACCACGACTGCATTACCATAGACATTTTAACCTACTACATGCAAACAAATTCAAGCAGAGAATCTCATTATTTTTTATTTATCTCTATATATATAAACGTCAATTCCTGTCTGTCTGTCTGTCTGTTTCGCGATAAACTCAAAAACTACTGAACCAATTGGTTCCAAATTTTGTATGTCGCTTTTTATAAACCTGAGGAAAATTTTTGGCTACATTTTGCTTATAATTTTTGGCTATTTCTTTTTTTAATTTGAAGAACTATTTTTTTACGCGGAGTAATCCGGAATGGAATGAATACCCAAATAAGGCCATTTTGTATACGCATCGGTGGCTTAGTGGTAGAATGCTCGCCTGCCACGCGGGCGGCCCGGGTTCGATTCCCGGCCGATGCATTTTTTTTTAACAATTTTTAAAACTCATTTATATTATATCTTCTATATATATAAAAATAAATGTTTGTATGTTTGTTTGTTTGTTGGTTGGTTTGTATGTCCGGTATACAATTTCGCAGTAGTTCACTAATTCAAACCAAAATTTCCATACATAGGTAAAAAATATAACACATATAATATAAATATTTATATAATAACTGCTCTAATTTGAAATATTTGTTAGGTTTTATTTATTTATATATTTTCATTTTTAGATATAACTGATCGAATTCGTCGTTTAAAATAACTGCTCTTGAAATATTTGGTATGTTTTATTTATTTATATATATTTTCATTTTTAGATATAACTGATCTAATTCGCCGTTTAAACTAACTGCTCTAATTCGAAATATTTGGTATTTGGTATTTATTTATTTATATATTTTAAATTTTAGATATAACTGATCTAATTCGTCGTTTAAAATAGTTCGCTTAATAACACATATAATATAAATATTTATATAATAACTGCTCTAATTTGAAATATTTGGTAGGTTTTATTTATTTATATATTTTCATTTTTAGATATAACTGATCTAATTCGTCGTTTAAAATAACTGCTCTTGAAATATTTAGTATGTTTTATTTATTTATATATATTTTCATTTTTAGATATAACTGATCTAATTCGCCGTTTAAAATAACTGCTCTAATTCGAAATATTTGGTATGTTTTATTTGTGTTCACTCTATTTCTATTTATTTGAAGTATTATAATTTCCATGTTTCAAAAACCTATTTCAAAAAGGTTGTTAGAAATATGTAAGGCCTGAAATAGCTTTACATGCGAACATTTATGATGCCAAGCGTAGCTTAATAACTGCTCTTGAAATATTTTGTATGTTTTATTTATTTATATATATTTTCATTTTTAGATATAACTGATCTAATTCGCCGTTTAAAATAACTGCTCTAATTCGAAATATTTGGTATTTGGTATTTATTTATTTATATTCTGCTTAGCTCACGAACAGCGCCCTCTATCAAGGTTATAAATACGTTTAAAATCGATATCTTCTCAAATTTTATTAATAATATTTCGCTTAATAATTAGAATACTTGATCTAAATCGAAATATTTATAGACGCTCGCTCGATTTGACGATTTACACATGTGTATATCGTAACTAATCTGACTGTAAAGTTTGGAGCGGGACATTTCACAAAAGTAACGTCCACGGTGCCAATTTATAATTGTAACGAATAGTATTTGAATAAAAACATTTAATCGGGTAAAACCCGGGCGTTGCCCGGGTCATTCGTCTAGTAACATATATATA
>CP092864.1:7101648-7463424 GCA_030710605.1 Cordylochernes scorpioides | reverse complement strand
GTTATTGTAAGTGTTGAGCTAAGTCTTCGTATGGCATTCCAAACAACGAGATAATTGAAGAAGACCGCGGATAGTATAATCATCGTGTGTGAGCAAGTAAGGCAGTTGTATCCCACCTACCTTTACAGAAGTATCTTAAATTGTTAAGAATCGGTTATTGTAAGTGTTCAGCTAAGTCTTCGTATGACATTCCAAACAACGAGATAAATGAAGAAGACCGCGGATAGTATAATCATCGTGTGTGAGCAAGTAAGGCAGTTGTATCCCACCTACCTTTCCTTGCATGATGAGGCGCAGGGTCAGGGCGCTATCCGCGGCTCCGTCGATAGCTGCCATGGCGGAGGGGTTCAACTCTGCACACCCGGACGACTTAAATACGACACTGGGCGCGGAGCCAGCAGCCTTTGTCTCCTTCTTACGTAACAACACCGTGCTGTGTACACTGGGAGGTGGTAGGCAGTTCACCGCTGGAACTACATCATTTCAACTCCGTGGATAGATTGCGCGCGCGAAGATTTGAACTTCACAGTTGGATAGCGAAAAAAGGATATTTTTCCCACTTCGTATATAGATATGGAAGCGCGGGAGATGATTTCAACTCTGTACACGGAACTGGAAGATTTCAATATCATAGAGAGATATGAAAGCGGAAGAATCTCAAAATTCTGTTCTTAGAACTGAACGATTTCAATACAAAATATTTTCCAACTTTTTGCATGAAACTGGAACATTTCAATGGCAGAGATAGATCTGGAAAAACGGGGAATTTCAATTTTGTACATGAAACTGGAATATTTCAATACAATAGATAGATATGGAAGCACGGAAGAGGATTCCAACTTTTTGCATGAAACTGGAACATTTCAATGCCAGAGATAGATCTGGAAAAACGGGGAATTTCAATTTTGTACATGGAACTGGAATATTTCAATACAATAGATTGATCTGGAAGCGGAAGAATCTCAACAATCTGATCATTGAACTGAACGATTTCAATACCAAAAAAAGATATCAGATAAATTGCAGCCATATCAACCAATGATTATTTAACTCTCGACATTTCAGTGACCTTCTATTACTCTCCTCAGGTAAATAGATAAAATATGGGAAAGCGGAATATTTCATTTTTATATATGGAACAGGAAGATTTCAACACAATAGATAGATATGGAAGTGAAAGAGGATTTCAACTTTGTACATAAAACTGGAAGATTTGATGTGTTTGATAAACAATATTTTGATAATAAAATAAGAATTACCATACGAAAATCATAAAATTTATTAATGTGAAAATAATTATCATAGTAACCAACTTCTACAATTAATAACATACATACGATAAAAAAATAAATGTATTAAATAAAATATATTCCTGTATTTTATAATATATAAATTTATTTAATTGAAAACAATATTTGATATCCCTATTAAATTTTTTAAATCAATTTTTACAATAATAAACAACGTAAATTTCAATAATTTAAAGCAAATACTTATCATAAAGTAATTCTCTATGAATATACATCAAGGTATTTTCAAAACGAAATATTTAAAAAATTTCATATAACCTTCCAATGTTTTAATTTAAAATAAAAATAAAAATTCCGTTAATAGAGAGAGAAAGGTAGGTAGTGCTATCAATGACAAAATTTAACCACAGAGTGACAGATAGTTTAAAATCCAGAACCGGCACCCCTGGGTCATGTATTAAATGGCGGGAAAAACAAACTTGTCGTGCAGCCGAACACCATTTTCAAGCAGAAGATTCTTTGAATTATTTATTGGAAGCAAGATAATCTCAGAGACACCG
Organism: Cordylochernes scorpioides; assembly: GCA_030710605.1. Classification (NCBI taxonomy): domain Eukaryota; kingdom Metazoa; phylum Arthropoda; class Arachnida; order Pseudoscorpiones; family Chernetidae; genus Cordylochernes; species Cordylochernes scorpioides. The sequence continues at coordinate 7,461,614 of CP092864.1, read as the reverse complement.
GAGGGTAATTTTCTGGATGACAGGAGTGCTGGACTGTGTTTCTACAATTTTCTTTAATTGGATCCAAATCTCGTTTGGGTCAAAATATTATTTGGATTTTTATAATCAGTTTAGGCCTAATTTGATTGTTTATCTCCGCGTCGTTTGGTTGTTTACAAACTATTTTGTTTCGTCAAATGTAATTATTATTTTTCGTTTGATATAAATATATATATAAGATCATTATATTTGTCGTATATATTTATAATGGCGTATATAAATTTACTAATTTGATAGTATTCATTCATAATTCCGTATTTGCACATTTTCTTTATATTATTTAAATGATATTTACATATGCAACTATTTAGGTGTGAACATAATTTTTGAAAAAAGGCTAAAAATAATTAATATATATAAAATAATATTGAACTTTAAAGTTAACGTTTCAAGGTGTTTGAAAGGTTCTTCCAAAAGTCCAACCCCGCCAGCGAGTGAAATTAACAAAACGGGGTTCAGGCACTGTTGTAAGGGCCAAATTCGAAAGGCTTTCTACAAATGTAGATATGAACATGTACAATATAGGCACTTACAGTAAAAACAACCGCCAACTTCTATCCACCATGATTATCATAGCCTGTACCATGTGTTCTATGTATAATACAAATATTTCCTATAAAAATCGCTTTCTCAGATTTATTCCTGAAGTCTATTTCGTATAAATATGAACTAATGGTCCTAATAATTTAAAAATAGAAGAAAATCATCTCTATGTACATATTTGCATATACCTCTATATATATAAAAAAGGAAGTTGACTAGTTAGTGATAGTTAAACAGAGTTAAAATTAGTAATTCACAATGTTTGCGATCACTCTAACTACATTAGGTTACGAAGCATAGAAAGTTGATGGAATTAAAAAGCCGTTGACGGGGGACTAAGGGTTGTAAATAGAAAAGGGAGAGAGCAAATGTTGACGGAGAGCTGTTCCTCGAAAGCCAATATTTGACCAGACTCCCATTCCTAAAGATTGATAACCCAATGTTGCCAATCCAAACATCACATGACGTATTAACAGCCTTCCTTTCACATTCTGAAAACATTCATCTCTTCTTTTATATATTTTTTTAATCATGTTATTCGGTGTGTTAATTTATTGGAATTGTTTTTTTTTTAGATTTTGACTTTTTTTTGGTATGTCTATAACTAATTAATCTATATATAATTAATTTTTTAACTAATAAAAACAAGCATATAATTATAAAGTTTGGGGAGGATGATATTTATGTACCAAAAGGTTTACGATATGTTAAGGAATAATTCCAATTGTGAGACATCTGTGGTTGAAGTGCAGATGTACCTTCCAACTGCTTAAAGATAGATGGAATCTTTCCAATTTTCTTGAGAGACGTAGGGCATCAGAACCATGAGAGACATCTGTAGTTGAAGTGCAGATGTACCTTTCAACTGCTTAAAGATAGATGGAATCTTTCCAATTTTCTTGAGAGACGAAGGGAATCAGAACCATGAGAGACATCTGTGGTTGAAGTGCAGATGTACCTTTCAACTGCTTAAAGATAGATGGAATCTTTCCAATTTTCTTGAGAGACGAAGGGAATCAGAACCATGAGAGACATCTGTAGTTGAAGTGCAGATGTACCTTACAACTGCTTAAAGATAGATGGAATCTTTCCAATTTTCTTGAGAGACGAAGGGAATCAGAACCATGAGAGACATCTGTAGTTGAAGTGCAGATGTACCTTACAACTGCTTAAAGATAGATGGAATCTTTCCAATTTTCTTGAGAGACGAAGGGAATCAGAACCATGAGAGACATCTGTAGTTGAAGTGCAGATGTACCTTACAACTGCTTAAAGATAGATGGAATCTTTCCAATTTTCTTGAGAGACGAAGGGCATCAGAACCATAAGAGACATCTGTGGTTGAAGTGCAGATGTACCTTCCAACTGCTTAAAGATAGATGGAATCTTTCCAATTTTCTTGAGAGACGAAGGGCATCAGAACCATGAGAGACATCTATGGTTGAAGTGCAGATGTACCTTCCAACTACTTAAAGATAGATGGAATCTTTCCAATTTTCTTGAGAGATGAAGGGCATCAGAACCATGAGAGACATCTGTGGTTGAAGTGCAGATGTACCTTCCAACTGCTTAAAGATAGATGGAATCTTTCCAATTTTCTTGAGAGACGAAGGGCATCAGAACCATGAGAGACATCTGTGGTTGAAGTGCAGATGTACCTTCCAACTGCTTAAAGATAGATGGAATCTTTCCAATTTTCTTGGGAGACGAAGGGCATCAGAACCATGAGAGACATCTGTGGTCGAAGTGCAGATGTACCTTCCAACTACTTAAAGATAGATGGAATCTTTCTCCAATTTTCTTGAGAGACGAAGGGCATCAGAACCATGAGAGACATCTGTGGTTGAAGTGCAGATGTACCTTCCAACTACTTAAAGATAGATGGAATCTTTCTCCAATTTTCTTGAGAGACGAAGGGCATCAGAACCATGAGAGACATCTGTGGTTGAAGTACAGATGTACCTTCCAACTACTTAAAGATAGATGGAATCTTTCCAATTTTCTTGAGAGACGAAGGGCATCAGAACCATGAGAGACATCTGTGGTTGAAGTGCAGATGTACCTTCCAACTACTTAAAGATAGATGGAATCGTTCCAATTTTCTTGAGAGACGAAGGGCATCAGAACCATGAGAGACATCTGCGGTTGAATTGCAGATGTACCTTCCAACTGCTTGAAGATAGATGGAATCTTTCCAATTTTCTTGAGAGATGAAGGGCATCAGAACCATGAGAGACATCTGTGGTTGAAGTGCAGATGTACCTTCCAACTGCTTAAAGATAGATGGAATCTTTCCAATTTTCTTGAGAGACGAAGGGCATCAGAACCATGAGAGACATCTGTGGTTGAAGTGCAGATGTACCTTCCAACTGCTTAAAGATAGATGGAATCTTTCCAATTTTCTTGGGAGACGAAGGGCATCAGAACCATGAGAGACATCTGTGGTCGAAGTGCAGATGTACCTTCCAACTACTTAAAGATAGATGGAATCTTTCTCCAATTTTCTTGAGAGACGAAGGGCATCAGAACCATGAGAGACATCTGTGGTTGAAGTGCAGATGTACCTTCCAACTACTTAAAGATAGATGGAATCTTTCCAATTTTTTGAGAGACGAAGGGCATCAGAACCATGAGAGACATCTGTGGTTGAAGTGCAGATGTACCTTCCAACTGCTTAAAGATAGATGGAATCTTTCCAATTTTCTTGAGAGACGAAGGGCATCAGACCCATGAGAGGCATCTGTGGTTGAAGTTCAGATGTACCTTCCAACTGCTTAATGGTTCTGATGCCCTTTCTCTCAGAATGATCGTGTATGTATATAAGTAGAACTAGGATTCAAAATAAACATTCCCCTGAAGAGAATAACAGCAAGTTGGTAAAACGTCGAGATTTAAATAAATCATAGGTTGATGTGGCTGTGTTTTTTCTAAAAATAGGATATACAGGTTTCTTTTTTGTCCGTATTTTCTAAAACTGGTGTTATGGCTCATTCTTTATTATCACTTGTAAAGTTTTTTTTACCTGAGTGATGTACAGTGCCATTGTTCTGATGGATAATTAAAGGGAGAGGTGCCTCTTTTGTTACATAAAAAAGCATATATTGGATTGAAAAAAGTATTTAACCATCAATATGTGTGTGAATGGGCCTGTGAGTTTGTTTATTATAACTGAATACGTTGTTGCAACTTGACAAAGGTTGGCGTTCACCTAACTGAAATTTTGGTCAATAAATCCTTTTTCAATCCAAGATATAAAAATGAAAAAAAAAAGGCATATCCTGACCACGTTCAAATGAAAATTTTAGATTGCAGAACGCCATCTAGTGGAACAGAAATCAACTAAACGTTGATTTAACCTGTTCCCTGATATTTGGCTAACCCATTTACTTGATAAATAATGAGTCCCAGAGGCTAATATATGTCTTTTTATTTTTTTTTTGCTGTGTTAATTACACTGCCATCTATTGTTTAAAATATAAATCATATTTTAAAATGATATTATCAAGAAGAATCTCTTATAAATAGAAAAAAAAAACAGTTTATTTTATATAAGACTATATAAGTGTTTGAGGTCAGAATTTAACGTTTTTTAATCTCCTTCATTCTTAAATCTTGTATCATCTTTTATTTATTGAGAATAACTTCAAAGGTTTTTTAAAAATGGTTATAAACACTTCTACAAAAAAGTATGCAACTTGAACAACAAACATTGTCTCTAATTGCGATAAATATGAGACTCCACAAAGACATAATACTGCTCTAGTTACGATGTGAAATGCTGTTTCATACCTTCAATCTTAAGACATTTTAAGAGAACAGACTCAGACATCATGAAACCTCATATAACAGACTATCCAAAATGGTCTTTAAACAGGACAAGAACTCTACAAAGACAACAATAATGTTCTGTTCACGATGTGAAATACTGTTTCATTCCTTCAATCTGAAGCCAGTTTCAGAAAACAGACTCGGATATCAAGAAAATTCATACAATATACCTTATGCGATAAAACGGAATAAAAGAAGAAAAGTATCTTTAATAGACAATTATAATTGTCTATTAAAGATACTTTTCTTTTTTTATTCCTTTTTATCGCATAAACAATACCGAGAAGATTATCACTGTCGTTATTCACAATATACCTTATCTAATATGGCCTTTAAACAGGACAAGAACTCTTCAAAGACAAGAATGCTGTTCTATTCACGATGTGAAATGCTGTTTCATTCCTTCAACCTGAAAGCAGTTTAAGAGAACAGACTCGGACATCCCCACACAACACACTATCCAAAATGGCCTTTAAACAGGACAAGAACTCCACAAGGACAACAATGCCGTGCTATTCACGATGTGAAATGCTGTTTCATTCCTTCAAGCTGAACCTTAAGAAAACAGACTCGGACATTCCCACACAACACTCTATCCAAAATGGCCTTTAGACAGGACAAGAACTCCACAAAGACAACAATGTCGTGCTATTCACGATGTGAAATGCTGTTTCATTCCTTCAAGCTGAACCTTAAGAAAACAGACTCGGACATCCCCACACAACACTCTATCCAAAATGGCCTTTAGACAGGACAAGAACTCCACAAAGACAACAATGCCGTGCTATTCACGATGTGAAATGCTGTTTCATTCCTTCAAGCTGAACCTTAAGAAAACAGACTCGGACATTCCCACACAACACTCTATCCAAAATGGCCTTTAAACAGGACAAGAACTCCACAAAGACAACAATGCCGTGCTATTCAGGATGTGAAATGCTGTTTCATTCCTTCAACCTGAACCTTAAGAAAACAGACTCGGACATCCCCACACAACACTCTATCCAAAATGGCCTTTAGACAGGACAAGAACTCCACAAAGACAACAATGCCGTGCTATTCAGGATGTGAAATGCTGTCTCATTCCTTCAAGCTGAACCTTAAGAAAACAGACTCGGACATCCCCACACAACACACTATCCGAAATGGCCTTTAGACAGGACAAGAACTCCACAAAGACAACAATGCCGTGCTATTCACGATGTGAAATGCTGTCTCATTCCTTCAAGCTGAACCTTAAGAAAACAGACTCGGACATCCCCACACAACACACTATCCGAAATGGCCTTTAGACAGGACAAGAACTCCACAAAGACAACAATGCCGTGCTATTCACGATGTGAAATGCTGTCTCATTCCTTCAAGCTGAACCTTAAGAAAACAGACTCGGACATCCCCACACAACACACTATCCGAAATGGCCTTTAAACAGGACAAGAACTCCACAAAGACAACAATGCCGTGCTATTCAGGATGTGAAATGCTGTCTCCAAAACGACAAGCAGGCCAGGTCGTGCTCCAACAACATGCCTGATGGAGGGACACTGCAGCTATTCCCGGAACAATGGGCAATACTCAGAAAAAAAGAGGGTTCCTCATTGTCTGGGAATCCTTGCAGTTTTTGCCTTGTTTTTCTGTCCTTTCCTTCTGATATAAATGGTGCACTATTCCTGATCGGAGCAATTCATCAAATGTTTTTCAAACATTGTGTACCGCCAAGTTAAACATCTTTATATTTAATCAACCGCCCATGTTCTGCTACATTTACAAACAGGTATATAGATGCATATATATATATATATATATATATATATATATATACTCATGGACAATACTTAAGGAAGTGGGAAGTCTTTAATGCCGCCGCTTGTCTGTTTTATTTTTTTGAAGAAGAAGAAGACAGAGGCAATTTTGTTCATACTTGGTTATCTCGTGTGTCTTCAATAAAAATCAATGTGTATCCACTATATTTCAGAGTCATTGTCTGAATCCCGATATGCATGCTAAAAGGTACAACTTCCTTAATTTTTTCTATGAGTGTATCTTTCAGAATTATTCTCTCAATCCCGATATACATGCTAAAAGGTACAACTTTCTCAAGTTTTGTCTATGTGTTTATTTGAGAGTAAGTAACCTAAAAAATACTTAAAGTAAGCTACACAAAGTGTGTAAACAAAGCAATATTTTGATTGAAAAAAACATCTGAAATCGTGGAACGTTATTGATAGCAGCATCGATGACCTTTTTGGTAGTTGATGTAGAGCTTGTACCACTCTTTTTTAATTATCCCATTGTATAATTATATAGGGTCATGGAGACTGAATTCATGGATTAAATTTATCATCTTGGTAGGGTTGGAATATAGTTCCTGTCTTGAGGCTTCCATACATTCCAAGAGGTGGTCTGGTGAGATCTCTTTGGTCCTGCAGATGGTGTATCGTGGGAAGACACCATCCTGGAAGAGGAGCGGTCTTGTATGGCCAGTTTTAAGACTGGAAATACAGGTTGCTGCCTGTCGGTTCATCCCACATTCCAGAATAGATCCAGGCTTCTAGTTCAGATACCAATGATGGAATGTTGACTCCTGTATTTTTTCCTGGGTGTTTCTTTTTTGTATGCATTTGAAAGAGTCGAAATCAAGGTCTGACTTAGGCTTTGCTGCTGATTTTACAATAGCATGTGCTGTGTCGTTGCCCTTCAGTCCTATATGGAATAGTATCCACTGGAAGGTGATTTGTGTTCCTGTGAAGCCTGTCAAATTCAGAGCAATTTCCCTTAGGGACAATTTAGAGCTGGTGTAACAATGTTTTATATGGCTTGTAGAGCTGACAGCTATACTCTGTCGATGGCCGGTAGCCTTAAACACGTATGTAATCGGTATTTATTGATTATTATCAATAAAAGGTTTTTGGAGAGAAAACTACGGGTTAAATTATCAAGGAACATTGGTTATCTATTCCGATAGATGGGGCAGGCAATCAGCAACGTTCGGTTACATGATAAGGATATTATTTTTCTAAATGTCACTATTTATTCGCGTTCAGTTTTTACTTTGTTATATTTATTTTTCCCATTTGGGTTGGCGTTTTCTCTCTTTGAAGATATTTATCAACGTTAATTTAATTTCTATCCAATTTCAGTCTGAAATATGCATTGTCCCATCACCAACTACACTCATGCAGACAACTTAAAAGGAAGTTGTATCTTTCAGCACGTATATCGGGATTCAGACAATAACTCTGAAAGATATTATAGTAACCTTTATTGAAGACACACGAGATAACCAAGTGTGAACAGAATTTCCTCTGTCTCCTGAAAAAAAAAAAAAGACAGACGACCGGTGACATCAAAGACTTTCCACTTCCTTAATTTTTGCCTCTATGAGTGTATTTCTACCAATGTATTAAGGATGCTATGACATCTGTCGATTTTAGTTGAGAAAATAGAGATTAATATGTCCATAAGTCACCACAATATGGTCTTTTTTATTATCTTGGCACACGTGGTACAGACCATGATAATCATGGTGGGTAGAAGTTAACGACTTCTTATACTGTAAGTGCACCACATGTATGACACATTTGAAAAGCGCAGTTCAAGATTTTTGCACTTACAAGTATGCTAAAGAGCCCCGTTAGGTTACTTGCACTCGCTGGTGGGATTGGACTTTTGCAAGAATCGGGGGCCAATAAAACGATCTTTTTTATTAGAATAAAGTGTTCAACGTGCGGGATTCGTTCCAGTGTTGTAGCAGTCGAAATCCAACGATTTGGAACACTTGTCTATCTACATCCAATATGTTATTAAGTCAATCCATCAATTTACATACTTCCCGTAATTTCTTAGATCTAGCACAGAGTGAGCGTTTAAGTTCCAATTTACATACTTCCCGTAATTTGATAGATCTAGCACAGAGTGAGCGTTTAAGTTCCAATTTACATACTTCCCGTAATTTCTTAGATATAGCACAGAGTGAGCGTTTTAAGTTCCAATTTACATACTTCACGTAATTTGATAGATCTAGCACAGAGTGAACGCTTAAGTTCCAATTTACATACTTCCCGTAATTTCTTAGATCTAGCACAGAGTGAGCGTTTAAGTTCCAATTTACATACTTCCCGTAATTTGATAGATCTAGCACAGAGTGAGCGTTTAAGTTCCAATTTACATACTTCCCGTAATTTCTTAGATATAGCACAGAGTGAGCGTTTTAAGTTCCAATTTACATACTTCACGTAATTTGATAGATCTAGCACAGAGTGAACGTTTAAGTTCCAATTTACATACTTCCCGTAATTTCTTAGATCTAGCACAGAGTGAGCGTTTAAGTTCCAATTTACATACTTCCCGTAATTTGATAGATCTAGCACAGAGTGAGCGTTTAAGTTCCAATTTACATACTTCCCGTAATTTCTTAGATATAGCACAGAGTGAGCGTTTAAGTTCCAATTTACATACTTCACGTAATTTGATAGATCTAGCACAGAGTGAGCGTTTAAGTTCCAATTTACATACTTCCCGTAACTTGATAGATCTAGCACAGAGTGAGCGTTTAAGTTCCAATTTACATACTTCACGTAATTTCTTAGATCTAGCACAGAGTGAGCGTTTAAGTTCCAATTTACATACTTCCCGTAATTTGATAGATCTAGCACAAAGTGAGCGTTAAGTTCCAATTTACATACTTCCCGTATTTTCATAGGTCTAGCCCAGAATGAGAGTTTATCAGCCGAAGAATCAACGTCCACAGACATCATCAAGGTCAGACTGCGTAGAAAAGATTACATCGCAGCCAAACATACCTGACGTTTGAATATAAATAAATTTGAATAACCTTCCGACGCATATCACGCCCAACAAATAGTGCCCAAAAGATTAATGTCGGACTTCCCAAAGCCAAGACAAAGGACTATTTATAGTTCAGCTAACTGACCTACTCAATCACCCGCTCCAACAAAAGTTTTTCTATTTTGGATCTGTCCTGCTTCAATGGACCCGATCATGGCTCACTAAGTATAGGTCCGCAATTGCTGATCTCTGCACAAACTCCTAACATTTTTACATAGCTCTGGAAAAAAAATTATTGTCGCGGAATTTGTTTAGAATGAATTCAAAGCAATTGTCTATTAGTAAATATGTAAATATTATGAATATGTAAATATTAATTTTAATTGTTTGTGATGTTATGTAAATTCTGTAACTGGATATTATTTAGATTGTTGGGAGGAAGACATCACACACTTCCTGACTTAATCTATATATATATATAAAATTGAATGTCTGTCTGTATATGTTTGTACTCTATAGATTCAAAACCCATACATCCAATCGCCGTAAAACTTTGGGATATTATTAGGTATATCCCCGGGAAGGTTTATGAAAAATAATTTCTTGAATATCTTGAATATCCTTAGAGTTATTTGCATATTTGTAGATTTAACTCGCAAGCAGCGCCCCCATTGCGACGATGATAACAAGTGTTTTTATCTATAAGTTTTGTTATAACTAAGTTTATTATCCTAAAGATTATTTATCAAAAGTAAGATTTTCTACCTATTAATTTCGCACAAGTCAAAGTTAGTTTTATCATTTATCTACAACATATATATTGGGAGAATAGATAAAATGATGGATTTGTAAGGTAGAAAATTAGGAAAGACAAAATTCAGGATGACACGGAAATTTATTTGAGACAAGAATAATGATACAATTCCAAGGCAAGATACTATTCCTTTAACTTCCAATTACCGAGGGAACCAATTTATATTGATTTTATTCAACTTATCGAGTATTTTTCAAGGGACCGGGAAAAATATTCACTTTATCGAGAGATTCAAATTTACGAGTTTCAAATTATCAATATATATATATATATATAAGTTTATAGAGAATTGTTTTAACAAATGTTCGTTAGACAAACCTTTACTCGGGTAAAACCCGGGCGAAGCCAGGTACATCCGCTAGTTTAATAATAAAACTTGCTAAGATAGCTCTGTGTACCTCTATTTTTAATTGTTACAATAATGCTTCAAATATAATTGATAAAAAAACATTTCGTATTACCTTGTAACTCTGTTGGAATATTAGCAAATGGCAAATTTATTTTAAGGGAATTTAAAGGAAAGAAAATTCCCCACTAGTTAAGTCAAACAATTTTAAGTTATACAGAAAAGTCAAGTAAAGGTCTATGTTCTTAAACTGTACTTTATACTTTGCCGGAAAATAAATTAGCTTTGAATACCTTCTTTCTTTATACACTCATGGACAAAAGGAAGTTTCATATTTCGATAACACCAATTGTCTATCTTTTAAAGGAGGCAATGGCAATTTTGTTCAAACCTATAGAATCAGAACCCGCATGAGAATAGAAGCAGAAACTACGTTAAAAAACCACATCAATAGAAACAAAAGCCACATCAACACTATCAAAAACTACGCCAATAAAATCAGAAATTACAACACAATTAGAAATCACAATCACACTATCAGACTCAACATAAGAAGAAACAAAAGAAAAAAGCATCAACAAAAACAGAAGCCAAATCAACACAAATATTAAACCAACGCAAGTACAAAGGTGACGTCAACACAAAAGCGCCACACCAATACAAATAAAAAAGTACCACTAACACGAGTACAAAAGTAACAACATCACAAGTACAAAATCCACACCAAAACCTGTACGAAAGTCACGCCAACAAAAGTAAAAAACACCACATCAACACAAGTACAAAAGCCACGTCAACAAAAGCTGAAAAAGGCATACCAGTATAATCAGAAAAACCACACCAAAACAAGAAAAATCCACAAAACCAAAGGAAAAATTCACGCCAATAAAAAATAAAAACTCAATACTATATCAGAAACCACGCCACCAGAATCAGAATACACACAAAAAGGAAAAATCTACGTCAAACCCAAAAAGAAAAACTCAATACTATCAGAACCACAAAGACAGACGTAAAAACCAAACGACCAGAAGCCACCATACCCAGCACACACTCCCTCCTAAGTTATTCCATTAAGTCGGACCAGATTGAATTTGCATCGACGCTGCAAGAATACAAAGCCATTCCCACTTCAAAGGAAGCTAATTAATATTATTAAAATGATAAAGGAGCTCCCTCGTAATTAGGAATCCCTCGAGGGAGTGAAGAGTCTGAACAGATGTACTAGAATAACTTCACTATCACCTCAGAAGAGTATTTTCTGTACTGGATATTGGCCAAGTTTTCCTTCGGATAGGGCAAAATGTCCCAACTACAGATGTATTAGTGCCTTAAGTAACTTCACTTTCATCTTAAAAGAGTGCTTGGTATAGTGAATCTTGATCTACAGTTCCTTCGGATAGTGCCAAAATACGAACAGAATGTCCCAACTACAGATGTACCAGTGCATACAATAACTTCACTATCGCCTCAGAAGAGTGATTTCTGTAGTGGATCTTGGCCTACAGTTCCATCAATTGTGCAAAATACGAACATAATGGTTCAACTTACACATAGATGTACTTATATATATAGCATAGAATAACTTCACTATCAATTCAGAAGAGTGGTTGCTATAGTGGATCTTGCCCTCCAGTCCCTTCGAATAGTGCAAAATATGAACAGAATGTTCCACAACTACAGATGTACTAGTGCATTGAATAACTTCACTATCATCTCAGAAGAGTATTTCCTGTAGTGATATTGACCTATTCTTCCCTCGAATAGTGAAAAATACGAACAGAATGGTCCAATTACAGATGTACTAGTGCATAAAATAACTTCACTTTCACTACAGAGGTTTGCTTGCTGTAGTGGACCTTGGCCTAAAGTTCCTTCGTAGTGTAAAAAGCGAACAGAATGTTCCAACTACAGAATGTACTAGTTCCTTGGAGGACTTCACTATCACTTCAGAAGATAGGTTGCAACAGTAGATCTTGATCTATCGTTTCTTCGGATAGTGCAAAATACGAACAGAATGTTCCATAGCTAGAGATGTACTAGTGCATTGAATAACTCCACTATCATCTCAGAAGAGTGTTTGCTGTAGTGGATCTCTGTTCACTATTCTTTCGGATAGTGTAGAGCATAGAAAGTATTTTCCACACACAGCTACAGATGTGCTAGTGCATTGAATAACTTCAGTATGAGCTCAGAATAGTGTTTTCTGTAGTGAATTGTGTCTCACCATTCCTTCAGGTAGTGCAGAATGCTCAAACTATCATCCACAGATGTGATCAAGGTAGTGTATTTACATTGGTACTTCATCAACTCAGAGTCGTGTTGTTTGTACGGATTTGTATATCACGATAGTGAAGAGTCTAAATGTTTTGTTCCTATTTTACATATGCTACAAATGCTTGGACTAGTCTTTCTATGCATTAACTATGCTTCAGAGGAATATCTATTTGCATAAATTTCATGTTTTGTTCCAATTTTACATATGCTACAGTTGCTTAGACGAGTGTCTCTATGTATTGAATGGTTTCACTAAGCTTCAGAGAAGTGTTGCTCTGTATGGTTTTAATGATTTGTTCTAATTTTGTATATTCTAAAGCTGCCTAGTGTTTTTATGTAATTAATTGCTTCACTATGCTTCAGAGGAGTGTCTTTCTGTATAATTATCTTTCGTTATGATTTTACATATTCTACAGATACTTATACTAGTGTTTTTATTCATTGAATTGCTTCACTATGCTTCAGAGGGGTGTCTTTCTGTATAATTATCTTTCGTTATGATTTTACATATTCTACAGATACTTAAACTAGTGTATTTATCCATTGAATTGCTTCACTATGCTTCAGAGGGGTGTTTTTCTGTATAATTATATTTCGTTATGATTTTACATATTCTACAGATACTTAAACTAGTGTCTTTATCCATTGAATTGCTTCATTATGCTTCAGAGGCGTATCTTTATGCAGATTTTTTATGTTTTGTTCCAATTTTAAAACATTCTACATATGCTTGGACTAGTATCTTTATGTATTGAATGGCTCCACTATGCTTCAAAGGAATGTCTCTGCGCATTTATGCTTTTTTTACAATTTTGCATATTCGATCTACCATGACCACAGACCTAAAATCCTATTACGGATATTTCTTAACATATTTTGCCTATATAGACTGTATTTTGCTTCTTAATAATTAACCATAAGGGTTCAATCACTGATGAGCCAGGGCTTCTATATTCTTTTTATCTTTGGTTTAGGGATTGTATAAATTTAATACAAAAATATAAATTGATGGGGATAAATCCACTTTATTCACCCATAAAGGTCACTCTGTATTGTTGTCAAATAATAATACTTCAATGTTCTATCAATAAATTTATTTTATTATCAAACTCTTCAATAAAAATATTTATTCTAATTACATAAGATTCATATTCCTAGATAAGAATTTCAAAAATACATATTTTTCATTTGAGAAAAATGTTTAGGAAAAGATAAAACACTTTATATTTTATAGAAATATTAAGGATATCGTTTATAAATTTGTAGTTGAAATCTATTTAAATAATTTTGATGTATTGATTACCTTTTAATTGATTAAGCAGTTACTATAAAAGAGGCAAATGGTTATTTAAAAAGAAAATGTAAAAAATGAGCAAGTGTGGGAATAAAACAGCAGACGACCATCACGACCCTACACCTGGAATCAATCTTTTTGGAAAACGACCATTCACTGACGCATGCGTACTACGGTTTCCACAGTAACCGATTTTTTCCATCTTCTTTCCGCTCTTTTCCATTCGTTGTCTGAAGCATCTTGAAACCGTTTCAACATCTTCTTCGATGTCTTAACTGAATCTTTGTGGGGTACATTTTAATAGATTTAAAGACTTTATAGTGTTGTGTTTGTTCTGTAAATAATATGGCTGGCTCCGTTTGTGATTGTGTGGATCTTTTGTGTTATTCTCTTTCCAATCCCTCTTCTTCAAACCTCCACATTCACACACTCACATCTGACCATCTAAAACCTCTTGCAGAAGTATTTATTTCTTCATTTTGGCCAAATTTATCTTCCCTTTCTTATTCCCTTAATGAATCTAATTCTGATAAAGATATTCTAAGAAAGGTTGATGAGAAAGAAGACCAATAACTAATGACAAAAAGAAAGAGATGAGACAAATGTGGCTAGGACTGTACCATATAAGATGAAACTACTTCATATTTGTGTGATGTTTTAGAAGGTCTGAAAAATAAGATAAAATAATATCTATTTATATTTATCTTATGTTAATTTGGAGAAAAAATGTAGAAAATTAAAATATTCTCCAAATATACGATAAATAATTATAAATTAAGGGAAAAGCATATCTTGATCATGCAACTAAAAGTTGCCGATGACTCTACTTAATTATACTACAATTTCACTTTTAAACCTTTTTTTTTTACAGATAAATTGGCGTTAGCACTCCCTAATAAAGAAAGGGTATTTGGCCATTTCTGGAATAATTATTTATTCAGATATATGAAGCAATTAATAAGCAACTTTTAGTTGCACGATCAGGAGAGATGCTTTTTCTTAATTAATTTATATGTTATTAAGGTAGTTCTACAGACGAGAAAATCCAATTATTGGAAAATTTACATTATTGTTGTTTGCTGTGAGTTTCCATTTATTCAAATAACACTCATGGACAGAACGTAAGGAAGTTGTACATTTTAGCATGTATATTTCGGGATTCAGTCAATAACTCTGAAAGATATTACAGTGACCTTTATTGAAAACACACGATATAACCAAGTGTGAACAAAATTATCTCTGACTTCTAAAAAAAACAACAACAAAAAAAACAACAGACAATTGGAGATATCAAAGACCTTCCTCTTCGCTAGTTTTATCAATGAATTTAAACTCTAATATTATTTTAAATTTATTTTAAATGAATATTAACACGCATTTTCCCCGAGATTATGTACTTTATCATTCTTTATATTTTGTTACATATATATTGTATTGGAAATAGAGCAATTCATAAATAAATCTTTAATCCCCATTGAATATAACAAACTATTTTAAAAACTTAATTCTGTTGACGTTATGTGGCGCTGAGTTTGTTGTTGACACACATTAAATATTTTACACAAATAAATTTACTGGCGCGCGTTTCTTTTAATACGAGGGGTGTCCCATAAGTCCGTGGCCCGACCATGAGAACGAAATCTTAGAAACTAATAAATTTTACCATATATACCTTAAAGCCTTGTATAAAGATATGTACATTTTCAAGTTTCTACAACTAACCGTTTTTTTTTTTTGTTATAGATTCTGAAAGAGGACAAGAAACAGGAATCATCTGAAATGTAGACAAACGAGATTCGTGCTGTAATAAAATATCTTTGTAAGAAAGGAATGTCGCCGAAGGAAATCTATGAAGATATGGTGGATACATAAAGGGAAGATGCTCCTTCCTATAGCACAGTAAAAAAATGGGTAGCTGCGTTTAAATTAGAGAGGATCAGCACCGAAGACGAACATGGACCAGGAAGACCTGTTGAGCCAGTTACTCAAGAAAACATCGACAAGATACATGTTTTGCTTATGTTGGACAGAAGAATGACAGTTCGTCGGATAGAAGAGACCTTGGGTATTCTAAAAACAACAGTGGATCGGATCATGAGTGAACACTTGGGCCTCAGGAAGCTTTCTGCCCGTTGGGTTCCCAAACTTTTGACACCCGATCAAAAGGCTGTAAGGAGAAAGTTATCTTCGGACAATCTTGCGCTATTTGAAGCCAATCCAGAGGAATTTGTTAAAAGATTTGTTACCATGGATGAGACCTGGGCCCATCACTTTACACCAGAGTCCAAGCAACAATCCATGCAATGAAGACACTCCCCGGTTCCCCTCCCCCCAAGAAAGCCAAGACAGTTCCAACAGCAGGGAAGTTATGGTGTCTGTCTTTTGGGATTCCGAAGGTGTACTTCTTCTAGACTTTCTGAATAAGGGTCAAACCATCACTGGCGATTATTATGCAAATCTTGTGAAGCAACTACGAGAAGCTATTAAAGAAAAAAGAAGAGGAAAGCTGTCCAGGAAGATTGTTTACCATCAAGACAATGCTCCGAGTCATCGGTCGCTGCAAGCCATGGCTACTATTTATGATTCTGGCTTTGAACTTTTACCACATGCACCCTATTCACCAGATCTAGCTCCGTCTGACTTCAAGCTATTTCCTCATTTGAAAAAATCACTTTCTGGTATTCATTTTAGGTCAATGAAGAGGTCATTGATGCTGTAACCTCATTTTTTGAGTCACTTGAAACATCGTTTTTTTTAGAGGGAATAAAAGCATTAGAACATCGCTGGAAAAAGTGTATAGACCGTAAAGGGGATTATGTTGAAGGATAAATCATAATAATTTTATTAGTCATTTTTTTTATATGTCGGGCCACGGACTTATGGGACACCCCTCGTACATATATCTTAAAAGAAACGCATTGCCAGTAAATTTATTTGTGTGAATTTTAACGATAGATGGCAATTAAATTTAATTTACTAATACATTAAATATGTTATAATACCTTGATAAAGGTTAGCTTTCAGCCAACTGAAATATTAGTAAAATAAATGATATTTCGATCTAATATATGCCTTTTTAATTAAATATATATTGTATATATCTTTATTATTTATGCTCTCTTAGAGGGGAGTGTGTGATTATATCATAAAATTGAATATAGTTGGAGGGGGGGGGGGATTGTGTGCTTTGTCATTCTTACATTTATTTTAAATGGCAGATTCAATAACATTATATATATTTGATGTTTGCTTAATTTTAATATGAAACTTCAATTCTCTGTATGAAATGTGTTTGGTTGGATGGTTGAAACACATTCATAAATGACATTGTGTGAAGATACAATTATAGTTGATGAAGCTTACATAACACGCAATATGTGATGAAACAATATCAAATAGGTATTGTTTTTTATTTAATTGTATTGAAAATAGAGCAATCCATAAATAAATCTTCAATTAAAAAGGCATATATTGGATTAAAATATCATTTATTTTACCAATATTTCAGTTGGTTGAACGCCAACCTTTATCAAGGTGTTATAACATATTTAATGTGTGTCAACAACAATTCAACGCCACATATAACAATATAACAAAATATTTTTAAAACTTAATTCTGTTGACGTTATGTGGCGCTGAGTTGTTGTTGACACACTTTAAAATGTTATAACACCTTGATAAAGGTTGGTGTTCGACCAACTGAAAAATTAGTAAAATAAATGATATTTTGATCCAATAAATACCTTTTTAATTGATTTAATTGTATATATTTCCATTCTTAAATACGATAAAACTATTCAATGTATAAGGAACATATGAAGTGTTGCACATAAATCCGTTTAAAGCTATAAAGATGATCTAAAATAAGGAGAGAATTCAATCACCACCCAACCAACCACACACAGATTTCACAAAGAGAATTGAAGCTTAGAATTAGAACCTAAATTAAGCAAACATTAATTATCTCCATGGTTATTAAATCCGCCATTTTTAATTGCTTCTCATTTGTTTAAAATCAGTAGTCTCTTCATCTTTCTCTTACACAGATGTTCTATAGATATATTGATTTTACTCTCTGTCAGAAAAATCATTGAATATAAATAAATTATTTTTGATTATTGACCAGCCCTGTGGGGTGTTTTAATCATGACATGTAGCCTTCTAGTTTTGTTCGTTTCAGAAGGATGCAAGATTATGTATAGAATTTGGATATAGCCTTTTCTTTTTTAGAATATATTAACAAGATAAAATATAAAATAAGTGATGTCACGAATAAATAAATTTACAATGTCGTAAAATGGCATAGCTGATTCAATTTTAAAAAGGTCAAAAAAAAAAAAGTTCCTAAAACCTTATTACGAAAATTTTATGATTATTTTTGATCTTTTGAAAATGTATACCGCAATACTTTTAGAATTGAAATAATCAGACTTCCAAGGATATGTTTCTTTATAAATATTTTTATTCATATCTCTAGTTTTCGGGAATGAAAGCCCATCTACATGAGATTTTATTGAATATCGAAATTTCCTTAAATTTGATATCTGATTGATACCAGGTAATACCATTTGAATATGATCTGTCAATAATATTATTACTGAAAATTGACGGCTGAAGAGAAGGGGAAGCTATATACATAATCTAATTGATGTAAATAAATATATGTAAATAATCTTTGTCAGGATTAGAATGGCGAATCCTGTATGGGACTTTGATTCCAGTAAAAGGCTTGTTGCTGCTGTTGTATATAGTCACAGTGTAGAAAATACTACACTATACCTACTACATATAGGTTTCTCTCTGTATTCTTAGTTCTCTTCTCTTCAATTACTCTGTAAACTGGCGAATCCTTTATAGGACGAGAGGTCCTCAATAAAGGCTTTTGTTGTTGTAATATTACTGAAAATTGTTATTAATAGATAACCTATTTAATTATGAAATTTCTGCCTATATTTTTTTTTATCTGTGATACTTTGATTTATTTTTCAAATTGAATAAAAAAAATTACGAATATTATAATCTCTTGCATCTTATTATTTGAGAAAAAATCACCCAGCGATAAGTGTTTTTTGTAATAAAGTTATCTCAAGATTTCGTGCCTCGCTTTCTACAGGAAGATTGTTGTTTAAATTAAACAGCCAGTAATACTTTTGAAGAATATAATCAAAGCCCGAAAGCTTGAGATATGATTAATAAAAAAAAAAGATCCCTGAGAATGATTTTTTACCAATAAAATAATTCTGTTATTACACTTTACACACCAATTTTGTCTGTAAACTAGGTAGAATCAATACACTCATGGACAAAACTTAAGGAAGTTATACCTTTTACCATGTTTATCGGGAGTGAGACAAATAACTCTGAAAGATATTACAGTGACCTTTATTGAAGGCACACGAGATAACCAAGTGTGAACAAAATTGCCTCTGTCTCCTTAAAAAAAAAAGATGACTGACAAATTCAAAGTCTTTCTACTTCCTTAAAGTTTGTCCATGAGTGTATATTGCCATCCCCATTTATTTATATTTACATATTATTTCGAAAGAGGCTTTTTGAGGACTAAATAGAAAATAGAGCAAAATATTCTCCAAAGAACTCAACCAGATCCTTCATTAGATTCAGTAATTAAAATAGATTACAATTTGTATCTGTTCTTGAATGCAGAATATATTGTCACGGAATAATTATTTTAAATATTCTGTTGTTTATCATCATAAATATTTGCATAGTCATCACCCCTTACCATGCTTGTAAATTACCACTTGAAAAATCCTTTTTGACACATTTTGCAATATATAGGTTTAATTAATTAATAAATTATTTTTAATTAAGCTTTTGGAATACTTGTCTTCTCTACCAGACAATATGTACTTATCAGAAATTCCCATATCTAGAAAGTATAGAAACATTTTAATATTCTCTAAAAAGGATTGCTTCTATGACCAGTAAAATGGGAATGTGAAATTTAAATATATTAGTATCTAATGCAGGTGATTATGTTGTACATATATTTGCATACTGTGATACATTTATAGTATACGGAGGTGAATAGAAGAGCGCCAAGAATCTGAAAACATTCAGTAGATTAATACACAGAGCGTCATCTACGTATAGGAAATGAAAACATTTAAACATTAATTTTTATTTTACACTCAAAACAAATTCCTAATGTCCTTGGAGACGCCGTTTATGTAGATTTCTATTTTTGATTATTCAGACAGAAGATTAACATATTTGTAAATTTAATTAAAAAGGCATGTATTGGATCAAAAAATCATTTATTTTACCAATATTTCAGTTGGATGAACGCCAACCTTTATCAAGGTGTTATAGGTGTTATAAGGTTGGCGTTCAGCCAACTGAAATATTGGTAAAATAAATAATATTTTGATCCAATATATGTATTTTTAATTAAAGAATCATCTATGGATTGCTCTATTTTCAAAAATATTTGTAAATATAGATGTGAAAGTTTAATAAAAGTGTGTCAGTTACACTCGGGTGTTGGTGAATTATTAGTGTCATCAGGGTTTCTGGTGTTGTGGGCACTTTTAAGGAAGCATATAGGCTTCAATTCGGTTGAAGACAAGAAGAAGTCTGGCAAGAAGATACAGAAGCTCTGCCACAACTATTTAGATAAGACCAGACATATCCAGGATGCGGCAACCTTTCCGAGTTTTGTAAGTAAGGCAGTGATCGCATCCGAAACAGTCCTTGTTAGCACGTTTTCTTTGAAGTTTCTTCTAGAAAGAGCGAGCCGACTCAATTCGATTCAATTTATTTATTTCAAACAACAAAAGAGAAATACATTACGATTTAATGCGATTTAGTTGTATTTATAACACAAAAGAAAACAGAAGAAGAAAAAAAAACAACAAAAAGAATGATGATAAGTAACAATAAAATTCTAAGAATATGAATTATAATTAATTAATAAAATACAATAATAATAATAATAAAAACTTAACAGTCCGAAAGTTTGATTTAATACCATTTCTAAGATTCCACTCTACAGTGTAGCATATACAAGCAGAATGATCCAATACAGTATTAGAGCTCTAAGAAGTAGTCTGGTAGATTAAAGTACTGATGATCCAAGCGTTCCCAATATTTTTATCGCAATAAGGATAGTAGAAGTTTGTTTTATACGTGTGAAAGAAACTTAAATGTTTTAATTTCCTATATTCAGTAGATTCATATTGAAATATCTGTGGAGATTTTATCAAGATAAGAACATAAAGAATTTTTTGTACAACCATCATCATTCATTGCCATAATCATTAATCAGTGATATTTATTTTTTATTTACAAGAATGTGTATTTGGCCAATTCTGGAATAATTAGAAATCAACGAGAATAGTTTATATTTATTCCGATAGATGGCGCAAGCCATCAGCAACTTTCAGTTGCACGATAAGGAGATGCCTTTTTCTTAATTTATTATATATTTATGTGTAAAGAGACAAGGGTCGCCTCTCCTATCAAAATAGACGTCAAAACCAGACGCCATCTATTGACCGTCGCCGCAAACTAGCGGCTTCAGGTCGGTGACAAAGCCACAACACCAGTTTGGCGACCCTTGTATCTTTAGATAAATTTCTTCCCGGCAAAATTTCCATCTATGTTTATGTATGTTTTAAAGATGAATAAACATTAAATTTTTGTGTGATCTAGATGTTATCTGTCTATATAAAAATACAATTGGTTACTCATTAATGTATATAGGGGGATATAAAATAAACAAGCATATATCTTTTAAAAACACAAACAACATAATAACAAACTTTGAAAAGTATAATGATATTTTTATTATGTTTTTAGACATAAAAGAAAATATGAAATTATACTGACAAGCAAAGGACAAAATGTGTTGCATAGCAATATAAAGTTAAGATAACTTAGTTTTGAAATCTCATAGGAGCAGATGACTCGTCCATAGGGAGAATATTCAACTAGTGAAAATTGAATATTGTGCCGCGAAGTGACCAAGAAATAAATGGCTGACACTAGCAAGGAGACAACAGGAGGCTCACTCCAGTACCTGAAGGAGATGGTGCGAGGACAGGGAGGAAGACAAAGAACTAAATGGCTGACACTAGCAAGGAGACAACAAGGATGATCAGTCCAGTACCTGAAGGAGATGGTGCGAGGACAGGGAGGAAGACAAAGAACTAGATGACTGACATAGCAAGGAGACAACAAGGATGATCAGTCCAGTACCTGAAGGAGATGGTGCGAGGACAGGGAGGAAGACAAAGAACTAGATGACTGACATAGCAAGGAGACAACAAGGATGATCAGTCCAGTACCTGAAGGAGATGGTGCGAGGCAGGGAGGAAGACAAAGAACTAGATGACTGACATAGCAAGAAGACAACAAGGATGTTCACTCCAGTACCTGAAGGAGATAGTGCGAGGACAGGGAGGAAGACAAAGAACTAGATGACTGACATAGCAAGGAGACAACAAGGATGATCAATCCAGTACCTGAAGGAGATGGTGCGAGGACAGGGAAGAGGACAAAGAACTAGATGACTGACATAGCAAGGAGACAACAAGGATGATCAATCCAGTACCTGAAGGAGATGGTGCGAGGACAGGGAGGAAGACAAAGAACTAGATGACTGACATAGCAAGGAGACAACAAGGATGATTAGTCCAGTATCTGAAGGAGATGGTGCGAGGACAGGGAGGAAGACAAAGAACTAGATGACTGACATAGCAAGGAGACAACAAGGATGATCAATCCAGTACCTGAAGGAGATGGTGCGAGGACAGGGAGGAAGACAAAGAACTAGATGACTGACATAGCAAGGAGACAACAAGGATGATCAATCCAGTACCTGAAGGAGATGGTGCGAGGCAAGGAGGAAGACAAAGAACTAGATGACTGACATAGCAAGGAGACAACAAGGATGATTAGTCCAGTATCTGAAGGAGATGGTGCGAGGACAGGGAGGAAGACAAAGAACTAGATGACTGACATAGCAAGGAGACAACAAGGATGATCAATCCAGTACCTGAAGGAGATGGTGCGAGGACAGGGAAGAGGACAAAGAACTAGATGACTGACATAGCAAGGAGACAACAAGGATGATCAATCCAGTACCTGAAGGAGATGGTGCGAGGCAAGGAGGAAGACAAAGAACTAGATGACTGACATAGCAAGGAGACAACAAGGATGATCAATCCAGTACCTGAAGGAGATGGTGCGAGGCAAGGAGGAAGACAAAGAACTAGATGACTGACATAGCAAGGAGACAACAAGGATGATTAGTCCAGTATCTGAAGGAGATGGTGCGAGGACAGGGAGGAAGACAAAGAACTAGATGACTGACATAGCAAGGAGACAACAAGGATGATCAATCCAGTACCTGAAGGAGATGGTGCGAGGCAAGGAGGAAGACAAAGAACTAGATGACTGACATAGCAAGGAGACAACAAGGATGATTAGTCCAGTATCTGAAGGAGATGGTGCGAGGACAGGGAGGAAGACAAAGAACTAGATGACTGACATAGCAAGGAGACAACAAGGATGATCAATCCAGTACCTGAAGGAGATGGTGCGAGGACAGGGAGGAAGACAAAGAACTAGATGACTGACATAGCAAGGAGACAACAAGGATGATCAATCCAGTACCTGAAGGAGATGGTGCGAGGCAAGGAGGAAGACAAAGAACTAGATGACTGACATAGCAAGGAGACAACAAGGATGATTAGTCCAGTATCTGAAGGAGATGGTGCGAGGACAGGGAGGAAGACAAAGAACTAGATGACTGACATAGCAAGGAGACAACAAGGATGATCAATCCAGTACCTGAAGGAGATGGTGCGAGGACAGGGAGGAAGACAAAGAACTAGATGACTGACATAGCAAGGAGACAACAAGGATGATCAATCCAGTACCTGAAGGAGATGGTGCGAGGACAGGGAGGAAGACAAAGAACTAGATGACTGACATAGCAAGGAGACAACAAGGATGATCAATCCAGTACCTGAAGGAGATGGTGCGAGGACAGGGAGGAAGACAAAGAACTAGATGACTGACATAGCAAGGAGACAACAAGGATGATCAATCCAGTACCTGAAGGAGATGGTGCGAGGCAAGGAGGAAGACAAAGAACTAGATGACTGACATAGCAAGGAGACAACAAGGATGATTAGTCCAGTATCTGAAGGAGATGGTGCGAGGACAGGGAGGAAGACAAAGAACTATTTTACTGACATAGAAAGGACACAACAAGGATGATCAATCCAGTACCTGAAGGAGATGGTGCGAGGCAGGGAGGAAGAGAGTCCATGAGGTCACCAGAGGTCTTCAACGTTATCAAAGTCTATAACAACAACCAAAAGTTCAAATATTATTAAAAACATATAGAAATATTAATTTATATCAAATTAAAAAACTCTTTGCAATAATTACATTAAATATATTCATGCATTTTGACAGTTGTCATATTTATTGACACGTTAGTAACATTTTCAGAAATTACCTAGTATCACCACCTTCTTCATTTTCTTATTTATTTTTCTAAAATTTTAAAATGGGTTTATATTATCATTGGTTTATTATACATTTATGAAAACCTTTATTATAAAAGAAAATAGGGGGATGATAATATAAATTTTTTTACTAAAATATTTTATTGGCTTTAAAAGCCGAAATAATTTATTTATCATAGATTTAGTTAAAAAATATAATTATAATTGACTTTTGACTGATATTATCTAAATTCAGACACTTTTAAAAATAGCTTCAAACTCTTTTCAATGAAGCCTATCTTTATATTGTGTTGATATTTTGAAAATTCATTATTGCATTTTAAAAATTTTAATATATATATATCTATAATCACAAAAATAAGTCAATTCAATAAGTAATTCTTGAAATATTTAAAGTAAATTTAGTAGAACATTTACATTAAAGAACATTTTTTAATTAATACTAATTAATAAAAAAAATAAGTATCTCATTAAAGGAAATAAATCGATATCCCTACTTTTTAATTAAACCATTTATTCTTTTTGATTCGAATTATTCACGCGTAATCAATCAAATAACACTCGCAAAAGATTGATTATTACCAAAATATAATTTTAAAGGATGAAAAACTCTTCAAATTAAAATTTACAAAAGAGCTGAGAGGTTTTTCCTTATTATTAGATTTTATTTTATCTTTTTTTTTCTAAGAAAAAAAATTCTCTCTATCTTTCTCTCTTCTGCTTGAAAAAATTAATATATCTTACTTTAAAGCAATTGTTTGAAAAATGTTAAATTGAAACAATGAATTGAAAGCATAAATTCTCCAATAGTTTAGTTCTTTTAATAAGCATCCATTTTAAATGTAATTATAAGTTGGTAATTGAAAAATGTAGACGAATCATTGATTGCAAACGATGAGATGTAATCCGCAGAAGATTTCCGTTCCAAACAATTAGGCCTAGACAGACGATGGTTAATCCTCCTTTCTCTTTCCTGATGGAATTTTAACTATTCTTGTTCAATGTCTTCCTTACCCAGAACTCCATTTATTTGATAAAGAGTTGGTTTCCCTCAATCTTTAATCAAAATGTAGTCATTTAATCCCAAATATATTTGAAATGTCAATATACCTTTGAGAAGATTAATGTAAGATTGTACTCAAATAGATTAAATATGCATATAATAGATGAATAATAATATTTTGTAAATATTATTAATATTTGAATGCGGGTTTTTTAAAATACAAAAATAAATTTTAATTATATTTGTGTATATATTATAAATTTGGTATTTTATTGAATAGAACTTTTTTTTTTAAATTCAATAAGGCCATTTTTGATTAATATATAAAATTAAATTTTAATTATTATATAAAGACATTTATTATTTTATTGATGATATTAAAATATATTTAAAAAAATAATGTTTTCAACATTAAAAATAAAAAATTCACAAGCAACGTTTTAAAACCACATTTTTATATTACCAAATATAATTTGAAGTTAAAAATAACAATATGATTCTCTAAATAAAATTTTCATATTTTGAAATTTTCTCTTTTTCAATGTTTGATCTTTTTTTTTTTTTTCAATAAATTCGTTCACACCTAAAATACGTTAATTTTGGTAAGATAATATATCGCGTAATTATTCCAAATAAAGTCGTAGTCATTTGTGCTGAATGTGAATTTTATGAAATAAAAATATATGAAAAATTCAGGGAACAGGTTAAATCAATGAATAATTGATTTCTGTTCCACCAGATGGCGCTCTGCCTTCTGAAAAGCACATGTGCTCCTGGTCAGGATATGCCTTTTTTATTTTTAATAAAAAATATATAAAAAGTTTAAAACGGGAAGATTTCAATTTGAAAATTTCTTACTCAAACTAAAACTTGTTATTTAACTTTAAAATATCATTATAAATTTCAAAATGCCTTCGTTAATATTGATAAAATGATTATATACTTTTATTAAACATGTATTTATTATATATATATATATATAAATACAAATAATTCTGAAACTAAATATAATATAATCATTTAAGTGAATGTATTTCTGGTAATAAATGAATAACTATAAAAATATCAATATGTTTAAGGTTATTAAGTATTATTATCACAATGAGTTTCCTTTTTTTTTAATGCTAGCTTTCAAGCGATAATCGCTCTTCAACAAGCTTAATTAAAAAAACATCGACTTTGAGGGAACTTCCTGACTTATGGTCTTTCTATCAACTATATATCTACAGCCGATCTCTCTGAAATTATCACCCTCCGCTGTAAGCTTACTGCAAGCTTTTTCGGAGAAAAACAACACAATGCAAACGGCCCGCAGCTTCTGGAAGAGCGCGCCGCTTGTTAATTCTACAGCCGATCTGCCTCTATATAAAACATAAACAATCATGATGATAACCTTTCTTTTTACATTTTATGAATTATTTATAGATTACATCACAGAAACAGTTATATATTCGCGAAAATATATTTCAATTTTCAGCGATAAAGAGAAGATAAATAAAAAATTATATGAAAATATATTTCTTTATATCTTTGAAAAATGATCCCTTTTCATCTTTTATAAAATGCATAATCAATATACTTTTATAAAATGTAGATATTCCAAAATGTAGTGAATAAAAATATTTCAATTAAAATTTAATAAGTCTCGTCTAAAATATATAAAAAAAGGTTCAATTGAAATTTTAAACGTTATCTTCAAAATATTGAAGAATTCAAAATTAAAAAAACTTATACAACTTCATTTTTTAAATATAATTCTCTTTTTAAAATATCAGATTAAAAAAATATCGTATGATATTTTGAAATTACTCCTTTAGAATTAAACTTTTTTTTTTAAATATTTGAATGCTATATCAAGTTGTTTAAAAAAGATTGAATTATTTTTTATAATACAAAATATATATTTTAAATGTCTTTAAAAAAATTATATGTTCACGTTTTACTATTTTGACATTTTGTTGGCTTTGCTTTTAAACCTTTTAAAGATACTGTTTCTAAGAAAATTAATCAAACATTATTGATTTACAAGAGAGAGAGAGAGAGATTGAGATTGAAACTGATTTATTACAATGTCCATATAAGATTATATAAGGATTATATAGAGAATAAATATAAATACGAATAAATATGATTATATAATGATAAATATAGGAATAAATATATAAAATAATTGATAAATATACATATATATATATAAAATATATACAGTCTTCATTGGTGAGGCCCACAAAATGAGAGAGAGAGAGAGAAAACAAAAAGATAACTTATAACATAATAAACAAAGATGAATTTATCTTGTTGAGGTTAGCGCATATTTACTTGTGATCTCACACATATATACTCTGTGGGTACAATTAATTAATTAAACATAAAATATATATACAATACACATATTTAATAGAAATAAAGAAATGATAAAGCACAATTTGAATTATAGATAATAAACACAAGGTAAATAAGACCAAATACAAATAAATAAATAGTGTGTGACGTTTCAGTAACAACATGAAGATAGTAACAACGCTGTTACTGAAACGTCACACACTATTTATTTATTTGGTTTATTCTTATTACCTTGAGAAATAAAGAAAGTATTTTTTCTCGAAATATTTATTCTAAATAATTATTTTTTTAAACAAAAAATATCACATTTCTATACATATTAAAAATGGCATATCCTGACCAGGAGCACATGTGCTTTTCAGAAGGGAGAGCGCCATCTGGTGGAACAGAAATCAACTAAACATTGATTTAGCCTGTTCCCTGATATTTGGCCAACCCAAAATTTCTTGATAAATCAAGAATAATAATTTAATTAATTTAATAATATAATTTCTATATATATCTTTTATTAAAATATCTTCTAGAAATAGAGAAAAATATTTGAGTATAATGTTAAGATCAATGAGAAAGAGAAACTACTGAAAACAATTAAAAAGCCAAAAGATTATTTTTCTAGTGAAAACTTAATTTCACGAATTTAATTAAATGTTACTCGTTACCAAGATAAGGTTCACTATAGTTTTAAAAAAAAAATTAAAATGTTCTGAAAAGATATAAAATCCATTGTAAGTCTCAGGAAATTAAAAGGAAGTCTTTTTATCGAAAATAGTAACTTGATTATATAAAGAAGTAATTGTTTGTAAAAATAAAATGGGTACATTGTTAAGTGAGAAACAATCTAAGAATATTTCTAGTTTTTTCAGATTTTTTAAAAGAGAACATACATAATAACAATTTAGAGGCGTCGTTTATTATTATACGCTTTGGTATATTAGATCAGCTAATATTTTATGTTAAATATATATACATACTAGCGGATGTACCCGGCTTCGCCCGGGTTTTACCCGAGTAAAGGTTTGTCTAACGAACATTTGTTAAAACAATTCTCTATAAACTTATATAAAAAAAAGATATATTTTGATAATTTGAAACTCGTAAATTTGAATCTCTCGATAAAGTGAACATTTTTTCCCGGTCCCTTTGTGCCGTGTCATCCTGAAATTTGTCTTTCCTAATTTTATACATTACAAAATCATCGTTTTATCTAGTGAACATTTTTTCCCGGTGCCTTGAAAAATACTCGATAAGTTGAATAAAATCAATATTAATTGGTTCACTCGGTAATTGGAAGTTAAAGGAATAGTATCTTGCCTTGGAATTGTATCATTATTTTTGTCTCAAATAAATTGCCGTGTAATCCTGAATTTTGTCTTTCCTAATTTTCTACATTACAAAATCATCGTTTTATCTAGTGAACATTTTTTCCCGGTCCCTTGAAAAATACTCGATAAGTTGAATAAAACAATATTAATTGGTTCCCTCGGTAATTGGAAGTTAAAGGAATAGTATCTTTGCCTTGGAATTGTATCATTATTCTTGTCTCAAATAAATTGCCGTGTCATCCTGAGATAATCTTACTTTTGATAAATAATCTTTAAGATAATAAACTTAGTGATAATAAAACTTGTAGTTAAAAAAACTTGTTATCATCGCCGCAATGGTGGCGCTGCTTGCGAGTTAAATCTACAAATCTGCAAATAACTCTAAGGATATTCAAGATATTCAAGAAATTATTTTTCATAAACCTTCCCGGTACTATACTAAATAACTTCCCAAAGTTTTATGGCGTTCCAATGAGTGGTTTGGTCAGGCATAAAGGACACACACACACATACATTCATTTATATATACCAGTATATATATAGATAATAAAGCTGATTAAAAATATATACATTTATATCGTTTTGAAAATACAGCAATCCATATTTAATTCATAAGATAATAAAAAGGCATATATTGGATTAAATAAATCTTTTATTATAACCAATATATGCCTTTTTATTATCTTATACATTTATATATTTAATCATCTTTAGTTATATTATTTATGTTGAACAAAATAAGATATATTGTGAGATATTTATTTCGAAAAATGACAAAAGAAATCCTGTATTATAGTTCGTATTTAATTAAATTTTCAGATAGAGAGAGAGAGGATACTATATTTCAGTATTCTTCGTATAAAATATTAAGTTTTATGTTATTTCTTTAAAAATTTATGTAATTTAAATATATGTAACTAGGGGGTTATTCATTCATTATTATATTGTAACAAAGTATTTATTATTTTATTAACAGAGTATCAATTTTTATGCTTATATTTTGCTAATCTGTAAACTTCCCTTATTACTTATCTTTTGTTTATCATTCATAGTTTGTTCTTGTCTTAAATAAATTACTGTGTCATCCTGAAGTGTGTCTTTCCTAATTTTCTACGTGGTTATATAAGAGAATTTATTAAATTGATGAATATTACCTAAAATATATTTTATTTAGATTGTTTTTAAATATTTTTCGTTCAATGAAACCAATAATTATCTTTATTATATAAATATAAGTATATACTTTATTATAACTTGATGCAATTATATCTATGATTCAGTTATTGAACCTTTTATAGTACTATCTGTTTATCATATCTGATCAGGTACATTTTACTTTGTTTATTTTTCAAATAGCCATATAAATGTTAACTATATATAAGCATTATAAACAAATAAAGTGACTTTTTATCACAGGAATGGAACAAAAATATTTTTAAAGATGACAAACGCAGGCAAATAATATATTTAAAATTATTACTAAAATTTCTAAAACTTTAATTTATGAAATAGATTTATAAGGCATTTTTATTGCTTTTACGCGTGTATATATATAAAAAAAGCTATTGAGTGTATTTTTTTTAATAATGACTAAGCAATGGTAATATAGAAAAATTATATTTAATTGAATTCCTGTGTAACATGAGTCTTTTGCTGCATTCTTTTAATATTTTTAAAACCCTCTTCACTCAATGAGTACAATTATGTGTTTTATGTATATATATATAATATATATGTATACTTTAATTAAAAAGGCATATATTGAATCAAAAATAATTCATTTTCTAATATTTCAGTTGACTGAATGCCATCCCTTTTCAAGGTATAACAACGTTTGTATATATGTATGCATGAATAGTTTTAAACATTATCCATAACTAAAATATGTTCCTAGGAAAACCTCGGGAAGATATATGGCTTATTATTTGTTTGAATCTTCTGTGGTTGCATTTGAATCTCTATATATGATGAGCCAGGCCCCCATTAATTTTTCCATTGCAGTAAGGGCAGTAGAAATTGTTTAATTTTTAAAGAATCATACGCATCTTTGATAGTTTCGAATTTTCATAACAGATGGCGTATTAATGCATCATAATATAATAGTCTTTAATATTTAATAGGACACACTTTAAAATGTTATAATACCTTGATAAAGGTTGGTGTTCAGCCAACTGAAATATTGGTAAAATAAATGATATTTTTATTCGATATATGTCTTTTTAATTAAAGTCTTTAAAATATTCCTAGGAAATATCTCGTTTTAAACACATTAAAATATAATCTATATTTTATTTTTAAAAATACATAATTTAATATATATTCTGTGAAAAAAAAAAGCTATCTATGCTATTTTAGAAAGTCAAATCTGTAACGTCAATAGAAATCATGTAAAGATTCAATATAAAGGTAGACGGCCAGAGGCGGGTAAGGTGAAAATATGGCATTAGGCCTAGTTTGCAAATCCAATAAGTTTCCCTAGCTTGCGATAACCACCGAATAGATTGAGCTCCGGCCATTAAAAGGAATTATTACGACCTCATAATGCGTCTAGGGAAATGGCGGAACAGTGTGGGCAGCCGAAAACTTCACTTTGCTCGTAATTTCTCTTCAGACGACCTTGGTATTTATGTCAGACTGCCTAAATGGAAAATAGCTAATTTACATGAAAATATAGTGGAATAATTAGCAATTTGGTTTATTTAGTAGTCAATATTATATCATAATGAAGAGATTTTGATTAAATATGTTTAATTTGTGTGAGAGAGGGTGTGCACTAATTGATATTTATAATTATATTTAATTCTGCTGTCCTAAAAGCTTATGTCCATAGTTCTTCTAAAATACCCATTCCAAGAGTCTTACAACAGTCACCTATAAAAGGAAGTTCCAAAAATGCAATAAAACAGCGGTATGGTAGATTAAACTGGCGAAACCGCTGGGAGGGTTCACCACTGATGAGCCAGGCCCTCCCTTTAATTTTTCCATCGCAGTAAGGACAGTAGAAATTGTTTATTTTAAAAAGAATATTACGCCTCTAAAATAGTTTTATAATTGATATTTAATTATATAATTACTTGAACATTAGGCTACAGATGTGTGATGGAAATTTTGAAGAAAATTTTACCTTAAAATAGGTCGATGTAACCAATCAATTCTTATATCCTTAGATTTTACAATAGAGAGAAGGGATTGGTGGATGAGTGGTGTAAACTGTCGATTTTATACAGCAATAACCCATGATCGAATCCCGCATTGGCAACTTTTTTTTTTCCGAAGAAAACAATCACTTCAATGTACTCCGATTCTTATAAAAGTCTAACCCTACCAATGAGTACAAATACCTAAACTCGGCTCTGATACACTTGTAAGTGCAAAATATAAACTGTTTTCTACATATGTAGATATGTAGTGTAATTACAATAAAAACAGTTGCTAACAATTGTTATCCCCCATGATTATCATGGCCTATTTCACATGTAGTTGGTACATTGAAAAAAGATCAATTTCCAGATTCTTTCTATATGATAGAAATATAAATATAAATTTAAGTCATATTATAACACAGAAAAAGCTTTTATTAGGACACCAGTCAGATTCTCCTCTCTCATTGCCGGCTTACAACGATATCCTCACGATGATCTATTCCCCATCATGTAGTGGAGGAGAAAGCGCTAAATCCAAGTTATTTTTCCTACTTACTGCTTTGTAAAAGTTATATAGAGACAGAGCAACCATTCGACTTGATATGGCGCTGGTTAAAATACTTTGTACTGAGGTAAGTTGGCTGTCGTTTACATTTGAAAAGAACATCTCTCTTTTTTCGTTAATATACTGGTACCTAAAGATGTAATGAGATATATAAATTTATATATTTTCTTTGCAGAGATGGCATATATAATCATATTATAACATAGTTAAAATATATCGAAACTTTAGGAAGCAATTAACGGAATGTGGTGGTGGTGTCTTGTACATGGAGCAGAACAGATCGGTCCATGCACCCTGATCACAATACCGGCCAAAAAAGGTGCCTTGTCCGTATGAATTTCCTCTTCTGGATTGATGTCTGCCATATAGAGGGCTGCAAGGATGGCCGGGTATATGTGGTCCGGGGTGAGTTGGGTGTTGTAACAGTTATTGTAGTCCCTGTAGGATCTAGTCATGTCTGGGTTTATCTTCATTCCTTCAAAATGTCTCCTGTTCTGATTCTTGAAATTGTTGTTGTTAATTATCTGTTGAAGTTGAGGTTGCATATGGGCTGGAGTATTTTGGTTTAATGAACGGAGTCTCATCGGTATAAGCAAATAAGGAATATTTGTTTGTGTAAAATGAATGTAAATCGTTGATACTATTAAAATACAAACAAACAAGCTTAAACGATATCTTTCTTTATCACGATAAAAATTAGGTGAGCTTTCAAACCAAAGAGACTTTTTCTCACAGCTGTAAAACGATAACATTTATTGTTTTAGGGCTTGGAGAAAAATCCTCTTTTTCTTGAAAGCTCCCCTGGATTTTTATCGGAATATTTAATATCGTATATATTTAGTTTCGTAATATATCGTTTTGTATATATCATATAAATATCTTAATATATATATTAATAGCGTAATTTTAATCGGAATAAAGAAATATATCGTTTAGGGATTTGTTTGCTTTTCATATGTTTACATAATATTGGACCAATCTATAGAGGAAACTCCAATCAAAATATAAAGATATGTCTGGAATAAATCCTATTTTGATCCCATAATATGCAAAGTAGACCGATAATTAAAAAAAAGGCTATTTTGTTTGTTTACAAATTTTCAGTTCAGAAATGATTATGATTAAATTATATTATAATGAATTTCTCTAGTCACTCTAGTACAATATACACGCTAATAATACAACTAATAATAAACATTTTTGAAAACAATTTTTATTGATAATTTCTTCACTCCGAAACAACCCAGGCGAAGCCGTGTCAATTATCAGATATGCATGTGTGCAAGATAATACTATAAACGCCTATTACAATATTATATATTGAAGTTATTCGAAAAGGAAAGAATAAACAATATTAAGGTAAAGGGTTTCTTTTAATTTTGATTTTCGCAAGTTTTCGAGAAAATTTAATATTGTTTATTCTTTCTTTTCGAATAATTTCTGGGTAACAATTACTCACATATTGAAGTTATACGAATTTTAACCTAAACATATATCTCTCTAATCTCTTCAGACATATCCTAAAATAATCTATTTAAAGTAATAAAACCATTTTTGTGATTTAAAAAAAAAAAGTTGGACTTAATGAAATTTTAAAGTATCTCGCGGAACTTTATATTTTAAAAGATAATATTTTCTCTATCAACATTTCTCTTGCCGTTTTATTAGAGATCTCGCTATATATAAAGTTTATTAATAAAAGGCAAAATATGGTTAAAATTCAGGAAAAATTAAATAATGGTTAATATTACCTTGGTAAGAGTAGTTAATTTTAAGCAGTAATATTGACGGATTATTATGTTATAGAGTATATCTTTAATTAACACTTGAAAAATACAAACTAAAACGTCTATAGATTTTTTTTTGTGACTGCTTGTACTGTAAGTAAACAAATATCTACACATGTAATGTCAGGTCATATGGTAGATAGAGAGTTGGAACTGCTTGTAGTATAAGTACTACATCTCTTGTCTACACATGTAGTACTAGCCCATTGTTGGTATAGGAGTGTGACTACTTGTACTGTAAGTACGCTTTATCGTCTACATCTAACCAATAGACCCTCTAACCTAACCAATGGACTTACTAATCAACCAATAGACCATGTAACCTAACCAATAGACCCTCTAACCTAACCAATAGACCCTCTAACCTAACCAATGGACTTACTAATCAACCAATAGACCATGTAACCTAACCAATAGACCCCCTAACCTAACCAATAGACCCCCTAACCTAACCAATAGACATGTAACTTAGCCAATATATAGATCCACTAATCAACCAATAGACCCTCTAACCTAACCAATAGACCCTCTAACCTAACCAATGGACTTACTAATCAACCAATAGACCATGTAACCTAACCAATAGACCCCCTAACCTAACCAATAGACATGTAACTTAGCCAATATATAGATCCACTAATCAACCAATAGACCCTCTAACCTAACCAATAGACCCTCTAACCTAACCAATGGACTTACTAATCAACCAATAGACCATGTAACCTAACCAATAGACCCCCTAACCTAACCAATAGACCCTGTAACCTAACCAATAGACCCTGTAACCTAACCAATAGACCCCCTAACCTAACCAATAGACCATGTAACCTAACCAATAGACCCCCTAACCTAACTAATAGACCCTCTGACCTAACTAATAGACCCTCTAACCAACTAATAGACTCTCTAACCAACCAATAGACCCTGTAACCTAACCAATAGACCCTCTAACCAACCAATAGACCTTGTAACTTAGCCAATAGACCCTCTAACCAGCCAATAGACCCTCTAACCAACCAATAGACCCTCTAACCAACCAATAGACCCTCTAACCAACCAATAGACCATGTAACCTAACCAATAGACCCTCTACCCTAACCGATAGACCCAGTAACTAACCAATAGACCATGTAACCAACCAAAAGACCATAAACCCTAACCAATAGACCCTCTAACCTAACCAATAGACCCTCTAACCAACCAATAGACCCTCTACCCAACCAATAGACCCTCTACCCAACCAATAGACCATGTAACCTACCAATAGACCCTCTAACCAACCAATAGACCCTCTACCCAACCAATAGACCCTCTAACCTAACGTCACCTGACACCAGCCAATATACTAGGATCGACATACCACACAATTAATTACAAAACTTCACCAAAAAACTTGTTAATTAATTAGTGGAAGCCAAAAAGCACAAGGTGGTGAGTCCCAGGTGCATTCAGCTTGATTTTAATTTGCATAATTAAAATTGGATAAGCCCGACTTAAGAACTTAAGTAGTTTCCTAATTTCTTCCTTCCTTCTTTGTTCGTCTGACATTGGTCCTCTCTATGGCCGGCCCACCTATTGTTCAACAACTATTTGACTGTGGAATTCATCTTATTTCTATTTACATACTCGAGCTCCTATTGGTCAGATATACTGGTGGCTAGATAACACCGAACTGAATACCTGTTTCCCAGCATCTATCTGATAATTCATCTAAATCTAATAACCTTTTTAGTATATATACTCATGAAGACAAAACTTAAGGAATTGTACCATATAACATGTATATCGGGATTCAGACAATGAAAGATATTACAGTGACCTTTATTGAAGACACACGAGATAACCAAGTGTGAACAAAATACACTTATGGTGAAAAAACTTAAGGAAGTTGTACCATATAGCATATATATCGGGATTCAGACAATAAATCTGAAAGATATTATAGTGACCTTTATTTAAGATACACGAGATAGCCAAGTGTGAACAAAATTGACTGGTTCCTTGGAAATTTAGACAACCGGTATATCAAAATATGAAACTCTCTTAATTTTTATCCATGAGTATATTAATTCTGCAGAAAAAAAATGATTGTGCTAATATTATTAATAAATACTAAGTGGATATGTAATTCACAATCACTACAAAATCTATCTTGATAAATTGTAGACATTCTTTATGTGAAATATACTACAAAACTCACGGGGCAAATATTCTTTTTTTTTTTTACATTATAAAAATCAAGATTTAAAAAAGCTAGTAGAAGAGTTTTTCAATGCTTGAAAGATTGCTATCTTGATTTTCTATAGGCTTAAGGCACGAATGTTTCTCTTACACATAACAAACTTCTACTATCTTTACTGGGATGAAAATATATATTGAGAGGGCTTTCGTGCCTCAATGTTATCATTTTCTATATATATATGGTCTGTTATTGCTTTATATTAAGTTGTTTATACACATTATATATTTATTTAAAAGGTCCACTATAGAAAATCAAGATAGCAATCTTTAAAACATTGAAAACTCTTCTACTGGCTTTTTAAAAATCATTTTAAACTTTGTTGCAGAGTTGTGAAGTATTTTATACTCATTGCATATGTAAAATTTCTAAATGCATATATGTAATAGTAAACATTCATGCAAATTGAATACTTCATTAACCTTTTTATAAAAAATTATTGTCATTTGACGTTTCGGTGACCCATTGTCACTCATAAAAAAAAAAAGGTGGAAAGCTTATTAGTTGTTGTTGTCGTGTCCAATGAAGAGCTTCAGATGTCTCCATACATCTCTATCACAGCAGTTTCAATGTTCACTATCTTGGGTGTGTAAAGCTGCTGATCTGGCTCCATGTCAATTTTCTGCAAGGCTGCGGCCATTGCTTGGCATGAGAATATGTGGGTAGGTGTTTGTTCCACACCAGGATTGTTGCTGCAGGTCCTGTAGGTTCTTGTGCCATCTGGATGTATTGTCAAAGCTTGTTAGTGAAGTATGTAATAATAGAAATAAATTTTCCTCTTATTATTCCACTATTAATAAAAACGAAATCCTTTTTAAAATAAAATCATTTTTTAATTTCCTTACTCATGACCCCCGACCCTCCCAATATTTGTCTTATTGCGGAGGGCTTTCGTGTCTCAATGTTATCATTATATATATACTAGCCGAATGACCCGGGCAACGCCCGTGTTTTACCCGATTGAATGTTTTGATTCGAATACTATTTGTTACAATTATAAATTGGCGCCTTATATAGATGCATATATTAGTTAATAACTATAGCCTATGTGCTTTATCTGTCTATGTACTGTTGGCTTCCGTATAGGCGTCTCTTACAGGGAAAAAGAAAGAGAGGATTCCATTTAGTTATTAACTAATATATGCATTTATTTAAGGAGCGACTCGCTCCAACACAATAGTTACAAAAACGAAGAAGCGAGTGGGGGGGGGTCAAAGGTGGTGTGGTCGTAGCCAACCAATAGGAGAGCGCCATTCCAAAAAAAAAAAAGCAAACAGTGACAGAGATGAAAAATTATTAAGAACGCATGACGCACGTAACTGTATATAGAATAGATGGCCTGTTGTTGCTTTCCATTAAGTTGTTTATATTTTGAACACATATATTTAAAATGTGCGAATTCAATGTCATATATATACATATACTATGATCTCTCTAATACGGTCTTAAATCGAGAAAGGACTTTAAAACCTATAAAAAATATCGTGTTACATCGTGGTTATGGGAAATAAAACAGCACTAAAGATTTAAGTGTGAAATGAGCCCGGTTGGTACATATTGATCGGGGGGCCGCTTATGCAAATTTGAGTGGGGAGATTTGGGGCGTGCAGTGTGTCCGAATCATTTAACAATTACCGCCCATCTGGTACTGTAATTATCTGACACTTGTCTGCCGGGGATCTGAAGTCCTATGGTTCGGCCTAGACAATTTCTAGAGAGTTCCTGTAGTCCTGTGAATTAGTTGAAAAGTTGGTGTTTCAGAATATTTACATTTTGCTAGTTTGAAGAGATGCTAGTAGATGGAGAGAGAGTACATGCTATAAAAATTATTTTGAAGAGAAAAAACCATGATCTTTTATGTTGTTTTATACCACATAGAAGGGGGTCGGTGGAAGGATGGTCTAAACCGTTGGTTTTCGACCTCTACGACCCGGGTTCGATTCCCGCATTGGACACTTTTTTTTATAATTAGGGAAAAAAAATGCTCCAATGGCCCCCGATTCTTGCAAAAGTCCAACCCTTCCAGCGAGTGCAAGTAACCAAACGGGGCTCTGGTGCATTTGTAAGTGTAATGTCGAACTGCTTTTCACATGTGTCGACATGTGGTGTACTTACAGTAAAAGCAGTCGCCTACTTCTACCCACCATAATTATCATGCCCTGTACCACGTGTACTAGGGATAAGCACAAAAAAAATACCACATAGAATATATTTTTAGAAAGAAAATATATATAACTCTCTCTCTTGAGTCTTGAGGTGGGTAATACCAGCTGTTTAACAAGATATGATAACCCAAAGGATCTAATTTTCACCCAAATAGATAGTTTATCTGAGGTATTTTTCGCCAAGATCATATACACCAGCCAACACATAGACCTGCCCACTCTGTGAGAAAGAACTCTCGCAGTCCATCGGTGGTGGAGTCTTTACCGCGGTGGGCGCCACCAATGAAGACCTTGTATATATTTATATATATGTATATTTATCAATTATTTTATATATTTATATCTATTTATTCATTTATTTATCATTATATAATCTTATTTATTCGTATTTATATTTATTCTGTATTTAACCAGTTTCAATCTCAATCTCTCTCTCTCTGTTGACAAATACATATTCAAAATGAGGACAACATGCAAGTGAAATCTGTTTATACAGAAAAAATACCAACAAAAAATTTGAGCGCTTAGAAACGAAACGTTGTGTTCATTGTTGGTAATTGTTGCATAGTTGAATAATCCAACAATTGAGGGGGAATATAGAAATAAGGTAACTTCTCTAAAAGTAATAGTAAATTATAATTGCAAGTTGGAGGTTCATGATATATTTATAAAGATAAATCACTCATTAACCTTAATCCTGCCAAAAAGATCGATGAAGTGCTATTCTCAATTAATATATAAATTGTAAATTTTGAAGGGGAAATGCCGAAGAGGGCAAGCACGTTGCAGCAGCGTTCAGAAATACAACTTTCTCTGTTTGGAAAAATAAAAAATATATATATATATCTGAAGGTATTTATAGTAAAGATAGAGGCTGCCTGGCCGGCATTCATATTTATATTTAAAATAGACACTTCGGCCAGTTAGAGTTTTTTATTTTTCTCAACGTTTCGACAAAAATATTTTGTCTTCGTCAGGAGAAGTAAATAAAATAAAGCATTTGGCAAGGCGTTAAAAATTGTTCTATGTTTTCATGTTGGCAATATGAAACCAACTATAAACACAAAAGAGACGCCACTAAAAGAAAACATATCAAAAGCAAAATGCCAATAAAATAAAATTCATATAAAACAAGACGCCTATAAAAGATAGCCTACAAAATGCCTATACAGAAGATGTATAAATGTATAAAGAAAAACATGTGAAAAACAAGTCGTCAATAAAAGAAAACCTACCAAAGACAAAAGCCAAATAAATAAAATTTACCAGAAACAAAAATACAATAAAATAACACCTACCAAAGCCAAAACTTCAATGGAAGAAACCTTACTAAGTTAAGTCTACTAAAGACAATGAAAGAAAACCTACCAAACAAATGATTATAACAAATTAAAACATTAAGACGCGAATGTTTCTTTTCACAAATAAATCACACTTCTACTGTCTTTACTGCGATGAAAATATTTTGGGGCAGTAGAAGTTTGATTTATTTGTGAAAATAAACATTCGCGTCTTAGTGTTTTAATTTGTTATATATGGATGGAGCGTTATTGATTTGTATCAAACAAAAGATTACAACAAAACTCCCAAGGCTAAGAAACGTAAAATAACTCCTACTAAAGACTTAATAAGAATTCAAGAAACATACTAAAGTTAATGAAGATTAAATAAAAAAGGAAATATCTAGTACATTTAATGAAAATACAACCAAAAGTATAATACCTTTTAAATTATAAAAAAAATCTAATAAATGAATGTATTTGTACTTTTAAATTTTAAAACATTAATATCAAAATATCAAAAGGTGATGGATAAAATATCAAAGAGATAATATAAGAGAAGATAGTAAAAGAACACCCTTTCAAAGACAGTGCAGATAAATTCAACAATTTTAAAGAATACTAATATAACAACAAATATGAAGTTATCGATTCAAGACCTACATATTACATTTAAATAATAAATAATAGAATAACACACTGCCAGACAACAATTAATAAAAATCTAATTTAGGCAATGAAGATAACAATAAATAAAACTATCAAAGACAATAAGGCTAACAATAAAAAAGCGACCAAACACAAATAGAAAAAGAAGACCCTTCAATGATAATGATGCTAACAATAGAAGACCTTTCAATCTAGAAGATGTCCCATAACATATTCTCCAAATACAATAGACTCATTCTAGAATCTACAATCTCCAAAGACAATAACAACATAAACAGAAGATCTACCCCAACTGTTCCAGCATATTCAATACAGATAATGTTCTCCCTTCCGCCATAGTAACAGTCCCCCTAACCTCTACAGCTGTATTTGTATTTATTTTAAAATTTATTTGGATTTATTTCTCTCAATCTGTGTATGTAAGAAATTTAAACTATTTATTAACACTAGAATATCTACAAAAAACAATGAAGCAACACTAGAAGATCTACGAATACAATTAGACAACACTAGAATATCTACAAAAAACAATGAAGCAACACTAGAAGATCTACGAATACAATGAGACAACACTAGAAGATCTACAAAATACAATGAGACAACACTAGAATATCTACAAAAGACAATGAGACAACACTAGAAGATCTACAAAAGAGAATGAGACAACACTAGAAGATCTACGAATACAATGAGACAACACTAGAAGATCTACAAAATACAATGAGACAACACTAGAAGATCTACGAATACAATTAGACAACACTAGAAGATCTACAAAAGACAATGAGACAACACTAAAAGATCTACGAATACAATTAGACAACACTAGAAGATCTACAAAAGACAATGAGACAACACTAGAAGATCTACGAATACAATTAGACAACACTAGAAGATCTACAAAAGACAATGAGACAACACTAGAAGATCTACGAATACAATGAGACAACACTAGAAGATCTACAAAATACAATTAAACAACACTAGAAGATCTACGAATACAATGAGACAACACTAGAAGATCTACGAATACAATTAGACAACACTAGAATATCTACAAAATACAATGAGACAACACTAGAAGATCTACAAAATACAATGAGACAACACTAGAATATCTACAAAAGACAATGAGACAACACTAGAAGATCTACAAAAGAGAATGAGACAACACTAGAAGATATACGAATACAATGAGACAACACTAGAAGATCTACAAAATACAATGAGACAACACTAGAAGATCTACGAATACAATTAGACAACACTAGAAGATCTACAAAAGACAATGAGACAACACTAAAAGATCTACGAATACAATTAGACAACACTAGAAGATCTACAAAAGACAATGAGACAACACTAGAAGATCTACGAATACAATTAGACAACACTAGAAGATCTACAAAAGACAATGAGACAACACTAGAAGATCTACGAATACAATGAGACAACACTAGAAGATCTACAAAATACAATTAAACAACACTAGAAGATCTACGAATACAATGAGACAACACTAGAAGATCTACAAAATACAATTAAACAACACTAGAAGATCTACAAAAGACAATGAGACAACACTAGAAGCTCTACAAAAGACAATGAGACAACACTAGAAGATCTACTAATACAATGAGACAACACGAGAAGATCTACAAAAGACAATGAGACAACACTAGAAGATCCACAAA
This sequence comes from Cordylochernes scorpioides, assembly GCA_030710605.1. NCBI lineage: Eukaryota > Metazoa > Arthropoda > Arachnida > Pseudoscorpiones > Chernetidae > Cordylochernes > Cordylochernes scorpioides. Next base: position 7,418,973 of record CP092864.1, on the reverse strand, counting down.
AGACAATGAGACAACATTAGAGATCTACAAAAGACAATGAGACAACACTAGAAGATCTACCAAGGAAGGGCACGCAGGACTGATGAGAAGTCCCAAGGACTTATAATTTATTTCTTCCATTCCGTGACCTCATCCACAATTCACAGGTCCATCGTTCCTCAGATATCTGGGCCAGGCCATATCTCTATCGGCTGACACTGCGTTTAATCATCTTGAAATAAATGATGATTTGGTGAGAATTTGGGAACATTGCCTTCTTTAATATTACATCATGTTCTACTGAGGCTTTGTCGGCATATTCTCTGTATACTTCCTATTGTAGTAGTTGTACCGCCGAACTGGTATCACAGGGACCATGCTAATCTTCTCTGTATCATTCCTATTGTAATAGTTGTACCGCCGAACTGGTATCACAGTGGCCATGCTAATCTTCTCTGTATCCTTCCTATTGTAGTAGTTGTACCGCCGAACTGGTATCACAGGGACCATGCTAATCTTCTCTGTATCATTCCTATTGTAATAGTTGTACCGCCGAACTGGTATCACAGTGGCCATGCTAATCTTCTCTGTATCCTTCCTATTGTAGTAGTTGTACCGCCGAACTGGTATCACAGGGACCATGCTAATCTTCTCTGTATCATTCCTATTGTAATAGTTGTACCGCCGAACTGGTATCACAGTGGCCATGCTAATCTTCTCTGTATCCATCGTATTGTAGTAGTTGTACCGCCGAACTGGTATCACAGAGGCCATGCTAATCTTCTCTGTATCCTTCCTATTGTAGTAGTTGTACCGCCGAACTGGTATCATGGGGGGCCATGCTAATCTTCTCTGTACCCTTCCTATTGTAGTAGTTGTACCGTCGAACTGGTATCACAGGGGCCATGCTAATCTTCTCTGTACCCTTCCTATTGTAGTAGTTATACCGCCGAACTGGTATCACAGGGGACATGCTAATCTTCTCTGTATCCTTCCTATTGTAGTAGTTGTACCGCCGAACTGGTATCACAGGGGTCATGCTAATCTTCTCTGTATCCTTCCTATTGTAGTAGAAATTGTGTTAACCTTTTCAAGATGGAATCCTTTACGGGAGGTTTGTATTTTTGAAGCGTTTGATAGTTAGAAACTTGGCCGATCGGTATAAAGTTAACTTTCCAACAGGCATGGACAGTGCTAGGGTCAGACAATAATCCTTCGCCAATCAACCATTCAATACTTGTAATCAAAGGGAAGGCCTAGAGCATACTGATCTATAAACTGAGGCAGAATGTCTCGAAATTTCTTTCTGCTCATGTTTGTATTTCAGTTTTTCAAATAGTTTTCGAAAATTCTTCAACGTGCTACATATATGTAAAAATAATTGAATATATATTTTGTGTGTGGTTCGAATGAGAGAGTCCCTATCACTACCATATGAACAAATTCAACTAGATCTAAATACAAGGCCTAGCGATGATTGTAGGAAAAGCACACAAAAATTTAGGTGGAACTTTTATAAAGAGGAAATGGATTTTTTAAAAATGAAGAACGCTTTTTGTAGGGTGAAATAATTGGAAATAGAAAAAGGAAAAAGAAGAAATTGTTTGAAGGAGCGGATAGGAAGCGCTTGAAGAAATAAAAAGAAGAACTCAATAAGGACAATCATAGACACCAGAGGATATTCAAAGACAGATAAACCAAAGAAGAAACACCACATGGCTTAGATTATCTCTAATCCGTTAGATTTGTAACAAAGCTCCTGATCTCTCCCCACCTCTATACACCAACTAGGTTTTCTAATTTTACTATGCAAATCTACGAATCCCATTCCTCCGAGGTGTTTATCCTCGACGCCTGTTTTCTACGGCGTGGATGCTATCTCCATGCAAATAGAATATTGTATATATATACATATTTACATATCTCCCTAAATATATCATTCCAATATATATGCACCATATTTATCATTTTGGGGAAATTTTCATAATAAGTTGGAATATAAAATACATATAAATATCAACTAAGGTGTTTTTATTTGAAACATCAAGAAACTTACAAATCCGCATATAATAACATATATTGTTTTGAAAATAGAGCAATCCATATTTAAAGCGATAGATAATAAAAGGCATATATTGGATTTAATAAAAGTTTATTTGCCAATATTTCGGTTGGCTGAACGCCAAACCTTTATAAAGGCATTACATTTTTGTATAAAACGTATAGAGCGAGTATACAAAAATGTAATGCCTTGATAAAGGTTGGCGCTCAGCCAACCGATATATTAGCAAAATAAATATTTTATTAAATCCAATATATATATATTTTTATTATCTAAATAACATATATATTAAGGTAAAATCATTAGACTTCCTGGGATAAGTTTCATTTTGAAGAATTCGATTTAGATCTCAAGATTGCGGGCTTGAAAGCCCTTCTACATTATTTTTTCTCCTGTTGAAGAACTTTCTATTTCATACTCGAAAGCTAAAGATCTTAATAAAAATTTTCAAAAAAGAAACTTTTCCCTGGAATTCTAATGATTTCACTTTAATATTGAGATACAAGGAATTATTTTATTGAACAAAGATATTGTGCTTACAAAGAAGACAAAATAGATCTCAACTTTACCAACACCAAGATAAACTGGATGCCCATTGTGAATCTGCTGTAATGCTTCATTATCGAGATAGAAAATAAACATCAAAGACTGACAAAAGAGTTCCTAGATGCCTTTAATATTCCTCTTTCTACTAATGTACCTGTCGAAATATCGGAGGTTAATACTAATTATTTATCCTCAACAACTATTACCTAATAACCTTTAACCTAATGAATATAAGTTCTTCCATAATCTTAATTAACATGATTACATAAAGCTTTCAACAAAAACATGGAAATAAATATGCATATATATAATAGTTATAATTAATATATTATAACAACCCCCCCTACCCCCCAAACAGATCCGCGCGGGATCTAATGGAATCTTCACAATCTTCCAAAGAGGTGTTTAGATGGCAAAGTGACTGGGCCAAATCTATGGCCAAAATAGAGATGAAATATTTCTGGTTTATCTGTGGTGAGCACTCAACTTGTGTCAGTTAAATCTACCAGACTGCACTAATACTGTAACTCCGCCTTTGCCGGTCCCAAGCCCGGATGAAAAAGGAGGAGGGGGAGCAGTAACAAGCTCGCTAAAAAATTTGGGCTCAGCTGGTGCGGCTGATAGTACCCTGTAATGACTTCAGGGATACTGATGCAGAGAGGAAGGCCCTATATCAACAAATTAAACGTACCAACACTTCACCCTACGTATTGCTTTTGAAAATAACAGCAAACAAATCTAAGGCAATAGCTTATTATAATTTTTTTAGATCATCATTATGTAAGGACCAGTCATCAAGTGAATGACTTTGAGACGAAGAGTAAAGCCAGTTCAATTTCTATGTAAATAACACAATATGATTATTACCTTGCTCAATTGGGAGAATCTGTATGGGGCAAGTCCCTAATAAAGGCTTTTGTGTGTGTGTGACTCCAGGGATACAGTATGTCTGTACTCCATGTTAGGAGCACATGGCATCTGTTTCTCATGTCAGAGGCGGCCATTTCATATTGGAGCTAAGTCGGCCTGTTACAGGAGCATCTAGTATGTCTATCTTGTTCATGTTTATACATCTCTTGTAAATAGACAGGTTTATCTCCTTGTAATAAACTCTTATAATATTGAAAAAAAGAGTGTACAGTTAGTTGAAAGTTATACTTCTAGGTGATCTTGTTGAAGGACATGTTAGCCAGCTTCTGATCCAGGGATACAGGATGTACTCAATATTAGGAGCGGTTGCACATGGTGTCTGTTCCCCATGTCAGAGGTGGCCATTTCATATTGGAGCTAAGTCAGTGGCCTGCTATTGAGTAGTGCTCCCAGTCTTAATGACAGATGCATTATATTTGACCGAATCATGATGATTGTCAACTCTACAGTCTTGATACCCTGATATATAATATATGATTGAGTGGAGATAAGAGAGAAGAAGAGGATAAGAAAGAAGAATAAGACTAATATTGTTTGAAACTGTTCTGTTTATATAACCTGTGTTCTTTAGAAGAATTCTTGATAGAGTTATTTAAGGACGTATTTGCATATACTGTTTCTTCAAACTTTCCCTAAATATCTTTCCCAAGAAATCTCCTCCAAAGTGGCACCTATATATATATATATACACATTCATGGACAAAACTTAAGAAAGCGTAAAGTCTTTGATGCCGCCGGTCGTCTATTTTTTTCTTTTGAAGGAGTTAGAGACAATATTGTTCACACTTGGTTATCTCGTATGTCTTCATTAAAGATCACGGTGTATAAAATACATTTCAGAGTTATTGTCTGAATCCCGATGCTAAAAGTACAACTTTCTCAAGTTTTGTCCATGAGTGTGAATTAAGCAGCCCATAATAATAACAAAAACGGTCTGGTAGATTACAGTAAGCTGATTCTATAGATATTTTCTTTTTTTTTAACCTCCAATGTCTCTAAAATTTATTATTATTTTTATTAAAAAGAATAATTTTTCACTGAATTTTTTTATGACATATAGATTGCGTTGTTTTAGTTTTTTTTTTAATTTCCAGATTTTTGCTAAAATATTAAATCCGCCTTGATCAAATTATCACTATGTTGTTTTTTGTTTTCGATTAAAAATATTTTGGGGAAAATTGCTTTCCCAAACAAAAATTCCGCTGGGTTTATTTTTTGATGAAAAGACAAAAAAAAAAAAAAAATTTTTTTTATAGCAAAATGTTTATCTTGGTTAAAAGATAACGTGAAATTCTTTTATCATAGACATCATTAAGGGACATCATTAATAAAATTTTAAGACTTTTTTTTTTTTTGCTGTTCTTACATTCTTTGGTTATGTACATCGTGTTAATGGTGAGATGGTTTAGTGTTTGGCATCCATTATTTACCCCATGTGTTTCATGTGAAGAATTTATTGAAGATTGTAAATATGTAAATATGTAGACACACTTTACATACTTATCCTGATGATAGAGGTTACCTGGCCGGCATTCATATTTCTATGAAAAATACACACTTCGGCCAGTTAGAGTTTTTTTTTATTTTCTCAACGTTTCGACAAAATATTTTACGAAAAAAAAACCTCTAACTGGCCGAAGTATCTATTTTTCACAGAAATATTACATACTTATATTATTTCTTTTTAAAAATAGACACTTCGACGAGTTAAAGATTTATTTTCTCAGCGTTTCAACAAAAATATTCGTCAGGAGAAAAATAAAACTAAAGCATTTGGCAATGCGAAAATAAATTATACATCTTGGATATTATACAAATTATGACATATATATGTTATATCAAAATTTTATTTTATTTCGAATTATATTTCATAGATTCAAATACTCTGCTAATTCGACAGCCAGAGGTCACGCTTTCCCTATAAAAACTCATCGTTGTTGTTTCCCGATGGCCGGCTCAAAACTTTTGTACATTATGTAAATAAGTTTTTAATTTTTTTATTCTTACGCCTTAAGCCAGGCAGTACTTTTATCAAATTATGTTTTTTTTAATATATACCTTTAGCTCAAAGCTATTTCTAATCTTCATTATTTTTATTATTATAGTTTCAAGTTTTTTGCCACGACTGCAGAACAATATCGTAAAATACTCATGGAAACTAAAATCAAGCAACAGCTAATAATTCTGTATATTTAAAAAAAATTCCAAAATCAACAACAACAACAACAAAAGCCTTTATTGAGGACCTCTCGTCCTATAAAGGATTCGCCAGTATACAGAGTAATTGAAGAGAAGAGAACTAAGAATACAGAGAGAAACCTATAAGTACTAGGTATAGTATAGTATTTTCTACACTGTGACTATATACAACAGCAGCAACAAGCCTTTTACTGGAATCAAAGTCCCATACAGGATTCGTCATTCTAATCCTGACAAAGATTATTTACATATAATTATTTACATCAATTAGATTATGTATATAGCTTCCGCTTCTCTTCAGCCGTTTTCCAAAATTTGAACAACGCAAACGCTCCAGCTCTGTTTCTCACCACCTCATTCAACAGGAGCTCCAAAGAGAGTCCCTCAAGGCCTATTTCACCGAGGAGCACTTCTCGTTCGTCTTTCAGCCCCATACATGAGAGTATATGGTGATGTAGCCCCGGCTCCATTCTTGTCCCGCAAATCTCGCATGTCCATCCGTCTGTTTTAAATATTTTGGGGCGATCATCAGTGAAGAGCACCGAGAGGATTCTCAGTCCGGCAATACACCGTTTGACCCGGAGCGGGAAATCGCTGGACAGATAGTATTCCGGTAACGGAGTTGAACAGATGTTTTTATAGTGGGGGTATAGTCTTGAATTTGTTATTCTTGTGTGATCCTTTTGCAGAGATTGATCTATTACAGTCCTGATTATATATGTGGGGAATTTCTCTTTGTAATGTTCTATAGTCTGTGCAGAAATTCAGCCATTGAAATCCGGTGGCGTTTAAAATATTAACTATACTTCCTGTGAAACCTATATTTTTTTTTCGTTACGTTTGAGATTTCCCACAGCTGGGACAAGCAGAGCAGCGGCAATCTAGTTTCACCCATTCCCAACATTCTCAACCAGAACTTTAAGGTAAGTTTCAAAACTGTAACGCTGAGTGATACTCTTCCCAATTCTATCCTGAGCATGTATCCGGGGTTGTATCTTGGTAAATTTAGATATCTTCGCATAAATGAATCCTGAATTCGATCAACAATTAATGTATGCTCATTTGCCCAAACAGGTGCCGCGTATAGCAGGGTTGATAGATAATTCCAAAATCAACAGAAATACAGGGTGATCCAAAAGTCCCGCACAACTTTAAAAATTAATAACTCCGCGAATATTTGCGCTAGAGCAATGCGGTAAACACCATTGTGTTCAGGATGCAATGGGATTTTTTATGGCAAATAATGAAAAATTCGAAATTGATTTTAGTTACAATTTTATTCGCCAGATGGCGCACTACCAGAATCAGAGATTCAGCGGTCAAATTGTTTGATAAATTGAAAAATATAACTGATCGACACGTATTTTTCCTTTTTGAATACCAGGAAAGAACCCTAATAACATCAAATAACAAATTAATAAAACACCACTTCGCCAAAAGTATGAAGAATTGGTTAACAATTTTTAAATACAATCAGAGATATGTAAAATAGGTAAATGCAAATTTGAAACATGTAGCAAAAAAAAAATTGATATTTTAGATACGGCTTGTGTTTCCGAAGATAATAAATTTCTAATATTTTTTTAAATCAACTCTCTCTCAGTATCGATTATATTCATTTTAATTCATTTGAAAAATATGTATCTATCTCTGATAATTTATTTTACTCTGGAATGCCGTTGTTGTTGTCGTGTCCAATAAAGAGCCTCAGATGTATCCATGCATCTCCATCACAGCAGCAGCAATGTCCACTATCTTGGGTGTGTAAAGCTGCTGCTCTGGGTCTATGTCAAATTTCTGCAAGGCTGCGGCCATTGCTGGCTATGAGAATATGTGGGTAGGTGTAAGTTCCACACCAGGACAATTGTTGCATGCCCTATAGGTTATTGTGCCATCTGGGTGTATTGTCATTCCTTTTTAGTGTTTTGTTCTAAGTCTTGTTATAGGTTTTGTCATTTTTCTCTCAGAGTTTATTTCGCATTTTGATATTTTCTTATTTATTGTTTAATTATCTTGTATTTTGACAAAGAATCAGGGTCAAATAATGACATTTGTTCTTTCCTTTGGCTCAACTTTCTGGCTTCCTTTGCCAATTCAGATGCCATTTCATTACCCTCGATCCCAGCATGGGCAGGGATCCATTGTAGAATGCAGTTATTCTCCAATGGTTCCAGTTGGGTAAGTAACGAGTGTATTTTCCGTGTGATTTTAGTATTGCCCTTCTGAATTGCTTCTAGAGCGAATATGGAGTCGCTGTATATTAAATTTCCTTCTGCTTGATGCAGGGATGGTTGGTTAAGGCATACATCAAAGGATTTCCAGATAGCCGTCAGTTCACAAGTGAAGTTTGACGAACTTAATAATACCCATAACTCAGGGTAAGGTCTGAAGATCCATCTGTATATGCTGTTAAAGGGGGTGGCCTAGCATTTTAAATCAATAATTTGTACTATGAGGACATAGCCGTTAATATTTCAAACACATTAGACCTCGAAGCCCAAGATATCAAAGTCTACCTCAATCAAAACAAAGCCATCAACATATACAATATGTATCACCCTCCAAACAATACACTTATTGACGATGGAACAATGGCTCAATTTCTTACAGACAACTCTTATTGTAGGTGTCCTTAATGCCAAACATCAACTATGGGGATGTTCCACGCCAAACCCAAGAGGCAAAATACTTTAAACATATTTGACGACAATGCCATCATGTGCTTAAATGATGGAAATCCTACCCATCATTCATACAGCTATAATACTGCACAAGCCCTTGATATAAGTTTTTACTATCCTGACATTTTCCACAAATGCAAATAGCAAATATTAAAAAGTATTGCAAGTGATCATTTGCCTAATTTGATAGAAATTAGCACCAAGACCAAACCCAGCTCAATTAAGAAAAAATCTGGAACTTCAAAAAGGCTAATTGGATATCTTTCGAAAACACCATTATTAAAGCAGCCACAGTTTCAATACCAAGAGGTAATATTAAGAAATGGATTCCAAATTATACACACCAGGCAAAAAATATTCAAACACTTATAACTAAAGGAAATGAACTACAAAAAAGAGCACCCAAAACCAAACAAATTGTAGAACTGAACTGAACATTGTGAATGCAAAAATAAAAAGATTATACGTAAATGTGAAAAGGGAAAAATGGAAACAAACTTGTGAAAACCTGAACCCAAGAAACCCAAATACAAAACTTTGGAATTTGGCAAAACAAATTGACAGATCCCAGTCACAAACCGAAAAAAACTAATATGATTAAGAATACAGATGGTACACCAGCAACTAATGACAAAATTGCTGCCAATCTTTCAGGTAAATCATATCAAATAAGTAGTAAAATCAAGGTTGAAACAAAGGCCCGAAGAATTATTCATGACTGTAAAAATGTCACCAGCACTCATAATATTTTCCATGAAAAAAATCAATATGAAAGAGCTAGCTTATGCATTAGAAAACACTGACCTAAACAAGACTCCTGGTCCAGATGGAATCCATGGCCGAATGATATCAAACTTGGGCAAAATTGGCAAACAAAGACTTCTTAATATTTTCAATAACTCCTGGAAAACTGGAAAATTGCCTCAAGACTGTAAAATGCCACAATAATTCCCATTTAAAAACTTGACAAATCTGCTGATGACCCAAAAAACTACCGACCTATCTCCCTCACAAGTATTTGCTGAAAATAAATGGAAAAAATTATACTCAGACGACTCACCTACCACCCCAACACAAGAAATCTCTTACCAGAAGAATAATATGGATTTAGGAAAGGACATGGGACAATAGACCAACTCTTATTTTTCACACGAAAGGTAAAAGATGCACAAAACAGAAAACAACTAACCACACAATAGCTGCTTTTTTAGACCTTACACAAGCTTTTGATAAGGTATGGAAAAACAAGTTATTTACAAAATTATACAAACATTTCAAAATTGATGGAAAAGCTATCACTTGGATAAATGATTCCCTTAAAAATAGATACATCAGGGTCAAATATAATGGCACTCTATCTAGAACCTTCAAATTGTATCAAGGATTACCACAAGGATCAGTCCTTAGCCCAAATCTCTTCACCCTATTTATTGCAGGCATAGAAGAAAAATTTTCACATAAAACCAATATTGGACTTTTCGCTGATGACATTATTCTATGGAGCAGCAACACTAACTGGAAAAAAGATGAAAGAGATTTGAACAAGACTCTTCTCCACCTAGAAAAATTTGCTAATAAACATAAATTAGAATTTAACCCCCAAAAATTAAAACCTGACTTTTTACAACCGATAAGAAACTATACAAAATAAGACCAAATATTATTCTGAAAGAACAACAATTGCAATATAATAAACATCCTAAATATCTCGGCTACACCCTGGATCCAGACATTTAACTCCAGTAAACAAATTGAAGGAGTTGTTAGAAAAGGAAGAGACCGACTAAAAATCTTGAAATGTATTTCAGGAAGAGTGGGGAGCTGAAGCAACAACACTAAAATTAACTTACACATCTCTAATGAGACCTATCTTGGAATATGGATATCAAATCTATGGTACAGCATCTGAAACAAATCTAAAATCACTGGAAAGGATACAACTAAATGCAGCTAGAATTATTACAGGTCTTCGAAATACCTGCCCTAATAATATTGTACTTTACGAGGCAGACATTATGCCCTTAAGGATAGAAGAAGCTACAATCTGCCAAAATATATAAACAAAATCAAGAGTTATGAAAACAAACACAGAACTTTCAATTACATACTTAATTGGGAATCCAATATAAGACTCAAAAAAGAAGGCCCTCTCCACCTGGCCAAAAGAAATGGATTTTTAAAATATAAAGTGGAAAAATATTATTTAGCAGAAAAATATCTCCATGCGAATCACTAACAAAATGTTATTTTTAATGCCACTTTAAATGAACCCACCAACAAACAATACCAAAATCCAGAATACTTAAAACAATTATCATTAGAAATAATTAATAAAATTCCTAAAAATGTAATAACTATCTATACCGATGGTAGCAGAGACGAGTTGGGACACACTGACAGTGACTCTCTCATTAAAACCACAAATAGCAATGAGAAAATAAACAGAAGAAACCCAGATTTTTGCTCAGTCTTCAGATCCGAACTTATAGCCATCTATGAAGCCTTAAAATCCACCAGAAACACTAAACATCACGATATATGGATTCTTACTGATAGTAGAAGTGCCATACAACACTTTAGTCACACAAGGGAACTTAGAGACAAAGTAAGCAGGAACATAATTGGTTATCTCCAAAAACTCTCAATACCTCAAAAATTCACCTTCAATGGATACCCTTACATGTTAGCATTGAAGGCAATGAAGCTGCTGATGCGCTAGCGAAAAAATACACAAAAGAACCCTTACTACAGAAAAATAAACTTACTTTTAAAGAAATAGATACAGTAGCCAAAACAAAAATAAACAAGAACTGGAGGATTCCACCTAAGCACAGTTGGTACACCCTAGAAGCAGATGGCCACCCAGACCTTCCGGTCCACAAGCCGGCATCCGAAGCATGCCCTTCGCTGCTATTCTGTTCAACTCATAAGCCAAGTAACGGTATCCAAGCTAGAGCTTGGACATTGTACCTGGAAACACCACCTCCCAGACAACGTGTCTGGAAGGATTTCTATACCGTTGGTCTTTAAACACAGCAAAAGAGGAAACTATTTACTGTGTCCAGCAGGGACCGCGGGGAAGCAGCCCCCGGTCGACTCTGTTCACTCACAGTTGAGGAAAAGCTCAGATGCCACGTCGTGGGCTTTCTCAAGAAGCTTGCTGTGGTTTCTCAGCAGCTTACTCTCGATCGCGCCCCTCGCCCTCCTTCTCTCTTCCTGCACACCCACTACCCTTGGATAATCCAAGACGTAGTGGCGTGCATTCACATCCCTTTCTTCATAGACTCAATAAGGGTTTCTCTTAATTTTAAATCTGTGGAGACTTGGGGAAGAGCCCATGTCCCGAACTACCCTAATGAATTTGTGGGACATTACCTTACAGAGGTACTTGGGTGTTGTTACCCAATTGAATACCTCTCTCCCTTCACACTTTTCCTCCATCTGTCCAACAATAAGTCCTGGACGTGCCCCCTGATCCTCCTATAAACTTCTTTCTTGGTCACTGGGGTCCTCAGTGATCTACCTCTAAAGCATCCTGCCTTAGCGAGCCTGTCTGCGAACTCATTACCTTTGATGAGGCTGTCCCCTAACCCTCTGGAGCCCGCGTTATCATCTCCAGCTCCTGGATTATTTGATGCGCGAGTTGCCCTTTCACCAGATTGATGGCGACGAGGGCCGACATACAATCTGAATAGAGGCGGTCCGGGCTGAAGTTCTTCTCGGCACACACTCTGAGGGCTACCCTGATCGCAACCAGCTCGGCTGAAAAGACCAATTCGTCCACTCTGAGTGTTAAGCTTTCTTGGAAGATCAGCTCTCCATTAGTGAAAATCACTACTCCAGCTCCAGTATTGGCTCCAGACTTACTACCATCAGTGAAAACCGCCGTGTCAATCCCTGTCGGCCCTCCAGGACTCCAATTCCACTTTGGCAACCACTGCGGAGGCTTCCTTGGGTCCCTCTTCCATTCCAGGGCACCCGCTTCAAGTCCCAGGGCATCTTCCCTGTTCTCCCAGATCTTCTGTCTGATGGTCTCCTCCTCTAGTTTCAATCCCAGGGGAATAAGCCCAGCGAGGACCAAAAAGGCTTCACTGCTGGTAGTGCGATATCCCCCTGTGATTCTGAGTGCCGCTGTCTTCTGCACGCTCTCTTGAGTTTTTGCACCTTCTGATCCCTGTTATAGCAGGATTGGCTCGACACAGGAGAGGCAGAGGTTCCTAAAAATAGTACCCTTCTTCTCCCCCCCCCCCCTATTGAGAGCCAACCAGGACAGGCCTGCACAACGCCTCCCTGCCTCTCGTCACCATCTCCTCCGCCTGGTATTGCCAACCCATCTTGTCATCAATGACCACCCCCAGGATGGTCATCCTATTGACCAACGCTAACCCCCGTCCTTTCATCCGGATAGCCGGCTTGTGCTCCCATTTGATCCCTTTCCTTTTAGTTCTTATGTCCCTAGGCTTAAAGCTGAGGGCTTTAGTTTTGGAGACATTGAACTTAAGGCCAGAGTCATGGGCCCAGTTCGAGAGGATTTGGAGAGAAGCTTCAACACACTTATCAGCCTTCGCTCTCGAAGCAGCCTCAATGATGAGGAACTGGTCGTCAGCATAGAGAACCAGCCTGGCTCCCTCAGGTAGCTCCTCCTGGAAAACAGTGTTTACCAGGATATTCCACATAATAGGTCCGCAGCAAGAGCCCTGGGGGCAACCCCTAGCACAGTTTCTTTCCAACTTCCGCCCACCAAAACTGAGGCTAATCCGTCTATCTCTCAGGAAGTCACAAACCAAGCTGCACAAATTATCTGGACAACCCATGTCCATCAAATTTCATCAGCTTGTTCCAGCTCATGGAGTTGAACGCGCCATCAATGTCCAGGGCCACGAGAAGAACCCAAGCACCCTTATTTAAGCCCATCTCAACCCCCTCTAACACCTCGTTCAGAGCCGTGGTTGTGGAGTTCCCTTCCCTAAAACCACGTTGGAAAGAGGAAAGGAGCTCATTACTCTCTAGCCAGTGCTTCAGTCGCTGAGCTAGTAGGCTATCCAGGACCAATACCTAGACACACTAGTAAAGAAAGCGGACGATAAACATTAGGAGAATTACCCTTTCTACCAGACTTTTCGAGAAGCACTACTCGGGCAACCTTCCATGCCTCAGGAAAAGTACCAGTGTCCAGGCACCTATTGAAAAACCTGGCAAGAAGTGATGGGTGCATTCTTAACAGGGCTTTCACGACCGTGTTATCAATCCCTTCGGGACCAGGAGATTTCCTTTTCCCGAACTTGAAAGCCGTCAGTTTCACCTCATTCTCAGAAAAGGGCGGATCCACCAAACCACAAGTGGTCAGAGAGATCTCGTCCTCTGGTTCCTCGTTTCCGAAGTGCCGATCCAAGATATTTTTATTTTATCTTCTGCTTTCGAGCGAGTAGGTCTAGAACACATTCTCTCTGAATTTTCTCATTGTTGGTGGATGAAACAGCACCAGTGATTATTTTGGCCGCTTTTGCTTGAACACTGTCTAGTCTTACTTTTAGTGATGAGCTTGAGGGAGCCCAGACCGGTGTTGCATATTCCATTATCGGCCTTATTGAGGTGATATATGTTGTTCTGAGAATTCTGGGTTTTTTTCCCCAATTTGTTCCACATAGCCATCTCAGAATGTTTAGTTTTCTGGTAGCTCTATTTGAGGTGCTAATTATGTGTTTTGAAAATTCCAATTCCTAATCAATGACAGTTAAAATAATTTTATTGACATCTTGTCAATACATACAAAGTGCACAGTCTGCACTATTTAAAAAAAAAGATAATATGCATTATATACATGTGATATCTTGGGACCTCTGGGACCAGTGTTACCTGATGCTAGACGAACCTCGATGTCAACTCTACCGTGCAGTTGTGGTGGAAGACGACACAGCTGGGCCAAAGGTGAAATAAGCAAATAGAGATATCACTTAGAAGCGTCTGAACGCCAAGAAGGAATGGGACGGGGAGATTTCTGGCAGGAAAGTGTTTACCTTTTATCGGAGCGTCCGGTGGACAGGGACTGGAACGAAGACTAACTAAGGACTGACTAACTGAGGATCGGGGCCTCCTTTTATAGCTGAGCTGGGTCCGAACAGGTCACTGCTCTTTTCTGACGTAAACAGGGGGGGAAGTTTTATTATCCAGGAGGGCCACGACCTTGTAAAAGTTGGGCTGGGTTTGCTAGGTCTTCTCTCCTATTTTCATCTAAGCCTGATTAGTTTTACCTTTAATTTTTTCCTTTTAGTCTCCATTCCTTCTATCTGTACAGTTGCTATACTTTATTAGATTCTTACGCGGTACAGATTGATGTTAGTTGAGGCTTTCTATTTGCAGTAAATAAGAAGTTATATACAATTACGTGGTGGAACATGTGGTAGTAGATATCTGGACTATTTACAACAATTCCATGGTCTTAAATCATCACATACGCTATGTACAATGAATATGGCGCCTCTGCCAGCGCTGCAGAGTTTGGTGGAGAATCGCCAGTGGGTCTCCAGCGACACCACGCATTTTGCGATCTACGATGAATACCTAGATCGCGTACTTCGTCGCGTACATCTCGGTGATGGCCTGGTCGTCGAGACAAACTGGAAAGATCCAGGACTGCAGTATCACACGTTCTTCCTTCCTTGGAAAATTCTCCATTGACCCAAACCTTTAACCTTCACCTAAGAAGTCTGCAATCCAGGTTAAGGTTTCTCCTCTTACTCCGATGTTGTGCAGCTTTTCACGTAATTTCTCCCTCCACACTCGATCAAAAGCTGAGGTCATATCAAGGAATATAGCCGTGGTCTTCTTTGGCGGTTTTTCCTGGAAAGAATCTATTATTGATTGACAGAAGTAGAACAGTTGATCAGTCGTACAGCGCTGGGATATATAGGCAGTTTGGTAGAAGTTTATTTTATTATTGTTAGTGAGCCAGACTATGAGCCTAGAGTGGATAATTCGTTCTGTTATTTCACAAAGTATGCTGGTGAGAGCAATTGGCCGATAGTTCTTGGATTCCTTGGCATCTTTGTTTGGTTTCAGTATTGGCACAGTAATTGATATCTTCCAATTCTTTGGTAGTTCACCAGTTTACCATGAAATGTTCAGTATTCGTAGGAGTTGTTTATTAGCTTTGTCTTCAAAGTGTTTAATCATTTGACCAAAGATTAGATTATCTCTTGGTGACCTCTTAGATTTTTTTATTGATGAGTTTAGCTCATTCAGTGTAAAGTCTCTCGAGAAAATATCTTGTTGGTGGAAGTTTCTTGCTTGTTTAACTAACTGGTTTATATTATTTTTAGATTGTCTTCAATCGTATATTTGAGTATGGAAGTGCTTGAAAGATATTCAGCAATTATGTTAGTCATCTGTTTGTTCTCGTTCTCTCTGTTCTATTCATATCGGTTAGAGTATTGGAGGATTGGTGTTGGTTTTGATTCTTTTCTAACACTCTAATCATTTTCCAGTGTTGGCTGTCCTTTCTTGGATCCAATTTTTCGCAGAACTCTGCCATTTTCTCTTGTTTGCATATCCAAATTTCTTTTCCTATTTTGTGACTAATTTCAATGTGTTACTTTCTCTTTTCTTCTGTTTTATTTTTAAAAGAAGTTCATTGATATTGTCTCTCTCTGCAATCATTGCCTTGATGTTGTGGTCCTTCCAGTAAGGTATCCACAGGTCTATCGTCTCCTTCTAGGTATCGATGCTTTTGCAGCTTTTGATATATTCGAAGAGAAGTTTTCCAAGTTTTTGTCAAGCGTTCTGTAATTCAATTTTTCGTTGCACAGTTCTTCAAGCTTTTCTGTGCATTTTTTTTCAAGTCGGCTTTCCTAAAGTTCCATGTTCTTTTATTCTGTTGGACATTCTCAATTTTGAAGTTTAGGGTTGTTAAAATTGGTCTGTGGTCACTGATTGCACCTCTCAGGATTTTCCATTGTGTTGTGGGTGCGATGTTGAAATTTAGGTGTGATGTCTATTGCGGATTCAGTGCCTGTCGACTTGGATAGATAGGTGTTCTCTCCCTTATTTAATGGTGTAAGGTCGAGGTCGGTGACCTTTGTTATCCTGGACAGATGATCCCCAAGTTGAACTTTTGGCGTTAAAATCGCCGAGTATGATTGTGATATCCGAAGAGGCTTCACGAGCTGAAAGTTGGCGATTTTGAGATGCGTCAAGAATTCGCTTCATGGGTTTTCCGGAAAATTGATATTGATGAAAACTGGCTGTCGAATGTTCTGTGGACAGATGATGCTCACTTTTCTCTAAACGGAGAATCTAACATTCAAAACAGCCGCTTTTGGGCAACAGAAAACCCTAGAATTTTTACAGAAATGCCACTTTATCAGCCTAGAGTTACAATTTTGTGTGGGTTCACTTCTTCTTTTTTTATTGGGCCATTTTTCTTTGAAAAATCAATGGAAGAACTTTTAAAACCGTTTTTGTAACTGGTGAACGTTATGTTCATATGGGGTATTCCCATATTGCAGGGAAAAATGCACTAAGCGAAATAACATTCATGAAAGTTGGAGGACCTCCTCATATCTCCCGCGGTGCCAAACAATTGCTGAAGAATACGTTCGTTGAAAATCGTGTGATAAGTCGCCACTTTATATAGCAGTGGCCTCCAAGATCACCAGACTTGACGCCTTGCGATTTTTGTTTATGGGGGTACATTAAATCGTGTGCTTATCGATGCTGGCCTACCACATTGGCCATGTTAAAGGCTTCTATCAGATGGCACGTTTTATTAATTTCAACAGATATGTTATTTAATGCTGTCCATTCTATCATTTGTCGTCTGCAGGCGGTGATTGAGAATGAAGGGTACCACATTGAGCAAGGATTGTGACCTAATGCAAGAGAGAATGGGATAAGGGGGATAATTGGGATATGGGATAATAAATGCTGTCCTCATATCTTGACTCTTTTTTTGTGAACAGTAATATTTTGTTTGTATTTGCTCACATATTATTTCGTGCAAACCAGAGTGTTATAACTTCTCGAATAACACTGGTGCACACAATTTTTTCCCTTATGTTTAGTTTTTCGCTTTTCGCTCATTAGAAGAAATAGCATAAGGAATATTTTCTGTACACCAATAACTTTAGAAATTTTGTGCAAAAAAATAATACAAAATGATTTTACTACCACGTTTTTCAACGCAAAAGGTCGATTTGAAAATTTTTTTTATTTGA
Source organism: Cordylochernes scorpioides (assembly GCA_030710605.1). Taxonomy (NCBI): domain Eukaryota; kingdom Metazoa; phylum Arthropoda; class Arachnida; order Pseudoscorpiones; family Chernetidae; genus Cordylochernes; species Cordylochernes scorpioides. Next base: position 7,401,364 of record CP092864.1, on the reverse strand, counting down.
GGGGACACATTTTTTAAAATTGGGTACAGTATGAGAGAGAGTTGAATTAAAAATATTAGAAATTTATTATCTTCGGAAACACAAACCGTATCTAAAATATCAATTTTTTTTTTTTTGCTACATGTTTAAATTTGCATTTACCTATTTTACATATCTCTGATTGTATTTAAAAATTGTTAACCAATTCTTCATACTTTTGGCGAAGTGGTGTTTTATTAATTTGTTATTTGATGTTATTAGGGTTCTTTCCTGGTATTCAAAAAGGAAAAATACGTGTCGATCAGTTATATTTTTCAATTTATCAAACAATTTGGCCGCTGAATCTCTGATTTTGGTAGTGCGCCATCTGGCGAATAAAATTGTAACTAAAATCAATTTCGAATTTTTCATTATTTGCCATAAAAAATCCCATTGCATCCTGAACACAATGGTGTTTACCGCATTGCTCTAGCGCAAATATTCGCGGAGTTATTAATTTTTAAAGTTGTGCGGGACTTTTGGATCACCCTGTATATATTTTTTTCATAACATATACAGGGTGATCCAAAAGTCCCGCACTATTTTAAAAATTAATAACTCCGCGAATATTTGCGCTAGAGCAATGCGGTAAACACCATTGTGTTCAGGATGCAATGGGATTTTTTATGGCAAATAATGAAAAATTCGAAATTGATTTTAGTTACAATTTTATTCGCCAGATGGCGCACTACCAGAATCCGAGATTGAGCGGCCAAATTGTTTGATAAATTGAAAAATATAACTGATCGACACGTATTTTTCCTTTTTGAATACCAGGAAAGAACCCTAATAACATCAAATAACAAATTAATAAAACACCACTTCGCAAAAAGTATGAAGAATTGGTTAACAATTTTTAAATACAATCAGAGATATGTAAAATAGGTAAATGCAAATTAAACTTGTAGCAAAAAAAAAAAAAAAAAGATATTTTAGATACGGTTTGTTTCCGAAGATAATAAATTTCTAATATTTTTAATTCAACTCTCTCTCAGTATCGATTATATTTATTTTAATTCATATGAAAAATATGTATCTATCTCTGATAATTTATTTTACTCTGGAATGCCGTTGTTGTTGTCGTGTCCAATAAAAAGCCTCAGATGTCTCCATGCATCTCCATCACAGCAGCAGCAATGTCCACTATCTAGGGTGTGTAAAGCTGCTGCTCTGGGTCTATGTCAATTTTCTGCAAGGCTTCGGCCATTGCTTGCTATGAGAATATGTGGGTAGGTGTAAGTTCCACACCAGGATAATTGTTGCATGCCCTATAGGTTATTGTGCCATCTGGATGTATTGTTATTCCTTTATAGTGTTTTGTTCTAAGTCTTGTTATAGTTTTTGTCATTTTTCCCTCAGAGTTTATTTCGTATTTTGATCTTCTCTTATTTATTGTTTAATAATCTTGTATTTTGACAAAGAATCAGCGTCAAATAATGACATTTGTTCTTTCCTTTGGCTCAACCTTCTGGCTTCCTTTGCCAATTCAAATGCCATTTCATTACCCCCGATCCCAGCATGGGCAGGGATCCATTGTAGAATGTAGTTATTCTCCAATGGTTCCAGTTGGGTAAGTAACGAGTGTATTTTCTGTGTGATTTTAGTATTTCCCTTCTGAATTGCTTCTAGAGCGGATATGGAGTCACTGCATATTAAATTTCCTTCTGCTTGATGCAGGGATGGTTGGTTAAGGTATACATCAAGGGCTTTCCAGATAGCTGTCAGTTCACAAGTGAAGTTTGACGAAATCTGTCCTGCTCCTTCTTTGATTTTGATGTGCGTTCCATCTTGCAGTATTATGTTAATTCCGGCCCCTCCATAACTCAGGGTAAGGTCTGAAGATCCATCTGTATATGCTGTTAAAGGGGGTGGCCTATCATTTTTAATCAAGAATTTGTACTATGAGGACATATCCGTTAATATTTCAAACACATTAGACTTCGAAGCCCAAGATATTAAAGTCTACCTCAATCAAAACAAAGCCATCAACATATACAATATGTATCACCCTCCAAACAATACACTTATTGACGATGGAACAATGGCTCAATTTCTTACAGACAACTCTTATTGTGGGTGACCTTAATGCCAAACATCAACTATGGGGATGTTTCACGCCAAACCCAAGAGGCAAAATACTTTCAAACATATTTGACGACAATCCCATCATGTGCTTAAATGATGGGAATCCTACCCATCATTTCTACAGCTATAATACTGCACAAGCCCTTGATATAAGTTTTTACTATCCTGACATTTTCCACAAATGCAAATAGCAAATATTAAAAAGTATTGGAAGTGATCATTTGCCTAATTTGATAGAAATTAGCACCAAGACCAAAACCAGCTCAATTAAAAAAAAATTCTGGAACTTCAAAAAGGTTAATTGGATATCTTTCGAAAACACCATTATTAAAGCAGCTACAGTTTCAATACCAAGAGGTAATATTAAGAAATGGATTCCAAATTATACACACCAGGCAAAAAATATTCAAACATTTATAACTAAAAGAAATGAACTACAAAAAAGAGCACCCAAAACCAAACAAATTGTAGAACTGAACTGAACATTGTGAATGCAAAAATAAAAATATTATACGTAAATGTGAAAAGGGAAAAATGGAAACAAATTTGTGAAAACCTGAACCCAAGAAACCCAAATACAAAACTTTGGCATTCAGCAAAACAAATTGACAGATCCCAGTCACAAACTGAAAAAAAAACTAATATGATTAAGAATAAAGATGGTACACCAGCAACTAATGACAAAATTGCTGCCAATCTTTTAGGTAATTCATATCAAATAAGTAGTAAAATCAAGGTTGAAACAAAGGCCCAAAGGATTATTCATGACTGTAAAAATGTCACCAGCACTCATAATATTTTCCATGAAAAAAATAAATATGAAAGAGCTAGCTTATGCATTAGAAAACACTGACCTAAACAAGACTCCTGGGCCAGATGGAATCCATGGCCGAATGATATCAAACTTGGGCAAAATTGGCAAAGAGAGACTTCTTAATATTTTCAATAACTACTGGAAAACTGGAAAATTGCTTCAAGACTGTAAAAATGCAACAATATTTCCCATTTAAAAACTTTACAAATCTGCTGATGACCCAAAAAACTACCGACCTATCTCTCTCACAAGTATTTGCTGAAAATTAATGGAAAAATTATACTCAGACGACTCACCTACCACCACGACACAAGAAATCTCTGACCAGAAGAACAATATGGATTTAGGAAAGGACATGGGACAATAGACCAACCCTTATTTTTCACACAAAAGGTAAAAGATGCACAAAACAGAAAACCAACTAACCACACAATAGCTGCTTTTTAGACCTTACATAAGCTTTTGATAAGGTATAGAAAAACAAGTTAATTACAAAATTATACAAACATTTCAAAATTGATGGAAAAGCTATCACTTGGATAAATGATTCCCTTAAAAATAAATGCATCAGGGTCAAATATAATGGCACTTTATCTAAAACCTTCAAATTGTATCAAGGATTGCCACAAGGATCAGTCCTTAGCCCAAATCTCTTCACCCTATTTATTGCAGGCATAGAAGAATTTTATCTCATAAAACCAATATTGGACTTTTCGCTGATGACATTATTCTATGGAGCAGCAACACTAACTGGAAAAAAGCTGAAAGAGATTTGAACAAGACTCTTCTCCACCTAGAAAAATTTGCTAATAAACATAAATTAGAATTTAACCCCCAAAAATCTGAAACCTGTCTTTTTACTACCGATAAGAAACTATACAAAATAAGACCAAATATTATTCTGAAAGAACAACAATTGCAATATAATAAACATCCTAAATATCTCGGCTACACCCTGGATCCAGAAATTAACTCCAGTAAACATATTGAAGGAGTTGTTAGAAAAGGAAGAGACCGACTAAAAATCTTGAAATATATTTCAGGAAGAGTGGGGAGCTGAAGCAACAACACTAAAATTAACTTACACATCTCTAATGAGACCTATCTTGGAATATGGATATCAAATCTATGGTACAGCATCTGAAACAAATCTAAAATCACTGGAAAGGATACAAATAAATGCAGCTAGAATTATTACAGGTCTTCGAAATACCTGCCCTAATAATATTGTACTTTACGAGGCAGACATTATGCCCTTAAAGGGTAGAAGAAGCTTCAATCTGCCAAAATATATAAACAAAATCAAGAGTTATGAAAACAAACACAGAACATCCAATTGCATACTTAATTGGGAATCCAATATAAGACTCAAAAAAGAAGGCCCTCTCCACCTGGCCAAAAGAAATGGATTTTTAAAATATAAAGTGGAAAAATATTATTTAGCAGAAATAATATCCCCATGCGAATCACTAACAAAATGTTATCTTTAATGCCACTTTAAATGAACCCACTAACAAACAATACCAAAATCCAGAATACTTAAAACAATTATCATTAGAAATAATTAATATAAAATTCCTAAAAATGTAATAACTATCTATACCGATGGTAGCAGAGACGAGTTGGGACACACTGACAGTGACTCTCTCATTAAAACCACAAATGGCAATGAGAAAATAAACAGAAGAAACCCAGATTTTTGCTCAGTCTTCAGATCAGAACTTATAGCCATCTATGAAGCCTTAAAATCCATCAGAAACACTAAACATCACGATATATGGATTCTTACTGATAGTAGAAGTGCAATACAACACTTGAGTCACACAAGGGAACTTAGAGACAAAGTAAGCAGGAACATAATTGGTTATCTCCAAAAACTCTCAATACCTCAAAAATTCACCTTCAATGGATACCCTTACATGTTAGCATTGAAGGCAATGAAGCTGCTAATGCGCTAGCGAAAAAAGGCACAAAAGAAACCTTGCTACAGAAAAATAAACTTACTTTTAAAGAAATAGAAACAGTAGCCAAAACAAAAATAAACAAGAACTGGAGGATCCCACCTAAGCACAATTGGTACACCCTAGAAGCAGATGGCCACCCAGACCTTTCGGTCCACAAGCCGGCATCCGAAGCATGCACTTCGCTGCTATTCTGTTCAACTCATAAGCCAAGTAACGATATCCAAGCTAGTGCTTGGACATTGTACCTGGAAACACCACCTCCCAGACAACGTGTCTGGAAGGATTTCTATACCGGTGGTCTTTAATCACAGCAAAAGAGGACACTATCTACTGTGTCCAGCAGGGACCGCGGGGAGGCGGCCCCCGGTCAACTCTGTTCACTAACAGCTGAGGAAAAGCTCAGCTGCCACGTCGTGGGCTTTCTCAAGAAGCTTGCTGTGATTTCTCAGCATCTTACTCTAGATCGCGCCCCTCGTCTTCCTTCTCTCTTCCTGCACACCCACTACTCTTGGACTATCCAAGACGTAGTGGCGTGCATCCACATCCCTTTCTTCATAGACGCAATCAGGGTTTCTCTTAATTTTAAATCTGTGGAGACTCCTGGGAAAGGGCCCATGTCCCGAACTACCCTAATGAATTTGTGGGACATTACCTTACAGAGGTACTTGGGTGTTGTTACCCAATTGAATATACCACTCTCCCCTTCACACTGTTCCTCCATCTGTCCAACCATAAGTCCTGGACGTGCCCCCTGATCCTCCTATAAACTTCTTTCTTGGTCACTGGGGTCCTCAGTGATCTATCTCTAAAGCATCCTGCCTTAGTGAGCCTGTCTGCGAACTCATTACCTTCGATGAGGCTGTGTCTCCTAACCCAATAGAGCTCCGGAGCCCACGTTGTCATCTCCAGCTCCTGGATTATTTGATGCGCGAGTTGCCCTTTCACCAGATTGATGGCGACGAGGGCCGACATACAATCTGAATAGAGGCGGTCCGGGCTGAAGTTCTTCTCGGCACACACTCTGAGGGCTACCCTGATCGCAACCAGCTCGGCTGAAAAGACCAATTCGTCCACTCTGAGTGTTAAGCTTTCTTGGAAGATCAGCTCTCCATTAGTGAAAATCACTACTTCAGCTCCAGTATTGGTTCCAGACTTACTACCATCAGTGAAAACCACCGTGCCAATCCCTGTCGGCCCTCCAGGACTCCAATTCTACTTTGGCAACCACTGCGGAGGCTTCCTTGGGTCCCTCTTCCATTCCAGGGCACCCGCTTCAAGTCCCAGGGCATCTTCCCTGTTCTCCCAGATCTTCTGTCTGATGGTCTCCTCCTCTAGTTTCAATCACAGGGGAATAAGCCCAGCGAGGACCAAAAAGGCCTCACTGCTGGTAGTGCGATATCCCCCTGTTATTCTGAGTGCCGCTGTCCTCTGCACGCTCTCTAGATTTTTTGCCACCTTCTGATCCCTGTTATAGCAGGATTGGCTCGACACAGGAGAGGCAGAGGTTCCTAAAAATAGTACCCTCCTTCACCCCCCCCCTCCCTGTTGAGAGCCAACCAGGACAGGCCTGCACAACGCCTCCCTGCCTCTCGCCACCATCTCCTCCGCCTGGTATTGCCAACCCATCTTGTCATCAATGACCACCCCCATGACTACCCTCCGTCCTTTCATCCGGATAGCCGGCTTGTGCTCCCATTTGATCCCTTTCCTTTTAGTTCTTATGTCCCTACGTTTAAAGCTGAGGGCTTTAGTTTTGGAGACATTGAACTTAAGGCCAGAGTCATGAGCCCAATTCGAGAGGATTTGGAGAGAAGCTTCAACACACTTCTCAGCTTTCGCTCTTGAAGCAGTCTCAATGATGAGGAACTGGTCGTCAGCATAGAGAACCAGCCTGGCTCCCTCAGGGAGCTCCTCCTGGAAAACGGTGTTTACCAGGATATTCCACAGAATAGGTCCGCAGCAAGAGCCCTGGGGGCAACCCCTAGCACAGTTTCTTTCCAACTTCCGCCCACCAAAACTGAGGCTAATCCGTCTATCCCTCAGGAAGTCACGAACCAAGCTGCACAAATTATCAGGACAACCCATGTCCATCATATTTCTCATCAGCTTGTTCCAGCTCATGGAGTTGAACGCACCATCAATGTCCAGGGCCACGAAAAGAACCCAAGCACCCTTATTTAAGCCCATCTCAACCCCCTCTAACACCTCGTTCAGAGCTGTGGTTGTGGAGTTCCCTTCCCTAAAACCATGTTTGAAAGAGGAAAGGAGCTCATTACTCTCTAACCAGTGCTTCAGTCGCTGAGCTAGTAGGCTATCCAGGACCATACCTAGACACACTAGTAAAGAAAGCGGACGATAATCATTAGGAGAATTACCCTTTCTACCAGACTTTTCGAGAAGCACTACTCGAGCAATCTTCCATGCCTCAGGAAAAGTACCAGTGTCCAGACACCTATTGAAAAACCTGGCAAGAAGTGATGGGTGCATTCTTAACAGGGCTTTCACGACCGTGTTATCGATCCCTTCGGAACCAGGAGATTTCCTTTTCCCGAACTTGAAAGCCGTCAGTTTCACCTCATTCTCAGAAAAGGGCGGATCCACCAAACCACAAGTGTTCAGAGAGATCTCGTCCTCTGGTTCCTCGTTTCCGAAGTGCCGATCCAAGTTGTTTTTATTTTATCTTCTGCTTTCGAGCGAGAAGGTCTAGAACACATTCTTTCTGAATTTTCTCATTGTTGGTGGATGAAACAGCACCAGTGATTATTTTGGCCGCTTCTGCTTGAACACTGTCTAGTCTTACTTTTAGTGATGAGCTTGAGGGAGCCCAGAACGGTGTTGCATATTCCATTATCGGCCTTATTAAGGTGATATATGTTGTTCTGAGAATTCTGGGTTTTTCTTCCCAATTTGTTCCACATAGCCATCTCAGAATGTTTAGTTTTCTGGTAGCTATATTTGAGGTGCTAATTATGTGTTTTGAAAATTCCAATTCCTCATCAATGACAGCCAAAATAATTTTATTGCCATCTTGTCAATACATGCAAAGTGCACAGTCTGCACTATTTAAAAAAGATAATATGCATTATATACACTATGTACAATGAATATGGCGCCTCTGCCAGCGCTGCAGAGTTTGGTGGAGAATCGCCAGTGGGTCTCCAGCAACACCACGCATTTTGCGATCTACGATGAAAACGTAGATCGCGGACTTCGCCGCTTAGGAGATGGTGATGGCGTGGTCCTCGAGACCAACTGGAAAGATCCAGGACTGCAGTATCACACCTAGGTATTTTGGATTTCTAATTTTATCAATTATTTGTTTGTTTATGCTTATTTTGTGGTTATATTTATGCCTTTTTCCCTGTCAGTGGAGAAGACGCATAGGTTTGGTTGTATTGGGTTTATGATCATTTGGAGTTCCATTGCCCACTTCTCTAGTCCTCTCATTGATGTGTTCAGCATTTTTTACGATTTTTCTATGCTGCTACTTGTGTGCCATATGGCTATATCGTCTGCATAACATGCAACCTTTGAGTCTTCAGTGAGGTAAGGATGGATGTCGTTAATATATAGCAGATAGAGTAGAGGACTGAGCACAGATCCCTGAGTTACACCAGCCCATGTTCTTCCTTCCTTGGAAACTTCTCCATTGACCCAAACCTTTAACCTTCTTTCCCTTAAGAAGTCTGCAATCCAGGTTAAGGTTTTTCCTCTTACTCCGATGTTGTGCAGCTTTTCACGTAATTTCTCCCTCCATACTCGATCAAAAGCTGAGGTCATATCAAGGAATATAGCCGTGGTCTTCTTTGGCGGTTTTTCCTGGAAAGAATCTATTATTGATTGACAGAGGTAGAACAGTTGATCAGTCGTACAGTGCTGGGATCTATAGGCAGTTTGGTAGAAGTTTATTTTATTATTGTTAGTGAGCCAGACTATGAGCCTAGAGTCGATAATTCGTTCTGTTATTTTACAAAGTATGCTGGTGAGAGCAATTGACCGATAGTTCTTGGATTCCTTGGCATCTTTGTTTGGTTTCAGTATTGGCACAGTAATTGATATCTTCTATTCCTTTTGTAGTTTACCAGTTTCCCATGAAATTTTTAGTATTCGTAGGAGTTGTTTATTAGCTTTGTCTTCAAAGTGTTTAATCATTTGACCAAACATTAGATTATCTCTTGGTGACCTCTTGGATTTTTTTATTGATGAGTTTAGCTCATTCAGTGTGAAGTCTTTCGAGAAAATATCTTGTTGATGGAAGTTTCTTGCTTGTTTAACTAACTGGTTTATATTATTTTTAGAGTCCTGTCTTCATTCGTATATTTGAGTATGGAAGTGCTTGAAAGATATTCAGCAATTATGTTAGCCATCTGTTTGTTCTCGTTTTCTCGCTGTTCTATTCATATCGGTTAGAATATTGGAGGATTGGTGTTGGTTTTGATTGTTTTCTAACACTCTAATCATATTCCAGTGTTGGCTGTCCTTTCTTGGATCCATTTTTTCGCAGAAATCTGCCATTTTTCTTGTTTGCATATCCAAATTTATTGTTCTATTTTGTGAATAATTTCAATGTGTTCCTTTCTCTTTTCTTCTGTTTTATTTTTTAAAGAAGTTCATTGATATTGTCTCTCTCTGAAATCATTGCCTCGATGTTGTGGTTCTTCCAGTGAGGTATCCGCAGGTCTTTACGTCTACCTCTAGGTATCGATGCTTTTGCAGCTTTTGATATATTCGAAGAGAAGTTTTCCAAGTTTTTGCCAAGCGTTCTGTAATTCAATTTTTCGTTGTACAGTTCTTCAAGCTTTTCTGTGATTTTTTTCAAGTCAGCTATCCTAAAGTTCCATGTTCTTTTATTCTATTGGACATTCTCAATTTTGAAGTTTAGGGTTGTTAAAATTCGTCTGTGGTCACTGATTGCACCTCTCAGGATTTTCCATTGTGTTGTGGATGCGATGTTGAAATTTATCGCTGTGATGTCTATTGCGGATTCTGTGCCTGTGGACTTGAATAGATAGGTGTTCTCTCCCTTATTTAATGGTGTAAGGTCGAGGTCGGTGACCTTTGTTATCCTGGACAGATGATCCCCAAGTTGAACTTTTGGCGTTAAAAATCGCCGTGTATGATTGTCATATCCGAAGAGGCTTCACTTAATGTCTCTATTGTGTGTACCCATACAAAATTCAAAGATATAACGAGCTGAAAGTTGGCGATTTTGAGATGCGTCAAGAATTCGCTGCATGGGTTTTCCGGCAAATTGATAGTGATGAAACCTGGCTGTCGAATGTTCTGTGGACAAATGATGCTCACTTTTCTCTAAACGGAGAATTTAACATTCAAAACAGCCGCTTTTGGGCAACAGAAAACCCTAGGATTTTTACAGAAATGCCACTTTATCAGCCTAGAGTTACAGTTTTGTGTGGATTCACTTCTTCTTTTATTATTGGGCCATTTTTCTTTGAAAAATCAATGGAAGAACTTTTAAAACCGTTTTTGTAACTGGTGAACGTTATGTTCAACTTTTGAGAGAAAAGGGTATTCCCATATTGCAGGGAAAAAGCACTAAGCGAAATAACATTCATGAAAGTTGGAGGACCTCCTCATATCTCCCGTGGTGCCAAACAATTGCTGAAGGATACGTTCGGTGAAATTCGTGGGATAAGTCGCCATATACCAGTGGCCTCCAAGATCACCAGACTTGACGCCTTGCGATTTTTGTTTATGGGGGTACATTAAATCGTGTGTTTATCGATGCTGGCCTACCATATTGGCCACGTTGAAGGCTTCTATCAGATGGAACGTTTTATCAATTTCAACAGATATGTTATTTAATGCTGTCCATTCTGTCATTTATCGTCTGCAGGCGGTGATTGAGAATGAAGGGTGCTACATTGAGCAAGGATTGTGGCCTAATACAAGAGAAAAGGCAGTTACCTCATGTGTTATATAAGCTGCCATGTATTATATTATCTACCAATATTTTGCAGCTCTTTGTGTTGGGATATGGGGATAATAAATGCTGTCCTCACATCTTGACTTTTTTTTGTGAACAGTAATTTTTTGTTTGTCATTTGCTCACATATTATGTCGTGCAAACCAGAGTGTTATAACTTCTCGAATAACACTGGTACACACAATTTTTCTCCTTATGTTTAGTTTTTCGCTTTTCGCTCATTAGAAGAAATAGCATAAGGAATATTTTCTGTACACCAATAACTTTATAAATTTTGTGCAAAAAAATAATACAAAATGATTTTACTAACACGTTTTTCAACGCAAAAGGTCGATTCAAAAAATATTTTTATTTGAGGGGACACATTCTTTAAAATTGTGTACAGTATGAGAGAGAGTTGAATTAAAAATATTAGAAATTTATTATCTTCGGAAACAAACCGTATCTAAAATATCTTTTTTTTTTTCGCTACATGTTTCAATTTGCATTTACCTATTTTACATATCTCTGATTGTACTTAAAAATTGTTAACCAATTCTTCATACTTTTTGCGAAGTGGTGTTTTTTTAATTTGTTATTTGATGTTATTAGGGTTCTTTCCTGGTATTCAAAAAGGAAAAATACGTGTCGATCAGTTATATTTTTCAATTTATCAAACAATTTGGCCGCTGAATCTCTGATTCTGGTAGTGCGCCATCTGGCGAATAAAATTGTAACTAAAATCAATTTCGAATTTTTCATTATTTGCCATAAAAAATCCCATTGCATCCTGAACACAATGGTGTTTACCGCATTGCTCTAGCGCGAATATTCGCGGAGTTATTAATTTTTAAAATAGTGCGGGACTTTTGGATCACCCTGTATATTTCCTTAAGTCTTGTCTATGAGTGTATATTTATAAATAAAAGAAATACTTCTTACCGTTTTGTGATTTTTATTTCACAGAGAGATAAAATGTATTTTATTAGAAAGAAATATGAATCTAGTCAAAATTTTTCATTAAAGACTGGTGTAATAGATAGTACATTTAACAATGTTGTAAATATGTTAATATATCATTAAGAACAAAAAAAGATAGGTTAATTCATGGAGTATATAGAATTTATCTATGTAATTAGTGAAAGTGAGAAGGCTATTTTAATCTATCCTGTGTAATTTTACACGTCGATGGGGGGTTTGAATGAAGGTTTGAAAACTGGCCAATTAGGTCTCACCTGAACCCTAATTATCTTGTCTGTGATTGGATGACGTTGAAAGAGGAGATTCTTTGTTTTTATTTCCCTCTTGTTCCGATACAACACTTGTTCAATATATAATGGGGAGGTTTTTGCTTGTTGTTGTTCTGGAAACTTCTAAAATTTCACTCGTGTTTCTATTTTGTTCTGTGAATTACCTATTTAACACGGATTCTTTCATGTTAGCTTCTTCTTGTTTTAGGAAATAACTTTTAGATTACGATTTTGAAACGGGTTTTACCATTACAACAATATTATCTGGTAGTTTAAATTGCCGAAACCGCTGGGAAAGTTCACCATTGATGACCCAAGTCATTCCAATATGTTTTTCACTTCAAACTAAGGTCAGTAGAAGTTTATTTTATGGTGTACAAAGTGCTTTAAATGTTATAATTTCTTATATAAAAATGGAGCGTTATTGCCTTGTAATTAATTTAAAGGTAGGTAGGTTGAAAGGTAGTTTGGAACTTGAAGAATAAAACACATCACTCTCAACCGTCAAAATACAACACAGAATCCATGCGCCATCTATTGAACGTCTTTGGTATCTCGGAGACTCTGGCCAGTGACAAAACCACCAGCTTTGATAAAAAGTGAATGTCGATATGAAAAATCATGGTTCCAGGATACGGTTTCAACTAGTCCAGAAAGACTTTGAACCTTAAAATACCCTTAATTTTCTAGGAATCTTCCAACACCACACTAACATGGGCCAAAAGTCGGAAAGGCGTATATGTTTATCTTTTATTGATTTACCAAGGAAGAGTATTTGGCCAATATTCTAGATATTAAAAAGAAATCAACGATTAGTTGAGATTTATTCCAATAGATGGCGCAAGCAATCATAAACTTTCAGTCAATTGAACGTTCAGGTGATGCAGTTTTCTCAATGTAATACCCTGTTTTCAATATAATTTTATTTTTTTCCACTCTCTAGTTTTTTCCTACAGGACAAAAAAAAAGAAGGCTTACGATTAAAATATATAAGTATATAATGTAAATATGTATATAGAATGTAAATATATGTGAGAAAAAATATTTTGAATATATATATACATAATTACATATGCCTGGCTCATCAGCGGTGAACCTTCCCAGCAGTTTTTTCAGTTTTTAATCTACCAGACCGTTACAACTATTATATATATATACGTATACTAGCCGAATGACCCGGGCAACGCCCGTGTTTTACCCGATTGTGTGAATGTTTTGATTCAAATACTATTTGTTACAATTATAAATTGGCGCCTTATATAAATGCATATGTTAGTTAATAACTATAGCCTATGTGCTTTATCTGTCTATGTACTGTTGGCTTCCGTAGGCGTCTCTTACTGGGAAAAAGAAAGAGAGGATTCCATTTGGTTATTAACTAATATATGCATTTATTTAAGGAGCGACCCGCTCCAACACAATAGTTACAAAAACGAAAAAGCGAGTGAGGAAGGCATGATGGGGGGGCAAAGGTGGCGTGAGCGTAGCCAACCAATAGGAGAGCGCCATTAAAAAAAAAGCAAACAGTGACAGAGATGAAAACTGAAGAATTGATTAAGAACGCATGACGCTCGTAACTGTATATATAATGATGTATAAGACTAAAAAGTCTTAATAAAGCTTTTTGTTGTTGTTGTTATTGATATATTTTTATGAAAGCCTGAGTAACGACAGTATACAATATAGGCGTGATCGTAGCCAACCAATAGGAGAGCGCCATTCCAAAAAAAAAAAAAGCAAACGGTGACAGAGTTGATTAGGAGATGAGGAATGACGCTCGTAACTGTATATAGAATAATCGTCAGAGAAGACATTCCAACTTTGATAATCAGATTTACAACGCCATCTATTGACACGTTAGTGAAACATTTTATGCGCAACAATTTATTTTTATACATCTCTCTCATTTACTTTAAGCATTTATTATTATTTTACGTTTTAGAAAATAATATTTTATCCATTTACATAAATAGAAAATACATAAATGGCTTATTTAAACATCAAGAAAAAAGTCCAACTATTTTACAAATAGATTCTGATTGAATTAATTAGAAATCATTAAAATTGCATATTTACAAGAATAAATAGAAAAGATTTTTTCTGTGTATTATTTTCTGAGCAATTTGAAGAGTTTTGGAATTCCCAAATGGTTGTAAAATGGGGAAAGAATAGCGGGGTCGGAAAAAAGAGAATATTTTTATTTCCAAAAATTGTCCGGACTCTCCAATTATGACGGTGTTGTCATGGCAACTGTTGCTAAGTTACCACACGGAAGAATGCCGTGATGGATTATGGGAAAAGATTAGAAACCCGGGATTCCATCTGTTGATGGACCTGTTCGTACGCTTAATCCTTTCGTTGTTTGATTAGTTACAATATTGGGTCAGTTTAATACAGGTAGGGATTAAATAGGAGGTTTTAACCTGTCATCTAAGAAATAAAATTATTGTGTTGGGGTTTTATTAAATCAATTTCTTACTATAAGTCTATATTGCAATCGGTTGTTTATATATTTGATAAGGTTTGTATCATCAGTTTATGAACTCTCCCAGCGGTTTCGACATTATAATCAACCACAGACCATTTTATTATTGTATTAGAATATATTCTGAATATAGACTCATAGATAAAACTTATAGAAGTTGTACCTTCTAGCATGTATATCGGGATTCAGACAATAACTCTGAAAGATATTACAATGACCTTTATTGAAGTCACACGAGATAAACAAGTGTAAACAAAATTGCCTCTGTATATATCGGTATTTTAACTTGAGATACTATCACCAGGAATTCCTCTGAAGTGACGAATATATTTAAAAAAAAAAACAGCCTAATATGCTAATAGAACGGTCTTATAGATTAAACTGGCGAAATCGCAGGAAGGGTTTACCAGTGATGAGCCAGGCCTATCAAATATTTTGGTATTTTGTTCAGTGATAATCTTTGTTTCAATCCATTTAAACCTACGATAAGCGACCTATCTTGAAAACAATCAACCTCCCAGAAGCGAATACGTTTGTAAGATCCAAATAAGACCCAAAATTCCTCCCATCAGTCTCTCTATCTAACCAACATTTCTCGAAGTTAGTCTGTCTTGTGGAGATGTAGCTGTGGCCGCTAGTTTGCAACGACGGTCAATAGATGGCGTCTAGTTTTGACGTTTATTTTGACGGGAGAGGCGCCCTATGCTTTTATATAGTCTACGAGGATACTGTAGAAATAGATATAATAAATAAATGTAGAATAAGAAATAATAATAGAATAAATACTTTCTCCAAGAAAATCTTCAATGTCCTGGATATAAAGGCAATATAGTGATATTGTACTGGGATAAGGTGGATAAATTAAGAAAATGGCATCTCCTTATCGTGCAACTGAAAGTTGCTGATGGCTTGCGCCATCTATCGGAATAAATATCACTATATTCTTGATTAATCAAGAATGGGTATTTGGCCAATTCTGGAATAATTAAAAATCAACGAGAATAGTTGATATTTATTCCGATAGATGGCGCAAGCCATCAGCAACTTTCAGTTGCACGATAAGGAGATGTCTTTTCCTTAATAAATAATATAGTCCATGTTATGTACTCCTAATAACTTTCAAAAGAGTTTCCATTATTAAATTCTTCAATACTTGATAACTTACAATCCATTTTCTTTTAATCCTCGTCGCCACTGTTATATACTACCTAATATTCAATAAACTTAGGTAGTGCAGTTTCTATTAAAAGAGATTGTAGGCTAATGTTATATATTTGTATAATATTTTATTATTACAGAATTATCATTAATTAAAAAGGCATATATTGGATCAAAATATCATTTATTTTACCAATATTTCAGTTGGTTGAACGCCAACCTTTATCAAGGTGTTATAACATTTTAAAGTGTGTCAACAACAAACTCAGCGCCACATAACGTCAACAGCATTAAGGTTTTAAAAATATTTTGTTATATTCAATGGGAAGAAATTATCATAAGAACTAAAAACATGAATATCTCACGCTATATATTGATTACATCACACCACAACAACAACCAAGTCCTTGGTCAAAACCATATATATGTGTGTGCATAGTATATATTACAGTCCAATACAATAGTAGAACGGTATGGAAGATTAAACTGGCGAAACCGCTGGAAGGGTTCACCACTGATGAATCAGGTCTCCTCTTGATATAAGGATAGTATTAAAAGTTGTTTATCTTTAAAGTATAGAAACGCTACAAATAGTTTATTTTTATTTATATAGATGGCGCGCAGATGCCTTGTTATTGAGGGCGACATACTAGTTAAGTACACAATATATAAATTCATAATAAAAAAACATATTTGAAACTTAATAACAATAATAAAACATCAAAAGAAATCTCCGCCAATCAGCTTCAAGGCCGTCATGTCAACATGACCAAACGAAGAAGTCCAAAATCGTCTGACCAGTAATCCGAAGCTAATTACGACTCCAGAAGACAAATTAGTGCAGACGAACTTTATTGGGGAGGTTTCTTCTGCTTTATTTTTCTATCTTTATGTCCCGCGTTGTTCCTAAAGATGTCATTAGAGAGTGGATGTCTTAAATCAGACTTTGTGTTCGGGAACCTTTGTATTTCACAGTTGTGTTATTTTAGGTATTCAAGAATACTCATTATGCTTCAAATGTACATAAACTTTAATTATTTTATATATATGTTAAAAATAGAGATGAATGAGATTTCTGTTGTATTTTAGAATTGTTGAGATTATGCTATGGTAATGCAGTCGTGGTTAAAAATTTTGAAATAAAAATAATAATGACTTTGATCAGAGGTTGCTTTAATTGAGCTAAGGAATGTATAAAATACATAATTTGGTAAAAGTACTGCCTGGCTTAAGTGGTAAGAATAAAAGAGAAAAGCTTATTTACATAATGTACAAAGATTTGAGCCCGCCATTGGGATAAAACAACAACGGTTTTTATAGGGGAAGAGTGACCTCTGGCGGTCAATTTAGCAGAATATTTGAATCTATGAAATTATAATTTAAAATAAAATAATATTTTTATATAACATTTATATATAGTAAGGACAGTAGAAATTGTTTTATTTTAAAAAGAATAATACGCCACTAAAATAGTTTTATAATTTATATATATATATATAATTTTGAAAATAGAGTAATCCATAAATAAATCTTTAAATAAAAAGGCATATATTGGATAAAAATATCATTTATTTTACCAGTATTTCAGTTAGCTGAACGCCAACCTTTATCAAGGTGTTATAAGATATTAATATGTTTTAATATAATTGTTATTAATATGTTATAACACATTGATAAAGGTTGGCGTTCAGCCAACTGAAATATAGGTAAAATAAATGATATTTTGATCCAATATATGTCTTTTTATTTAAATATATATATATACATATATAGTGTGGAGATGAAAGGGATATTTTTAGCAACACCTGCCGACTTATTTACATACTGGACTTTACTTAGTTTTCCTTCTCACCTTGCCATCTATGCAAATCAATAATGTAAAAAAATGCAAGTACAATTATATATATCTTTACCCAATAATTAATTTTCTAATTAAAATTTCTTTAATGATTCTAATATTTTTTTATATATTTATAAAAAAAAAAAAATTACATGTAATTAATTGATTCATTTAACATTTCACTATAATTGCTTTTTTGAAATTATCAAATTAAATATGTAAATAATTAGGTAAATTAGTGTTGTTAATGAGAGAATGTTTTTTGATTATTCTAAATATATCTTTTGATATAGGAAGGTAATGGTTTTAATTGTGTGTCAAACAGATGGGATTTTTCCCAGTATCTTAATTAAGAACTCTGAGAAAGAATGTGTTACAAATGTCAAATTGTATCTTGGATTCAGATGGTTATATTGAGAAAGATGAATCTTATGACTGATGTACCACATTATGGCCTAAATATGTATATGTTATATCTCTATAAATTGATGAGATACATAAAAACTAACATTATATTCCTGCTCAGCACCTCAAATGTGTTTTTCATACCGCTATATATGGACTGATGTACCACATTGTGGCCTAAATATGTATATGTTATATCTCTATAAATTGATGAGATACATAAAAACTAACATTATATTCCTGCTCAGCACCTCAAATGTGTTTTTCATACCGCTATATATGGACTGATGTACCACATTGTGGCCTAAATATGTATATGTTATATCTCTATAAATTGATGAGATACATAAAAACTAACATTATATTCCTGCTCAGCACCTCAAATGTGTTTTTCATACCGCTATATATGGACTGATGTACCACATTGTGGCCTAAATATGTATATGTTATATCTCTATAAATTGATTTTTTTTTTTTTTTAGGGCTATTTACAAAATCGATTTTTATTAAGTCATAAAGAACGACGTTACAATTTTAAGAGTTAGTGGGGGAGGGGGTACAATTAAAATCTACATTGATGAAAAATTTATAAATATCGTATTTTGTTCTGTTTAAAATGCGACGTAATTCGATCTTTTCCCTTTCGAGGATAAATTTAGAAGGATTGAACCTGTATAGAGGGTCGATGTTTCGGCATTCTTTAATAGCGTTGTCGATAAATGGTTTCGTCAAAGCGCATTCTGTATAGCGATGCTGGATATCTGGGGGTCCGCCGCAGGCGGTGCAGGAAGCTTTTCCATTTCTTGTAGGGTAAGGTAGAGCTCTCAGCTTCAAACGCCATGCGATGTCGTCGTATATGTTAATTCTTCTGTGCCAGCAAGGCGCAGTGTCGAATGTCCATTTGGCCGTTTTTTCTTCAGCGTACTTCAAATTAAAATAGGACGATATGATTATTTGGCGTAGCGCGCTGCTTCTGAACCGTGAGAAGAGGCGTGATTTGTACGTAATGGGAAGGTGAACGCAGGAAGGATGGTTGTTTGGTTTAAAATTCATAATTTTCGTTTCATTGTAGAACGTAGTGATTCTTTGAAAATCGTTCCGAATGTTTCGCGTGGCGTGGGAGAATAAATCGTTGATATCTCGTATTTCACCGTTTAAATCCAAAAAGTCTTTCAGGCGTCTCAGGCCTCGTACATTGAAGATGGCAGGATTTTGCATATAAAGGCCGTGTAAAAGGCGGCATTTTAAAAGCACGATGTGTAAAAAGTCGTTTTTCGAGAGGCTTTTAAAATCGATATGAAAGTTTGGCGCGATGTTTTTCCAGCTTGATAGAGTCTGCTTTCGTCGTGGCGATAGAAAGCTGTGTAAATCGTAGTTAAACAGATTGTAGTAGTTTGTCGAATTTTTGTTTATAAAAAGAAAATCGTTTTCGTTTTTTTCCCCGTTAATAGACTTTTGTATACGTTTTAGAATAAAGAGGTCGCGCTGAGAAGCCAAGTGCAGCAGGCCGAGGCCACCCCTCTCGGCGGGTAGGCAATTTATTGACGAGGTCGTCCAGGTGGTTTCATTGTAGAGCGCGTCATCTAAGTCCTTTTGTAGTTCGTTTAATGTAGAATCGCTTGGTAAAATGGCGTTTATCATGTAGGTAAATTTTGGTATAAAGTTCGCATTTAAAAATCGCGTCTTGAGGTGGAGGGGGAGCGTTAAAACATAAAAACTAACATTATATTCCTGCTCAGCACCTCAAATGTGTTTTTCATACCGCTATATATGGACTGATGTACCACATTGTGGCCTAAATATGTATATGTTATATCTCTATAAATTGATGAGATACATAAAAACTAACATTATATTCCTGCTCAGCACCTCAAATGTGTTTTTCATTCCGCTATATATGGACTGATGTATCACATTATGGCCTAAATATGTATATGTTATATCTCTATAAATTGATGATATACATAACAACTAACATTATATTCCTGCTCAGCACCTCAAATGTGTTTTTCATACCGCTATATATGGACTGATGTACCACATTGTGGCCTAAATATGTTATATCTCTATAAATTGATGAGATACATAACATTATATTTGTGATCAGCACCTCAAATTAAGTCAGAAACTAATGCATTATCAAAAACATCTTTTTCAGTGTAGACAAGTGTTATCAATTTATTTGAATCTCCTGGATATTAATCAAACAAATGCCACAGATTTCTTTATCTTTATTAAATGTAATCTCGAGCTTTTAGACATCTCTGTCCTTGTTTCTATATACTCCTGTGGACAAGGACAATGGAAAAGGTTTATTGACTTCTAGTCAACAGTTTAAAAAAATTATATATAAACAAAATATAAAAAAATAAAAATTCAAAATTTCTAATTATTTGTATCAGACGAATTCCACAGGATGTCGTCTCGTTCAATGTCGCATTCTGCCCTGAAGTCGGACAGCATCTTGCCTAGGTCGGAGTCCTTGTCCCCGACATGGACGATTGCCTTGTCAAGGAATTTCTTTAGAGCAGAGCTCCTGTAGAATGACAGATATGCCCGAGATTATAAAGATAAAGAAAATCATCTCCAGAAACCTGTAGCATTTGTTTGATCTTATGACTATGTAACTGAGTTAAGAAAATTTTCAGCAACTTTCGCTTGCACGATCAATAAATGCCTTTTTCTTAATAAGGACTATAGCTTGTGTGTATTATAAAAAAATAATTCTGATAAATTATAAGGTAATATAACGTGTACAATGTACACTCATGGACAAAACTTAAGGAAGTTATACCTTTTAGCATGTATGACAAGATTCAGACAATAACACTGAATTATATTTGATACACAGTGATCTTTATTGAAGACATACGAGATAACCAAATGTGTACAAAATTATCTCTGTATCCTTAAAAAAAAAAAAAAAAAAAACAGACGGCCGGCAACATCAAAGATTTTCCACTTCCTCAAGTTTTGTGTCTATGAGTGTGAATATATACGAAATAAATATATAAATCACAAATAATTCTTTTTCACCTTAAATACATTTCGAATCTACTTATTGTGATGAAATATAGTGGTGTATCAATGCAGTAAAACAGTAGAAGTTTGATAAAAATATTCGTGCTTGATAGTTGGATTTTTTTAAAATAATAATTTAAAATGTTGATATTTTTGATTGTACACTCATGTATAAAAACCTAATCAATTGGGAAATCTTTAATGTCGCAGGTCGTTTTTTTTCAATAAGTAGTCGGAGGGAATTATGTTCACACTTGGTTATCTCGTGTGTCTTCAATAAAGGTCACTGTAATATCTTACAGAGTTATTGTCTGAATCCCGATATACATGTTAAAAGGTACAACTTCCTTAAGTTTTGTCCATGAGTGTATGTAGCGTACAATTTTTTTACACTTATATAAAGCAACACAGATGTAAGATGTGATTATGATGGCAAAATATAAATGGCATTTAGCAATAAGTAAAAATAAAAACAGGTTAATAATTAAAAGATTTATAAAATTTAAGAAAAATCTTTTTAGAACTAAAGTATGGAAGGAAAGGGGAAGAATTTAGAAAGCAGAAGAACACGGAGTCAAAAAAGTCAAAAGATGCAATCTCTCACCACGCCAAGTTCTTATTAAATATTTGATTCACTGCGCAATCTTCTGAGTGCCCGTAAGTTCTTTGAAATACAGGGTGATCCAAAAGTCCCGCACTATTTTAAAAATTAATAACTCCGCGAATATTTGCGCTAGAGCAATGCGGTAAACACCATTGTATTCAGGATTCAATGGGATTTTTTATGGCAAATAATGAAAAATTCGAAATTGATTTTAGTTACAATTTTATTCGCCAGATGGCGCTCTACCAGAATCAGAGATTCAGCGGCCAAATTGTTTGATAAATTGAAAAATATAACTGATCGACACGTATTTTTCCTTTTTGAATACCAGGAAAGAACCCTAATAATATCAAATAACAAATTAATAAAACACCACTTCGCCAAAAGTATGAAGAATTGTTTAACGATTTTAAATACAATCAGAGATATGTAAAATAGGTAAATGCAAATTAAAACATGTAGCAAAATATTTATTTTTATATGAGGTTTTGTGAAATAAATTGAATGTTTGAAAAACACTGCTGATATCAATACACGAATTTTTGAAATGTAAATATAGTACCAAAAATTATGATGGCACTATTAATAGGATTTCTTGCTATAAGAAATGTGTAGTTTCTTGACTGATTGGCGACCCTTGACTATTTAACTGGATATTTGTCATGATCCAACAAATGAAATATAGAGGGGAGTGACAAAATATATTTGTCGTACTTCATTCCAAATATCCCATGGATATCCCCAAATATCCCCATTGTTTATTATACTGTACACAATTTTAAAAATGTGTCCCCTCAAATAAAATAAATTTTAAATCGACCTTTTGCGTTGAAAAACGTGGTAGTAAAATCATTTTGTGTTATTTTTTTTCACAAAATTTCTAAAGTTATTGGTGTACAGAAAATATTCCTTATGCTACATGTATTTCTTATGTATGTATTTCTATGTTATCTATTATCTATTATCTATGTATATCTTCTAATGAGCGAAAAGCGAAAAATTAAACATAAGGGGTAAAATTGTGTGTACCAGTGTTATGCGAGAAGTTATAACACTCTTGTTTGCACGACATAATATGTGAGCAAATGACAAACAAAATATTACTGTTCACAAAAAAAAGAGTCAAGATGTGAGGACAGCATTTATTATCCCCATATCCCAACACAAAGAGCTGCAAAATATTGATAGATAATATAATACATGGCGGCTTATACAACACATGAGGTAACTGCCTTCTCTCTTGTATTAGGTCACAATCCTTGCTCAATGTGGCACCCTTCATTCCCAATCACCGCCTGCAGACGATAAATGACAGAATGGACAGCATTAAATAACATATCTGTTAAATTGATAAAGCGTGCCATCTGATAGAAGCCTTCAACATGGCCAATGTGGTAGGCCAGCATCGATAAACACACGATTTAATGTATCCCCATAAACAAAAATCGCAAGGCGTCAAGTCTGTTGATCTTGGAGGCCAATGGTATATAAAGTGGCGACCTATCACACGATTTTACCGAACGTATCCTTCAGCAATTGTTTGGCACCTCGGGAGATATGAGGAGGTCCTCCATCTTTCATGAATGTTATTTCGCTTAGTGCTTTTACCCTGCAATATGGGAATACCCTTTTCTCATAACGTTCACCAGTTACAAAAACGGTTTTAAAAGTTCTTCCATTGATATTTCAAAGAAAAATAACCCAATTATAAAAGAAGTGAACCCACACAAAACTGTAACTCTAGGCTGGTAAAGTGGCATTTCTGTGAAAATCTTAGGGTTTTCTGTTGTCCAAATGCGGCTGTTTTGAATGTTAAATTCTCCGTTTAGAGAAAAGTGAGCATCATCTGTCCACAGAACATTCGACAGCCAGTTTTCATCAATATCAATTTGCCGGAAAACCCATGCAGCGAATTCTTGACGCATCTCAAAATCGCCAACTTTCAGCTCGTGATATCTTTGCATTTTGTATGGGCACACACAATAGAGACATTAAGTGAAGCGTCTTCGGATATCACAATCATAACTCGGCGAATTTAACGCCGAAAGTTCAATTCAGGGATCACCTGTCCAGGATAACAAAAGTCAGTAGGTTGAGGACATGCTAACCGACCTCGATCTTACACCGTTAAATAACGGAGAGAACACCTATCTATCTAAGTCCACAGGCACAGAATCCGCAATAGACATCACAGCGATAAATTACAACATCGCACCCACAACACAATGGAAAATCCTGAGAGGGGCAATCAGTGACCACAGACCAATTTTAACAACCCTAAACTTCAAAATTGAGAATGTCCATTAGAATAAAAGAACATGGAACTTTAGGAAAGCCGACTTGAAAAAAATTCACAGAAAAGCTTGAAGAACTGTGCAACGAAAAATTGAATTACAGAACGCTTGACAAAAGCTTGGAAAAATTCTCTTCGAACATTTAAAAAGCTGCAAAAGAGCATCGATAACTAGAGGTAGACGTAAAGACCTGTGGATACCTTACTGGAAGGACCACAACATCGAGGCAATGATTTCAGAGAGAGAGACAATATCAATGGACTTCTTAAAACAAATAAAACAGAAAGGAACTCATTGAAATTATTCACAAAATATAACAAGAAATTTGGATATTCAAACAAGAAAAATGGCAGAATTCTGCGAAAAAAATGGATCCAAGAAAGGAGAGCCAACACTGGAATATAATTAGAGTGTTCGAGAACAATCAAAACCAACACCAATCCTCCAATACTCTAACCGATATGAATAGAACAGCGAGAACGAGAACAAACAGATGGCTGACATAATTGCTGAATATCTTTCAAGCACTTCCATACTCAATTATACGAATGAAGACAGGACTCTAAAAATAATATAAACCAGTTAGTTAAACAAGCAAGAAACTTCCATCAACAAGATATTTTCTCGAGAGACTTCACACTGAATGAGCTAAACTCATCAATAAAAAAATCCAAGAGGTCACCAAGAGATAATCTAATCTTTGGTCAAATGATTAAACACTTTGAAGTCAAATCTAATAATCAACTCCTACGAATACTGAACATTTCATGGCAAACTGGTAAACTACGAAAGAATTGGAAGATATCAATTATAGTGTCAATACTGAAGCCAAACAAAGATGCCAAGGAATACAAGAACTATCGGCCAATTGCTCTCGCCAACATACTTTGTAAAATACCACAACGAATTATCCACTCTAGGCTCATAGCCTGGCTCACAAAAAATAATAAAATAAACCTCTACCAAACGGCCTATAGATCTCAGCACTGTACAACTGATCAACTGTTCTACTTCTGTCAATCAAAAATAGATTCTTTCCGGGAAAAAACCGCCAAAGAAGACCACGGCTATATTCCTTGATATGACCTCAGCTTTTGATCGAGTGTGGAGGGAGAAATTACGTGAAAAGCTGCACAACATCGGAGTAAGAGGAAAAACCTTAATCTGGATTGCAGACTTCTTAAGGGGAAGAAGGTTAAAGGTTCGGGTCAATGGAGAATTTTCCAAGGAAGGAAGAACATGGGCTGGTGTACCTCAGGGATCTGTGCTCAGTCCTCTACTCTATCTGCTATATATTAACGACATACATCCTTACCTCACTGAAGACACAAAGGTTGCCTGTTATGCAGATGATAAAGCCATATGTCACACAAGTAGCAGCATAGAAAAATCGTAAAAGATACTGAAGAAATCAATGAGAGGACTGGAGAAGTGGGCAATGGAACTCCAAATGACCATAAACCCAATAAAACCAAATCTATGCGTCTTCTCCACTCCCAGGGAAAAAGGCATAAATATAACCACAAAATAAGCATAAACAAACAAATAATTGATAAAATTAGAAATCCATAATACCTAGGTGTGATACTGCAATCCTGGATCTTTCCAGTTGGTCTCGAGGACCACGCCATCACCATCTCCTAAGCGGCGAAGTACGCGATCTACGTATTCATCGTAGATCGCAAAATGCGTGGTGTCGCTGGAGACCCACTGGCGATTCTCCACCAAACTCTGCAGCGCTGGCAGAGGCGCCATATTCATTGTACATAGTGTATATAATGCATATTATCTTTTTTTAATAGTGCAGACTGTGTATGTATTGACAAGATGTCAAAAAAAAATATTTTAATTATTATTTATGAGGAATTTTAATTTTCGTAGCACATAATTAGCACCTTAAATAGAGCTATCAGAAAACTAAACATTCTGAGAAGGCTATGTGGAACAAAATGGGGAGCAAAACCCAGAATTCTCAGAACAACATATACCACCTTAATAAGACCGATAATGGAATATGCAACACCGGTCTGGGCTCCCTCAAGCTCATCACTAAAAGTAAGACTAGACAGTGTTCAAGCAAAAGCGGCCAAAATAATCACTGGTGCTGTTTCATCCACCAACAATGAGAAAATTCAGAGAGAATGTGTTCTAGACCTACTCGCTCGAAAGCAGAAGACAAAATAAAAACAAATTGGATCGGCACTTCGGAAACGAGGAACCAGAGGACGAGATCTCTCTGACCACTTGTGGTTTGGTGGATCCGCCCTTTTCTGAAAATGAGGTGAAACTGACGGCTTTCAAGTTCGGGAAAAGGAAATCTTCTGGTCCCGAAGGGATCGATAACACGGTCGTGAAAGCCCTGGTCTTTCCAGGTTATTCAATAAGTGCCTGGACACTGGTACATTTCCTGAGGCATGGAAGGTTGCCCGAGTAGTGCTTCTCGAAAAGTCTGGTAGAAAGGGTACTTCTCCTAATGATTATCGTCCGCTTTCTTTACTAGTGTGTCTAGGTATGGTCCTGGATAGTCTACTAGCTCAGCGACTGAAGCACTGGCTAGAGAGTAATGAGCTCCTTTCCTCTTTCCAACATGGTTTTAGGGAAGGGAAGTCCACAACCACAGTGCTTGGGTTGTTTTCGTGGCCCTGGACATTGATGGCGCGTTCAACTCCATGAGCTGGAACAAGTTGATGAGAAATTTGATGGACATGGGTTGTCCTGATAATTTGTGCAGCTTGATTCGTGACTTCCTGAGGGATAGACTGATTAGCCTCAGTTTTGGTGGGCGGAAGTTGGAAAGAAACTGTGCTAGGGGTTGCCCCCAGGGCTCTTGCTGCGGACCTATTCTGTGGAATATCCTGGTAAACACCGTTTTCCTGGAGGAGCTCCATGAGGGAGCCAGGCTGGTTCTCTATGCTGACGACGAGTTCCTCATCATTGAGGCTGCTTCGAGAGCGAAGGCTGAGAAGTGTGTTGAAACTTCTCTCCAAATTTTCTCGAACTGGGCCCATGACTCTGGCCTTAAGTTCAATGTCTCCAAAACTAAAGCCCTCAGCTTTAAGCCTAGGGACATAAGAACTAAAAGGAAACACAAGCCGGCTATCCGGATGGAAGGACGGAGGGTAGCGTTGGTCAATAGGATGACCATCCTGGGGGTGGTCATTAATGACAAGATGGGTTGGCAATACCAGGCGGAGGAGATGGTGGCGAGAGGCAGGGAGGCGTTGTGCAGGCCTGTTCTGGTTGGCCCTCAACAGGGGGGAGGGGGGTGAGAGAAGGAGGGTACTATTTTTAGGAACCTCTACCTCTCCTGTGTCGAGCCAATCTTGCTATATGCTTCCGGGGCATGGTGGCGCCGAAACAGGGAATAGAAGGTGGCAACAACTCTAGAGAGAGTGCAGAGGACAGCGGCACTCAGAATCACAGGGGGATATCGCACTACCAGCAGTGAGACCTTTTTGATCCTCGCTGGGCTTATTCCCCTGGGATTGAAACTAGAGGAGGAGACCATCAGACAGAAGATCTGGGAGAAAAGGGAAGATGCCCTGGGACTTTAAGCGGGGGCCCTGGAATCGAAGAGGGACACAAGGAAGCCTCCGCAGTGGTTGCCAAAGTGGAATTGGAGTCCTAGAGGGCCGACAGGGATTGGCACGTAGGTTTTCACTGATGGTAGTAAGTCTGGAACCAATACTGGAGCTGGGGTAGTGATATTCACTAATGGAGAGCTGATCTTCCAAGAAGGTTTAGCACTCAGAGTGGACGAATTGGTCTTTTCAGCCGAGCTGGTTGCGATCAGGGTAGCCCGCAGAATGTGTGCCGAGAAGAACTTCAGCCCGGACCGCCTCTATTCAGATTGTTTGTCGGCCCTCGTCGTTATCAATCTGGAGAAAGGGCAACTCGCGCATCAAATAATCCAGGAGCTGGAGATGATGACCCGGGCTCCGGAGCTCCCTTGGTTTAGGAGACACAGCCTCATCGAAGGTAATGAGTTCGCAGACAGGATCGCTAAGGCAGGATGCTTTAGAGGTAGATCACTGAGGACCCCAGTGACCAAGAAAGAAGTTTATAGGAGGATCAGGGGTCACGTCCAGGACTTATGGTTGGACAGATGGAGGAACAGTGTGAAGGGGAGAGAGGTATTCAATGGGGTAACAACACCCAAGTACCTCTGTAAGGTAATGTCCCACAAACTCATTAGGGTAGTTCGGGACATGGGCTCTCTTCCCCAAGTCTCCACAGATTTAAAATTAAGAGAAACCCTGATTGCGTCTATGGAGAAAGGGATGTGAATGCACGCCACTACGTCTTGGATTGTCCAAGGGTAGTGGGTGTGCAGGAAGAGAGAAGGAGGGCGAGGGGCGCGATCGAGAGTAAGCTGCTGAGAAATCACAGCAAGCTTCTTGAGAAAGCCCACGAAGTGGCAGCTGAGCTTTTCCTCAGCTGTGAGAGAACAGAGTCGACCGGGGCTGCCTCCCCGCGGTCCCTGCTGGACACAGTAGATAGTTTCCTATTTTGCTGTGATTAAAGGCCACCGGTATAGAAATCCTTCCAGACACGTTGTCTGGGAGGTGGTGTTTCCAGGTACAATGTCCAAGCACTAGCTTGGATACCGTTACTTGGCTTATGAGTTGAACAGAATAGCAGCGAAGGGCATGCTTCGCATGCCGGCTTGTGGACTGAAAGGTCTGGGTGGCCATCTGCTTCTAGGGTGTACCAACTGTGCTTAGGTGGGATCCTCCAGTTCTTGTTTATTTTGGCTACTGTTTCTATTTCTTTAAAAGTAAGTTTATTTTTCTGTAGCAAGGGTTCTTTTGTGCCTTTTTTCGCTAGCGCATCAGCAGCTTCATTGCCTTCAATGCTAACATGTAAGGGTATCCATTGAAGGTGAATTTTTGAGGTATTGAGATTTTTTGGAGATAACCAATTATGTTCCTGCTTACTTTGTCTCTAAGTTCCCCTGTGTGACTCAAGTGTTGTATGGCACTTCTACTATGAGTAAGAATCCATATATCGTGATGTTTAGTATTTCTGATGGATTTTAAGACTCCATAGATGGCTATAAGTTCTGATCTGAAGATTGAGCAAAAATCTGGGTTTCTTCTGTTCATTTTCTCATTGCCATTTGTGGGTTTAATGAGAGAGCCACTGCCAGTGTGTCCCAACTCGTCTCTGCTACCATCGGTATAGATAGTTATTGCATTTTTAGGAATTTTATTAATTTTTCTAATAATAATTGTTTTAAGTATTCTGGATTTTGGTATTTTTTGTTGGTGGGTTCGTTTAAAGTGGCATTAAAAATAACATTTTGTTAGTGGTTCGCATGTAGATATTTTTTCAGCTAAATAATATTTTTCCACTTTATATTTTAAAAATCTATTTCTTTTGGCCAGGTGGAGAGGGCCTTCTTTTTTGAGTCTTATATTGGGTTCCCAAATAAGTATGTAATTGAAAGTTCTGTGTTTATTTTCATAACTCTTGATTTTGTTTATATATTTTGGCAGATTGTAGCTTATTCTATCCTTTAAGGGCATAATGTCTGCCTCGCAAAGTACAATATTATTAGGGCAGGTATTTCGAAGACCTGTAATAATTCTAGGTGCATTTAGTTGTATCCTTTCCAGTGTTTTTAGATTTGTTTCAGATGCTGTACCATAGATTTGATATCCATATTCCAAGATAGGTCTCATTAGAGTGGGTAAGTTAATTTTAGTGTTGTTGCTTCAGCTCTCCACTCTTCCTGAAATATATTTCAAGATTTTTAGTCGGTCTCTTCCTTTTCTAACAACTCCTTCAATATGTTTACTGGAGTTAATTTCTGGATCCAGGGTGTAGCCGAGATATTTAGGATGTTTATTATATTGCAATTGTTGTTCTTTCAGAATAATATTTGGTCTTATTTTGTATAGTTTCTTATCGGTAGTAAAAGACAGGTTTCAGATTTTTGGGGGTTAAATTCTAATTTATGTTTATTAGCAAATTTTTCTAGGTGGAGAATAGTCTTGTTCAAATCTCTTTCAGCTTTTTTCCAGTTAGTGTTGCTGCTCCATAGAATAATGTCATCAGCGAAAAGTCCAATATTGGTTTTATGTGAAAATTTGTATTCTATGCCTGCAATAAATAGGGTGAAGAGAGTTGGGCTAAGGACTGATCCTTGTGGTAATCCTTGGTACAATTTGAAGGTTTTAGATAGAGTGCCATTATATTTGACCCTGATGTATATATTTTTAAGGGAATCATTTATCCAAGTGATAGCTTTTCCATCAATTTTGAAATGTTTGTATAATTTTGTAATTAACTTGTTTTTCCATACCTTATCAAAAGCTTGTGTAAGGTCTAAAAAGCAGCTATGGTGTGGTTAGTTGGCTTTTTGTTTTGTGCATCCTTTACCTTTTGTGTGAAAAATAAGAGTTGGACTATTGTCCCATGTCCTTTCCTAAATCCATATTGTTCTTCTGGTAAGAGATTTCTTGTGTCGGGGTGGTAGGTGAGTCGTCTGAATATAATTTTTTCCATTAATTTGCAGCAAATATTTGTGAGGGAGATAGGTCGGTAGTTTTTTGGGTCATCAACAGATTTGTCAAGTTTTTTAATGGGAATTATTGTTGCATTTTTACAGTCTTGAGGCAATTTTCCAGTTTTCCAGGAGTTATTGAAAATATTAAGAAGTCTTTCTTTGCCAATTTTGCCCAAGTTTGATATCATTCGGCCATGGATTCCATCTGGCCCAGGAGTCTTGTTTAGGTCAGTGTTTTCTAATGCATAAGCTAGCTCTTTCATATTGATTTTTTTCATGGAAAATATTATGAGTGCTGGTGACATTTTTACAGTCATGAATAATCTTTCGGGCCTTTTTTCAACCTTGATTTTACTACTTATTTGATATGAATTACCTAAAAGATTGGCAGCAATTTTCTCATTAGTTGCTGGTGTACCATCTGTATTCTTAATCATTTTTGTGTTTTCAGTTTGTGGCTGGACTCTGCCAATTTGTTTTGCCAAATTCCAAAGTTTTGTATTTGGGTTTCTTGGGTTTAGGTTTTCACAAGTTTGTTTGCATTTTTCCCTTTTCACATTTACGTATAATCTTTTTATTTTTGCAATCACAATGTTCAGTTCAGTTCTACAATTTGTTTGGTTTTGGGTGCACTTTTTTGTAGTTCATTTCTTTTAGTTATAAGTGTTTGAATATTTTTTGCCTGGTGTGTATAATTTGGAATCCATTTCTCAATATAACCTCTTGGTATTGAAACTTTGGCTGCTTTAATAATGGTGTTTTCGAAAGATATCATATTAGCCTTTTTGAAGTTCCATAATTTTTCTTAATTGAGCTAGTTTTGGTCTTGGTGCTAATTTCTATCAAATTAGGCAAATTATCACTTTCAAAACCTTTTAATATTTGCTATTTGCATTTGTGGAAAATGTCAGGATAGTAAAAACTTATATCAAGGGCTTGTGCAGTATTATAGCTGTAGGAATAATGGGTAGGATTCCCATCATTTAAGCACATGAAGGCATTGTCGTCAAATATGTTTGATAGTATTTTGCCTCTTGAGTTTGGCGTAGAACATCCCCATAGTTGATGTTTGGCATTAAGGTCACCTAAAATAATAGTGTTGTCTGTAAGAAATTGAGCCATTGTTCCATCGTCAATAAATGTATTGTTTGGAGGGTGATACATATTGTATATGTTGATGGCTTTGTTTTGATTGAGGTAGACTTTGATACCTTGGGTTTCGAGGTCTAATGTGTTTGGAATATTAACGGCTATGTCCTCATAGTACAAATTATTGATTAAAAATGCTAGGCCACGCCCTTTAACAGCATATACAGATGGATCTTCAGACCTTACCCTGAGTAATGGAGGGGCCGGAATTAACATAATACTGCAAGATGGAACAAACATCAAAATCAAAGAAGGAGCAGGACAGATTTCGTCAAACTTCACTTGTGAACTGACAGCTATCTGGAAAGCCCTTGATGTATGCCTTAACCAACCATCCCTGCATCAAGCAGAAGGAATTTTAATATACAGCGACTCCATATCTGCTCTAGAAGCAATTCAGAAGGGCAATACTAAAATCACACATAAAATACACTCGTTACTTACCCAACTGGAACCATTGGAGAATAACTGCATTCTACATTGGATCCCTGCCCATGCTGGGATCGGGGGTAATGAAATGGCATTTGAATTGGCAAAGGAAGCCAGAAAGTTGAGCCAAAGGAAAGAACAAATGTCATTATTTAACGCTGATTCTTTGTCAGAATACAAGATAATTAAACAAAAAAATAAGAAAAGATCAAAATGCGAAATAAACTCTGAGAGAAAAATGACAAAAACTATAACAAGACTTAGAACAAAACACTATAAAGGAATGACAATACATCCAGATGGCACAAGAACCTATAGGGCATGCAACAATTGTCCTGGTGTGGAACTTACACCTACCCACATATTCTCATGTCCAGCAATGACCGCAGCCTTGCAGAAATTTGACATAAACCCAGAGCAGCAGCTTTACACACCCAAGATAGTGGACATTGCTGCAGATGTGATGGAGATGCATGGTACATCCGAGGCTCTTTATTGGACACGACAACAACAACGGCATTCCAGAGTAAAATAAATTATCAGAGATAGATACATATTTTTCAAATGAATTAAAATAAATATAATCGATACTGAGTGAGAGTTGAATTAAAAATATTAGAAATTTATTATCTTCGGAAACAAACCGTATCTAAAATATCAATTTTCTTTTTGCTATATGTTTTAATTTGCATTTACCTATTTTACATATCTCTGATTGTATTTGAAAATCGTTAACCAATTCTTCATACTTTTGGCGAAGTGGTGTTTTATTAATATGTTATTTGATATTATTAGGGTTCTTTCCTGGTATTCAAAAAGGAAAAATACGTGTCGATCAGTTATATTATTCAATTTATCAAACAATTTGGCCGCTGAATCTCTGATTCTGGTAGAGCGCCATCTGGCGAATAAAATTGTAACTAAAATCAATTTCGAATTTTACATTATTTGCCATAAAAAATCCCATTGCATCCTGAACACAATGGTGTTAACCGCATTGCTCTAGCGTGAATATTCGCGGAGTTATTAATTTTTAAAGTTGTGCGGGACTTTTGGATCACCCTGTATATACGTCTGGTACAGAATACAAATGTGTATTTTGTTTGTTTTGGCTGAGAAATTTTCAGTCTCGATATATATTTTTTCTTTCTATAAGGTACAATTTATGTATTCAATATATTTAATTTTCCATATATAATTATTTTTATTATAATTTCCGCGAAAAGGTTTAGCAGCAATCTGAAATATATTAGAACACTATTAGGACAAAGTGAACAAAAATTATATTCAGCGGATTGGGAATAAGCCGAGAAAAATACACTCATGGACAAAACTTAAGGAAGTTGTACCTTTTAGCATGTATTAACAGAAACCAATAACGCGCCATCTATATATATAAAATAAAAGGATTTAAAAGCGCGAATGTTTCTTTTATACATAAAACGAACTTCTACTGTCCTTACTGCGATGAAAAAATATATTGGGAGGGCTTGGCTCATCAGTGGTGAACCCTCCCAGCGGTTTCGCCAATTTAATCCAACAGGGGTTACCTGGCCCCCTCCTATGCTGGTGGGGCTCTGGACTCCAGTGGGAGTAGAGGCACTTGAGGCACTAGGGCTCCTAGATTGAGTGGTGGTACGACGAGGCTGTGGACCATCTTCAGGGGTGGAGGCATACTTTTAGCATGTATATCGGGATTCAGACAATAACTCTGAAAAGATATAAAGTGACCTTTATTGAAGACACATGAGATAACCAAGTGTGAACATAATTTTTTCAGCCTCCTTAAAAAAAAAAGGGTGACCCGCAAAATTAAAGTATGAAATTTCCTTGAGTTTTGTCAATGAATGTATTTACCTATAAACATATGCTAATGGTTATACCGGCTTACATAGGTTACATATACTATAAACATAAATCTTTAAATAAAAAGGCATATATTGGATCAAAATATCATTTAAATTATATTTTGATCAAATATATGCCTTTTTATCTAAAATTTACATAAGTATATCTTCATCACAATATAATATCAATATGCAAAAAAGGTCTTTTCAAATATTTGTATATCAACACATGATCATTTTTCTTCTGGAATTCCACATAGTTTGAAATATTTTGGAGATTTCGTGGAGAAGTTTTATACATATTGGAAGATAACACATCAATGGGGATTCTATTTCATTAATTTGTGTGTGAGACATTGGAGCCAGAATATATGGAGTACTGACATTACGTTGTAAAAGAGAAATCTGTGTTGAAAATATATGGTGACTTCAACACATATTTGTTTAGGATTGGCAAAATTGGTTCACCTGCGTGCACTTGTGGAAACGAAAAACAAACCCCTTTTGCTATATTTCTAAATAAGTTATCATTTAGAAGAAACTCACCCTTGGATAATTTTCTTTATTTCCAAATAAGAATATCAAATATATATTTAGAGCTCTCAATTACACTTAGTGAACTAAACAAAGTAGCAAGCTCCCTATAAAAGCATTTTAAATAAATTTAGCAAAAAGGTGAAAAAAGGTTTAAATTATTCATCTGCTCTAATATTCAAAGCTAATTTAAATATTCTCTTTTCCGAACTCTTTTTAAATAGGTGAAAAAAAATGGGGAACAAATAAACCAAAACGATCAATAATTTGTCTTCGAATCTCTCTCTCTTAACTATTATCTCTTAACTATTATAAATATATTTTGTATTTTTTAAGATATAGATATTAGAAATAGTAATTCAATTTTTTAGGCTATTGTAAGATAGGAGTGTCTTGTATTCTTCAGTTTCTCTGTTCTACAGCAGGCCCTGGTGTACAGTGACGCCATACATCTCTATATCTTGTGTTATTTCTATCTTCCCAACTTCCCATTCGTCCAATTCTACCACTGTCACATGTCTTCATCAATTCACTATACACATGTCCCATCCAATCGTTTGGTCTTTTCTTCAACAGGCTTCGTATGTAAAGGTGGGTAGTAGATGTGCAAAGGTGGGAGGGGGTATGTAAAGGAGGACAGTGGGTATGTAAATGTGGGAATGGGGCATGTAAATGTGGGCTGTGGGTATATAAACGGTGACAGTGGGTATGTAAATGCAAGAATGGGGTATGTAAATGTGGG
Organism: Cordylochernes scorpioides; assembly: GCA_030710605.1. Lineage (NCBI taxonomy): Eukaryota > Metazoa > Arthropoda > Arachnida > Pseudoscorpiones > Chernetidae > Cordylochernes > Cordylochernes scorpioides. The sequence continues at coordinate 7,366,288 of CP092864.1, read as the reverse complement.
AATGGGGTATGTAAAGGGAGACTGTGGGTATGTAAAGATGAGCTGTGTATGTAAATTGAGATAGTGGGTATGTAAAGGTGAGCTGTGGATATGTAAATGTAGGAATGGGGTATGTAAAGATGAGCTGTGTATGTAAATTGAGACAGTGGGTATGTAAATATGGGCAGTGAATATGTAAATTGGGACAGTGGGTATGTAAAGGTGAGCTGTGGATATGTAAATTGAGACAGTGAGTATGTAGAAATGTGCTGTGAATATGTAAATTGGGACAGTAGGTATGTAAAAGTTAGCTGTGGATATGTAAATGTAAGAATGGGGTATGTAAAGATGAGCTGTGTATGTAAATTGGGACAGTGGGTATGTAAAGGTAAACTGTGGATATGTAAATTGAGACAGTGAGTATGTAGAAATGTGCTGTGAATATGCAAATTGGGACAGTAGGTATGTAAAGGTGAGCTGTGGATATGTAAATTGAGACAGTGAGTATGTAGAAATGTGCTGTGAATATGTAAATTGGGACAGTAGGTATGTAAAGGTGAGCTGTGGATATGTAAATTGAGACAGTGAGTATGTAGAAATGTGCTGTGAATATGTAAATTGGGACAATAGGTATGTAAAGGTGAGCTGTGGATATGTAAATGTAGGAATGGGGTATGTAAAGGTGAGCTGTAGATATGTAAATTGAGACAGTGAGTATGTAAAGATGGGCAGTGGATATGTAAATTGAGACAGTGGGTATGTAAAGGTGGGCGACGAACGGGAGCTGAGGAATTCCTCCCATCCATCGAGGAGGGGGAGTAAAACATGGCGGGACGGATCGATGGACAGCCCGGTCTGTCTGGTGGTGTCTGTCTGTCTGTCTACACACTTATGTGGCTGTCTTCTAATCCTACACTGTCTACACATGTTTCTCTGTCTACACAAATCTGTCTGTCTACTAATCCTGCATTGTCTACACAAGTTTGTCTGTATATTAATCCTACACTGTATACATATATTTAGCTGTCTACACAAGTCTGTACTAGTCCTGCACTGTCTACTTATATTTCTCTGTCTACACAAATCTATCTACACATGTCTTTTTGTCTACACAAGTCTGTCTCTCTACTAATCCTACACTGTCTACAAATATTTATCTGTCTAAACAAGTCTGTATTAATCCTTCACTGTGTACACATATTTCTCTGTCTACACATGTCCTTTTGTCTACACAAATCTGTCTATACATGTCTTTTTGTCTACACAAATCTGTCTACACATGTCCTTTTGTCTACACAAATCTGTCTACACAAGTCTGTCTGTCTCCTAATGCTGAACTGTCTACACATATTTATCTGTCTAAACAAGTTTGTACTAATCCTGCACTGTCTACACAAATCTGTCTATACATGTCTTTTTGTCTACACAAATCTGTCTATACATGTCCTTTTGTCTACACAAATCTGTCTACACAAGTCTGTCTGTCTACTAATCCTGCACTGTCTACAAATATTTATCTGTCTAAACAAGTCTGTACTAATCTTGCCCTGTCTACACATATTTCTCTGTCTACACACATCTGTCTTCTAATCCTACACTGTCTACACAAATTTCTTCACATGTTTGTTTTCTCCATCACAGGTTACTAAGGTTTGTCTATCGTCACACGTTATATATGTGTGTCTTCAGTTCTAATCTCAACTCTACACATAGAAATACGTATATGCACACATATCTATAAATATAAAAATCATATTTATTATTAAACCTAATATATCATGCTGAAACATGAGATTGGAAGTTCATTGAACTCAGCAAGCTAGATATGGATTTACTTACGTGTTTTCACAGAGTCAATAAGTTTATAGACATGTTCTTACCTGCAGAACACAAACACACTCTTTGTAATTATATCATAATTTTCACAGGAGACTTTGAGAAATATTGTGATAAGAAAGCAAATAAATATATATATTAGATAATAAAAGGCATATATTGGATTTAATAAAAGATTTATTTGCCAATATTGGCTGAACGCCAAGCCTTTATCAAGGCATTACATTTTTGTATAAACTTTACAAAAATATAATGCCTTGATAAAGGTTGGCGTTCAGCCAACCGAAATATTGGCAAATAAATCTTTTATTAAATCCAATATATGCCTTTTTATTATCTAATGAATTAAATATGGATTGCTCTATTTTCAAAAAAATATATTTTTGTAATGAATATTTTAGCAATGTGTGTCTTTTCGCATATATGATCAAACATTATCTCTACATACCTTAATAAGACTCTGTAGAGATAATATTTGATGATCTATGTGAAAAGAAAAACATTGACACAAAAATAATTATTACAATTTTTTAAAAACGATAGATGTCAATTAAATGCATAAATATAATAGTTTTAAACAAAATATTTTTCATAGAAAAGTTCTATTTTAGGTAATGAAATGTCGAAAGAAAATAAAATTACTGTATTTTGAATATTAACTATATCTTATCTGTATTATTCACATATTCAATAAAATGTGAACTCTTTGTGTGAACACATTTAATGCGACAAGAAACACATTTTTATATATTTCTCCTCTTCATTGTTTACGTCGAAGACTTCTCATTTGGTTAGGTTCACAGGTTATACACTCATGGACAAAACTTAAAGAAGTTTTACCTTTTAACATGTATATCGGAATTGAGACAATAACTCTGAAAGATACACTCATGGACAAAACTTATGGAAGTTGTACCTTTTAGCATGTATATCGGGATTCAGACAATAACTCTGAAAGATATTACAGTGACCTTTATTGAAAATACACGAGATAACCAAGTGTGAACAACTCTGTCTCCTTCAAAAAAAAAAAAGGAAGAAAGAAAGAAACAGACGACTGGCGATATCAAAGACTTTCCATTTTCTTAAGTTTTGTCCATGAGTGTACATTAGGTTAGTGCACCTGCAGCTCCATAACCAATTTTGGTTTTCATTAGATGCAGTAAATTGGATCTTTGGGAGAGGCTGCTGCTTATCATATAACAGCTTGAGGAGCATGGACTCATGGAATTTGTGTAATAGTTGCACAAGGGGATAAGAAACAAAAACAACACGTAAGGTTAATTTCAGGTTAAGTTAGGCTGAGTTTGGGTTAAATTCAGGTTAGGTTCGGGTTAAATTTGGTTAGTGTTAGGTTATATGAAGTTAAGTCTAGTTTAGATTGGGTTAGGTTATGTTAAGTTCAGGTTAAGGATAGATTTGGTTAGTTTTATGTTAGATGATCATAAGTGTTAGTTAGATTAGGTTAGAGTTTGCATTTTAATTTAAAAAACAATGATGGTGACAGGATTGAATCTAACTGCGCCAATATATAAACGTCTTTGAACTTTCTTGAAGATTAACATTTTCAATGTACGCCACACTTCCCTTAAGTATTTTCTCATCCATTAAGATCCTTTATATTCTCACTTCCTATTTTCTTTTAAATGAAAACTCCTAATGTTTCATTTATCACAGAGAGAAAGAGATCCAAAGAAAAATACTATTTTCATTATAGTTGCTTCCCCTAGTTTGCAATTTACCTTTTTGAGAATCTCATAACATATATTATAATATTAAAATGTTGAGTAAATTTTAAGTGATATTTTTAAATAACATCAACAACCTAACGCCCTCTATAGATCAAAAATATTATTATTTTTAACGTTACTTTTCTTTTACAAATATATAAACTCATGGACAAAACTTAAGGAATTTGTACCTTTTTGCATGTATATTTTAATTTTTAATTATATATATATTTCATTTTCATTCATTGACTGTTCTATATTTTTTTTACCATAGATTTAGAACATACCACTTTAATTATTGTTGTAAATATTGTATAGTTGAACCTACCTATTATTTTTAATTAACGAATATAGAATTCATTTTATAAATTCTATATTACTGTGGAAAATAATTTTATGTGTAATTTACTTCAAGTAATTCAAAATAAAAAACTACTTGAAAGGTAAATAACATATCTTTCTTTTTTCACGACTACACCTCTCTCTCTTTTTCAACAACAAAACAAAAAATAATCATAACATATATATTACATTTTAAAATTGTTTTTAAAGGAGAACATTCGAATTTACATGTATAGGATAATCAGCCGTTATAAATAGGCAAATAAGAAGTGGTTTATGTTTAAAACATGAAACTTTCCTTAAGTTTGGTCCAGGAGTGTGTAATTAGAATATATTTCTACAGCCTTTATAATGCGGTGAATAAAAATTGAAATAAGAAGGGTTTGGCTAATCAGTGGTAAACCCTCTCAGCGATTTCGCCATTTTAATCTACAGATTGTAATATCAAAATTCGAAACTATTTTAAAGGCGTAAGATTCTTTTTGAAATTAAACAATTTCTACTGCCCTTACTGCAATGGAAAAATTAATGGGAGGGCCTGGCTCATCAGTGGTGAACCCTCCCAGCGGTTTCGCCAGTTTAATCTACCATACCGCTGTTATTTTGCATTTTTGGAACTTCCTTTTATAGTGATACTGATGTATTGAAATATTGATATATACTGAAATTCCGGTTCCAAAATAACTTTATTAGGTGCCGATCAAAAAGAGAAACATAGCTTATGTTATTTATAATGGATAATATGAACAGGTTCTTTACATATTAAAAAAAAGTGTCCAATGCGAGATTCGATCCCGGCTCATGACTGTCGGAAACCAAGAGTTTATACCTCCGGCCATCAACTTATCTATGTTAAATTGAAATTTCTGGTTCCAAGATAACTATACTAGGTGCCGCTCAAAAAGAGCAACCTTGCTTGTGAAAGTTATTCACATATTAAAACAAAGTGTCCAATGTGTTATTCGATCCCCGGTTCATGGCTATCGGAAACCGACGTTTTATACCACCGGCCACCGACTTATCTTTGTTAAACTGAAATTTCTGGTTCCAAGATAACTATACTAGGTGCCGCTCAAAAAGAGAAACCTTGCTTGTGAAGTTTATTTACATATTAAAACAAAGTGTCCAATGTGTGATTCGATCCCCGGTTCATGGCTGTCAGGAATCGAGGGATTTACCCACTCGTCCACCGACCTATTTAGACTTGGAAATATCTTTATTTACAGAGCTGCTAACCAGAATGGATGATTTTTGAGCCCCATAACAGACGCATAAAGCGGAATATATACAAAGCCCTATATACAGGGTGCTTCAAAAAAATGTATACACACTTTGAACTTCCATTGAAAATTTATTTACCGTTCTACAAAGTTAAATTTCAGGAAAATAGAAAACTGAAAGTCCAATATAAATGAAACATAAATAACAATTGTTAATACTGTTCAAATTGGTGACCTGCAGCATCAATACAATTCTGAGTACGAGTCACCACAGATTCTGTACATCGTATCAAAACGTCCAATGAGATTTCTCTACACACTGCTTGAATCTCATTCCAAAGAATGTCTAGGTTACGTGGTTTACGTTTGTACACCCCATCTTTTACTGTGCCCCACAAGAAGAAATCCAGTGGTGTAAGGTCTGGAGAGCGTGCTGGAAACTCGATTGGCCCCCTGCGTCCTATCCACTGGCCCGACAAATTTTTATCCAGCACGCTCTCCAGACCTTACACCACTGGATTTCTTCTTGTGGGGCACAGTAAAAGATGGGGTGTACAAACGTAAACCACGTAACCTAGACATTCTTTGGAATGAGATTCAAGCAGTGTGTAGAGAAATCTCATTGGACGTTTTGATACGATGTACAGAATCTGTGGTGACTCGTACTCAGAATTGTATTGATGCTGCAGGTCACCAATTTGAACAGTATTAACAATTGTTATTTATGTTTCATTTATATTGGACTTTCAGTTTTCTATTTTCCTGAAATTTAACTTTGTAGAACGGTAAATAAATTTTCTATGGAAGTTCAAAGTGTGTATACATTTTTTGAAGCACCCTGTATATTGGACTGTTGGAGGGGGGGGGGGGGTGGCCAGGGGATCATCGCCGGGTGAGAACCTCTTTAGACTGAAATTCGGTTCCAAAATCACTTTATTAGGTACCGCTCACAAAGAACAACCTAGTTTATGATCATTTAAACAGTGAATAATATGTGAAGGTTATTCACTTATTAAACAAAATGTTAACGTGGGATTCAATCCTGGTTCATGGCTGTCTGGAATCGAGGGTGTTACCTACTCGTCACTGACTTCATTTTTATACTGAAATTTTCCTGGTTCAAAATCACTTTATTAGGTACCGCTCACAAAGAGCAACCTAGTTTATGATAATTGAAACTATGAATAATATGTGAAGGTTATTCACATATTAGGCAAAATGTTTACTGTGGCAATGTGAGTAGTTAGGAAATGCATTTTATTTTTTATTATTAATAGCTGACCATTTTAATATTTTAAAATTTTGCCGGGAGGATATTGATCTAAAGAGACAAGGGTCGCCTCTCCCGTCAAAACCTCTAGGTGGACGCTTCTCAGTGGTGTTGTGGTTTAAACAGTGAATAATATGTGAAGGTTATTCACTTATTAAACAAAATGTTAACTGTGGGGGATGTACAGGGCTTGTTCATTTACAATTTATATTGATGTCGTTGGGTCCTCAGGTTCTTGGGGATATTGTTATTGAGAAAGTTTTGTCTGGCTTGTTTGATGTTCAAGGTGGACTGAAATTCTGGTTCAAATCACATTAATAGGTACAGCTCAGCAAGAGCAACCTAGTTCATGATAATTGAAACAGTGAATAACATGTGAAGGTTATTCATATATTAAACAAAATTTTAACGCGGGATTCAATCCCCGTTCATGACTGTTGGGAATCGAGGGGGTTACCCACTCGTCCACCGACTTTTATATGGACTTAAATTCTCTTATATATATTCACTCTACACTTTTTATTGAGTACAGTAAAAGGGTGTTTTGAACGAACTATGGAGAAATACTTCTCTAGGACTTTAGAAATGTCATTTCTTTGATCGCTTCTTTTAGAAACATTTACCTTGTATTGTTTTTACAACCTCACACTGATATCGTATATATAATCTTTTATAAAATGTCGATTCTCCATTTAAAACTGGTCTTAAATCCGATTCAGTTTCAAATCTTTAATCATAACTGATTTACTGAAATTTCTTTAAAAATTAGAAGTTAACTTATCTCATTCTCTTAATACAAATGGAATAAACATAATCTCCCTATATACCAATAAAAGGATTATCAAAAAATTAATTACCATATTAGTATTTTGTAATACAGTAGAACTTGGATAATTCGAACTTCTTTAATTCGAAAACCTCTTTAATTCGAATATTTATCTTGGTCCCTAGAAGCCTTAAGCCTTTATTCAAAACATCTTTAATTCGAATTTTTGGATAATTCGAATTTTTTTTATGGTCCCTTGGGGTTCGAATTATCCAAGTTCGACTGTATTAAAGTTTATCTACGTAGTTTACCATTTTATATTTTTGTTTTTGTCCTATGTAAACTGCACCCACACATATTACTCTCAGAAAATTATCATTAAAAAAATCTAATTTAAAAAATGTTGTAATTACACTTTAGAATGTTTATTTTTCTTGAAGATAGATGGCGCTATGTATCTAAATAAAGATTTTCCCAGAAAGGAAACTACTCCAGTATAGCCAAATCTTTTCTAAACTTCCTTAGAGGAGCAAATTGCGTCAGACGAAATAAATTTAGAACACGCACAAAGATAATTAAGTCCCACAGAGTGGTTAGTTTTCTTGGGAAAATATTTTTGTTGAATAAAACGGCTACATATGATCTTCTGCTATAGATTGTTCTAGGCGTTAATTGGCTTCAGCAACCAGTAAATCTATAACTTTAAGAATATAAGTAAGATATTTCTAATTATTATTTTCAACTTGTAGAAATATATTGTTTTTAAAGAAAATTCTACTATTACCTTGATTTTTCTATGAAAGAATTAATTATATATAGTTATAAAATACAATTATTTTTAAATGATTTTTTTCAATCGTTATCATTATTAAAGGTATTTCGTATTTTTATGAATATGTTGGTGAATATATTTATCATTATTTTAATTATATTATACATTAAAATAATGCATATTTAAAAAGATAGGTGCCACTTTTGGAGCATGGAAAACGTTCTCCCACAACCTCATGTTTAATTATAGCCCCTTTACCCCACTTATATACATTTTTGGAAAATCTGTAGGATGTTATGTCATCGAAGACGTCACTGTACTGATGAGGCCCATAGCCCGGCAAAACGGTGGTGTTGTGGTTCATTCTTTATTATTTCCATTAAGGTTTTTACTATGGTGATAAACATAATGTATATTTGAAGGGAGACGTCACATTTTTGTATATTGTATATTGCGGAACTACTGGTTTCCTGTGCTGCTCTTTTCTGATATTGCACCTTGTACGGAGAATCTGTATAAGACTATTGTCTTAATAAAGGCTTTGTGTGTGTGTGTGTGTGTATATACATTGACTACTCAGTTAAACAAAGCCATATTACTTACTTTGAGAACACATAGATCATTTATAACAATATCCAGGACAAGCAGGCAAGAATCTTTATTAAAATCTGATCATCCAACAAAGATATGGCAGGAGAGTGAAACAACAGGTAACATCCTGGTGTTTGTTTTCCAGCTACTGTACTCCATGTTAGGACCAAACCAAAGTCAGTGGTACTTCCTGGTCCCCTGATTTACAGTACCTTCCATCTTCTGTCTCAACACCATTGTGCATTGGTTCGGGGATTGTTGAAAGGCTTTCAGCTAAATAGTTAATCATACAGAATCTACTATTGAAACATAAGAGATGTGGAAATTCCTGGATATAAATTAGATAATGCAACAGGTTTCTGGAGATGTATTTATTTTCATTTTTATTAACGCAATCTCGAGCTTTCTGACATTTCTGCCCTCTACAAGAGTACAAAAAGAACAATAAAGGAATCCCTTATTAGGGTATGAGAGAGTCCATCTTCGTTCTTTTTGTACTTCTGTAGAAGGTTATTCGCCTTATGTTTTAATGGCAAAAGTCGTAACATCCAGTCCCTTTGCATTCGCTTTTTATAAATACTGATAATCAGCTCAATCAAAATGTTTAGCACAGACACCGAATCCAACTCGATAATTGGTCGAGGTCAATACCCAATATTTGTATATAACTATGATGCTAATTTGTTATTTATTTATTCTGTCCTACCGGGAGAATCCTGTATGGCACGTGTGCCCAATAAAGGCTATTGTTGTTGTTGTACTTCTGTAGAAGGGCGAAAATACCCGAAAGCTTGAGAATTGCAATAATAAAATGAAAAGAAAATCATCTCCAGAGAGAGAGAATCCTGTTGCTTTATTTAATTATTGAAACATATCGCTTTAATACGTGTATTGGATCTTTTATTTAAATCTTCGCTCATATAATTAACTTAAATTGTGATTGAATTATAAAAATAGGAAGAATTTTTTATTTTATTCTTGAATCTTATACTCTTTCTGTGTCTTGTTGATAGACGAAAAAACTTGTGGCTTTACATTACATGGTAGTTGGATATTGTTGATTGCTCTGGATCTCTCTGTCAGGTTCCGATGTGTAGCAATGTGAAGTAAAATGTAAACATATAATAAATGGAGATATAGTGTAACATGGTGTAGATTCGATGTAGATAAAGATGGAAGACTTGGGCGAGATGGATCTACTGTAGTTCCACCAGGTGAGGATGGCGTCCAATACGTCATTCCTTCCACCAATCACGCAAGTATTCCTTCCATCATGACATAACTCTGTGGTTATATGTACACCGTATATATTACATCTCTATAATACGATATTGAATTACGTATGTGATTTACACGGTTACTGATTTCTACTGTGTTCAACTTTTAACTGAGAGTGCTCCCAGATAGATGAAACCAAGTTCTGTCAGGTGAATCATCGACTCACTATACTGTAGATTGCAAAACTCCATCTCTAACATGATATTGAATTACGTAAATTGTGATTTACACGGTTACTATTTTCTACCGTGTTCTACTGACAACTATATGTGCTCCCAGATAGATGAAACCAAGTTCTGTCAGGTGAATCCTTGACTCACTATACCGTAGATTGGAAAAATCCATTTATAACACAATGTTGAATTACGTAAATTGTGAATTACACGGTTACTGATTTTCTACCGTGTTCTACTGTTAACTGAGAGTGCTCCCAGATAGATGAAACCAAGTTCTGTCGAGTGAATCATCGACTCACTATACCGTAGATTGAAAAACTCCATCTCTAACACGATATTTTATTACGTAAATTGTGATTTACATGGTTACTGATTTTCAACCGTGTTCTACTGACAACTATGTGCTCTCCCAGATAGATGAAACCAAGTTTTGTCAGGTGAATCCTTGACTCACTATACCGTAGATTGCAAAACTCCATCTCTAACACAATATTGAATTATGTAAATTGTGATTTACACGGTTACTGATTTTCTACCGTGTTCTACTGTCAACTATGTGTTCTCCCAGATAGATAAAACCAAATGCTGTTAGGTGAATCCTTGACCCACTATACCGTAGATTGCAAAACTCCATCTCTAACACGATATTTTATTACGCGAACTCTGATTTACACGACTCCAGATTTTCTTCCGTTGTCTACTGACACACTGACAGTGTTTCCATTAAGGAGATGAAACCAAGTGCTTTCAGGTGAATCGTTTTAAAGTCAATCACACTTTGTGTGCAGAAATATATATTGAAATGATATGAAAATACCTTGTTTCTAGTTCTAGATACACTCATGGACAAAACTTTAGGAAGTTGTACCTTTTAGCATGTATATCGGGATTCAGACAATAACTCTGAAAGATACACTCATGGACAAAACCTAAGGAAGTTTTACATTTTAACATGTATATCGGGATTCAGACAATAACTCTGAAAGATACACTCATGGACAAAACTTAAGAAAGCTGTACATTTTAGCATGTATATCGGGATTCAGACAATAACTCTGAAAGATACACTCATGGACAAAACTTAAGGAAGTTGTACATTTTAGCATGTATATCGGGATTCAGACAATAACTCTGAAAAATACACTCATGGACAAAACTTAAGGAAGTTGTACATTTTAGCATGTATATCGGGAATGAGACAATAACTCTGAAAGATACACTCATGGAAAAAACTTAAGGAAGCTGTACATTTTAGCATGTATATCGGGATTGAGACAATAACTCTGAAAGATATTACAGTGATCTTTATTGAAGACACACGAGATAACCCAAGTGTGAACAAAATTGCCTCTAAAAAAAAAGACGACCGACGAAATCAAAGACTTTCCACTTCCTAAGTTCTGTCTATGAGTGTAAATTTCGAAGGTATAGGAGGTTGGTATAAATATATGAGTGTATGTGCGTTTCTTTCCTAAATAAATTAGATTTCACTCTCTTAATTTAAAACAACATTTTACAATATTAAAACTGCAGAGAACTCGTGTTTGTCGCAGAGAGAAATCTGCAACGGATATTAAAAAATTGTTTGTTAATTTGTTTAAAATTGAAATTAGAATTCAACCAAATTAAAATTCAATTTAAACTAAATCATCTCTCTCTTCTGCTTTAATTTTTTTTTTGTTTAATTTTTTGAACTAAACAATTTTCAGAGGGATTTTTCAATTTTATATAATAGAAATATATATTTTTTTCGTTTTTATTAATAACGCATTAATTTAATTTATGTTTTTTTTTTTAAATTCGATTTTTAGAGGGTGAAAATATTAATAATATATATAGAATGAAACAATATATAGTTTTTGTTATTAAAAAATGAGGTATTTCATTTATTATTTATTAATTAAAATATCCATATATATAAATCAAAGGTGAGAGATAAATAATAAATGATTATTATTTTTATTTTAGACCTACAAAATATAAATTTAATTTTTGATCGATATTTTCCAGTAGCAAATAATACACTCATGGATAAAACTAAAGGATTCGGAATGTATTTGATATAGGCTGTTGTCTGTTTTTTTTTTTTTCCTTATGGAGACTGAATAACATTTTTGTTCCCACACTTGGTTATCTCGTGTATCTTCAATAAAAGTCACTGTAATATCTTTCAGAATTATTGTCTGAATCCCGATATGTACATGGTGTAAGGTACAATTTCCTTAAGTTTTGTCTCCATGAATGTAAGTACAATTCTTAAATTTTTTCAATATTCAATTCATATATAAGAAATAAATCTATAATTTATTAATAATATTTCTTCCAATAAAGCAAACTTATACTGTCTTTACTGAGCTGAAAAAATATTCGGAGGGCTTGGCTCATCTGTAGTAAACCCTCCCAGCAGTTTAGTCAATCTACCAGACCGTTTCATTGAGCGAAACCGCTGGGAGAGTTTTCCACTGATGAACTATTATGTTTCTAATTTTATTGTATATATTTTCCCTTAGCCATTGTAACGTCTTAGGAAGAGCCTGGGGTTCGAAAGTTAATGTTTTATGTAAATAAAATTGTCTTTGACACTGGCGTTTCTGAACGTATCTTGTCAAACATCGCTTTATACGCAATACAAATAACAACTCTCAAGTTTAAAATAGAAATAGTTCAATTACAATTATGGGAATAGAAGTTTACGAATATATATTGCAACTAAACATCTAAAAAATATATGTATTATCTATAAGTATAATTTTAAAATCTAAAAGATATATAAATATATAATACAATATATATATAATATAATGCGGCTTGTGATTGTAAAACGACATTTGAAATACTATCCCGCATGTGTTTCTTTTCAACGAAAAATCATGAATCAATGAAAAATCAAAATTTATTTCGATGAGAAATAACGATTATTTCTAACCTTTTGGATGAGTTATGAAAGGGTGAATTGTGAAGAGTAATGATAAACGGAAAAATAAAAGTGTCCAGGGATGGGAATCGAACCCACAGTGTTCCGCTTACCGGGCAGATGTCATGTCCACTAGGTTAGAAAAAAGGTTAAAATAATCGTTATTTCTCCTCGAAATAAATTTTGATTTTTCATTGTTTCATGATTTTCCGTTGAAAGGAAACACATGCGGGATAGTATTTCAAATGTCGTTTTATATAAATATGTAAAAAAGAAAAAAAAAGGGAAAAGGTCAGGTGCTGATATTGAAAACAAAAAAGGCATATCCTGAACTCTCACATGAGGATTTTTATATGGCAGAGCGTCATCTCTAGTGAGAAAAATCGTTTATATCAGAAACTATTTTAGATATATGTATATATGATCAAATTCAAAAGAAATCTTCGAATACACAAAGTTCTAACATTAGAGTTCATTTTAATAGAAAATAATAATCTGCATTGTGTGAAAAAATGAAAAAACGTTTGTGGTTTTGGATTAAGAGATATAGAAGCAGAAGACAAATGGGTAGTGATAACCTTCCGTATTTCCTGTCCAAAAGAAATGGAAGACAAATTGTCCAATCGGAAATGTCAGGTGGTAGGGGGGTCCTCATTTCTCGACTTACAGCTGCCAGGTTAGGTGACATTTTGACATATTCTGACGCCCAAGCTATTTATAATGAGCAGAAATATTTAGGGAACAACTGTCGCGACTGTGTCGGTTTGACAAGAGGAATTTTTGTCAACAAGGTGGTTGAAGTGAGAGGTGAGTTTGACAACTGGGATGTTTGTCAACAAGGTGGTTGTAAGTTGACGTGAAAGGTGAGTTTGACAACTGGGATGTTTGTAGAGTGTCAACAAGGTGGTTGTATGTTGACGTGAGAGGTGAGTTTGACAACTGAAATGTTTGTAGAGTGTCAACAAGGTGGTTGTAAGTTGACGTGAGAGGTGAGTTTGACAACTGGGATGTTTGTAGAGTGTCAACAAGGTGGTTGTATGTTGACGTGAGAGGTGAGTTTGACAACTGAAATGTTTGTAGAGTGTCAACAAGGTGGTTGTAAGTTGACGTGAGAGGTGAGTTTGACAACTGGGATGTTTGTAGAGTGTCAACAAGGTGGTTGTATGTTGACGTGAGAGGTGAGTTTGACAACTGAAATGTTTGTAGAGTGTCAACAAGGTGGTTGTAAGTTGACGTGAGAGGTGAGTTTGACAACTGGGATGTTTGTCAACAAGGTGGTTGTAAGTTGACGTGAGAGGTGAGTTTGACAAGAGGAATGTTTGTCAACAAGGTGGTTGTAAGTTGACGTGAGAGGTGAGTTTGACAACTGGGATGTTTGTCAACAAGGTGGTTGTAAGTTGACGTGAGAGGAGAGTTTGACAACTGGGATGTTTGTCAACAAGGTGGTTGTAAGTTGACGTGAGAGGTGATTTTGACAACTGGGATGTTTGTCAACAAGGTGGTTGTAAGTTGACGTGAGAGGTGAGTTTGACAAAAGGAATGTTTGTCAACAAGGTGGTTGTAAGTTGACGTGAGAGGTGAGTTTGACAAGAGGAATGTTTGTCAACAAGGTGGTTGTAAGTTGACGTGAAAGGTGAGTTTGACAACTGGGATGTAGGTCAAAAAGTTGGTTGTAAGTTGACGTGAAAGGTGAGTTTGACAAGAGGAATGTTTGTCAACAAGGTGGTTGTAAGTTGACGTGAAAGGTGAGTTTGACAACTGGGATGTAGGTCAAAAAGTTGGTTGTAAGTTGACGTGAGAGGTGAGTTTGACAAGAGGAATGTTTGTCAACAAGGTGGTTGTAAGTTGACGTGAGAGGTGAGTTTGACAAGAGGAATGTTTGTCAACAAGGTGGTTGTAAGTTGACGTGAGAGGTGAGTTTGACTAGAGGAATGTTTGTCAACAAGGTGGTTGTAAGTTGACGTGAAAGGTGAGTTTGACAACTGGGATGTAGGTCAAAAAGTTGGTTGTAAGTTGACGTGAGAGGTGAGTTTGACAAGAGGAATGTTTGTCAACAAGGTGGTTGTAAGTTGACGTGGAAGGTGAGTTTGACAACTGGGATGTAGGTCAACAAGGTGGTTTTAAGTTGACGTGAGAAGTGAGTTTGACAACTGGGATGTTTGTCAACAAGGTGGTTGTAAGTTGACGTGAGAGGTGAGTTTGACAAGAGGAATGTTTGTCAACAAGGTGGTTGTATGTTGACGTGAGAGGTGAGTTTGACAACTGAGATGTTTGTAGAGTGTCAACAAGTTGGTTGTAAGTTGACGTGAGAGGTGAGTTTGACAAGAGGAATGTTTGTCAACAAGGTGGTTGTAAGTTGACGTGAAAGATGAGTTTGACAACTCGGATGTTTGTCAACAAGGTGGTTGTAAGTTGACGTGAAAGGTGAGTTTGACAACTGGGATGTTTGTCAACAAGGTGGTTGTAAGTTGACGTGAGAGGTGAGTTTGACAACTGGGATGTTTGTCAACAAGGTGATTGCAAGTTGACGTGAAAGGTGAGTTTGACAACTGGGATGTTTGTCAACAAGGTGGTTGTAAGTTGACGTGAGAGGTGAGTTTGACAACTGGGATGTATGTCAACAAGGTGGTTGTAAGTTGACCTGAAGGGTGAGTTTGACAAGAGGAATGTTTGTCAACAAGGTGGTTGTAAGTTGACGTGAGAGGTGAGTTTGCCAACTGGGATGTTTGTCAACAAGGTGGTTGAAAGTTGACGTGAGAGGTGAGTTTGACAACTGAGATGTTTGTAGAGTGTCAACAAGTTGGTTGTAAGTTGACGTGAAAGGTGAGTTTGACAACTGGGATGTTTGTCAACAAGGTGGTTGTAAGTTGACGTGAGAGGTGAGCTTGACAATTGGGATGTTTGTCAACAAGGTGGTTGTAAGTTGACGTGAGTGGTGAGTTTGACAACTGGGATGTTTGTAGAGTGTCAACAAGGTGGTTGTAAGTTGACGTGAGAGGTGAGTTTGACAACTGGGATGTTTGTAGAGTGTCAACAAGGTGGTTGTAAGTTGACGAGAGAGGTGAGTTTGACAACTGGGATGTTTGTAGAGTGTCAACAAGGTGGTTGTAAGTTGACGAGAGAGGTGAGTTTGACAACTGGGATGTTTGTAGAGTGTCAACAAGGTGGTTGTAAGTTGACGTGAGAGGTGAGTTTGACAACTGGGATGTTTGTAGAGTGTCAACAAGGTGGTTGTAAGTTGACGTGAGAGGTGAGTTTGACAACTGGGATGTTTGTCAACAAGGTGGTTGTAAGTTGACGTGAGAGGTGAGTTTGACAAGAGGAATGTTTGTCAACAAGGTGGTTGTAAGTTGACGTGAGAGGTGAGTTTGACAACTGGGATGTTTGTAGAGTGTCAACAAGGTGGTTGTAAGTTGACGTGAGAGGTGAGTTTGACAACTGGGATGTTTGTCAACAAGGTGGTTGTAAGTTGACGTGAAAGGTGAGTTTGACAACTGGGATGTTTGTCAACAAGGTGGTTGTAAGTTGACGTGAGAGGTGAGTTTGACAACTGGGATGTTTGTCAACAAGGTGGTTGCAAGTTGACGTGAAAGGTGAGTTTGACAACTGGGATGTTTGTCAACAAGGTGGTTTTAAGTTGACGTGAGAGGTGAGTTTGACAACTGGGATGTATGTCAACAAGGTGGTTGTAAGTTGACCTGAAGGGTGAGTTTGACAAGAGGAATGTTTGTCAACAAGGTGGTTGTAAGTTGACGTGAGAGGTGAGTTTGCCAACTGGGATGTTTGTCAACAAGGTGGTTGTAAGTTGACGTGAGAGGTGAGTTTGACAACTGAGATGTTTGTAGAGTGTCAACAAGGTGGTTGTAAGTTGACGTGAGAGGTGAGTTTGACAACTGGGATGTTTGTCAACAAGGTGGTTGTAAGTTGACGTGAGAGGTGAGCTTGACAATTGGGATGTTTGTCAACAAGGTGGTTGTAAGTTGACGTGAGTGGTGAGTTTGACAACTGGGATGTTTGTAGAGTGTCAACAAGGTGGTTGTAAGTCGACGTGAGAGGTGAGTTTGACAACTGGGATGTTTGTAGAGTGTCAACAAGGTGGTTGTAAGTTGACGTGAGAGGTGAGTTTGACAACTGGGATGTTTGTAGAGTGTCAACAAGGTGGTTGTAAGTTGACGAGAGAGGTGAGTTTGACAACTGGGATGTTTGTAGAGTGTCAACAAGGTGGTTGTAAGTTGACGAGAGAGGTGAGTTTGACAACTGGGATGTTTGTAGAGTGTCAACAAGGTGGTTGTAAGTTGACGTGAGAGGTGAGTTTGACAACTGGGATGTTTGTAGAGTGTCAACAAGGTGGTTGTAAGTTGACGTGAGAGGTGAGTTTGACAACTGGGATGTTTGTCAACAAGGTGGTTGTAAGTTGACGTGAGAGGTGAGTTTGACAAGAGGAATGTTTGTCAACAAGGTGGTTGTAAGTTGACGTGAGAGGTGAGTTTGACAACTGGGATGTTTGTAGAGTGTCAACAAGGTGGTTGTAAGTTGACGTGAGAGGTGAGTTTGACAACTGGGATGTTTGTCAACAAGGTGGTTGTAAGTTGACGTGAAAGGTGAGTTTGACAACTGGGATGTTTGTCAACAAGGTGGTTGTAAGTTGACGTGAGAGGTGAGTTTGACAACTGGGATGTTTGTCAACAAGGTGGTTGCAAGTTGACGTGAAAGGTGAGTTTGACAACTGGGATGTTTGTCAACAAGGTGGTTGTAAGTTGACGTGAGAGGTGAGTTTGACAACTGGGATGTATGTCAACAAGGTGGTTGTAAGTTGACCTGAAGGGTGAGTTTGACAAGAGGAATGTTTGTCAACAAGGTGGTTGTAAGTTGACGTGAGAGGTGAGTTTGCCAACTGGGATGTTTGTCAACAAGGTGGTTGTAAGTTGACGTGAGAGGTGAGTTTGACAACTGAGATGTTTGTAGAGTGTCAACAAGGTGGTTGTAAGTTGACGTGAGAGGTGAGTTTGACAACTGGGATGTTTGTCAACAAGGTGGTTGTAAGTTGACGTGAGAGGTGAGCTTGACAATTGGGATGTCTGTCAACAAGGTGGTTGTAAGTTGACGTGAGTGGTGAGTTTGACAACTGGGATGTTTGTAGAGTGTCAACAAGGTGGTTGTAAGTTGACGTGAGAGGTGAGTTTGACAACTGGGATGTTTGTAGAGTGTCAACAAGGTGGTTGTAAGTTGACGAGAGAGGTGAGTTTGACAACTGGGATGTTTGTAGAGTGTCAACAAGGTGGTTGTAAGTTGACGAGAGAGGTGAGTTTGACAACTGGGATGTTTGTAGAGTGTCAACAAGGTGGTTGTAAGTTGACGTGAGAGGTGAGTTTGACAACTGGGATGTTTGTAGAGTGTCAACAAGGTGGTTGTAAGTTGACGTGAGAGGTGAGTTTGACAACTGGGATGTTTGTCAACAAGGTGGTTGTAAGTTGACGTGAGAGGTGAGTTTGACAAGAGGAATGTTTGTCAACAAGGTGGTTGTAAGTTGACGTGAGAGGTGAGTTTGACAACTGGGATGTTTGTAGAGTGTCAACAAGGTGGTTGTAAGTTGACGTGAGAGGTGAGTTTGACAACTGGGATGTTTGTCAACAAGGTGGTTGTAAGTTGACGTGAGAGGTGAGTTTGACAACTGTTATGTTTATTAAGTGTCAACAAGGTGGTCGTAAGGTGACGTGAGAGATGAGTTTGACAACTGTCATGTTTATTGAGTGTCAACAAAGTGTTTTTCCAATGTTATAAATTGATATTAAAAATGAATATGATAAAAAGAAGACTTGTAATATCTCAAAAAGATAGTTGTAAAAATCTGTAAATATATGGTGAGCTTAGAATGCTATTCTTCAATAAAAAGTACACAAAGGATGTGAAATAGAGTTTCATTAAGGTATTAAGTTATAGGACACTGCAGACTAGAATAAAATATACTAGGATTAGAATATATATTCAGCAAGGTGTGAAATACAGAATCTCACAAAGAACATAGGTATTTGTACCACAAGAAAGAGAATCCGGTAAAAATTTTAAAAAACATATTTTCGCAAAGACCATAGGGAATGGTATAATGTGAAAAAGTGGGTATTAAAACTAAGAATATAGAAATTCATCAAGACGATAAATATTGGTACCATTGGAAAGTGAAGGTATTAGGATGAGAGAGTGCAAGAGTTCACCAAGGCAATAGATATAGGTACCATGTGAGAGTGATTGTATTAAAGCTTAGAATTTAGGAGTTCTCCAAGACTATAGATATTGGTACCATTAGAAAGTGAAGGTATTAGGCTAAGAGAGAAATAGAAGAGTTCACTGAGGCCATAGATATAGGTACCATGTGAGAGTGATTGTAGTAAAGCTTAGAATTTAGGAGTTCTCCAAGTCTATAGATATTGGTACCATTGGAAAGTGAAGGTATTAGGCTAAGAGAGAAATAGAAGAGTTCACTGAGGCCATAGATATAGGTACCATGTGAGAGTGATTGTAGTAAAGCTTAGAATTTAGGAGTTCTCCAAGTCTATAGATATTGGTACCATTGGAAAGTGAAGGTATTAGGCTAAGAGAGAAATAGAAGAGTTCACTGAGGCCATAGATATAGGTACCATGTGAGAGTGATTGTATTAAAGCTTAGAATTTAGGAGTTCTCCAAGTCTATAGATATTGGAACCATTGGAAAGTGAAGGTATTAGGCTAAGAGAAAAATAGAAGAGTTCACTGAGGCCATAGATATAGGTACCATGTGAGAGTGATTGTATTAAAGCTTAGAATTTAGGAGTTCTCCAAGACTACAGATATTGGTACCATTGGAAAGTGAAGGTATTAGGCTAAGATAGAAATAGAAGAGTTCACTGAGGCCATAGATATTGGTACCATGTGAGAGTGATTGTATTAAAGCTTAGAATTTAGGAGTTCTCCAAGAATACAGATATTGGTACCATTGGAAAATGAAGGTATTAGGCTAAGATAGAAATAGAAGAGTTCACTGAGGCCATAGATATTGGTATCATTTTAAAGTGAAGATTTCAGATTGAGAGAGCAATACAAGAGTTCACCAAGGCCATAGTTATTGGTACCGCGCAAAAAAAGGTATAAAGGCTAAATATTTAGGAATTTACCAATACCATAGATATTGGTTTCATTGAAATGTGAAGGTATCAAAACTTAGAAACCAAGAGTTTATCAAGGCATGGGTATTGACACCATTTTGGAATGAAGGTATTAAGGCAAAGAATTTAGGAATTCTCACCAAAGCCAAATATATCGATATCAGGAGGAAATGAAAGGATTAAGGCACAAAATGCAGAATTACACCAAAGAATTGGTATTGATACCATGTGAGAGTGAAAGTATTATGGATAAGAAATTAAAAGTTCATCAAAGCCATATATACCGATATAATTGTAAAGTAAAGATTTAAGGATATGAGAGAATTCAAGAGTTTACCAAGGCCATAGATATTGGTACCACGCGAAAGGGAAGGAATTAAAATATTAAAAACAGATTCTACCATGGTCAAAGGGAAAATAAATAACCCCGGGACCAAGATTCCACACAGACTATACATTTCCAAGTGAAGACGCCGGGAAGTGGTGTGCTCCTCTATTATTCATCATTGCACCGAGCCATCCATTAAGTCGACTGAATCTTTAACGAGGAATCCTTCAATCGATGCTAGGATCGAGCAATCCACAGAATGGACTCTCTGTCCAATAGTCCAGAATTGTCTACCACCAGAACATGGTACCATGGAGTAGCGTGAAGAAGGGGTAATCAGATCCATGCCAAGAAGTGAGTCACAGCTCCCATAGATGGGAAAAAAGCGATGTAACAGACTACACTTCTTATGAAAAAACTAAGACAATAACAGATAATTAACATGATTTTTCAATAAAATAATACCTTGTATCAATATTGAGTACAATTAACATGATTTTAATGACATTATTTAATTTATTTATTTATAAATTATTTCAGAATTGGCCAAATAATCATTCTTGATTCAACAAGAAAAGTTAACCACGTAAGCTTTTCGGGCTGTTGCCCCTCATCTGCGTGGTACAAGTGTGTACCTCAGTGGTGTACCTCAACAGCCAAAAAAGCTGGTGTTAGGAGCATCTTGAAAAACCATGAAACAGGTATTTAGGCCGGAAGACCGTGAGAACGGCAATCAATGTGAAAAATAGTACAAAAGTGAATTTGGAGTTGGATCAGGTAGCTGAGAAAAATAATGTAGAAGTGAAATTGCACTTGAATCAGGTAGATGAATTAAGATGAAAGGCATCTCCTGATTGTGAAGCTTATTCAAGAATTGAAAAATTATGGAATAATTGTTTAATATATTCCCATGTTTAATATATTCCCATCCCTGGACACCTTTATTTTTTCGTTTATTATTACTCTTCACAATTCACCCTTTCATACCTCATCCAAAAGGTTAGAAATAATCGTTATTTCTCATTTCTCCTTGAAATAGATTTTGATTTTTCGTTGAAACGAAACACATGCGGAATAGTATTTCAAATGTCGTT
Source organism: Cordylochernes scorpioides (assembly GCA_030710605.1). NCBI lineage: Eukaryota > Metazoa > Arthropoda > Arachnida > Pseudoscorpiones > Chernetidae > Cordylochernes > Cordylochernes scorpioides. The sequence continues at coordinate 7,344,853 of CP092864.1, read as the reverse complement.
TTACAATTATGGAATAATTAAAAATTAAAGATTAGTTGATATTTATTCCGATAGATGGCGCAAGCCATCAGCAAATTTAGTTACACGATTAGGAGATGCCTTTTTCTTAAAGAAACAATGGTTCTATAATCTAATAGAATGGCATGGAATCAGAAGATTTGAAAAGAAAATTATAATTTCTCACATAACAGGGGGAAGATAACATTCTCTGATTGCTGATCACCATATAGGAGATTACACTACATGATAATAATGATGAAAACATAGTATTGTATATATATATGATAATTTGTATATAGAAATATGTAACCCCATCACAACCTATGCAATGTATCGTCAAAAGATTAAAATAAAAGTTAGGCTTCGCGAAAAAGGGAACATCAATTAACAGGATTGCATCATCCAGGAAGTAAAGGTCACTGCCCAGGAACCATAAAACTAAAGTTCAAAGACCTTCTTCTTTCCTGGAAGATTGCAATCATGGCGACAATGGAGGTACTAAGCCAATCACAGTTAAGCATGACCAACTAATAGCGAATCAGAAGTAGGCACGTAGAATGATTTCCACCAATGAGAAGCCGAGATAGTTAATGAGGATCATCTCGGACAAGAAGTTAAAAAAAGGTAGGTGACCGGGCTAGAAGCAAGGTGTGCTCAACTTAGGCTCCAACCAAGGTAAATTCCTCTCGATCATGTGAAAGGCAAAGGTACCTCCTCCAGTCACAACTCTCTCCCTTTCGCAAAGTCCATATTCTATCCCATCCAAGTGTGCTCGTTATTTCTCCAGTGGAAACCCACCATTCGACTAAGACTGCGCCATCAATCACCAATTTCCACAATTCACCAGGACTCTCATAGTAAGTCGTCAGGAGTCAACAGGATCTTACACAGGTAAACAACAGGCTCCGACATATATGTATAGACAAATGTAAAGGCGCGTGTATGACAGCGTAAGTGTCACTTGGGGAACATGGCGCTTTAAATTGAAATAAAATAAAATTTGAAAAAAAAAAAAAGATGAAAACTTAAAAAAGGGAATCAAAAGGTAAATATAAATTATCGATAAATAAGCAACATGGGAAATTTTAGTAACATCATTGATGAGATATAATCTAATCCTCTTTTAATTAAAATTTCCAATTAGTATGTGCACAGTTCTTAGATCCTACACAAGGTGATCATATAAATAGAGAACCAATCAAAAAGTTGCATAGGGGAGAATCTTTCATCTTAGTTGCATATAGAGCGGTCGCTAGAGGAATGAGATCAAAGAACGATCTAATTTTCTAGATTGACTCAAGCAATTAGGGATTTAGACTGATTAATTCCCAACGTCTCAATTTAAACTTAATTAAGGAAAGAGGGAAAAATTGGAAACGCGTAATTACAAATATCAATCTGTGATTTTCGTCTTTTTAAAATAACTCGCAGTTGTTATTATTGAATTACATACAATCATCTCATATTTTCTCTCAACAATAATATAAAACACAGAATAATAAAATATATGAAAGGAGAATTAAATAGGAATATTTTTGTAATATTCAAATATTTATTCAAATAAACTGGCGAAACCGCTGGGAAGGTTCACCACTGATGAGCCAGGCCCTCCCATTAATTTTTCCATTGCAGTAAGGGCAGTAGAAATTGTTTAATTTTAAAAAGAATCATACGTGTCTATAATAGTATCGAAACTTTATAACAGATAGCGCGCTAATGCATCATAATATAAATATTTATGCCTAACTGGCCTTGTCTTTATTGTTTGCGGAAGAGCATTGCTCGATGCAAATATTTGAATGTAATTCTACTGTCCTATAAGCTTATGTCCATAGTTTTCTTGAAAACCATTTCTGAGATTCCATCCTTCAGTGCTGCGTATATAAGCAGAATCGTCCAATACAGTATTAGAGCTCTTAGAAGCGATCTGGTGGATTAAATTGGCGAAACCGCTGGGAGGGTTCACCACTGATGAGCCAAGCCCTCCCAATATATTTTTTCATCGCAGTGAGGACAGTAGAAGTTTGTATTATGTATAAAAGAAACATTCGTGTCGCTTAAATCCTTTCATTTTATATGTATAGATGGCGCGTTATTGCTTTGTGTTAATTTATGCCTAACTGACCTTGTCTTTATTGTTTGCGGAAGAGCATTGCTCGATGCAAATATTTGAATGTAATTCTACTGTCCTATAAGCTTATGTCCATAGTTTACTTGAAAACCATTTCTGAGATTCCATCCTTCAGTGCTGCGTATATAAGCAGAATCGTCCAATACAGTATTAGAGCTCTTAGAAGCGATCTGGTGGATTAAATTGGCGAAACCGCTGGGAGGGTTCACCACTGATGAGCCAAGCCCTCCCAATATATTTTTTCATCGCAGTGAGGACAGTAGAAGTTTGTATTATGTATAAAAGAAACATTCGTGTCGCTTAAATCCTTTCATTTTATATGTATAGATGGCGCGTTATTGATTTGTGTTAATATTTGTATTTTTTACAACGAAAGAAGTTTTAAAATAGAGAAATATGATTCATTAATTCAATTATTTTATTACATTTTAACAAAAGGTATCTTTATTATATATTGCTAGAGTGTTTGAAAATTGTCAAATTGGATAAAAAAAAAATTCAACTATCTCATGATATTGAATATCCCTTTTTAACCGTTTTTCTCAAAACTGATAATTTGAAATCTATTTTTCAGTTTGGTTTATTATAAGTAAACTTTAATGCTCCAATGGTCCCTGAATTTTGCCAAAATTCCAACCCCACCAGCGAGTGCTAGTAATCAAACGGGGCTCTGGCATATTTTTAAGTGCAAAAGTCGAGCTGCTTTTCACATATGTAGACAAGTGGTGCACTTACAGTAAAAACAGTCGCTAACTTTTACCCACTATGATTATCATGACCTGTACCACGTGTACTAAGGATAATAAAAAACTTAAATAAAGTGTTATATTTACTATTAAATATATATATAACTTAACACGTAGCAATAACACGTTATCTATATAATACAAATGAAAACATCAAAACGCGATTGTTTCTTTTCACAAATAAATCAAACTTCTACTGCCCTTACTGTGATGAAAAAAATATTTGGGAGAGCTCGGCTCATTAGTGTTTACTGTTCTACTGGGAGGGTTCACCACTGATGAGCCAAGCCCTCCTTTTTCATCGCAGTAAGGACAGTAGAAGTTTGATTTATTTTGTGAAAAGAAACATTCGTGTTTTGGTGTTTTCATTTGTATTATATATGTGTAATATTAAAATATTATTTTATTCAAAATTATATTTCATAGATGCAAATACTCTGTTAAATCGACCGCCAGAGGTCATGCTTCCCCTATAAAAACTCGTTGTTGTTCTTCCCCGATGGCCGGCTCAAATCATTTGTACATTATGTAAATAAGCTTTTTCATTTTTTTTATTCTACTCGCCTTAAGCCAGGCATTACTTTTACCAAATTATGTATTTTATATATTCCTTGGCTCAATTAAAGCAACCTCTGATCAAAACCATTCTTACCATATCTTCTTAGCAATGATAACCGGCAATTCCTCTTATTGTAATTGGAATCAAAGTTGTATCAGCATATTTATTAAATTTTATTCTGTTTTGTACATTTATCCCATATACATATTATAAAGGCTATTTAAATTAGAAACTTTTATAGACGCGTATGATTTTTTTTAATAAACAATTTTACTGCTCTTACTGCAATGGAAAAATTAATGGGAGGGCCCCTGGCTCATCATTGGTGAACCCTCCCAGCGGTTTCGCCAGTTTAATCTAACATATAATGGTATAGTATATACCATACACTGATGAGCCAAGCCCTCCCATTGATTTTTCCATTACAGTAAGAATAGTAGAAATTGTTTATTTTTAAAAATAATCATGCACGTCTATAATAGTTTCGAATTTTGATAACAGATGGCGTGATAAATGCATCATAATATAAAGGCTATTTGTAATCAAAGTGAATAGGGAGATTGTGGCTGCTTATCCTGTAAGTGAATTGTATGTTTAAAAAAGCTTGACTTCATGATCACAAGCTGTAAGTCACCAGTTTGGTTTATTGTATTTTATATCTAAAGGCAATTAGAAGATTTAAGAGATATGTGATATAATGAGTTAAACACAAATTTTATCTAGATTAAGAGGGCATAAATAGTAAAAAATAAATTCCAAACAAAACAAATTATAGTGTTATTTATATTGTTTACATTAAAGAAAATTAGAAACAATTTAAGACGCGTAAAATTCTTTTTGAAATAAAACAATTTCTACTGCCCTTATTGCAATGGAAAAATTGATGGGAGGGCCTGGCTCATCAGTGGTGAACCCTCCCAGCGGTTTCGCTAGTTTAATCTACCATACCGCTGTTATATTCAATTTTTCGATCTTCCTTTTATAGTGATACTGTTGCTAGACTCTTGGAATAGGTATTTTAGATGAACTATGGACATAAGCTTTGAGGGGACAGTAGAATTACATTTATAAAAACAACAATTTTATCATTTCATAGGTTTTAGAGTTTTATATTTATAATAAATTTCTGTAGTTTAATGTGTGATACCAATTTGGTTACTTGTACTTTTAGTGTTAGGGTTGAATCTGTGTAAGAATCAAATATCGCATTGGAATATTTTCTATTTAAAGCTCAATTCGTGTTTCGATACCATGAGGTAGTAGTGTCAAAAAAAAAATTGACAAATATTTGACAAGTACATCAATTTAGAAAGAGGGAATCATATATCCCCGCAACTCTTTTTTATTAACGCGATTAAGGAAGCTTTCAGGCAAGCCCTTCTTCAGCTAACTATAGTGTACAAACAACAAGCTTCCTTAATCGCGTTAATAAAAAAGAGTTGCGGCGATATATGATTCCCTCTTTCTAAATTGTCGAAATCCGCAAACCGTTTACCATGAAGTACATCAATCCTAGGAGAGACTATCTACACTCAAGTCAAAAGGTTGATTTTGGTTTTCTAAAATGAAAAGGATTAGAAGCTACTATTCGAAGCTATTTGGGATTGAGTGAAGGAAGTCATGTTTAGAAATAGAAAGGAACACAAAGAATCTGCGAGGGAGGCTTTTTTCGTGGCTTTGTGTTCCACTGTTCAGTGTTCGTTGTGCTGGTTTTAAGTTGTCACCTCTCGCCTTCTTGTGTCCCTGTCGCTCCAGTTAAGTAACGTAATAAAGATATTATGAAAAAGGCATCTCCTTATCGTGCAACTGAAAGTTGCTGATGGCTTGCGCCATATATCGGAATAAATATCAACTATTCTCGTTTATTTCTAATTATTCCAGAATTGGCCAATTACCCATTCTTGATTAATCAAGAAAAGCTAACCACGGACGCGTTTCGGGCTGTTGGCCCTCATCAGCGTGGTGCAAGCTGTACCTCAACGACCAAATAAAACAGATGAAAACAGATAAAATAGATGGCGCAAGCCATCAGCAACTTTCAGTTGCACGATAAGGAGATGCCTTTTTCATAATTTATGCACCTTATCCCAGTACAATACCACATTTGTACTATTTTTTCTAATAAAGATATGTTTTTCTCTATTGTGTGTTTGCATATTTGATCTTGTTTTGGAAGTTTTCTGCATAGTTATTTATTATGACATTTAATGTTATGAATGTGACTTATGAATTTGTTAATGATTTATTTGCAAGTTACATTTAGTATCTTTTGTCATCGTGACTTTGATGACTTTAAAGGATTTTTTTTATTATCCCAGAGAACTGCGGATTTCAACAAATTACAAAAAATAGCATAAGATACGCTGCAACTCTTTATTTACTTGATTGAAGAAATCTTTAGGGCAAGCCCTTCTTCAGCTAAAATATACATTCTGCTCGAAAATTTATTTTAATCAAGTAAATAAAAATAGTTGCGGCGTCTTATGTTTTTTTTTTTTTGTAATAAATAATTATTGCTAAAAACGTGTTTGTGATACTATATTCCTTGTGAGATCTCGTGTGTGTGTGTTTCCGTTTATCACTGCAGCAAAAAGATCTAAGTTGAATTCTCTATACGTACAATATCAAATTCTTATTAGATGCATTCATGCTTATAGGACTTCATCTTCTTACATTACACACATATACTAGCGAAAATTCCTTTATTGTCCGACTATCTTGAATTATTACAAAGTATAATATGACAAATTCTCTCACAGATCAAACACTCAGAAAACCCCTTCAAAAAGAATTAAATAAATTATATCTGGATCTAAAATTTAAGTTTTATCTTTCTCAATCTAATGAACTGTTCAAAGAAATTCTTTCCAATTGCTGTCCCAAATTTTATTTCTTCTGATAAATTCACTACTTTATTCTTAACAGGCAAAGGACTCTTCTTAAGTTTCCTATTCAAACTGAATGTTATCAATGATCCAACATGTGAATGCCGCTTAGATGTCGAATCACCAGAGCATCTTCTTTTAACTTGCCCTCTGACTAATCAAATTGTATGCAAATACTTTGAAACATTACCAAATTGTCTTAGTGTATATACTCAATCTCATGAGAACTTTGTTAAGTTTAGAACTATTTGTACAATAATTTACAAAACCCTACTAATCCATCGTGTAAATAATTAATCATATTATATGTAAATAATACTAGCACAGCACAATAGTCCCTTGGACTTCGTGCTTTTGTAACAATAAATAAAAAGTGTGTATTTATATATATCTTATGCCATTAAGATTATAATGGAAAAATTGAAGTCGTAGCTTTTCCTCTCGCCTTTCACATACATATGCTGATAACCTAAGACACCGGATCAAGAGTACTTCAATTGTAGACCGACTGAATAGAGAAACCAAGAAGTCTTACAACCAGACTTTATATTAAATGTTTTGAGAAGGTACATCAGTCCTAGTATTAATTCAGATATAATAATTAAGTATTTCTATTCTGAATTTGCGAGAGATATTGATAGAGGAAGTACCTAATAAAGGTTTTTAACCGTAAAACCTTTTTAAAATGTATTTTACGTTATTTAAATACGTACATATTAATATATTAGTAAAATACCAATATAGAAGGAATGTTGATGGCATATACATTTGAGAATCATCCAATTTATTGATGATGTATTACAGCTAGATCGATTTCCTAGCAGTTTGTTTCTATATAATTCTGTTCAGTATCCTCTATTTGACCATCACACATATGTTCAACTATGAAAAACAAGATCATTTCTCCCGTCAAAACTGATGCTCTGAAACTATAAACATCAACTCTTTGGCAAATTACACGATAAATGAAGATTTTATTAAATTCTTGAGAATTTTAAGAAATCAAAGTCCGTTTTATGGACAAAGAAGGACTATAGCTCAAATCAATGTTCTTTAGTTTGGATTTCTGAATATATCAATGTAAGTGTTGTAGCTCTGTCATTGATACGAGTTCTCTAAATTACATAAACAGTAGATATTGTTGCGCTGGTGACCTGAGGAACTTAGAGAAAATATCCGAGAAGTCTTTCAACACCTACGTTTATTCAAAACTTACGTTTATTCAAACCATTAACGACTATTGTCTCTTAAATTGTCGACAAAAACAATATTATGCGAATTAATTATACAAAGCAAAATTATCCAAGAAGACTATACAAAGCAGAATTATGCAAAAAGGATTTTACAAAGAGAAATTATGCAAAAAGGATTTTACATAGCTAAATTATGCAAAAATAACTCTACATGAATAGTTAATAAAAAATAAATTAAGATGTAAATAAAGTTACAATTATACTTATAACATGAATGTTGACAAAACAAGTGAGTTAAAAACTGAAATGTAAACAAAAGATTTCAGCAAAGAGAGTTTTTCACCCAACAATGGGTGCCACTTAGTTTTAACGTATATGTTGACGGGAGAAAGTATTTTTCTCTTCCTAGATCAATAAACATCCGGTAAAATTTCCATATACATGTGTTCTAAATTCAGATAAGCACTCTATTTACATATTATCAGGTTTATAGGGATCATTGTGAAACACGATATGTAATAAATTATCATCTTATTTATACCATTTTTATTGTGCTTGAAATATTGTTACATATAATATTATGATTAAACTAAATAAATATAAATATTTGCAGAGTTTCATTATTCAGATATTGGGAGACAAACTTTCACGGGGTCGCGCTTCATCAGGCCACTGGCTTCGCAAAGGCGTGCGCAACATACATATAATAGAGATTTACAGAAATATATTTTCAAAAAATGTAAAATTCAATTTTTTTATATTTAATTTTTTGAAAATATATTTCTGTGAATCTCTATTATATGTATGTTACACGCCTTTACGGAGCCAGTGGCCTGATGAAGCGCGACCGCGTGAAAGCTTGCCTCCCGATATCTGAATATAGAAACTCTGCAAATATTTTTATATTTATTTAATTCAATTACCATTTTATTGTTACACAATATCAGCATTCAAACTAAACTCCCAGTTTTAATAAATTGAAACTATTTTTAACGCGTATGATTCTTTAACAATAAAACAATTTATACTGCCCCCTTACTGCAATGAGAAGTTAATTGAAGGTCTGGCTCATCTGTGGTGAACCCTCAAAGTAGTTTCATCAGTTTAATCTATCATACTGCTGTAATATCCCTTCTAGTTTGTTGGCATGGAGAGACCCACGTCTTTATCCCCATATTTAGGTTACGAATCGTCTCTATTAACTTAAGTTTTATTTATTTACATTCACATTCAGTATCAAATAATATATTTACATAATTATTCTGTCAATATGCTAATTCACAGCAATAGTATAATAGTTAAATCAAGTTGACGACTTCATAAACTTTTTAATAAAAGTTTATTGTCCTTTTGACGTTTCGGTGATATTAACTCTAATAGTAATAGTTCTTATTAGTAATTTTACTGTGAGATCCATTTGTCTGTGCTCATAAGATATCAATATATCAATATTTACAAAACCATGGAACAGTTTGTAGAATATATTTAAATATCTCAAGATGAGAGCTATAGATTTTGGTAGATCGAGTATTTTAGGACAGAAATATGATAACATCAAAATTCAAAATACCTTTTGATTTGCATAAATGTAGAGTGATATATGCAATTATGGAAATTCAAAGAAACTAACATATATTTTTTGTGAATAGAAACTGAAATAATTTATGAATATATGTATTTTGAATATCTTATATGGAAATAGGAAACTATCTTGTAAGGAACAGTTTACAAATGTTGAATTTGCATCTATTTTAACGAACCAGGATTTGCCAAAAGGTCACTGAAATGATCCAATTAGACCAATCGGCTGTCGTCTTTTATAATTTTATAAAAGGAGAAATTTGATTGGTTGTGATGGGAGCAGTCTCGAGGGGAGGCATCCAATTATATGACGCTCATAATCCTGTTAGCTTTTTTTCTTACGTAATGACTTTAGGACGAATGCGGCTCTGTTGGGTTAGTTGGTTTGGAATAGGTCACGTTACCTTTCTGATGTATCAGTTGTACTGCTTAACTATTATCACAAAGATCTCATCTTTAATCTTATCTTTACCATAGTAGTTGTATCCTTCCTATTGCAGTAGTTGTACCTCTGAACTGGTATCACGGGAGCCATGCCAATCTTCTCTGTATTCTTCTTATTGTAGTAGTTGTACCGCCGAACTGGTATCACAGGGGCCATGCTAATCTTCTCTGTATCATTCCTATTGTAGTAGTTGTACCTCTGAACTGGCATCACGGGAGCCATGCTAATCTTCTCTGTATTCTTCCTATTGTAGTAGTTGTACCGCCGAACTGGTATCACAGGGACCATGCTAATCTTCTCTGTAGCATTCCTATTGTAGTAGTTGTACCGATGAACTGGTATTACAGGGGCCATGCTAATCTTCTCTGTATCCTTCCTATTGTAGTAGTTGTACCGATGAACTGGTATTACAAGGGCAATGCTGATCTTCTCTGTATCCTTCCTATTGTAGTAGTTGTACCGATGAACTGGTATCACAGGGACCATGCTAATCTTCTCTGTAGCATTCCTATTGTAGTAGTTGTACCGATGAACTGGTATTACAGGGGCCATGCTAATCTTCTCTGTATCCTTCCTATTGTAGTAGTTGTACCGATGAACTGGTATTACAAGGGCAATGCTGATCTTCTCTGTATCCTTCCTATTGTAGTAGTTGTACTGCTGAACTGGTATCACAGGGTCCATTCTAATCTTCTCTGTAGCATTCCTATTGTAGTAGTTGTACCGATGAACTGGTATCACAGGGAACAATGCTAATCTTCTCTGTATCCTTACTATTGTAGTAGTTGTACCGCGTGTCAAAGCCCCGTTAGGTTGCAGTATATTAATTGGGTAGAGCAGTATATTAATTTAAAAGTTTTCACTGGGATTCGATCCCAGGACAACGTTGTTGACAGAGTACATGTCAGTCTGAAGGTGGAGCTATGAAGTGTACCGATTACATTGAAGGGACTTCACGCCCTAACGGATCCACTAACGAAATGTAAATTCTGCCTTAGTTTCTACTTCACTGGAACTTAGTCTCTAATCACAAGTTTCTCGACGCTTTGGTAACTCTTCAGGTGGACCAATCAGAGGCTTTGTTTACCGTTCTAGCGTGAAGCTGATTGGCCACTTCCATTCTATCTCGCTGAATGCCTATTGGATGGCGAATCAATTCTTGTTGGATCTTTTTGTATTTATTTCGGGATAGAGTCAAACGGTATTTGCTGAGTTATGGAGCTATGGTTCCTTGTGTGTGTACTGTAAGTACACCACATGTCTACACATGTAGTACCAAGCCATGGTGGGTAGAGAGTTGTGACTGTTTGTACTGTAAGTACACCACATGTCTACACATGTAGTACCAAGCCATGGTGGGTAGAGAGTTGTGACTGTTTGTACTGTAAGTACACCACATGTCTACACATGTAGTACCAAGCCATGGTGGGTAGAGGGTTGTGACAGCATTTACTGTAAGTACACCACATGTCTACACATGTAGTACCAAGCCATGGTGGGTAGAGAGTTGTGACTGTTTGTACTGTAAGTACACCACATGTCTACACATGTAGTACCAAGCCATGGTGGGTAGAGAGTTGTGACAGTTTGTACTGTAAGTACACCACATGTCTACACATGTAGTACCAAGCCTTGGTGGGTAGAGGGTTGTGACTGTTTGTACTGTAAGTACACCCCATGTCTACACATGTAGTACAGGCCATGGTGGTTAGAGAGTTGTGAATGCTTGTACTGTAAGTACACCACATGTCTACACATGTAGTACCAAGCCTTGGTGGGTAGAGGGTTGTGACTGTTTGTACTGTAAGTACACCACATGTCTACACATGTAGTACCAAGCCTTGGTGGGTAGAGGGTTGTGACTGTTTGTACTGTAAGTACACCACATGTCTACACATGTAGTACCAAGCCATGGTGGGTAGAGGGTTGTAACTGTACTGTAAGTACACCCCATGTCTACACATGTAGTACAGGCCATGGTGGTTAGAGAGTTGTGAATGCTTGTACTGTAAGTACACCCCATGTCTACACATGTAGTACCAAGCCTTGGTGGGTAGAGGGTTGTGACTGTTTGTACTGTAAGTACACCCCATGTCTACACATGTAGTACCAAGCCTTGGTGGGTAGAGGGTTGTGACTGTTTGTACTGTAAGTACACCACATGTCTACACATGTAGTACCAAGCCTTGGTGGGTAGAGGGTTGTGACTGTTTGTACTGTAAGTACACCCCATGTCTACACATGTAGTACCAAGCCTTGGTGGGTAGAGGGTTGTGACTGTTTGTACTGTAAGTACACCACATGTCTACACATGTAGTACCAAGCCTTGGTGGGTAGAGGGTTGTGACTGTTTGTACTGTAAGTACACCACATGTCTACACATGTAGTACAGGCCATGGTGGTTAGAGAGTTGTGAATGCTTGTACTGTAAGTACACCACATGTCTACACATGTAGTACCAAGCCTTGGTGGGTAGAGGGTTGTGACTGTTTGTACTGTAAGTACACCACATGTCTACACATGTAGTACCAAGCCTTGGTGGGTAGAGGGTTGTGACTGTTTGTACTGTAAGTACACCCCATGTCTACACATGTAGTACAGGCCATGGTGGTTAGAGAGTTGTGAATGCTTGTACTGTAAGTACACCCCATGTCTACACATGTAGTACCAAGCCTTGGTGGGTAGAGGGTTGTGACTGTTTGTACTGTAAGTACACCCCATGTCTACCCATGTAGTACAGGCCATGGTGGTTAGAGAGTTGTGAATGCTTGTACTGTAAGTACACCCCATGTCTACACATGTAGTACCAAGCCTTGGTGGGTAGAGGGTTGTGACTGTTTGTACTGTAAGTACACCCCATGTCTACCCATGTAGTACAGGCCATGGTGGTTAGAGAGTTGTGAATGCTTGTACTGTAAGTACACCCCATGTCTACACATGTAGTACCAAGCCTTGGTGGGTAGAGGGTTGTGACTGTTTGTACTGTAAGTACACCCCATGTCTACACATGTAGTACAGGCCATGGTGGTTAGAGAGTTGTGAATGCTTGTACTGTAAGTACATCACATGTCTATACATGTAGTACCAAGCCTTGGTGGGTAGAGGGTTGTGACTGTTTGTACTGTAAGTACACCCCATGTCTACACATGTAGTACAGGCCATGGTGGTTAGAGAGTTGTGAATGCTTGTACTGTAAGTACATCATTTTAAAAATTATGAAAACGAATTTTCGTGAAACCCAAGTCTAGCTTCAGTATCAGTATGAAAGGAAAACCGAAAAATGCATTATTACAACGGTATGGTAGATTAAACTGGAGAAACCGCTGGGATGGTTCACCACTGATGATCCAGGCCCTCCTATTAATTTATTATTACAGTAAGGGCAGTAGAAAAATGTTTAATTACAAAAAGAATCTTACGCGTCAACAATAGTTTAATTTTCTCATTACAAATGGCGCACCAATACATAATAAAATAGTTGTAGCATCTGGTGGATTGGAGAAATCGCTGGGAGGGTTCACCACTGATGAGTCAAGCTTTTCCATTTCTTATTTACATATTATCAAGTATCTTTACAACCACAGGAAGCTCCATGGGACACCTGTCAATCATCGCTGGACTACACTAGGGGGTGACCACGTGTGTGAGGGGTTCTTGGAACCTTATCGACAGATAAGAAAAAAAAATAAACGAAACGCTTCGGTGGCCAAACACGCTTGTTGTTGTTAATATTATCTTGTGATAAATTCATTTTCTATTTGACCTCTCTCTCTCTCTCCATATATAAATACCATTGTTAATATGTTTATTAATTTTATTGAAGAAAGATATCTCTATAAAAGACTTATTTTATTTATTTAATTAACAACATACCTAATATAAAAAATCTTCTAAACTTATTTTACATAGATGGAAATCTTTAGGACAAAATAATAAAGCCTCCGAGGTTGCCTTTCTTTAAGACGTTTAATAATGCTCAAGCTTTCGGGTATGGTAGCCCTTCTACAGGAGCAACGCAAATGGTAGTGAATCGTTAGCGGCTGTTATATATTTACCTAATATGTTTACATATTTACAAAATTTTTATAAGAGAACTATTAATTTCTTGATATATGCTAAGTATTAAATATTAATAGATGGAAATTATGCCGGGAGGACATTGATCCAAAGAGACAAAGGTCGCCTCTCCCGCCAAAACCAGACGCCATCTATTGACCGTCACCGCAAACTAGCGGCCTCGGGTCGGTGACAAAGCCACAACACCAGCTTTGGTAAACTGAAAAGCTTCCACCTAGACTGACGAGGGCCATTAGCCCGAAACCATGGTCTCTAGGTGGACGCTTTTCAGTTTGCCAAAGCTGGTGTTGTGGCTTTGTCACCGACCCGAGACCGCTAGTTTGCGGTCAATAGATGGCGTCTGGTGTTGGCGTCTGTTTTGGCGGGAGAGGTGATCTTTGTCTCTTTGGATTATTTTACATAGTTAAAAAACAATAATTACATTGGTCAATGGTCAAATCTATTTAAAGCATTTATATTATATTAGAAAACTTAAAGATAAATACCCCTCTTATAATAAATAAATTATTTCCAAATTTGACTTTGCATATCACATCGACTATTATAGGTTGGGAATTGTTAAAATTCTCCTTTCGTATTAAATTCAAAAAAAGGCATATCCTGACTAGGAGCACATGAGCTTTTTTAGATGGCAGAACGCCATCTAGTGGAACAGAAATCAACTAAACGTTAATTTAGTCTGTTCCCTGATATTTGACCATTCCATTTTCTTAATAAATCAATAAAAGCCATCTACGAACGCGTTTTGAGCTGTTGGCCCTCGTCAGCGTGGAGTAGGCTGTACCACTGCGACTAAAAATGTTTTGGCCCCAGAAGCTTTTTGAGAAACCAAGAAATGGGTATTTAAGATAGTGGATATTGCTGCTGCTGTGAAGGAGATGCATGGAGACATCTGAGACTCTTCTTTGGACACGACAACAACAACAACAACTTGTTTAAATATGCTAAACATGTGAAAAAAATAATATATATATAATTACTAGCGTTGAATAGATTTATTCTTGTGAGACATACCTTCAAATAGTTTGAATGTGTTTCCAAATATATATTTAATGGCAGAATAAGAAGCAGCGGACAAAGGTTCTAATAAAGCAGAAATCAAGATTTAATAACCTCCCGTCTACACCCATCGATCCAGCAGAAAATTCTTCGAGAAATGGGAGTGAAATTCCTATTGGATTTTTTTTCCTTCAAATTTCTCCAAGTTCTTCGAAAGCAAATTTACTTGCGACATATTGGAATTTAAAATGTTGTTTCTAATACGGGCCGTTTAATCTGGTAACACGGATTGGTGAAAAGGTGTGTGATAGGTAAGTCAATATAGAGTTTTCTTTTAACAAGATTGGAATTTCATTATTTGTCAGAGGCGGCTATTCAAATTATACTTGGAATGTGTATGAGTTATATATATAATTATAGATGGAAATTTTGCCGGGAGGAAATTGATCTATAGAGACAAGGGTCGCCTCTCCCGTCAAAATAGACGACTAAAAACAGACGCCATCTATTGACCGTCGCCGCATCTAGCGGCCTCGGGTCGGTGACAAAGCCACAACAACAGCTTTGGCAAACTGAAAAGCGTCCACCTATAGACCATGGTTTCGGGCTAATGGCCCTCGTCAGTCTAGGGCGGACTTTATTCCATGAGATCCACACGGGATCTAATGGAATCCTCACAATCTGGTATCTTCTACCATCAAAATAGACGCTGAAACAAAGTCTCCGTAAACTTGCGAACTCGGGTCGGTGTCAAAGCGATAATACCATCTTTAACAACTTAAGAAGCGCCCATCAAGCGACCATGGTTTCGGGCTAATGGCCATCATCAGTGCAAGGCAGGCTTTATTTCATGATATACACAAGGAATCAAATCTTCAAAATATCCTCCCGGTAAATTTTTCCATCATTATATTAATTATAATATAGCATTTATAATTTCAAAATCTATACGGACAAGGTACCTCAATTGACCGGTATTGTGATCAGAGTGCACGAACTGATCTGCTCCATGGACAAGACACCAACACCACCCACCATAATTTCAAAAAACTATAGATTGCAAATTTTCCAGAAGCGTAACTGATCAGAAAAGGAAAAAAGACTCTTTCCCCGTTAAAATCGACGGGGAATTTTATTGACAAATTACAAATCTCTGTTTATAATAACTTCTAACACTTCCTCTATTTATTAGAATCATCCAATATCATCCACATTCCTTCTGTACACATTTGGTCCAGTGTTGTTGACAACTTGTAAAAATACTTTGGAAAAACGCCTTATCCAAATCTCTGAACCACTCTCTAACATCTTGGAGTAAAATTACATAATTTTTAAATGTTTTAAAACGTAAAAAAAAAACTATCCAATCTTCCAAACCAGTAGAAGTCTGAGGATGCCAGGTCAAGGGCTGTACGCAGGGTGAGGCATCAAAGTTCACCCATGCCCTGCAATCTTCACCAAGTCAGGTACACCGTGTGAGGTCTCACATTATCCTGATGAAGTTTGATTTGGGTGTTTTTTAAATTGGGTCTTTTTGTTTCAATTTCTCTTTTTTAGCTTTTCTAGTGATTTACAATACCTTAGCTTGTTGATTGAGGAATTTCTTTCATGAAGGTCCATGAATATCATTCCTTCTTTGTCCCAAAAGACAGATATCATGATTTTGTTCTTTGAAAGGGAAAACTTGGTTTGTTCTTTACTGGCGATGTTTTATGGATCCGTTGTATTGATTGGCGCTTTGAAGAAGGATCATAATGATAAATCCAAGTCACATGTTATCACACCTTCAAACATCTGAGGAGGTTCTCCAGAAAAAGTCTTCATGAGGTCCAAACAAATATCTTTCCGAATTTGCATAAATCCTCGTATTATAAGTCTATACCCATTTTTATGATGAGATATTTTGCTACTCTGTATATTTCCCTCGTTGCTTATCTTTTGTTTACCATTCATAGTTTGTTCTTGCTTGAAATAAATTGTTGTCTCCTGTAGTTTTTGTCTTCCCTAATTTTCCACGTGGCAATATTTTTCTATAGTTCATTGTGAGTTACTTATTGTCCAGCCCTTGAAGTAAAATTAGAAAAAAAAAATTATTCAAATTGTAATATGGACGAAAATGAGATATAGTAGAGAATTATTAAAAAAGGAATTGTTTGTTTGAACATATATATGAATTTTACACAAATAAATATACTGGCAATGAGCTTCTTTTAAATATCATCAACTATTATTTCTACAGACCTTACTGCAATGATATGAGTTATTGAATGAGATCGCTTGGCTCATCAGTAGTGAACCAAGCCCTCTCATTCAATAACTCATATCATTGCAGTAAGGTCTGTAGAGATAATATTTGATGATATTTAAAAGAAGCTCATTGCCAGTATATTTATTTGTGTAAAATTTTAACGATAGATGGCAATTAAATTTAATTAACTAAAATATATATGAATAAACTACTATATTTATAATTAAAATTATTATTAAAAAATATCAAAATAAATATATATTTTGAAACTATATGAAACTAAATATATATTTTTAATCTATTTTTAATTAATATCTGTATTTTTATTATAAAGCAATTACCAATTTTGTTATTCTTCTACAAAATAAATGTTATGATTAAGTGAGAAAGAAAGAAAATTATATTTTTATTGCAGCAGAAGATAGTTCATCGATCGTCTGGTAGGAAATAAAAATATCTTCTGATTGCAATTTAATTACTGCAACGTAATCCTGGCAGCTAAGCCTATGGATTTAACACGCTCGGAACAAATTCCGGAATAATTGGAGAGGGGAAAATCTATATCTGTTCTAACTAACACTGCAAACTAGTAACACATAGAAGTTTATGATAACATTGCGTATTAATACAAAAAGATAAGCTTTCGGATTAAGCTCTACGACAGATCCTGTTCAAAATCAAATGTTCATGTGCCTTTTCTTATTGAAAATTTTGTTCTGTTCTTTCAAAAAAATGGTTCACAGTAATATCAATCACTTCAATGAGATTCAAATAGTATCCAGATGTCTATCTAAATATAGATCATTATTTCTAGAAGCTATATCAGGAGAATAAGGTGGTAGTTGATGATTTTGTCGATTAAAGTGGTGTGTGTCTACATGTAAAATGTAGGTCGAAACGTTAACGTAAATAACACTGATTCAATTCAACAAAAACACGACAACAACATGTCTCTCTAAATATAGATCATAGATCTCTTCTAGAAGCTATATCAGGAGAATAAGGGGAAAGTTGATGATTTTGTCGATTAAAGTGGTGTGTGTCTACATGTAAAATGTTGGTCGAAATGTTCACGTAAATAACACTGATTCAATTCAACAAAAACACGAACCTTGGGCATTATAATATATATTTATTTTAGAAAAATAATATAGGCTTAGGTTATTTTTAATAAAAAGTGACATCTCCTGATCGTGCAACTAAAAGTTGTTGATGGCTTGTGCCATCTATCGGTATAAATATGATGCAGATAGCGCAAGTCACCAGCATTTTATTAATAGTTACACGATTAAGGAATGTATGTTATAAAAAAAATGAGATTCTGATTGATTTTGGTATACATGAGTATTTTACGATATTGGCCTGCAGTCGTGGCAATAATCTTGAAACTATAATAATAAAAATAATGAAGATTAGAAATAGCTTTAATTGAGCTTAAGGAATATATAAAAACATAATTTTCTAAAAGTACTGCCTGGCTTAAAGCGTAAGAATAAAAAAAAACGAAAAACTTATTTACATAATATACAAAAGATTTGAGCCGGCCATCGGGAAAACAACAACAATGAGTTTTTATAAGGGGAAGCGTGATCTTTGGCGGTCGATTTAACAGAGTATTTGAATCTATGAAATATAATTTTTTAAATAAATTAATATTTTAATATAAGATGTATTTTTTTCTTAAGGTATCCACCTGAGTACAATATTACTTTCATGATGATCATTTATTGGTTGGAAGTTGAATAAGAGAAAACACTGCCACAATCAACCAATGATTTATTTTAACTTCCAACGTTTTAGTAAACTACTGTCACTCTTTTCAGGAGACTCATATTCTCCTGAAGAAAGTGATAGGAAATCACTGAAAGGTAGGAAGTCAAAATAAACTATTGGTTTGTGGCTGTGTTTTTTATTCTCTGAATTTCACCTCTGTACTATTTCTCACATTAGGTTATTCTTATTTCTTTTTTGGCGATGATGATGATGATGATAAACGATAGGTTTCATAGTGGTCAAAATTTAATTTTTAAATTAGAGCATATATATTTAATGTGGGTGAAGCGTTATATATTTATGGGAGATTCCCTTGTGTATTTTATCTTTAATATCAAAGAGATTTCCTAAATGGTAGAAGTTTAAGAAAGGCATCCAATTAGTCTCAGAATATAGTCTCTAGATATGACCCAGGAAATGTTTATGGTGCACTCCATGAGATTGGTAGAAAGAACTTTAGGTAAAAGTCCATGTCTTGAAGGAATTTATTTGTTTAAATGGGCTACTAGTTTCAGAAAACACAAAATATTTCATTATAAGGCAATAATACGACATATTTATATATTAAATGTAACCATTGAAACATGAAGGTTTATATTTCAAAACTTTCCACTATCCTTATTGAGATGATAAAATATTGGAAGAGAAGCCTCATAATACTTTTTCATCGCAGTAAGGACAGTTGATAAAATTACAAATATATTCTCACAATGAGTATCTTTTTTATTTAAAAAAACGCTAGCTTTCAAGTGTTAATCGCTCTTCAACGGGCTTACTATATAATATCGACTTTATCCTACCAGAAATATTAACAAAAACAAACGCGCGCAGCGTGGATATATTTATAACTGAAAATTTTAAATTGGTTTGTAATTTAACTATATTATGGAATATGTCTATTTTAATTTTTAGGGCATCCAGAACCTATAAAATTGATTTATTTTATCATGAACAGTAGATAAGGTTTGTTTTATTTTTTAGAAGAAACATTTGTGCTTTAATGGTTTCACGTATTATTGAGAAATAAATACGTTCATCAGAGCATATGGCAAACTATAACTCTAAACTACTAAATATATAGCACTTTTAGTATATATACAGTAGAACCTCCCTTTAGCGGACACTCCGCTAGCGGATACCTCTCCACAAAGGACAATTTTCATTTGTAAAATTACCATTTTTATTATTTAGCAACACTCCAGTAAGAGGACACCTCTCCCTAAAGGACACTTTGGCTCTGCAATTAGGTGTCCTTTACAGGTAGGTTCTACTGTATGTGGGTAAAAACAATAAAGAAAAGGTCGAAACGCTTTGAGTAATAAATTAAAATGAAAGAAAATGAAAAGGAAATTGAATACACTCATGAACAAAACTTAAGAAATTTTCATATTTTGATGTCGCCTGTTGTCGCTTTTTTTAAGGAGACAGACAAATTTGTTCACACTTGGTTATCTCGTATGTCTTCAATAAAGGTCACTGTAATACATTGCAGAGTTATTGTCTGAATCCCTATATACATGCTAAAAGGTACAACTTCCTTAAGTTTTGTTCATGAGTGTATATTGGTTATCTGGTGTGTCTTCAATAAAGGTCACTGTAATACATTGCAGAGTTATTTTCTGAATCCCTATATACATGCTGAAAAGGTACAACTTCCTTAAGTTTTGTTCATGAGTGTATATTGGTTATCTGGTGTGTCTTCAATAAAGGTCACTGTAATACATTTCAGAGTTATTTGTCTGAATCCCAATATTCATGATAAAAGGTACAACTTCCTTAAGTTTTGTCCCTTATTGTATATCAACATTTGTATAATAGATATATAAATTGATTTATACCTTTGTTAATTTGTATATCACCCCAGTACAGAATATACTGTTGGTGACGAAGGATTTACCACAACACCATTTTTTACCAATTAAAAAAAAAGCCAACCTATATACCATGATTTCGGGCTATAGTCTAAAAGAGAGTCGGTGGACGAGTGGGCAAAACTCTCAATTCCCGACAACCATGAACCAGTATCGAATCCTGCGTTTGCCCCTTGGTTTTAATATGTAAATAACCTTCACATATTATTAATTTAATTGAAAAGGAATATATTGTATCAAAATATAATTTATTTTACCAATATTTTAGTTGGCTGAACGCCAACCTTTTTCAAAGTATTATAACATATTAATGTGTGTAAACAACAAACACAGCGCCACAAATATTATTCATAGCGGAAAATATCATAAACTAGGTTGCTCTTTGGCGAAACCGCTGAGAGGGTTCACTACTGATAAGCCAAGCCCTCTCATTCAATAACTCATATCATTGGAGTAAGGTCTGTAGAGATAATATTTGATGATAGAGATTAATTTGGCGAAACCGCTGAGAGGAATAACTACTGATGAGCCAAGCCCTCTCATTCAATAACGTATATCATTGCTGTAAGTTCTGTAGAGATAATATTTGATGATAGAGATTAATTTGGCGAAACAGCTGAGAGGGTTCACTACTGATGAGCCAAGCCCTCTCATTCAATAACTCATAACATTGCAGTAAGGTCTGTAGAGATAATATTTGATGATAGAGATTAATTTGGCGAAACCGCTGAGAGAGTTCACTACTGATGAGTCAAGCCCTCTCATTCAATAACTCATAACATTGCAGTAAGGTCCGTAGAGATAATATTTGATGATAGAGATTAATTTGGCGAAACCGCTGAGAGGGTTCACTACTGATGAGCCAAGCCCTCTCATTCAATAACTCATATCATTGCAGTAAGGTCTGTAGAGATAATATTTGATGATATTAAAAGAAACACATTGCCAGTAAATTTATTTGTAAAAAATTATAACGATAGATGGCAATTAAATCTAATTTACTAACCTAATAAAGTGATTTTATAACGACGTTTGGCAGTTTTACCGCAAGTGTTTCTTTTGAACCAAAAATAGTAATTTATTTTAAGGAGAAATAACGATTATTTCTATCCTTAGGGATGAAGTATGAAAGGATGAATTATGAAGAGTAATGATAAACGAAAAAATAATAATGTGTCCAAGGATGGGAATTGAACCCATAGTGTTTCGTTTACCGGACAGATGCCATGTACACTAAGCTACCCTGGACATATTTTTCCCTTCGTAAATATTGATTTTGGAACAAGAACAAGAAGGCTTATGGTCCTCATCAGTAAAGAAGCAGCTTCGATTTTATAACATCCTATTGGATTCCAATAGGAATAGTTATAAAATCGATTAGGTCTTCCAAAAAGGTATATAAGCTTATAATGTAACAGGGGAAAGTGTCAAGCTAGATTATAACATAAAGTCGCAGGAATATGGCATACATATACCAACCACTGTCTTCAAAAATTCATTGTTATAATGCATTTCATCTCGTAAAAGGAGAAGGGCCTCTTTTGATACATGTATACCATTCTCTTCCAGAAAATTTAAATCTGCTATATTATAATATATTACATTTTCTTAAACTAGTATCAAATTTATAATACCCTAAAATTAAATTAAGAATATAGTTTTATATGACTTGTTATATATTTTCTTTAGATATATATACACTAAGCCTCTTTTCTATAAAATAAAATTTATATTAAATTTTATTTTCAATGTAAAAATTTGATTATATTGTTTTTTTTTTATTTTATGTAATATTCGTAAATATTTATATAACTAATAAAGTTTGTGAAGAAATATTTTACATATATTATTCAAATAGATAGCAAACGAAATAAATTTGTTCTCAGTTCAATTTTTAATGAGGTGCGCTCTATTCGTCTTCCAACATCTTTTGGCAAAATTTGAAAGACCTTTTCTCTTTAAAACTAATTTAATATTGCAAGATTTATAAACTAATTCTATTTTTTTAGAAAATTATTTTATGCCGTATTTTATTAAATTTTAAAAATGTAATGAATCATTAATGTCTTTTGGTAATCTATTTAAAAAATATATATAATTTAAAATTCGTAATTATAATATTCTATATTAATTTCAGAAATAATTTTTATTTTCATAGAAATAAATTATTTTCCTTTTTTCCGAATTCAAAAGATTATATTATGTAGATTAATTTTTAATAGAATAATAAAATAGAAAATAATTTAATTTTAAATAAAGGAATTTAATTTTTTTTTGTTATTTTTATGGAGGGGATTTAGAAAACATATCTTTGTAGAAGCTGAACAAGAAGAAAATTATCGACAAAATGAGCTGGAGGGCGCTTACAGAAGACCATTAAACCTAGTTTTTAGTAGTTTCCTTAATCCATCAAGCTAGCAATCGACAACACTGGTAAGCTTATCTTATATTGAAATGGCGGCCAAGACGCAATAGGCCAAGAAGTCATAACTCTTAAGATATCTAGTTTATTAATATTGCCTCAAGCTTATAAATTAATTTCTCTTATTATGTTTATTCATCAAGTTTATGACCACACATATATCCTAACATTATTAATATTTTCTATTACACCGCTTATTTTTATTTCTTACTGTGACCAACACGCATATAATATATATTACAATTATGGGTATTTATTATATTTTCAGAATTATATGTAGTTAAAATAATTTTTATTTAATATTTTATTACGATAAATTTATATTTATAATTTCACACACACACATGTATATTAATTGTTTCTCTCCAATAATTTATAGCAATTAATTGTATATCAAAAAAATAAAATATAATTTAAGACAGCCCTCCCCTTAAATTAATTTTCCACTTATTTTTAAGCTCTAATGAACGCGATTAGTGTTTTACTTTAATTAAATACAATTTAAAATGTTTTTTCAAGTTTTTTTTTCTTTTGCGAAATAAAAAATATAATAATTTATATAGCGAGTTATGAATCATATTTCAATAATATTAATACTTATTTTTGGAGGAGGGGGGTTATACGGTTTAAACCTTTTTCATTTTATTACGCTTCATTTTTAAATAGTACATTTTATATTTCAATATGAAAATTTCGAATCAATTAAGGGAATTTTTGTTATTTCAAAAATAAAAATATTTTACGCTTCTAAGATTTTTTTCAATGTTTGATATCGATGTGTTTAATAATTAGAAACATATTTTAATGTAGAATGACAAAATTTCGAAAATGAATAATAAAAATTAATTTAAATAATAATCTTTGAATTTTTTATTAATTGAAGCCCTACCTTTTTTGAAAATTCATAAACTCGTTTATACATAAAGTATATTGATAATTTCTTATATAATTGCAAAAGGTTGTTTCAAACTTTGCCATTTTATTATAAAATTCTGTTTTAAAATTTAAAATCGTCGATATTTCGGTATGCCGTTGGTAAACTTCAATATTTCGTTCTTAAATATTACTATATCTTCATTAAACACTTTAAAATCTAAATATTCGAATTTGAAATTTTATCGTAAAGACGTAAAACCTTTGAATATATATGCGCAAGTACTAAAATTCTTATTATTAAAATAAAAAAATAAATGTTTTCTAATAAAATCTTAAAAGAGAGGTATATATATATTATTCTAATAAGATTAAATAAATGAAAAAAAAAATAGATTCTTATATAAAAAGGGAATTCATGAATGCTCTAATAAATCATTTATTTTTAAATTCAGAGATAAAATTATTGATATATATTTTTATTTTTATCAGAATAAAACGAAATTGTTTTTTGATATTTTATATTGAAAAATAACAAACGAGAACATCCTATTTATTTAGTTTGCTTTTTCTAAATAAATATTTTAAAAGATTTGTTAGATTCAGGGGGAAAAAAAGAATATTTGGATGATAAATTTATAATAATTTTATATAGCAGGGTTATTTATTTTGCTTTATTTAACTTAGAATATCAAAATACTTTTTGTGTACCATCTCATGTTGCATTTTAAAAGAGATTTATTTTATCTTCTGAAATATATATTAAAAATATTAAATTATTTTCCTAGAAATAAAGAGCAGTTAAATATAATCCTAACATAATTATATTTATATTATAATAATTTTATATATATATATTCACAAAAATATCATAATATAAAATATATTTTTCTACAAGAGAAAAAATTGCGCAAAACAGTTCTCTCCTTTCAAAACAACAAAGCAATTCGTACACTTGGGTCCTACCAAAACATTTAGCCATGAATTTTCACGCTACACGTTTTATTATCCGGCCCTGGAGGAGGAGAGAGAAATTTTCCGTCAAAAGATTGATTATGTAAACAATTCGGCATATGTTCTATGCAATATTTGTGAATACAGTGTACTCCGCTTATAACAAAGTCGGTTATAGCGAAATTCCGCATATAGCGAATGAAATTGTCTGCACGAAAGAAAAGAAGGGCTTAAACCATTAAAAGAACTCTGGATATTGCGAAGTCGGATATAAAGAATTTTCGCTTATAACGAAGTGATTTGCATGTATAAATTTTTATTTATCCGTTTATAACGAAGTTTTCTCATTTACCATTATAATTGACTAATATATTATGCATAATATATATCAAATTACAACGTGTGAATGACACAAATTTAATGATACACAACAAATAAGTTAATAATATACAATTTTAAAATATGCAAACATATTATAAGTATTTTTTTTTACATTATTTAAACAAAATTAAATTGTTTAATAAATCGATGAAAGAAGTTTTAAAAATACCGTTAGAGATGGATTTCGATTCTTATGCTGACGCTGACAATGACGTCGTTACAAATGCCATGTTATCCGATGTAGAAATTGTCGAGAGCATTCTTCAAGCAAAAGAAGAAGAAGAAACGGACCAAGTTGATGAAGAAGTATACCCAATTGTCCACATTCCGCATCCAAAAGAGGTCTTGGAGAGCATTCAAACTCTGCGATTGTTTCTTCAATGTCAGGATGAGTCCAAGTCTCTTCATAGGCATCTGTCAGACTTGGACAACATCGAAAAGAGTGTTCAGCACTTGTTACTGACTTCTAAATGTCAAAAGAAAATCACAAACTACTTCTCCAAAAACACCTGATGAGGTTGTTATTGATCTTTGTGTTGCTCTTTTGAGTTGAATAGTAAATAAAATTATTGGTACAAAACATTTTTTTTTCCAACTGCGGATATAACAAACTTCGGATATAACAAAGTGATTGTCATGGATAATGCGACTTCGTTATAAGCGGAGTACACTGTATTTAATTCTAAGTGTTCTAATTGGTTTGTTGTTTTGTTTGTTTCCTCTGTAATAGGCGCAAATATTTCAATATCGCGCCTTGTTGATTAGAAAATATATTTTTTTAATGTTCTAATGGCAAAAGTAGTGAACCCAATGCATTAGCTTTTCAAAAATTCTAGAAATTAACACAGACAATAGGCACAACACAGATGATGGATCTAACTTGAAGAAAGGTCGATGTTAATCTTCACTTTCTGTAGATAACTGTTATGTTTACTTCTGTATCTGGGAGAATCCTGTATGGGACAACACAGATGATGGATCCAACATGAAGAAAGGTCGATGTTAATCTCCACTTTCTGTAGATAACTGTTATGTTTACTTCTGTATCTGGGAGAATCCTGTATGGGACAACACAGATGATGGATCCAACTTGAAGAAAGGTCGATGTTAATCCCCACTTTCTGTAGATAACTGTTATGTTTACTTCTGTATCTGGGAGAATCCTGTATGGGACAACACAGATGATGGATCCAACATGAAGAAAGGTCGATGTTAATCTCCACTTTCTGTGGATAACTGTTATGTTTACTTCTGTATCTGGGAGAATCCTGTATGGGACAACACAGATGATGGATCCAACTTGAAGAAAGGTCGATGTTAATCTCCACTTTCTGTGGATAACTGTTATGTTTACTTCTGTATCTGGGAGAATCCTGTATGGGACAACACAGATGATGGATCCAACTTGAAGAAAGGTCGATGTTAATCTCCACTTTCTGTGGATAACTGTTATGTTTACTTCTGTATCTGGGAGAATCCTGTATGGGATGATTGTCCTTAATAAAGGTCTTCTGTTGTTTTTGTTTGACAATTTTATTCGTTAGCTGTTTGCATCGTTACAGTAGTTTTGGCTGCGTCCTGACTCAATATATGCAAAAAAAGTTCCATAACACCCCGCACGTGTGCATCAGCCACATGTCGCTGAAGACAGCCACATAGAACTGTCACAGAAACCACACTTGCCGTTGTCGTCACTTGTCAGACTGACTCAGGAGATGTCCTACAACAGCCCCCTATCGCCACAACCTGGTACTACAAATACACGATAGGTGCAACATTACAAATCCAGTTATTTCTGTGCACTTCCTCATATGTCTGTTTTGAAAATACTATAAGATTATAAAGATAAAAATATTATAAGTAAAACATATTTAAATACAGAAAAAATCACCAAATATAATATTCATATCTTTTAAATATACTCAAGGACAAAAAACTTAAGGAAGTTTTACCTTTTAGCATGTATATCGAGATTCAGACAATAACTCTGAAAGATATTACAGTGACCTTTATTGAAGATATACGAGATAACCAAGTATGTACAGCCTCTGTCTTTTTCAATAAAACAGATGACCGGCGATTATCAAAATATGAAAAACTTCCTTAAGTTGTGTCTATGAGTGTATCTTTGATTATTGAAGATTGTATACTTAAAGAAAATGATATTTATTTCTCAGTATATATATAAGTATGAGATATATATTTTTGATATGTTTTTATTTATTTACCAGTTGCGACACGCTATATCCGATCTGGATAATTGCGCGTGAAACTATTTACAATAATTGTAGTAGAGTAGGTAACAGAATTATCAAAAAGAAAATAAACAATTAAGAAAAAGAGCATTAAATAAACATATACATTAAACAAATAAGCAACAACATAAGCAGATAGAAGAAATCGCAAGGTAGTTATTTACAGTATGTTAAGCAATGATGGAAGTTGATTTAATGAAGTTATCTGTAATAATTGGTATCGTGGAGAGAGAAAGTTGATCAAGTTGAGCTATTTACAATGAGTTATGTTCTAAAGTAACTTATTAATTATTTACATTGATGTAAATAAAGTCGCATAGTAGTGTAGTTCCTCAAGCTGCATGAAGCTGTCTATTTATAATAAAATATGTTATAATCTGTTAAACTTTAAAATAAACATATATATGTTTTTAATTTTTGGATACTCATTGATATGTGTTGAAGGAAAAAAATCGTCAAGAAAATTCGGTGTACTCTTGTGTATGCAATATACCAAAAAAGAAATAATTTTTTATTCTATTACACCAACAACAAAAAGGTCACGCTAAAAAAAAAACAATGCCAACTATCATAACAAGTTGTAGATGAAATGTCTTCAATTCTTTATATCTATTTTATCTTTTTTACCTGAGTATAAATACCTCCGCAAAATAAATTTATAATTAAAATAAGTCAATCTAAAAAATTAACATCAAATAATTTATTTTTCATTATTTTTAGAATTGTAAAATTTAAATTTTATATATCTACGTGATTATTTAAAAAAAAATCTCGAAAATAAATTATAAAATGTGATAAATCCGCCATTTTAAATTTGCATTTCAAAATGGCGGCGTGTGAATCAGACGAGGAGCGTAATCTCAGGCAGCCGATGTGATGGACAGTTCGGCTGGTGTACAATTACCCAAATGACACCATTTGGCTAATGATGGTCCATTTAGTCTCTCAACACCTCCCCCCTTCCCCCACCAGCTTGATTTTTACTTGTCTTCTGCCAAGCTTTTATCATCATATTCCTCTATGAATATGTTTTTAATTTTTTCTTATGATTGTTTAACCTATTTTTTTAAGGAATCCTTTATATTTAGCAAATTGTAATATATTGTTACATCAATTTTAATGCGCCTTACATTTATTCAAAATATTCTAAGACATTTAATATTTTTTTAAAAACAGAATATTTAGATTATCATCATTCCTTTTGTAATATTTTATTGTACATATATCTTGATTGGTTATTGGAGCGAGAGAGGACCTAGAAGAAGACTGCGGATCACGACCTACGAGGAAGACCACGAATAAATAAACACAATAACGTTGAAAGGTAATTTATTTTTATTTACTTTTACTTTTATTTATTTGCTTTGAATATGGAAACCCGCTCGGGAAACGTGTATAACACCAAGAAGGAAGAAACCAAGGTCGACGACCCTGCAAAGCTGCAACTTGGTGCAACAATATATATACGATTTCATATAATTAATATATTGATATAATTATGAGGATATTTTGATATTTTATTTTTATTATAGAGATGTATTTTGTTAAACAAATTCAGAAGAAACAAAGTTCGGGGAGAAAGAATTTCCTTATATAAGATGACAATTGTACTACGATCTTATACACAGTCTAGCCATAAATTCTGTTACAAGCAATTTTATAAATCAAATGATTAAGAGCAAAAATTAATGGAATATAAATACATATTTTATTAGCTAATAGGATATAGATTTTAAATATATACAATCATTCATAATGTCCTCCCTTTTTTTTTACACAGGATCTCACACGTTCAAGCCACTGATCTATGGCGGCACGCACCTTTTTTAAGGGTATTTCTTTCATTGCTCTCACCAATGCTGATTTCAATTGTTTTATAAATATAAATAAATTCTTTACGAACTGTGTTTCTTCTTCTTCTATAGTGAATTGGAACATTATATCGTGGTCTTTATTGAAGAAACAAATGTATATTTGTGGTGTAAAGTTCTCTTTTCGATAGTGTAATATAAAATGAATATTTATATATAACGCTTATTAATATGATATCTCGAATATATAAAATATGCTGGGGACCATTCTTGTACTCATTTTATTAAAACAAGAAGATCTAAAGATGAGTTTCTTTTATTGGACCTCAATGATTTTGTACAGGTTAGGCCTTCAACAGGTGTTTAGAGACTGAAGCCAGAAGCCAAGAAGAGACACATATATATATATATAAACAGCTGTAATTTGCAACAACACAACAACAACAAAAAGCCTTTATTGAGGACCTCTCGTCCTATATAGGATTCGCCAGTTTACAGAGTAATTGAAGAGAAGATAACTATGAATACAGAGAGAAACCTATAAGTAGTAGGTATAGTATAGTATTTTCTACACTGTGACTATATACAACAGCAGTAACAAGCCTTTTACTGGAATCAAAGTCCCATACAGGATTCGTCATTTTAATCCTGACATCGTAATTTGCATAACTAATATATTTGAAAAAAGCGATGTTTTAAATAAGATTATTCTCAGAAAATATTTGTATATATGAGATGATTAAGTTTTACCGGAAAAACTTGATTTGAACATATAATCATAGGACTATCCTGATGAGCTATTGTGGAAAACGATATTGTAACAATCAGCTAGTTATACCTTTCTATCATTTCTGTGTTTAATTTCTTAAAAATAAACGTCCTTAATATATTTATTTGACTATATATATATACACTAATGAAAAAATCTTAAGGAAGTATAAAGTCTTTGAGTGTGGCCGGTCGTCTATTTCTTTTAAGGAGACAGAGGCAAGTATGTTTACACTTGGTTATCTCGTGTGTCTTCAATATAGGTCACTGTGTATCTTGCATAGTTATTATCTAAATCCCGATATACATGTGATTATAGGTACAACTTCCTTTTTTTAAAAGTTTAGTCTATGAGTAAAGATTTGTAAAATTCTCGTTTTTTTCATTTGTTTATGGGTCATTTATAATTCAGGATTGAATTCGAGGTATGGATTGGAGTCTGATCTTAATGGGACCATACTCTCCTTATCTCTGTTCCGTATAAGATAGAGATATATTTTCCAAATACACGTTGGTTTTGGTATTACTCTCTGATAATAATCTATGATTTTTGATATTACTCTCTTTATATTTGTAATTATTGATCGTCCCTCTTCAGAAAAAAAAACAGCGATATCCAAAAAAACTTTCAAAAATCTCTTCTTTTACATTAGAGGACCCAGAATATGATGGCCTTAAAGTCGTTTTTAACACAATAAATAAAGAGGTTACATTTTCTTCCTTGAGATAAACCGAAGTTTATCCAAAATAACAATATACTTCTAATTTTGATAGGTTAGAGATTTCTGAATTTGGTTCTTTTTGATGGATGTGCTTTTTTTACGATTGAATGGGAACGTTCGAAATTTTTTTTCTCATGTTTAAGTTCAAATTTCCTCCTTTTTATAGATTTATACAGGGACAGTAGATTGTGAATTATTCATTCGTGCTGTGACATTTATTTGCTGCGATAAAGTGTCTTCTTTGGTGACGACATATCGACCTATTTGTTGGGTCGTAGTTTTGTCAAATGTTTCTCACAGCTTTCTTCCAATTTTTCTTATAAAAGAATGATTTATCTATACCATTGAAATTTTTGTTGATTTTGCCTTATTATATGATCTTGCAACAATATGTTTTTGCATGTTATTGTATTATTTATGTTTAAGGGTTTTGTAAAAGTGGTCTTTAATTTTTAATAGAAAGAATTACTGCTAAAAAAACGCTCAAGATTCATGTTTCATGAACGATGCAATTCATCTTTTTTTTTACCCCTTATATATAAGTAAATAAAAAGATTTCAATTTGTAAAACTTGCGCTTCCCCCGTAGTTCAGTGTTGTCATAAAAGAGAGAGAGAGAGAGATGTGACCCAACCATCAAAGAGATCTGAGAATTAGCCGTACAAGATCAAATGTGACAACATAAGGTGATAACAAGGGACTTCACGCATGAGTCTACGTTCCCATAAACAACCCACCAATCAAGTCAATGTTTGGCATATGACAAAACGAGACTTAATTTAGAATATTATTCTTAATACAATATAATGCGGCTTATGTTTGTAGAAGGACTTTTGATAATTATACCGCAAATGTTTCTTTTGAACGAAAAATCGAAATTTATTTTAAGGAGAAATAACGATTATTTCTAACTTTCTACAATCATAAGCCGCATTATATTGAATTATAAATTACTTTATATATAATATTTACGAACGGAAAAATATGTCCAGGGTAGCCTAATAGACATGGCATCTGCTTGGTAAGCGGAACACTGTGGGTTCGATTCCCATCCCTGGACTCTTTTATTTTTCGTTTATCATTACTCTTCACAATTCATTTTTTCATACTTCATCCCTAAGGTTAGAAATAATCGTTATTTCTCCTTAAAATAAATTTCGATATTTCGTTCAAAAGAAACACGTGCGGTATAATTGTCAAACATCGTTATACATATATTATCCTTGTAGTCAGTTTGAGACTAGATACACACAAGTGTAGCGTGTAGCTAGGTGCAGGTACTGTAAACAGGAGGTCAAATTTCTACAAGAGTGATTCGACCTTGGTGTTACTAGTCACCTGCTTCTTCACGCCTCAACTCCCGCACGACCTGTCTCGCCACATTTCCGTCTGCGTTTATTTTCCTTATCTTGCCCACACCTCTTTACACCGCACCGCCCCTTCAACACCGGCACTCTACTAATTGGGGAAATAGTAGAGAACGTTGATTTTTGACAGCTACGACACCGGGGATCGAATCCCGTATTAGGGACTTTTTTTCTGAAGAAAAATTGCCTCAATGGTTTCTGATTCTTGAAGAACTCCAACCTTACCAGTGATTGGAAGTAAAAAACAGTGTTCTTTTTCACACTTGTAAGTGAAAATGTTGAACTGCTGTCTGTATGTGTAGACACATGTGACAATGACAATGAAAACAAGTTTTATTGACTATATAGTCAACAATTACACAGTCAACAGGAAATATTTACAATTGTCTGGACCGTCAGGAGCCCATAGCCAGCTTGAGCTTTGATATTCCGCCTTGAATCAGGGGATGGTGATCGCGAGCATGCTCGGCGAGAATGGCTCTGTGTCTGGGTCTAGGTGAGAGAATCTCGAGGAGATACTCCCTATTCTCGCGCCATACGATCGCAAATGCGATGTTGTCTATGTCTAGCCCTTTCTTGATTGTAGACACATGTGGTATTCTTACAGTTGAGGTAGTCGTTAATTAATCACCATGATTATCATGGTCTGTACCGTGTGTAGACATATTGTGTTCTTACACTGTATGTGTAGACATGTGGTATTCTTACAGTTGAGGTAGTCGTTAATTACTCACCATGATTATCATGGTCTGTACCATGTGTAGAATATTGTGTTCTTACACTAAAAGCAGTCACCAATTACTATCCACCATGATTATCATGGCCATATATACTAGGACTAAGTACCACTAATAATTGGCAGCACTCTCTAGAGTATAGAGTGGGCATATATACATGGTAAATGGTACAACTTCCTTAAGTTTTGTCTATGCGTGTACAATAGGAGAAACATCTAATAGACGACTTCAGCGATCAGGTTTATGAAGTCAGAAATTGATCTAAAAACTGATCCAATATAATCTGAACAAGCAAGCACACACCCTAGTTATCCGAAATATGATTATAATGTCATAATGCCATGTAGAGGATAGACATAAGAATGACTCACACATACAATACAAAATATTAATTAAATAAGGAATTATGGACACTAAACATGGGCGTTTTTTATATGGCAGAGTTCAGCTGTTGTAGTTAGGATATGCCTTATTTGTCTTTAATATCAACACCTGACCTTTTTTATTTTTAAATTATTTTTCACAATACAATAATGACACACATTAATATATTTTGCATTTTTTTAGCATTGCTCGATGCAAATATTTGAATGTAATTCTACTGTCCTATAAGCTTATGTCCATAGTTTTCTTGAAAACCATTTCTGAGATTCCATCCTTCAGTGCTGTAAATATATGCAGAATCGTCCAATACAGTATTAGAGCTCTGAGGAGCGGTCTGGTGGATTAAATTGGCGAAACCGCTGGGAGGGTTCACCACTGATGAGCCAAGCCCTCCCAATATATTTTTCATCGCAGTAAGGACAGTAGAAGTTTGTATTATGTATTATGTATAAAAGAATCATTCGTGCTTTTAAATCCTTTCATTGGCGCGTTATTGCTTTAACACATTAATATGTTATAATACCTTGATAATGGTTGGCGTTCAGCCAGCTGAAATATTGGTAAAATAAATGATATTTTGATCCAATATATGACTTTTTAATCAAACAATACAATATCTTTTGATCTAAATAATTAAGACATTTTTTCAAAATTTTGTTTTTCAAACAGAAATAATGTAATATAGTTTCTCTCAATAAATGCAGAAAGGAAGCCACCAAGAAAATGTACCAAAAACTCTTGGATTCACCCGACCTCGAAATTAACCCTATCCTACAGTCTCCCCCAAAACATAGACTAAAATCAAGGAAGCCGATATGGTCCAGAGGAAACCAACTTCTCTCCCAAAATTTTAATATTTCAGAAGCATGGAAAAATTCCTGGATCAGCTCCGATATCCCAAACAAGAACCTCATCACAAGCCCAAGTGTCAAGATCCCAGGTTTTTCCCTCCCTCGACGAGAATGGGTGCTTCTAAACCGCTTTAGGACAGGTCAGGGAAGGTGTGCAGAGCTGATGAAGTTATGGGGCTACACCAAAGATCCAAATTGTGCCTGCAACGTCCCACAATCAATGTCCCATATACTAGATGACTGCCCGCTGTACAAATTCAATGGAGGAATCTCCAATCTCCATTCTGTCACCCCGGAAGCCCTGAACTGGCTGAAGGCCTTGCCTCTCAGACTTTAATGACCGATATGTCCTCACTTCTTTTTTCTAGATTTAATTCATTTTGTCTCCTCTCTAATTGTAAAGACGCTGCTGTATCACCTCATAAGCATAAATAAATATAATAAATATTTAAAATATGTATATAATAATGTGTGTATATAAAAATAGTATTTATTATTAAGTTGTTAACGTGATAATCCTGTTGAAGGACTGACAAGTCCGAAAGCTTGAAAGTAAAAAGTTGCATAAGAAACTTAACCCTTATGAAGCTTTATTTATTTTACAAAATACATAACATATAACATATTCATGTTAGCGATTATTTATGAAAATTTATTCATGACTCAACATTAATATCATATCATATATTACTACTTTGAATATAGTATATAAATATAAGAATATAAATTGAATGAATATCATTACTATAAATGTAATATAGCCAATGTTACTCCGTCAGTCCAATTTATTGGCTCCAGTGTTGCCAAGATATTTAATCTCAGCTCTACTTCTAGAATTTCGCAATTGGTTTCCCGAAGGTTTACAATATCCAATTAAAAAAAACGCTATAAAAAATATTTTTGGAATATTGGAAAAGAAACCCTACATTTTATTTCAACAAGTTATTATTTTTTAAAAACGGTGAAAACATATATAAACATTTTTTTGAGAAGTGTATAAATAAAATATTTATTGACTGATATTTCTTTTTCAAACCCATTTTAGTTTTCTAAGTTTTTATTGAAAATATATGAGAAAAAAAAGTATTTTTTAATGTAAATATATATAATACAATATACAGTTAAACCTGTCTATAGCGCCCCCTCTTGGAACTCACCAAAATAGGGTGTTATAGAGAGGGGGTGCTATAGACAGGTCACTTTTAATGTAAACTGTTTACATTTTAATATTTAAATTCGGGTGCTATAGAGAGGAAGGCGTTATTTAGAGGGGGCGCTATAGACAGGTTTAACTGTATATATTTACGGGAGGATGGTATTCATGTACCAAAAAGGCACCTCTCCCTTTAAATATACATTAAAACGATGCTTTTTCTTCATTACCTCAGTTTAAAACGTAAACCATAGTATGAAATTTGGCTTTTGTCTGAATTTGCTAGAGCTGGTGTTATGACTTATTCTTTAAATCATCTTTATGTATTGTGTTAGGGCGATGAACAAAGGGAGAGGTGCTTTTTTGGAACACATAATCTTAATATATACTCATGGACAAAATATTGAGAAAGCGGAATGACTTTGTTGTCGCGGGTCGCCTGTCTTTTTTCAAGGAGGCAGAGGTTGTTGACACTTGGTTATCTCGTGTATCTTCAATAAAGGTCACTGTAATATCTTTCAGAGTTATTGTCTGAATCCCGATATAATGCTGAAAGTTACAACTTCCTTAAGTTTTGTCCATGAGTGTATACACACTTGGTTATCTCGTGTTGTTTTCAATAAAGATCACTGTAATATCTTTCAGAGTTATTGTCTGAATCCCGATATACATGCTGAAAGTTACAACTTCCTTAAGTTTTGTCCATGAGTGTATACACACTTGGTTATCTCTTGTTGTTTTCAATAAAGATCACTGTAATATCTTTCAGAGTTATTGTCTGAATCCCGATATACATGCTGAAAGTTACAACTTCCTTAAGTTTTCTCCACGAGTGTATATATAATAGCTTAAAAAGTAAAATTTATCATTTTCATATACAGTTGAACCTGTCTATAGCGCACCCTCTAAATAGCGTCTTCCTCTCTATAGCGCCCGATTTTAAACATTAAAATGTAAACATTTTACATTAAAAGTCACCTGTCTATAGCACCCCCTCTCTATAGCATCCTATTTTGGTGGTTTACAAGGGGGCGCTATAGACAGGTTTAACTGTATTTTAAAAATTAATAGATTAATAAATATAGAATGTGTGTATAGAAAATTTAAAGGACGTTTAATGAAGATATTTTCCTCTAAATAAACTCTGAAATCTTTCAAAAACTCTGTTTAAGATTATTTTTGTTCAAAAACTATTTTCTTGGAAGTTAATTCATAAGAATAGAAAACAGTTTTGAGATTATATATATTAAATTTGTTTATGAAAGGGTTTAGTATTTCTTATGTTTGGAATTTTATAACTTGGAAAACTATTTAGAAGAAAAAAGTTTAATTATGTTAACGTGTGTTTTGTTAGCGTGTGTAAAATTTAATTTATATAGTAATATGTTAAGTACATCAAATAAAATATTTATCTTAAAACTTTAAATAAAATAGTTTCTGTAAATTTTAAACAGAGCTTAGTTTGTCTTAATGAGTGTTATTTTTGTTTAATTGTTTCTGTTAAAGATTATTTTTGTGTTCACATCGTGTGTTAAGATTGGTAAGTATTTAAATATTTATTTTCAAATTTTCACAGAAGCTGGTACAAACTGGTATTCTATGGTTAGTAGATGTACCTTGAGTTAGAGGCGTGTGTGGCTTTATGTGTACGAGCCATATTATGTCCTTACAGTACAAGCAGTTCTAAATATACATGTTTTGTCCAATATCATGGACGAGTATTACATGTGTAGACTTGTATTGTGCTTAAAATACAAGATGTCACAACCTTCTACTCGCTATGGCCTTGTACTACATATGTAGACATTATGGTGTTCTTTCAGAACAATCAATCACAAATATATCCCCTCAATGGTTTACTATTTACAAATATGACATGTGGTGTACTTACAGCAGAGGTAGTATAAAGTATTAGAATGTAGAGTTGCCACTATGTGTTCAGGTATTAAACCTATATTTCAATCAATCACAAATAGATACCATCAATGGCGTGCTGAATTATAACACGTGGTTTACTCACATAGAGGTAGTAAACATGTGTCTACACATGTAGTACCAAGTATTAGAATGTAGAGTCGCCACTATGTGGTAAACTGTGGTATTGTGGTAAACCTACATTTCAATCATTCACAATTAGATACCATCAATGGCATGTTACTCCCAATTATGACACGTGGTGTACTCACATATAATTAGTAGACATGTGTCTACATATGTATTACCAAGTATTAGGATGTAGAGTTGCCACTATGTGGTAAACTGTGGTAATGTGGTAAACCTATATTTCAACCAATCCCCAAGTAACTACCCTTCATGATGTGTTACTCTCAATTATGACACGTGGTGTACTCACATAGAGGTAGTAATCATGTGTCTACACATCTAGTACCAAGTAATAGAATGTAGAGTTGCCACTATGTGGTAAAAAAAACTGTGGTAATGTTGTAAGCCTATATTTCAATCAATCACAATTAGATACCTTCAATGCCGTGCCAAATTATGACACGTGGTGTACTTACAGTTCAGATAGTGCACATGTATCTAGTACCCCGTAATAGAATGTAGAGTTGGTACTATGTGTAAATGTGAACATATGGTAAACCTACATTGCAATTAATTCCCAAGTATCTACCTTGCATGATGTTCTACTCTCAATGTAAAACATGCGGTGTGATACAGTACAAGTAGTGACAACTTGACACTACATATTACCGGTTACTACATATGTAAATATATGCTAAACCTACATTACAATTAATTCCCAAGTATCTACCTTGCATGATGTTCTACTCTCAATGTAAAACATGCGGTGTGATACAGTACAAGTAGTGACAACTTGACACTACATATTACCGGTTACTACATATGTAAATATATGCTAAACCTACATTACAATTAATTCCCAAGTATCTACCTTGCATGATGTTCTACTCTCAATGTAAAACATGCGGTGTGATACAGTACAAGTAGTGACAACTTGACACTACATATTACCGGTTACTACATATGTAAATATATGCTAAACCCCTACATTACAATTAATTCCCAAGTATCTACCTTCCATAGTATGCTACTCCCATTGTAGACAAGATGTGTACCTACGGTAAAGAGAGTAAAAAACATCTACACACCATGGTCTGATACTAAACAAATGTAATAGTGAAAGATAAAAAGACCACTATTGTTTAAAGTCATGACATATAGTATGTAAATATCTTTTTGAATGTATGACTAGGAATGTAGATTTCTATTGAATGTATAAATTATTATGTAAATTTCCTTTTGAATGTATATAACTTAGCCGTGCTGTTCAAATAAAGAGTTTTTTAGTAGAGCAGAAGAGCTTTACAGGTGTAGCCGCTGGTTTTGTCTTCCTTATTTTCTTTCTTGCTTGATCACCCGAGGCAGCCCAAACAATATCAAGACTTTGGGTAAAAGTTTTACTTGTTAAAGGAGGTTTCTTTAATTTGACCTCTTATACCTTAACATTTGTGGCGTCCCCGGGTGGGCTGCATGGGCTGGTCAAGTTGAGGAGAAAAGAAAAAAGCCCTTTGTTAAAGGTTTAAAGGAGCTCAAAAAGCCCTTTGTTAAAGGTTAAAAGGAGCTCAAGGGAAAAGTGAAGCTCAAGGTTTAAAGGAGCTCAAAAAGCCCTTTGTTAAAGGTTAAAAGGAGCTCAAGGGAAAAGTGAAGCTCAAGGTTTAAAGGAGCTCAAAAAGCCCTTTGTTGAAGGTTTAGGGGAGCTCAAGGGAAAAGTGAAGCTCAAGGTTTAAAGGAGCTCAAAAAGCCCTTTGTTAAAGGTTAAAGGGAGCTCAAGGGAAAAGTGAAGCTCAAGGTTTAAAGGAGCTCAAAAAAGCCCTTTGTTAAAGGTTTAGGGGAGCTCAAGGGAAAAGTGAAGCTCAAGTAAGGATAAAGAAGTTGAGGAAGCTCAAGTAAGGATAAAGAAGTTGAAGAAGCTCAAGATAAGGTTAACGAATTCTAAGAGGTTAAAGGAAAATCTAAAGAACTCAAGGAAGCTAAGATAAATCTAGGGGGACAAGGCTAAAGGCTACCTACAAGGTGAAAGGATATCTACAAGGTGAAAGGATAACTACAAGGTGAAAGGATACCTACAAGGTGAAAGGATACCTACAAGGTGAAAGGCTACCTACAAGGTGAAAGGCTGCCTACAAGGTGAAAGGATACCTACAAGGTGAAAGGATACCTACAAGGTGAAAGGCTACCTACAAGGTGAAAAGATAACTACAAGGTGAAAGGATACTTACAAGGTGAAAGGATACCTACAAGGTGAAAGGATAACTACAAGGTGAAAGGATACTTACAAGGTGAAAGGATACCTACAAGGTGAAAGGATAACTACAAGGTGAAATGGAGGAGTTGAGCAAAATGAGAGAGGCTGCCAGAGGTAGATTTGCTGAGCAAGTCAATAGTTTAAATGCAGAGTTAAAGGATCCTTCCATTGATAGGAGTGGCATATATGCAAGGTATGATAGGTTGGAATCTCTCCATTTGGAGCTGGTGGCATTGAATGAGCAATGCCAGGGAATTTTATTGGCCCAAGAGGCTATTAGCGATGATGAGATAGATAAGGAATTTGAGGAGTGTGAAACCTATATAATGGAAAGATTTTATTTAGAGGCTAGAATTCGCGTAATGCGTGAGCAGGATAGGGATGCTCTTTCTACTGATGGTAAGAATGGAGTTGAATTTAAAGAAGCAAATATAAAGGGAGACAAAGTCTCAAGTGATGAATATATATTAGAAAATGGACTTTAATAAGGAAGAGTTGGAGCAAGAAGAAATTGCTAGTGAAAAATGTTAAGATGCAAATTCAAAGAATAAGGAAGATTCTGAAGCTGAGTCCAAAGGCGATAGAATAGGGGATTCGGAAGCTGAAACCAAGGGTAATGGAGTAAAGGATTCTGGAACAGCAATTAAAGGTTATGAATCGGTGAACAATTCTAAAGCAGTAGCTGAAGGTGCTGATCAAGTGAAGATTTCAGATGATGAAACTAAATCGATTGATGATAATGAGGAAAAAGTTGTCAAAGTTCAAGCATCGAGGAAATTGGTGGAAGCAAGACCAACTGAAGATACGGAATTTAAAATAAAGGATAATTATAAGGAAACAGAATCCCAAGATTTGAAAATCATAAATAAATCTGATTATGCAGAGAATAAAGACGATAAATACAACGGGGGAAAAGATCATGATGGAAATGAAGCGAAAAATATAGACGCAGAACAAGGTACTGATTCAAAGGTGGAAGAAAAGCTAGATGCAGAACAGGGTACTGATTCAAAGGTGGAAGAAGAAAAGCTAGATGTAGAACAGGGTACTGATTCAAAGGTGGAAGAAAAGCTAGATGCAGAACAGGGTACTGATTCAAAGGTGGAAGAAAAGCTAGATGCAGAACAGGGTACTGATTCAAAGGTGGAAGAAAAGCTAGATGTAGAACAGGGTACTGATTCAAAGGTGAAAGAAAAGCTAGATGTAAAACAGGGTACTGATTCAAAGGTGGAAGAAAAGCTAGATGTAGAACAGGGTACTGATTCAAAGGTGGAAGAAAAGCTAGATGCAGAACAGGGTACTGATTCAAAGGTGGGAGAAAAAATTATTGATCCAAAGGATTGGTTGAATGAAGGGTTCATCGAAGGAGTTAATGAAGATCCACCTGAGGTAAAAGGACACTATTTGCCCCGTCACTTTCTGTTTAAGAGTGGGTCCAAAACGACGCCTATACGGCCAGTATTTGACGACGCTTCCTGTCGGGGATATAACGGACTTTCCTTGAAACGATATTTAAGGAGGGGACCCATTCTGCTGAGAAGAATCCCGGAAATAGGGATAAAACTTCGGGAAAATAAGTTCGGAGTTTTGGCCGACATGAGGAGATATTTCCAGGTGATGGCCATCAAGGAAAATGATTGGGACTACCTCCGATTTCTTTGGAAGAAGAAGATGGACGCTTATGGGGCAATCTCCGGTGGTGTGTATGGAGAGGGTGCCGCAGTGTGCCGAGGAGAAGATGGTTTTCCTGGATAAGAGCCTGGGCTCCCTGCAACGGTGTCCCACCTACCAGGATCCCCCATCACGGTGGAACGGATTTTTTCTTTCTTGTTTTACAAAAAAGAAAGGTGGGGGTATGTTAAAAGTCATGACATATAGTATGTAAATATAAAAAAAACAGTATAATAAAATTACTTGAAAACTTTCTCCATAGATTGTATAAACGATAAGGAAGAGTAAGGAGAAAAGATTTTTATTCAATTAAACTTGTGACAAGCTTTCGGGCAGTCACGCCCTTCAACAGGTAATAAAAAGAACAATTGACTATTAAAATAGGAAACAAACTGAGCTTTAAACAAAAATGATACAACTGCAGCCTGGCCGCGAGAAAACGTGAGGTGGGGGGGGGGGAGGCCATTTTATCCATTTCTAATGACAGTATTAATCGACATATAGATTTACCTAACCAATATCATGATATATGTATTAACTTAAAAACCGGATAAACCCCCCCCCCCCCAC
Organism: Cordylochernes scorpioides; assembly: GCA_030710605.1. NCBI lineage: Eukaryota > Metazoa > Arthropoda > Arachnida > Pseudoscorpiones > Chernetidae > Cordylochernes > Cordylochernes scorpioides. The sequence continues at coordinate 7,303,139 of CP092864.1, read as the reverse complement.
CTCACGTTTTCTCGCGGCCAGGCTGCAGTTGTATCATTTTTGTTTAAAGCTCAGTTTGTTTCCTATTTATATAGTCAATTGTTCTTTTTATTACCTGTTGAAGGGCGTGACTGCCCGAAAGCTTGTCACAAGTTTAATTGAATAAAAATCTTTTCTCCTTACTCTTCCTTATCGTTTATAGTATGTAAATATATTTTTGAATGTATGACTAGGAATGTAGATTTCTATTGAATGTATAAATTATTATGTAAATTTCCTTTTGAATGTATATAACTTAGCCGTGTTGTTCAAATAAATAGTTTTTTAGTAGAGCAGAAGAGCTTTACAGGTGTAGCCGCTGGTTTTGTCTTCCTTATTTTCTTTCTTGCTTGATCACCCGAGGCAGCCCAAACAATATCAAGACTTTGGGTAAAAGTTTTTATATGTTAAAGGAGGTTTCTTTAATTTGACCTCTTATACCTTAACAACTATATATTGCCAATAGAGAGTTACCCACACTATATACACAGAACATTATATTATAAAATAAATAAAGCTTCCAGGGCTAAGTTTCTTTTTCAACTTTTTTATTTTCAAGATTTCGGACTTGTCTGTTTTTCAACAGGAGTACCACGTAATAAATTAATGATAAATACTATTTTTATATACAAATTATTATTTACATATGGTAATGTGTTAAACCTACATTTCAATCAATTACAATTAGATACCATCAATGGCGTGCCAAATTATGACACGTGGTGTACTCAGGTAGTAAACATGTGTCTACACATGTAGTACCAAGAACATTTGATCATCACACGATATCTACCAATAGTATGTAGACCCTCAGGATAATGTGAACGTTCTATACCAATGTAGTGTCAGTCGACCGTGTAGATAATTGCTGGCAGAAGACACATGTGACAGCTGGCGATACTTGGTAGAACAGGTGTTACGTAAGATAGACGCCATAGTACCAAAAACTTGAACATATTTCCCATCATCTTTACCCGTGATAACCTTGTGGATTTCTTTAAATATCGCACATACCGATAAACTTCTATAACAGGGAAGTTAAATACAAAATGTATACTTGGGAATGTTCCAATTGTAACTAACTGACAACTTTCAGTGTATATATACATTACAAAAGAGATTTTCTGCTGTTTATTTTAGAATTATATTTGGATTTGGAGTACATGAGTATCATTATGATATTGTTTTGCAGTCGTGGAAATAATAATTAAATAAAATTACGTAACTTTGAATCACAAAATTTCTTTACTTGTGCTAATGAACATAATTAAGGAAGAAATACTTGATTTGAGGCGTAAAGAATAAAATAAATGAAAGACTTATTTACATAATTACAAAAGGTTTGAGCCGGCCAACGGGAAACAATAACAATGGGTTTATATAGGGACACCGCGACATCTGATGGTAAACTTAACAGAATAATTTGATCTGGGAATTATATTTTACAATTAAATACCATTTTTATATAATATATATATTACCATTGTTAACTTTACAGACTGACTACTTCAAGTGTAAAAAAATTGCCTGTCTTTTAAAAAATAGACGACTCGCAACATCAAAATTGTACTTCAGTTTATCCAGCCATCCATTAATAACTTTACCAACTGACTATTTCAGTTTTCCCGTTGTTACCAGTGTATGAATTCTTCAATATATATAGTATTTGAAAAAAATCAAGGAAAGCAAACCAAGAGCTCACAACTTAAAGGAGTCCTTCTTCACCATGACAATGCAAGACCTCACACCTCAGCTCAAACATTAGACTTTTTAGCCAATTCTGGTGTCCAATTAGTCACTCATCCACCATATTCACCATACCTAGCACCTTGTGGCTTTTTTATCTCCAAAAATATGGTTATTGTTGAAAGGGATAAAATTTGACACTGATGACGAAACACTGCAAGCCTTTATCGATGCCGTAAATTCCATCACCGAAGATGACTGGTGTAAGTGCTTCGATAATTGGTTTTCACGGATGAAATATTGCATAGGTGCTAAGGGTGAATACTTTGAGAAACTCTGAAAATTTGAAAGTTTCAGCTTTAACAAAAATAAGTGATTGAAAAAACCTTTGGAGTGACCCTAGCATATCACTATTGTTAACTTAACACACTGACTACTTCAGTTTCTTCAAATAACAGACACCTCGGCCAGAAGAAATTTCATTTTTAATTTTATATTTCTGATCGAAATTTCTGTTCTTTCAAGAACTATGCTTGCAAGGGCAAGACAATCTTAAGATACTCCATTATCATAATTATTACTATCTTGAAAATGATTTATCAACTGCAACAACTGTCACAACACCCAACTCACTCCGGACCGTATATACATTTGCCCAGCCATCCTTGCAGTTCTCTATATGGCAGATATCAATCCAGAAGCGGACATCCATACGGACAAGGCACCTCGGTTGTCCGGTATTGTTATCAGGGTGCATGGAACAATCTGATACACTCCAAGGACAAGACACAACCACCAAATGATTTCGCTACAGTTCCACCATTGTTACCAATCAACAACAACAACAAAAAGGTTTTTATTAGAGCCCATTGCCCTGTATGGATTCGCCATACAACAACAAAACAATACAGTATTTTTTCTCCCTTTCCCCATGTGCACGTGAGCCTTTGTTTGAAAAGAGATTTATTTACACATCTGTTCTAAAACTTTCCTCACTACCTTTTTTGTGTATGAATCTACAGGGTGATCCAAAAGTCCCGCACAACTTTAAAAATTAATAACTCCGCGAATATTTGCGCTAGAGCAATGCGGTAAACACCATTGTGTTCAGAATGCAATGGGATTTTTTATGGCAAATATTAAAAATTTCGAAATTGATTTTAGTTACAATTTCATTCCCTAGATGGCGCTGTACCAGAATCAGAAATTCAGCGGCCAAATTGTTTGATTAATTGAAAAATATAACTGATCGACACGTATTTTTCCTTTTTGTATACCAGGAAAGAATCCTAATAATAACAAATCGTTAATTAATAAAGCACCATTTCGCCAAAAGTTAGAAGAAATGGTTAACGATTTTTAAATACAATCTGAGATATGTAAAATAGGTATATGCAAATTAAAACATGTAGCAAAAAATATTTATATTTTTGATAGAGTTTTGTCAAATATATTGAATGTTTGAAAAACATAGCTGAATTCAATACACGATTTTTTGAAATGTTAATATAGTACCAAAAATTATGATGGTACTACTAATAGGATTTCTTGCTATAAGGAATGTGTAATTTCTTGAATAATTGGCGATACTCGACTATTTAACTGGAAATTTGTCATGATTCAACAAATGAAATATAGATGGGAGTGACAAAATACATTTGTCGTACTTTATTCCAAATATCCTATGGGCTTGTCAAATGTTATCATTGTTTATTATACTGTACACGATTTTTAAAAATGTATCCCCTCAAATAAATATAATTTTTGAATCAACCATTTGCGTTTAAAAACGTGGTAGTAAAATCATTTTGTATTATTTTTTGTGCCCAAAATTTCTAAAGGTGGGGGGTTACAGAGAATATTCCTTATGCTATTTCTTTTAATGAGCGAAAAGCGATAAATTAAACATAAGGGGTAAAATTGTGTGCACCAGTGTTATTCGAGAAGTTATAACACTTTGGTCTGCACGACATAATATAAGATGTGAGCAAATGACAAAAAAACAAAAATTACTGTTCACAAATAAAAAAGAGACAAGATATGAGGACAGAATTTATTTATCCATAACCCAACACAAAGAGCTTCAAAATATTGGTAGATAATATAATACATGGCAGCTTATATAACACATGAGGTAACTTGTCTCTTGGAGGCCTTGTCTCTTGTATTAGATCACAATCCTTGCTCAATGTGGCGCCCTTCATTCTCAAACACCGCCTGCAGACGATAGATGACAGAATGGACAGCATTGAATAACATATCTGTTGAAATTGATGAAACGTGCCGTCTGATAGAAGCCTTCAACATGACCAATGTGGTAGGCCGGCATCGATAAACACGCGACTTAATGTACCCCATAGCCAAAAATCGCAAGGCGTCAAGTCTGGTGATCTTGAAGGCCACTGGTGTATAAAGTGGCGACTTATCACACGATCTTCACCGAACGTATCCTTCAGCAATTGTTTGGCACCGCGGGAGATATGAGGAGGTCCTCCATCTTGCATGAATGTTATTTCGCTCAGTGCTTGTCTGTCCTGCAATATGGGGATAACCTTTTCTCTCAAAAGTTGAACATAACGTTCACCAGTTACAGAAACGGTTTTAAAAGTTCTTCCATTTATTTCTTCAAAGAAAAATGGCCCAATAATAAAAGAAGAAGTGAACCCACACCAAACTGTAACTCTGGGCTGATGAAGTGGCATTTCTGTAAAAATCCTAGGGTTTTCTGTTGCCCAAATGCGGCTGTTTTGAGTGTTGACTTCTCCATTTAGAGAAAAGTGAGCTTCATCTGTCCACAGAACATTCGACAGCAGTTTTCATCAATATCAATTTGCCGGAAAACCCATGCAGCAAATTCTTGACGCTTCTCAAAATCGCCGACCTTTAGCTCCTGAAATCTTTGAATTTTGTACGGGTATTTTTAAAGAAAAATTCTTAGAGCTCCCCAAACTGTTCCATACGAAATCCCCGTTTGTCGAGAAACTTGTCGAGCACTTACTTCTCCATACGTGGATAACGTTTCAATAGCTTCAACATTCTGCGAAACCGTAACAGCCACTGACTTGCGTGTCGATGGTCTTCCACTCCGAGGTTTTGCTTCCAGAGATCCAGTCTTCTCAAAAATTTTTATCATTCTCCTTAGAGAGTAGCAACTCATGGGTCCTTTACCTCTTCGAATACCTTTAAAGTTACGAAACGCTCCTAAAGCTTCAGTGGAAGATTCTGAATTGCAATAATAAAATTTCACCAAGAGTACTTTATCCTGTAGTGACGGCATCCCAGAGTAAAATAAATGATCAGGGATAGTTGAATTTTTCAAATGAATTAAAAAAAGCATAATCGATATATGGCTTCTGAAGCCAACTGTGCGGAGGTGTTTGGCATCGCTTGTCTCGTACCGCGAATGGGATTTAACTCTGCATATCACAATATAGTATTAAAAGTTACTACTAAAGTTTACCAAATTTTAAGAAAAATGGGTAATGAGATATACACCGATTTTGAGCGATGTTCTACACAAGACAGAATATTTGTAAGGCAATGCCAAAATTGTTTTGAATTTAATCCGAACCATAAAACAAAAGACTGCCAAAACATTAAAATATGTAAAATATGCGGTGTACAGGGTAGCCACAACTGTATTGAAGCGCCAAATCGTCACAATTTCTCTAAGCACCCTAAATTTAAAAACCTTTCTACAAACCATAAATCAAATTCAAGTGAATGCCCGATTTACAAATCACAAATAGACAAAATTATCCAAAGGACACAATATTCACAAATATACGAGGAAAATGATGTAGCAAATACAATTTAAAGCTTAATCTTAAATAGATTAATATCCTATATGATTGAAAATGTGAGATGTATTCAACAAAATGTAAGAAAAAGTTTTACTGCGATAAGTAAACTACAGGCCAGCACTAGAGATGACCCACCTGACAAGGACGAGTGGGTAACACCCTCGTCTCCAGACAGTCATGAACCGGGATCGAATCCCGCGTTAACATTTTGTTTGATATGTGAATATCCTTCACCTGACATTCTTTTGATTCAAGAACCATATGTTTTACATGAAAATGTTATTTATGATATGGACTCTCAAATTATATGTTCGAATAAAACTGGGGAAAAATATACGGCAACTATAATTTTAAATGAAAATATAAAGTTCAGCAAAGAGGAAAAATTCACAAATTATTTTTGTACAACAATATCTATTTCTACAGTTAAAGCAAAATTAATTATTTCTAATTTATAGATTCATCCGAATACTTATTATTATTATTATTTTTTTGCTTATCCCTAGTACACGTGGTACAGGCCATGATAATCATGGTGGGTAGTTAGCGACTGCTTTTACTGTAAGTGCACCACATGTCTACACATGTGAAAAGCAGTTCGACTTTGCACCCGAATACTTATAAACCTGTTCATCAAACATTCATTAGAGATCTGCTCAAAACGTATATAAATCAACCTGTAATCCTTTGCGGTGATTTTAATTCACGACATACTATATGGTTTGACAATGTTATAAACTCTAATGGATATAGATTACAACCTATTATAGACGAATGTAACCTCTTTATACATAACCTGAAAAAACACCCACCTGCCGCGGAGAGTAAGTATAATTGATCTCACAATCTCGAATAAACACTCACTAAGTTTAATAAACAACTGGCATACCTCTGATTTGACTAATATTTCCTTCGCAAATTTACACTCCGGGCTATATCTTACGAACAGAAACCGAAAGGATGTCCCTTGAATTAAACATTACGAAATTGATTCTAAAGTTCTAGATACGGATTTTAAAAATGGACAGGACAAGATTACCTTATGTTTGCTTGTTCCAGCTCTAGGAAGTTTCAATTTTGGGAAAAGCGGGCAACAACTTTATTTATAACCTGAATAACATCGTTGACTCTTGGGGTTTTTCTTTTCTTAAGAACTGTGAAGATTATATGGTTTCGCGAGGAGAAATGTCTAGAATAGTTCAAACCACAGTGGACCAGCTACTCCAATTTGACCGAGCTAAGATACAAAACTCAACTCATTGTATTCACTATCAATCTCTAAGTAGCTCCTTTATGACGGAGGACTACTTACTATCAAACCTCTCTTTGAAAATAGCCCGTCAAAGGATTATATGGCTATTTTCCCCCGAGGATATCACGGGATTTTGGAACAGCGACCCTTTAAATTTCTACTTCTGCAATGCTGGCATCCAAAAAATTTGGTTCATTATCTATTCCATTGCCCATTCCTACAGGAAAAGAGACTGGAAATTCGCGAAATTTCGGGGCTAACTCACTATAATGAACAACATGTATATACAATTTTTACTACTCTCCAGCTGGATAAAACATTTGTTTATAAATATTTAAAATTTTTCAAGGCGATTGACAAAATGAGGGAAGAAGTGCTCAACTCCCCAGACAACGGCTGATTGCTCTACCTCCCCTCTAAATTGCTTTTCCTCCTCACTCATGTACATATATAACCTCTTAGGGGAATCCCCTTGTAAGACAATAGTGTCTTAATAAAGGTTTTTGTTGTTGTTGTAATAAGGTAGTTACCTGGTGGAGAGAAGAGTTGAGGAAGGATTTAAAGGTCTGTTCTTTACATGAGGATTCAACCCAGGAGCAGTTTGTCTCGTTATTGACCATGTCTAGGAATGTAGTCCAGATAGGTATATGGTCAGTGAAGGCCATCTCATCTAATAAACCTCTAGTGACATGGATAGCCAGTGAGCTGGATGCCAGAGTTACATCTATAGAAGAAGATAAAGGCCCATTTGACCAGGTCGAGTCCACAGGAGGTTCCAAGAAATGAAGATCATTGAAGCTGGCGAACTCTTCAAGATTAGCACCCCGGAAGTCCAACCTCGCACCGATGCCCCAGGTAGGAGAGTGGGCGTTAGTGTCCATACCCAGGATCACTGGAAGAGAGGCCCGTCTTATCGTATCTTCCAGAAGAGGGATGAAATCATCGGCAGCTCTAAGGCCGTGCCAGTAGGCCGAGTGCACCACGATGATGCTCTGCTCTAGACATATGGCTATGGAGGTTATGGCGGTGTCTGGGGAGGTTAGAGGGATGGGATGAAGGTTGCTAAGTGCCACAATTCCCGAGGGGATGTAGGCGCCTGGGACAAAAATAAATGCCTGAAACCCACGTGTGGGCCAGAAGAAGTTATTTGAGAGTTCTTGCAGGAGCACGATGTCGGCCTGTGTCGAATTTGCCAAATTTGCAATTTCAAGAATGACAGTTGGTGATTTTCTAGCTTTCACCTGCAGGACACGCAATGGCCTAGACATTGTTTCTTGTTCGGGCTATTCTCTCTTTTACAAAGGGACAGGTAGATAATGTGGCAAAGTGGTTGATGGGAGCTCCAGATTTTTTTTTTGCAGCGGCAGCAGCGGCTTTGGCTTGGCTCGACCGAGCATCGGATGCCTTCATGCTCTGCAGAGCCGCAGCGATAGCAGATTGGATGGGCAGCTGGACAGGCAGAAGCGCGGTGGCCGAAGTCACAGCAACGGAAGCATTGCTTTAAAGTATGACTGCGCTCATACCTGTGCACTAGACCCGCCACAGGAATACGTCCATGTTGACCGAGGATTTCGGCGACTTGGTTGTCCACTTCGATGAACACTGTACTAGTGCTGTGTGCCGCATTATTCGATCGATGGACTACCCTGATTTCACGCTTTTCCAGGAGTGACTGCACGGAGTGGTTGGAGCGGAAGCTCTCGCATATCTCATCGTCCCGCACCTCCCCGTCCACTCTGAAGAGGCAGTATCTTGGTAGGATAACCGGGCACTCGGGGCAGCTTAGGCCCGTTGGCAGGGAGGTCAGCCCAGTGGCCAGCTACTTTGCCATTTGGGTTGTTTTGGGGTGGAAAACCACCTCGCCGCTGGTGTTGATGGACGCTACCACGTGTTTTGATGACGCTAGGGAAGGATGAATCTTTTGAATTTCCCTCAAAAATTCCCTTGGGTTGCTTTGGGGTTAGCCGACCTGACGACGACATGCGATTCGAAGGAAGGAGCCAGATTCACAAATGTGGATTTCGCTTTGGGTTTCGGAGGTGCAGGCTTTACCGGCTTGTCTTTCTCTGCCACTACCGAGGCGAAAGAGGTGGAGGGAATCGGGACGTTGGCTGTGGGATTGGGTTTTCCTAGACTGGCTCCCTTGAAGGCGTCCTTAAGAAGAAGTTCTGCCTCTTGGACGAGAGTCAGTATCAGTTCTTTGGTGGCCATCTGTATTTTTTCGGGGGAGTCCAGGCTGGTGTCGGCAATGATCGCTTCGAAGGTTTGGCACTCAAAGTTGAACAAGTTCGCCGTGCTGTTGAATTTAAATTGGTGATGGGAAGACGGGAGGAGGTCTTCGTCCTCAGAACGTGGCCGCTTGTTGGCCTGCTGACTTCCTCCACCACCGCCATCATACTGGTTCAGCTCCATAAATAAAAACTATCAAAAAACAAATCTACTCCAAAGAGAGTAAAAAAAGGCAGACCAGACAAAGAACATTATTCCGTTAACGAGATGAGGTGTGTATGGTTATTGGTTCGGCCAACAACAAATATCCAATTTATATACACATATATTTTTACATAATGAGGTTTTGAAAAATTCAAATAATCTTCATCTATTTACATGCACAACAATTTATTTTACCATCACTACAGCATAAATCACTCTTGGTGAAATTTTTTTATTGCAATTCAGAATCTGCCACTGAAGCTTTACAAGCGTTTCGTACCTTTAAAGGTATTCGAAGCGGTAAAGGACCCATGAGTTGCTACTCTCTAAGGCGAATGATAAAAACATTTGGAGAAGACTGGATCTCTGGAAGCAAAATCTCGGAGTGGAAGACCATCGACATGCAAGTCAGGGGTTGCTACGGTTTCGCAGAATGTTGAAGCTATTGAAACGTTATCCACGTATGGAGAAGTAAGTGCTCGACAAACGGGGATTTGGTATGGAACAGTTTGGAGAGTACTAAGAATTTTTCTTAAAAAATACCCGTAAAAAAAATTCAAAGACTTCACGAGCTAAAAGTCGGCGATTTTGAGAAGCGTCAAGAATTCGCTTCATGGGTTTTCCGGCAAATTGATATTGATGAAAACTGGCTGTTGAATGTTCTGTGGACAGATGAAGCTCAATTTACTCTGAACGGAGAAGTTAACACTCAAAACAGCCGCATTTGGGCAACAGAAAACCCTAGGAATTTTAAAGAAATGCCACTTCATCAGCCCAGAGTTATAGTTTGGTGTGGGTTCACTTCTTCTTTTATTATTGGGCCATTTTTCTTTGAAGAAATAAATGGAAGAACATTTAAAACCGTTTCTGTAACTGGTGAACGTTATGTTCAACTTTTGAGAGAAAAGGTTATCCCCATATTGCAGGACAGACAAGCACTGAGCGAAATAACATTCATGCAAGATGGAGGACCTCCTCATATCTCCCGCGGTGCCAAACAATTGCTGAAGGATACGTTCGGTGAAGATCGTGTGATAAGTCGCCACTTTATACACCAGTGGCCTTCAAGATCACCAGACTTGACGCCTTGCGATTTTTGGATATGGGGGTACATTAAGTCGCGTGTTTATCGATGCCGGCCTACCACATTGGTCATGTTGAAGGCTTCTATCAGACGGCACGTTTCATCAATTTCATCAGATATTTTATTTAATGCTGTCCATTCTGTCATCTATCGTCTGCAGGCGGTGTTTGAGAATGAATGTCGCCACATTGAACAAGGATTCTGACCTAATACAAGAGAGAAGGCAGTTACCTCGTGTGTTATAAAAGCTTCCATGTATTATATTATCTACCAATGTTTTGCAGCTCTTTGTGTTGGGTTATGGGTAAATAAATTCTCTCCTCATATCTTGTCTCTTTTTTTATTTGTGAAAAGTAATTTTTGTTTGTTTGTCATTTGCTCACATCTTATATTATGTCGTGCAGACCAAAGTGTTATAACTTCTCGAATAACACTGTACACACAATTTTACCCCTTATGTTTAATTTATCGCTTTTCGCTCATTAAAAGAAATAGCATAAGGAATATTCTCTGTAACCCCCCACCTTTAGAAATTTTGGGCAAAAAAAATAATACAAAATGATTTTACTACCACGTTTTTCAACGCAAATGGTTGATTCAAAAATTATATTTATTTGAGGGGATACATTTTTAAAAATCGTGTACAGTATAATAAACAATGATAACATTTGACAAGCCCATAGGATATTCGGGATAAAGTACGACAAATGTATTTTGTCACTCCCATCTATATTTCATTTGTTGGATCATGACAAATTTCCAGTTAAATAGTCGAGTGTCGCCAATTATTCAAGAAATTACACATTCCTTATAGCAAGAAATCCTATTAGTAGTACCATTATAATTTTTGGTACTATATTAACATTTCAAAAAATCGTGTATTGAATTCAGCTATGTTTTTCAAACATTCAATATATTTGACAAAACTCTATCAAAAATATAAATATTTTTTGCTACATGTTTTAATTTGCATATACCTATTTTACATATCTCAGATTGTATTTAAAAATCGTTAACCATTTCTTCTAACTTTTGGCGAAATGGTGCTTTATTAATTAACGATTTGATATTATTAGGATTCTTTCCTGGTATACAAAAATGAAAAATACGTGTAGATCAGTTATACTTTTCAATTAATCAAACAATTTGGCCGGTGAATTTCTGATTCTGGTACAGCGCCATCTAGGGAATGAAATTGTAACTAAAATCAATTTCGAAATTTTCAATATTTGCCATAAAAAATCCCATTGCATTCTGAACACAATGGTGTTTACCGCATTGCTCTAGCGCAAATATTTGCGGAGTTATTAATTTTTAAAGTTGTGCGGGACTTTTGGATCACCCTGTATTTACAATTGATCTGTAGAAATTATAGAGTTCTATTGCTATATTTTCTTTTCTGAAATAGTTCTCAGCGTCTTCAGTGGGTTGCTAAATCTCCAGAAGGTGTTTTTAAAAGTTTGTTACCAATCTAAAGATTGAGATATTAAACTTCAGTATTACCACAATATATATTGCTGAAAATGTATGAAATCAGCAGTTTGAAATCTTATTCTATAAATATCAGCAAACCAAAGTATATATAACACAAACATATATTACTAAACAATTTGAAAACTACAAATATTCTCACATAACTAGTTTATTTGCATAGGATATGAATAGCTTATATTTGTTAAAATATATTTTTACTTATTTATATATCTGGAATCTCTTAATGATTGCTAATTTTGATGAAAAAATATGAAGATATTGATTGAATAAATACATGTTTCTTGATTTTTCAGGATACCTGAATGACCTGTTTTTTGGTCGTCGAGGTACAGTCTGCACCACGCTGATAAGGGCCAACAGTCTGAAACATGTACGTGGTTATCTTTTCTTTATTAATCAAAAATGGATATTTGGCCAATTCTGGAATAATTAAAAATCAACGAGAATAGTTGATAATTATTCCGATAGATGGCGCAAGCCATTAGCAACTTTCAGTTGCACGATAAGGAGATGCCTTTTTCTTAATGAATATATACAGTACAACTTGGATAATTCGAATGTCTCTAATTTGAAAACGTATTTAATACAAATATTTATCTTGCTCCCTAGAATTTCCTTTAAATAGAATTTCTGTTTTTAATTCTAATTGATGTATTATTCGAATTTTTTTAGGTCTCTTGAGCTTCGAATTATACAGGATCGACTGTATATATTTCTCATTTATAATAGATAATATAAGAGAATATATATTTACATAATGGGGATATATATAATCTGATTTGAATAACAAAGACTATTGTGTTTTTCTGACAAATGATATCAATTCCTTAGAGGTTAGGCTAATTCTCTCTTTCTTTGCTTTGTATTATTTCAACGCCAAGCAAGCTGCGACATATTTGAAAATCTAATAAAAGTGTATAATAGTGTGTGCTCACACATTAAATTGTATTTGCATATCTCTCTATATACATATACTCTCCAGGGATGGAGCGATGTAATAAATATGTAAATTTACCCCAATTTTTTTCCAATTGAAAATTGATTTTCCATTGGAAACAATCCCTTTGTTGATAAATGTGTAGGAAACTGGAGATTTCTCGATTTTGGTGGGAATTGCACATGGTTATTGATTTGCATATCACGTTCAAAGGGTCCAATTTCGCCATTATTTCGTGAAATATGGCAGGATAATGTGAAGTGTAGTTTTGGGAATGTGAAATGAGAACGTTTTTATGTGATATCGTGAAATATAGCAGAATTCATTGGTAGCATTTTTGGAAATTTCAAAAGTGAAAATTCTGAATAATGCGAACAACATAAAGAACAATATAAATAAAGAAATAGTAGAATAAGAGGGTAGATGGATATGTAATTGAATATTACTGATGGCTTGCACCATCTATCGTAAAAATATCAACGACAGGTGATTCTCGATTTAAGACCAACTCATATTTAAGATATATATTTTTCAGTTCCACTACCCGATTTCCCCTCTAGTATGATGGAAACTTTACAGACAATATCAAACTATAAGTTTGTTTTATGGTAACTGTACAATATGACTCCTGATTCAATACCAAACGGGATGACCATAAATTCCTTCTTTCAAATCTTATTCGGTCTTTAATCCTGTTTCCCTTCTTTTATCAGCGTTAAATCAAAACAACAACAAAGGTATGTAATTATAAAACTATTTTAGTGGCGTATTATTCTTTTTAAAATAAAACAATTTCTACTGTCCTTACTGCGATGAAAAAATTAATTAAAGGTATGTAATGCCCTACACAATAGCATTCCCTAACAAAGGAATCAATTTAATAAAATAATCCCCTATGTATCAATATTAAGATGAAAACATCAGGATTGCAGGGAAGGATTTCTTTTTTGAAATGTATTCGGAGTATAAATAAGTTCGTGCGGTTCTTTTTACGAAATTTGAAGATTTTATTGTGAAAATTTGGTTGGAAATTCAATGTTCAAAGTATTGTCCGTCGCTATCCACTACTTTTTCCCATCTTTCTGGCAATTTACGGATGCCATCGCGGTAAAAGGCCGGCTCTTTGGTCGCTATCCATTCATCGATCCATTTTTTCTTCCAATAATTCAAATCTCTAGGTTTCGCCCGAAATAGTTCTTCTACAGGAGAAATCACGAAACAGTAAATCGTCAATAGGACACGAGTTATGATATAATTACTTTGTTATCTCGTGTGTCTTCAATAAAGGTCACTGTAATATCTTACAGAGTTATTGTCTTAATCCCGATATACATGCTAAAAGATAAAACTTCCTTAAGTTTTGTCTATGAGTTTACATATAAGGGGAATTAGAATTAACATATTGTTGCAATATTTCTTAAGTATGGTATTTGAGCACACAAGAAAATTATTTTTCCAATTTAAAAGAAAAATGCATTTTCTTGGTGTTCTTTTAGTATATATCTGATAATAAATTTCTACACCACATTTAAAAAGAGGGTCTTTATTGGACACGACAATAACAACCATTTAGAAAATTTGTGGAAAAAAAACCCCGACAATCATGATTTCTGGGTTTTGACTACCACATACCTGTATTTATATGGAAATATATTCGAAACTATTATAGACGCGTATGATTCTTTTTAAAAATAAACAATTTCTACTGTTCTTACTGCAAAGGAAAAATTCTTTAATAGTCTATTATAGTTTCGAATTTTGATAACAGATGGCGCGCTAATGCATCATAATATGAATATATAGGAGAAATAACTTTTAAAATTTTCTGATGAAATAATAAGAAAAAAGGAACATTATCAGATTAATGCGAGGTATGCAACTTGAAGATTCCATCAGCCTCTGAGGTAAAAAATGAAAAAGGGAAGCCGAGATTTGGCAGTGATGCAAGATGACAGGTCCAATACATCGGACACTCTGTGCCAGGGAGGTTTGCCAAAATTCTGCACCTTCGGGACTTGAATTCCCTCTTATTGAACCTATGGAGGAATCGATCTGATAAATATATCCAGAGATATTCATCTCTGTGATGTAGAGGACATCATTGTTCCTGCATTAATATTGATTCTTACCAGAAAAGGTCACATTTTTTATTTGTTAGAGTTTCATTTTTCTATTGATAAGGGTTTCCTTTTTTTAGCAAGTATTCATATTTCCTGGAAAGAACTTCATCCATATAGATATAACTTCCTAAGTTATTCTTTTTATTTTTTGACAAAATTTCAAACTTTCTGGAAATGGCTTCTTTCTCATGGGAAGGACTTTTCCTCTTTATAGGGGTCATTTTTTTCTCTTATATGCGATAGATTATCTTTCCTGGTGGAGGCTTCAGGCTTCTCAGAAAATGTTCTATTCTTCCTGATTAAAGCTCCATCTTTCTTTGTAAGGTCTACATCATATCTTTCTTCCTGGTTAGAACTTCATCTTTCTTAGTGGGGGCTTCATCCTTCATGTGTGGTTAGAGCATCATCTTTCTTTTTGGGGGCTTCATCCTTCCTGGTTAGAGCTTCATCTTTCTTTGTGTGGGCTTCATCCTTCATGGTTAGAGCATCATCTTTTTTATGTGGGCTTCATCCTTCCTAGTTAGAGCTTCATCTTTCTTTATGTGGGCTTCATCCTTCCTGGTTAGAGCTTCATATTTTTTTATGTGGGCTACATCCTTCCTAGTTAGAGCTTCATCTTTCTTTATGTGGGCTTCATCCTTCCTGGTTAGAGCTTCATCTTTCTTAGTGGGAGCTTCATCCTTCCTGGTTAGAACTTCATCTTTCTTAGTGGGGGCTTCATCCTTCATGGTTAGAGCATCATCTTTTTTTATGTGGGCTTCATTCTTCCTGGTTAAAGCTTCATCTTTCTTTGTATGGGCTTCATCCTTCCTGGTTAGAGCTTCATCTTTATTTTTGCGGGCTTCATCCTTCCTGGATACAGCTTCATCTTTCTTTATGTGGGCTTCATCCTTCCTGATTAGAGTTTTATATTTCTTTCTGTGTGCTTCATACTTCTTGGTTAGAGCTTCATCTCTCTTTGTGTGGGCTTCATCCTTCCTGGTTAGAGCTTCATCTTTCTTTGTGTGGGCTTCATCCATTCCTGATTAGAGCTTTATCTTTCTTTGTGTGGGCTTCATATTTCCTGGTTAGAGCTTTATTTATGTGGGCTTCATCCTTCCTAGTTAGAGCTTTATCTTTCTTTATGTGAGCTTCATCCTTCCTGGTTAGAGCTACATCTTTCTTTGTGTGGGCTTCATCCTTCCTGGTTAGAGCTTCATCTTTCTTTATATGGGCTTCATCCATCCTGGTTAGAGCTACATCTTTCTTTATGTGACTTTATCCTTCCTGGTTAGAGCTACATCTTTCTTTATGTGACTTTATCCTTCCTGGTTAGAGCTACATCTTTCTTTATGTGACTTTATCCTTCCTGGTTAGAGCTTTATCTTTCTTTGTGTGGGCTTCATCCTTCCTGGTTAGAGCTTCATCTTTCTTTATGTGACTTTATCCTTCCTGGTTAGAGCTTTATCTTCCTTTGTGTGGGCTTCATCCTTCCTGATTAGAGCTACATCTTTCTTTATGTGGCTTTATCCTTCCTGGTTAGAGCTACATCTTTCTTTATGTGACTTTATCCTTCCTGGTTAGAGCTTTATCTTTCTTTATGTGACTTTATCCTTCCTTGTTAGAGCTTTATCTTTCTTTGTGTGGGCTTCATCCTTCCTAGTTAGAGCTTCATCTTTCTTTATGTGACTTTATCCTTCCTGGTTAGAGCTACATCTTTCTTTATGTAACTTTATCCTTCCTGGTTAGAGCTACATCTTTCTTTATGTGACTTTATCCTTCCTGGTTAGAGCTTTATCTTTCTTTGTGTAGGCTTCATCCTTACTGGTTAGAGCTTCATCTTTCTTTATATGACTTTATCCTTCCTGGTTAGAGATTTATCTTTCTTTGTGTAGGCTTCATCCTTACTGGTTAGAGCTTCATCTTTATTTTTGTGGGCTTCATCTTTCCTGGTTAGAGCTACATCTTTCTTTGTGTGGGCTTCATCCTTCCTGGTTAGAGCTTCATCTTTATTTTTGTGGGCTTCATCTTTCCTGGTTAGAGCTTCATCTTTCTTTGTATGGGCTTCATCCTCCCTTTTTATGAAACCTTGACAATAAGTTTATTGTATAGGAACTCTGACATCTGACATCTACAGTACTACAGCCACAATACTGGAGATACCTCAACAGTATACTTCCCATTGATCCCACTCTCCAACCATCTGTCATCTACAGTACTACAGCCAAAATACTGGAGATACATCAACAGTATACTTCCCATTGATCCCACCCTCCAACCATCTGACATATACAGTACTACAGCCACAATACTGAAGATACATCAACAGTATACTTCCCAATGATTCCACTCTCCAACCATCTGTCATCTACAGTACAGAAGCCCACTGAGCCCACCAAGGAGACCCCTGAAGTTGTTAACCCCTACGAGGACCACGACTGTCCCTGCGAGATGTGTGGCTGTGGAGACAAGTAGAAGCCAACATCCATGTAGTCACAGTGTGTGTTTCCACATGTGTGAGATAGCAAATAAAGTATTCTAGAGCTACATTACTACAGCCACAATACTGGAGATACATCAACAGTATACTTCCCATTGATCCCACTCTCCAACCATCTGACATCTACAGTACTACAGCCACAATACTGGAGATACATCAACAGTATACTTCCCATTGATCCCATTCTCCAACCATCTGACATCTACGGTACTACAGCCACAATACTGGAGATACATCAACAGTATACTTCCCATTGATCCCACTCTCCAACCATCTGACATCTACAGTACTACAGCCACAATACTGGAGATACATCAACAGTATACTTCCCATTGATCTCACTCTCCAACCATCTGACATCTACAGTACTACAGCCACAATACTGAAGATACAACAGTATACTTCCCATTGATCCCACTCTCCAACCATCTGGCATCTACAGTACAACAGCCACAATACTGGAGATACATCAACAGTATACTTCCCATTGATCTCACTCTCCAACCATCTGACATCTACAGTACTACAGCCACAATACTGGAGATACAACAGTATACTTCCCATTGATCCCACTCTCCAACCATCTGATAACTACAGTACAACAGCCACAATACTGGAGATACATCAACAGTATACTTCCCATTGATCTCACTCTCCAACCATCTGACATCTACAGTACTACAGCCACAATACTGGAGATACAACAGTATACTTCCCATTGATCCCACTCTCCAACCATCTGACATCTACAGTACAACAGCCACAATACTGGAGATACATCAACAGTATACTTCCCATTGATCCCACTCTCCAACCATCTGACATCTACAGTACAACAGCCACAATACTGGAGATACATCAACAGTATACTTCCCATTGATCCCACTCTCCAACCATCTGACATCTACAGTACAACAGCCACAATACTGGAGATACATCAACAGTATACTTCCCATTGATCCCACTCTCCAACCATCTGACATCTACAGTACTACAGCCACAATACTGGAGATACAACAGTATACTTCCCATTGATCCCACTCTCCAACCATCTGACATCTACAGTACAACAGCCACAATACTGGAGATACATCAACAGTAACTTCCCATTGATCCCACTCTCCAACCATCTGACATCTACAGTACAACAGCCACAATACTGGAGATACATCAACAGTATACTTCCCATTGATCCCACTCTCCAACCATCTGACATCTACAGTACTACAGCCACAATACTGGAGATACATCAACAGTATACTTCCCATTGATCCCACTCTCCAACCATCTGACATCTACATTACTACAGCCACAATACTGGAGATACATCAACAGTACACTACCCATTGATCCCACTCTCCAACCATCTGACATCTACAGTATAACAGCCACAATACTGGAGATACATCAACAGTATACTTCCCATTGATCCCACTCTCCAACAATCTGACATCTACAGTACTACAGCCACAATACTGGAGATACATCAACAGTATACTTCCCAATGATCCCACTCTTCATCCATCAGACATCTACAGTACTACAGCCACAATACTGGAGATACATTAACACTATACTTCCCATTGATCCCACTCTCCAACCATCTGACATCTACAGTACTACAGCCACAATACTGGAGATATATCAACAGTATACTTCCCATTGATCCCACTCTCCAACCATCTGACATCTACAGTACTACAGCCACAATACTGGAGATACATCAACAGTATACTTCCCATTGATCTCACTCTCCAACCATCTGACATCTACAGTACTACAGCCACAATACTGGAGATACATCAACAGTATACTTCCCATTGATCCCACTCTCCAACCATCTGACATCTACATTACTACAGCCACAATACTGGAGATACATCAACAGTACACTACCCATTGATCCCACTCTCCAACCATCTGACATCTACAGTATAACAGCCACAATACTGGAGATACATCAACAGTATACTTCCCATTGATCCCACTCTCCAACAATCTGACATCTACAGTACTACAGCCACAATACTGGAGATACATCAACAGTATACTTCCCAATGATCCCACTCTTCATCCATCAGACATCTACAGTACTACAGCCACAATACTGGAGATACATTAACACTATACTTCCCATTGATCCCACTCTCCAACCATCTGACATCTACAGTACTACAGCCACAATACTGGAGATACATCAACAGTATACTTCTCATTGATCCCACTCTCCAACCCTCTGACATCTACAGTACTACAGCCACAATACTGGAGATACTTCAACAGTAAACTCCCCATTGATCCCACTTCCAACCATCTGACATCTACAGTACTACAGCCACAATACTTGAGATACATCAACAGTATACTT
The DNA here is from genome assembly GCA_030710605.1 of Cordylochernes scorpioides. Lineage (NCBI taxonomy): Eukaryota > Metazoa > Arthropoda > Arachnida > Pseudoscorpiones > Chernetidae > Cordylochernes > Cordylochernes scorpioides. Next base: position 7,283,465 of record CP092864.1, on the reverse strand, counting down.
CCCATTGATCCCACTCTCCAACCCTCTGACATCTACAGTACTACAGCCACAATACTGGAGATACATCAACAGTATACCTCCCATTGATCCCACTCTCCAACCATCTGACATTTACAGTACTACAGCCACAAAACTGGAGATACATAAACAGGAAACTTCCCATTGATCACACTCTCCAACCATCTAACATCTACAGTACTACAGCCACAATACTGGAGATACATCAACAGGATACTTCCCACTGATCCCACTCTCCAACCCTCTGACATCTACAGTATTACAGCCACAATACTGGAGATACATCAACAGTATACCTCCCATTGATCCCACTCTCCAACCATCTGACATTTACAGTACTACAGCCACAAAACTGGAGATACATAAACAGGAAACTTCCCATTGATCCCACTCTCCAACCATCTGACATCTACAGTACTACAGCCACAATACTGGAGATACATCAACAGTATACTTCCCATTGATCCCACTCTCCGACCATCTGACATCTACAGTACTACAGCCACAATACTGGAGATATATCAACAGGATACTTCCCATTGATCCCACTCTCCAACCATCTAACATCTACAGTACTACAGCCACAATACTGGAGATACATCAACAGGATACTTCCCACTGATCCCACTCTCCGACCATCTGACATCTACAGTACTACAGCCACAATACTGGAGATACATCAACAGTATACTTCCCATTGATCCCACTCTCCAACCATCTGACATCTACAGTACTACAGCCACAATACTGGAGATACATCAACAGTATACTTCCCATTGATCCCACTCTCCAACCATCTGACATCTGCAGTACTACTTTTTTTAACGTTCTCGCTTTATTAAAGACCACCTTTTTAACGCAAACGCTTCACCAAAGACCGCGCATATTAACGAATACGCCTCTTTAAAGACCACGCCCATTAACGACACGCCTTATTAAAGACCACCCCTATAAATACTTCGCGCATTATATAGACCACGCCCCTCAATAATGAATACGCCAATTAAAAGCCATACCTTAATAAAGACCACGCCTATATAATGTCGCGCTTCATCAAAGAGACCGCACCTATTAATGATTACATCTCTTTAAAGACCACGTCTCTTTAAAGGTACAGGTAATAAAGGTAAAACATCAGTCCCCAAAGATAAATTTATAGTAATCCTTTAAATAAAAAAATATATATTGAATAAACTGCCTTATTATGCCAAATGGTAAATGGTGAAACATTCTAGTGTTTCTACTAGATAAATCTAGGAGAGTTGTATATAGCTTGTACTGGCTTGTCTTATATCATATAGGCGGTATTTGCAGGATTGTATTGTGGTAGATGATATGTTGAGATTGTTGTTTGACTCACGGACAACTGTCCTAGCCATGTTGCCAGCACTTACCAAAGAGTCCTGGACTGAAGCCAACTACAAGGGCAACACGATTGCTTTAGATTTATTTTTGAAGATTTCTCTTTTTCTATCACCTAAATCTCATGTCGACTTCGGATATTATCATAAATGTGATGGATATATAGACGGTACATAGCTTTAATACTTGATTGTGTTTTATGTAACTTGAGGAATGTGTTGAGAAAATATCTTATTTTAATAATAAGGTTATGATGATTATTTTTTTAATTATCCGTTTTCTCTTTTTATATTCTAGCATCAAGTTCATTGTTGACAGTGGTTTATTCATTCTCTTTTATTTTGTGTTCTGATAACATCAGGTTCTTTGTCGGTAGCTGTCTTTTCTGGTCTTCTACTAATTTGCTATTTTAAACTATCTCTGTATTATTAATCAGCATTAAACGGATAAATAAAACGGTTAAATAATCAATATCTATTGAACTATGTATATCAGAAAGGTCGCATGACCCAGAACATGGTATCTCTATATCTCCCTCCTTCATTCCATCCTCTTCTGAGGGTGGGCCACATTATCTCTCCATATATCCCTCCTTCAGTGCCTTCCTCTACTGAGGATGGGCCACATGGTCTCTCCATATCTCCCTTTCAGTGCCTTCCTCTACTGAGAGTGGGCCACATGGTCTTTCCATATCTCCCTCTTTCAGTGCCTGCCTCTACTGAGGGTGGGCCACATGGTCTCTCCATATCTCCCTCCTTCAGTGCCTTCCTCTACTGAGAGTGGGCCACATGGTCTTTCCATATCTCCCTCTTTCAGTGCCTTCCTCTACTGAGGGTGGGCCACATGGTCTCTCCATATCTCCCTCCTTCAGTGCCTTCCTCTACTGAGGGTGAGCCACATGATCTCTCCATATCTCCCTCTTTCAGTGCCTTCCTCTACTGAGGGTTGGCCACATGGTCTCTCCATATCTCCCTCCTTCAATGCCTTCCTCTACTGAGGGTGGGCCACATGGTCTCTCCATATCTCCCTCCTTCAATGCCTTCCTCTACTGAGGGTGGGCCACATGGTCTCTCCATATCTCCCTCCTTCAGTGCCTTCCTCTACTGAGGGTGGGTCACATGGTCTCTCCATATCTCCCTCCTTCAGTGCCTTCCTCTACTGAGGGTGGGTCACATGGTCTCTCCATATCTCCCTCCTTCAATGCCTTCCTCTACTGAGAGTGGGCCACACGGTCTCTCCATATCTCCCTCCTTCAGTGCCTTCCTCTATTGAGGGTGGGCCACATGGTCACTCCATATCTCCCTCCTTCAATGCCTTCCTCTACTGAGGGTTGGCCACATGGTCTCTCCATATCTCCCTCCATCCGCTTCATCCGCCTCATGTACGTCGTACAGTTCATTGTTTCGGGTTCTTAAGGGTTTTGCACCTTAATGTGGGGTGCTTATATATTCCTTCGGTATTTTATAACCAGGATCTCAAGGGTCACATCGCATATTAAGCATTTTCTTTTTCGAAAGAATCCATGGCCTTGATAATTTCTAATGTTACCCTCATCAACAAGTCACAGAACAGGATTCTGGCAACTTATTATTGCAAAATTAAATGGTTCTAAGATACACCTTTCAGTTAAATATGTACCAAAGCAATATATATTTCGAGTATATTCTCAGCACAGAAGATACGAATAAAAATTAGAATGGCAATAATTTTTTTTATTTACATTTTTCAAAGTGTATGATCGTTAAGGTTAATTTTGACGATGAAAACTGGTTATTGAAGGAGAAGTGTTCGCTTATGGAACTTTTATATATATATATATGATGCATTAGCGTGCCATCTGTTATCAAAATTTGAAACTATTATAGACGTGTATGATTCTTTTTAAAAATAAACAATTTCTACTGTCCTTACTGTAATGGAAAAATTTATGGGAGGGCCTGGCTCATCAGTTTGAACCCTCTCAGCGGTTTCGACAGTTTGGTATGGTAGATTAAACTGCCGAAACCGCTGGGAGGGTAAACCACTGATGAGCCAGGCCCTCCTATTAATTTTTCCATTAAAGTAAGGACAGTAGAATTTTTTTATTTTCAGAAAGAATCATACGCATCTATAATAGTTTCGAATCTTGATTTATATATATATATAATTTGAATAGAGAATATATTATAGCAGATTATTTATTATTCTATGAAAATAATTTCGATATTTGTATTTTGATACACTGTAAATTTTTATCATTGCCTTTCTGTTATTTTATCAATTTTAATTTGGTCTTACATAAAATAAATTGCTGTGTTATCCTGAAGTTTATCTTCTTAATTTTCTATGTTACAATATGTGTGTCAGATAAAAATATTTATTATTATATAAATATATATATGTCATAATTTGCCTAATGCCCAAGAGATATAATTTATTTTCGCCATATTTAGTATATTAAACTGTAAATACAAAATCACCCATCTATAAATACACTGTACAAAATAAACGTGGGAGCCAGCGCGCGCGGGTGAATGCTACGGCACACCGACGCGCGCGCGCTCACGAGTGTGGAACAAGTTATTTTTCGAAGCTTACATGCAAGGGCGGCTGCGCCCTTCCATTCGACCACGACAGATACGACACGACAGATCTCTCTAAAAAAGAGTATTTAAAAGAAACTTACAAGTAGCATATTTTAATTTACATTTAAATATATTTATAACTATAGATATTGCTGGTTGTTACTATAGAGGAATAGGTCCTTTGAAGAGGATTTAGCTCGAAATATGGCTTTTCAATGTTGAATAAAAGATACTCTTTGAAAAATTAATTTGTAGACTCTCAATATAAAATTCGAAACTATTATAGACGCGTATGTTTCTTTATAAAAATAAACAATGTCTACTGTCCTTACGGCAATGGAAAAATTAATGGGATGTGGCATTAATTTTTCCATTGCAGTAAGGACAGTAGACATTGTTTATTTTTAAAAAGAATCATACACGTCTATAATAGTTTCGAATTTTGATAACAGATGGCGCGCTAATGCAAAATAAGACTCTTAATATATAAAACATATCATTTTAATATGTTATATATATTTAATAAAATATTCCCTTGTATTTATATTAGGAAAGTAGAATTCCACAGAAATATTTGAATCGAGCAATGTTCTTTATAGTAAACAATTCAGGAAATAGAGGCTTGGATTATTTGGTAGGAAAAATAGTTCTGATGGTTTTATATATAAAATATTATCGAAAATAGAGCAATCCATAAATAAATCTTTAATTAAAAAGGCACACACACACACATATATTATATATTTTTAAAAACTTGATTCTGTTGACGTTATGTGGCGCTGAGTTTGTTGTTGACATACATTAAAATATGTTATAATACCTTGATAAAGGTTGGCATCCAGCCAACTGAAATATTGATAAAAATAAATGATATTTTGATCTAATATATGCCTTTTTAATTAAATATAAAATATTATTCCCTTGTATCATATAATTTGTGAGAAAAATTTCATCAAGAGAATAGTGTGTTGAAAAACTCCTTTAATTGACTCAAGATTTCGATCCTTGGAGCCCTTCTACAAAAATAAGGTTAACTATAACGGCGCCCCAATATAGTTAACGTTATAGTTAACTTTACTAACCTGTAGAAGATCTCCAAGGACCGAAAGCTTGAGTTAATTAAATGATTTTTGTAATGACACTTTTCTCTTGATGAATTCGTTTTCTTTCAAATAATGGTTTCATTTATTGAATACAGATGGAGCTCTATTGTCTGATGTTTCACACAAAATTGTGACAGAAAACATAGTTTCAATTATATCTTCTATATACACTCGTGGATAAAACTAAAGGAAGTACAAAATCTTTTTATCGACTGTCGTCTCTTTTTCTGAAGTGAACAGAGACAATTTTGTTCAAACTTGGTTATCTCGTGTGTCTTCAATAAAGGTCACTGTAATATCTTTCAGAGTTATTGTCTGAATCCCGATATACATGCTAAAAGATACAACTTCCTTAAGATTAGGTAAGTGTATACCTTTTTAGTTTTTTTTATATGTTTAATGTATAAAAATAACGATTTTTTTTTATAAATAAAAATAAAATTTATGAAAATGGGTATGTCCTGAAATGACAGTGTCGGGGTACTTGAGTATTTTTTTTTTCAATTTGCTCAAGAGAGGCTCTTTAAGAGAAATCGAAAAGGTATTTTGTAAAATATTAATGTATTGTTGTATGTATTGTGTAGTGTTTTTGATTTTATATTGTTGATGTCTGTATGTTGAGGAATTTATTTAAGAATAATTTCAAAGATATTAAAAGAAGAAGAAGACGTAGAATATTGAAAAATAAAAAAGTAAAGTAAAGGAATTGGTTTGGAAGATTTTGACAAATATTGAAAGAGTTAGGAATATGCATATAAGGAATTCTAAAGAAGAATCGGAATTAAATGAACAGATAAATGGTGAATTAGAAGGAGATGTAGAAATATGATCAAGGATTTAAAATAATGTTGGTAATATTCAAGTAGAGATATAGAAAGAGAACTGTGCGTATTCCTGACTCCTGGAGCCATGTGTACAGAAGTTGCTGAAATGTAATGAAAGAATTAAAAGTGTACGGAGATATGCAACTAAGTTATTCATGCAATGCATATATTGCATTTATATATGCTACTATGTGTTTCAAAGATATATTTCAAATAAAAACGGCATATCTTGGATTGAAAAATATAGCATATGTACGGTGGAATCAGTGGCCACTGAACATTTGTCGGACCAGGAGGCTGTTGTTGGGTTCTGTGCTGCCTGGAGTATAGGGGCTCTATCTATGCTTCCTTCCTGTGGTGAATCTGTATAAGACCTGTGGTCTTAATATAGTTGTACGTGTGTGGATTAAATAATATATATAAAAAACTGGCTTTATTTCGTTTCGAGAGAAGAAACATTTGAAAAAAAAAGACCAACTTTCTGATCGTCGAAAAATAATTATACAAAAGACCACAATTATAAATTTTGTTCGCCTTCTATTATAAAATCTATAACAATTAATTTTTATCAATGTGTTTCTTTTCAATAATAGTATCAAATATTATATTTCTACAGACCTAACTACAATGATAAAAGTTATTGAATGAGAAGGCTTGGCTCATCAGTGGTGAACCCTCTCAACGGTTTCACCAAAGAGAGTGTTCATCATTGATGAGCCAAGTCTTCTCATTCACAATAATTCTTATCACTACAGTGTAAGGTCAATGTAGAGAGAGAGACATAATAATTGATATTATTATTAAAAGAAAACAAATTGCGCGCCCAAAATTGAATGTAAAATATTTTTTTTAAAACGACCACAGATTTATTTTCTATCCATGATTTGCCGTTTTTTTTTTATTTGAATGTTGAATTTTATAGATTGCGATATTTTAAAAGAAAGATATATTTTAAAACGATATATATTGAAAAGGATTTATGTGTGTGAATGTCTGTGTAGTGGTATAAAACGATAAAAATATATTGAAAGAGTAAAAGATATAGATGAAGGAATACCTGAAAAAATCTATATAAAGGTTTTCTCTGGTACAGTTTAAAATGCTATAAATTCTAAGTAAAAAAATGATACTGAAAGAAAATTATATCACACACAATGTTGAAGGATGGAGAGAAAGATTTAGAAAAAGATAGAAATTTATTGAAAGCTACTGTAAATTTTTGGAAGATCTAATATATAAAAAAAGTTTGAAAGATACTGATGATGTGGTTTTTAAAAAGATATATGCAGTAAAATATTCTGGAAGAAAATTTGAAGGATTCTGATAATATAAGAAGAGGTAGAGAGAAATTTCTATTGAAGATAACTGAAAATTTTAGGTAGATGGATGAATACGTAAAAAAAACGATAGAAAGATGATTCTAGCTTCGGAGACTCTCTTGCTGGAAGTTCTAATTATATTATGATATTGATAGAAAATTTTAATTGTTACAATGTTTAAGGATGTAAAAAGAAGTCGAAAAATATTTTTAAAGATATTTAAAATAACTCTCTTTTTCTCTCTCTTAAGTATTTCAGTATATGGAGGAATGTGTTTATGTGAATATGTTTATTGTTGTTTTGTTGTTACATAGGCTGGAAAAGTTTTAATTGAAAAAAAGAGATATTGAAAGAAAATCTGAAGTATAACAAATCTTGAAAGATTTAAAAAGGCTAGAAAAAGATTTTAAAAAGATATTGGAAGTAACCGAAAGATTGAGGTAGATGTATGAATACGTAAAAAGCAATAGTGAAGTGTAGATATCCGTTGAGGACTAGTGAAGATGTGTAAATAAGAAGTTATGTAAAGAAGCTGTGTACAGAAGGAGTGTAAAGAAGAAGCAATGTAAAGAACAAGAAGTGTAAATAAGAAGATGAAGCAGTGTAAAGAAGAAGGAGAAGCGTCAGGAGTGTAAAGAAAAAGAAGCAGTGTAAGGAAGGAGTAGTGTAAAGAAGCAGCAGTGTAAAGGAGCAGCAGTGTAAAGGAGCAGCAGCGTAAAGAAGAAGGATTGTAAAGAAAGTGCAGTATAAAGAAGAAGCAGGGTAAACAAGAAGCCATTTAAAGAAGAAGCAGTGCAAAGAAGCAGCAGTGTAAAGAAGAAGCAGGAGTGTAAAGATGAAGCAGTGTAAAGAAGCAGCAGTGTAAAGAGGCAGCAGTGTAAAGAGGCAGCAGTGTAATAAAGTAGCAGGAGTGTAAATAAGAAGTGTAAAGAAGCAGCAGGAGTGTAAAGAAGAAGAAGCAGTGTAAAGAAGGAGCAGGAGTGTAAAGAAGCAGCAGTGTAATAAAGTAGCAGGAGTGTAAAGAAGAAGTGTAAAGAAGCAGCAGGAGTGTAAAAAAGAAGCAGTGTAAAGAAGGAGCAGGAGTGTAAAGTAGAAGGAGCAGTGTAAAGAAGAAGCAGCAGTGTAAAGAAGGAGCAAGAGTGTAAAGAAACAGCAGTGTAAAGAAGGAGAAGGAGTGTAAAGAAGTAGCAGGAGTGTAAAGAAGAAGCAGTGTAAAGAACCAGGAGTGTAAAGAAGAAGAAGCAGGGGTGTAAAGAAGCAGCAGGAGTGTAAAGAAGAAGAAGCAGTGTAAAGTAGGAACAGTGTAAAGAAAGAGCAGTGTAAAGAAGGAGGAGTGTAAAGAAGAAGCAGGAGTGTAAAGAAGAAGAAGAAGGAGCAGTGTGATGAGGGCCGGGAGGACTATCGATCCAAACAGAATGGCGCCATGCCGTCTGCCTCCCTTGCTCCACATGTCCTCACATGTCCCCCCAGTCTACAGTCTACAGCCACACTTACAGTACCCCAGCACCTACCTGGACAGGCGGGATGTAAGCTACCGGAAACAGGCGGGGGAGGCTGGCACAGCTACCTATCTGTTGTCATCCGCTGCGACCTCAGTGTAGTGGCTTCACTCCCGGTGTACTCCTCCGCCCGCACTACTTTCTGCCTGTCTCACTCCGCCGTTATTTTTAAAGGTTGAGTTGCGGAGGGTTTTACACCTCGCCATTCCCATTCAATTTTTTACCTTTTACATTCCTCAATACTATCGCATAATAACGATTAGATTATTCGCTATTTGCGGGTTTTATTGAGTGTTAAACTAAATTTGATAGAGAGATTAATATGCATTGCCAACTTTTTTTTCTTCGGTCATATTAAAATCTTCCGGACAAGACCTTATTTTTCTCAATACATATATACATTAACTTATGAAAAATTATGAAAATAAAGAAAAGAGTCAGGTGTTGATATTAAAAATAAAAAAGATATGACCGTTTACATGACATTTTTATTTAATTTTAATATCAACATCTGACCTTTTTGCTATTTGTTTCTTACTTTTTCATGTTTTTAGCGTAATTACGCAAATTTGGACTAAAAACTCTATTCTTGATTCCTTAGGAAGCCCTTTGGTCAAATTTTTGGACGTTGAGGTATCACCTACACCACGCTAATGAAGGCCAACAGCCCATAAGGCGCACATGGTTGGCTTTATCAAGAAAATATGTTATCCAAATATTATTTAACAAACCTAAATCAATGTTTAGTTCATATTTGTTCCACTAGATGGCGTTCTGCCATTTAAAATGTTAATGTAAGAGGTCAGGATATGCCTTTTTTATTTTTAATATATATAACTGTTTTTTTTTTTATTTTGGCAATTGTGTGTGCGGGACATCCTAAATGTTGGTAAGAAATGATATAGAAATACTGGAGGGTTTTGTGTGTGAGAGAGAAATGGCATTTGGTCTCAATCCCAATGAATAGAGAAAAACTACAATTTTTACCTCCCAGTGTAAGTACAACTCTAGTAGAGGGTTGGAAACATCCAAATAGAATGGCTAACACAAAAAAGGATTGAATGAAAGCCAGGATAGGCTTTCGACTTCAATCTTGTAATGAAGAAAGACACTCGGCAGACACCATCAAAAGTCTCAAGCTTGATACCTTAATATGATTGGGCGGAGATAAGAAAGAAGAAGAAGACTTGATACCTTAATATGATTGAGTGGAGATAAGAAAGAAGAAGACTTGATACCTTAATATGATTGAGTGGAGATAAGAAAGAAGAAGACTTGATACCCTAATATGATTGAGTAGAGATAAGAAAGAATAAGACTTGATACCCTAATATGATTGAGTGGAGATAAGAAAGAAGAAGACTTGATACTCTAATATGATTGAGTGGAGATAAGAAATAAGAAGAAGACTTGATACCCTAATATGATTGAATGGAGATAAGAAAGAAGAAGACTTGATACCCTAATATGATTGAGTGGAGATAAGAAAAAAGAAGACTTGATACCCTAATATGATTGAGTGGAGATAAGAAAGAAGAAGACTTGATACCCTAATATGATTGAGTGGAGATAAGAAAGAAGAAGACTTCTTCTTCTTCTTCTTTCTTATCTCAAGTGGGTAGTTAGCGACTGCTTTCACTGTAAGCGCACCACATGTCTACACATGTGAAAAGCAGTTCGACTTTGCACTTACAAATGTGCCAGAGCCCCGTTTGGTTACTTGCACTCGCTGGTGGGGTTGGACTTTTGCAAGTTTCGGGGGCCATTGGAGCCCTAACTTGATACCCTAATATGATTGAGTGGAGATAAGAAAGAAGAAGAAGAAGACTTGATACCCTAATATGATTGAGTGGAGATAAGAAAGAAGAAGAAGAAGAAAGATACTCTCTTGTCCTTGAGAGGAGAAATCACTCTAAAAGATGGAAGAGACAAATGTCATTGGTTATAACGACATAGAGAGAAGAAGACACCGACAAACCACTAATGTATCAAACACTGCTAAGAAAACTACATGGACCAAATATCTAATCTACATACTGCCCTGGCTGTCATGCTGGAGAATCAGAGCTGTCCAATAAAATAATCATGACAAATGTGCTCTAAATAAATAGCTGAATCAAATACAAGGCTCATTGTATCAAATTACTGAATCAAATACAAGTCTCATTGTATCAATTAAATCACTGAATCAATCAATCAAATAATTTAATCAATCAAATTACTGAATCAAATACAAGTCTCATTGTATCAATTAAATCACTGAATCAATCAATCAAATAATTTAATCAATCAAATTACTGAATCAAATACAAGTCTCATTGTATCAATTAAATCACTGAATCAATCAATCAAATAATTTAATCAATCAAATTACTGAATCAAATACAAGTCTCATTGTATCAATTAAATCACTGAATCAATCAATCAAATAATTTAATCAATCAAATTACTGAATCAAATACAAGTCTCATTGTATCAATTAAATCACTGAATCAATCAATCAAATAATTTAATCAATCAAATTACTGAATCAAATACAAGTCTCATTGTATCAATTAAATCACTGAATCAATAAAATTATACCTTGTATCAATATGGAGTAAAAATACCAGGCCTCCAGGGAAAATCCATCTATCTATATTTGGACAATTCTGGAATAATTTAAAAAATCCATGAGAATAGTTGATATTTATTCCGATAGATGGCGCAAACCATCATCAACTTTCAGTTACACGATAAGTAGATGCCTTTTTTATTATTCATGCACCTTATCCTAGTACAATATCACATTTGTACTATTTTTCATATAAATTTATGTTTCATTAACTACAAAAAAGTTTTATATTGCGTAAATCACATTAAACTATGGACAAGACTTATGGGAATGCCAGAACACTAATCGTCCTGATTAAGGAACTACAAGGTATGTCCCATAAGTTCCCGGACTGGGTCCATAAAAAAATAAATAAATGAAAAATGTAAATGAATTTGACTGTTTATTATAGAAAAAATATCTGGCTACACGGTGGTACCAATATCGAGGCGGTACGTGCACGCGCCCCAAAGTTATTCTAATTTATTTAAAGGTTACACCTAGCGCTGCGGCGATTTTACGATGGAACGAAAATTGAAGTAGAGAATTTGCATAGAATTTTGTGTGAAACTTCAAATATCAGCAACCGAAACTTTTTAAATGCTTAATAAAGTATTCCCCAAAGAGAACAATTGTTTTTGAATGGCATTCTAGATTTAAAGCTGGCAGAATTTCCATTGAAGATGATCTTCGTCAAGGACGCCCAAAAATTTCAAAGGACTGATGAAAATGTGCAAAAAATCACCGATTTGATAAAAGAAAATACTCGAACCACTTTGCTGGAGCTAGAGCAAGACACAGGCATCTCTAAAACAACGATTGGAAGGATCGTAACCAAATCAAAAAGACTCCTGCAAAATTCATCTCAAGATTCCTCACTAATGAGCAAAAACTGTGTCGGCTTGCAACCTGTGAGGACATGTTGGAAATGACAAGAACGGATCCGGAATGGAAAGACAAGATAATCACAGGCTACGAGACATGGGTCTATGCTATGATCCTGAAACCAAGCATCAATCTGCCGAGTGGAGATGTCAGGGTGAGCTTAGACCCAAAAAATCCAGATTATTGAAATCCAGAAACAAGGTGTTGCTGGTCGCTTTTTTGGATAAAAATGGCATTTTTTCATCACGAGTATCTTCCTGCAGGCCAAACAGTTATCAAGGATATGTATTTGGGCATTCTTCGCCGTCTAAGGGAAGCGATTCGAAAAAAAGGCCAGAAAAATGGACTAATGGTGGCTGGATCCTACACCATGACAATGCTCGCCCTCATACAGCGCACTTGATGACTAGCTTTTTGGCGAAAAACGGGACACAAATCCTACTTCAACCACCCTATTTCCCAGACATCGCACCAAATGACTTTTTCCTGTTCCCCAAACTTAAAGCAGTTCTAAAAGGAAGACATTTTGACACCAGGGATGACATAATAGAAAAATCGCCGTTAGCATTGAAGAGCATTCCAAAAGAGGCTTATAAAAACTGTTTCGACAATTGGGAGAAACGATGGCGCTGGTGCGTTGAAGCAAGGGGGGATTACTTTGAAAAGTTTTAATAAAAAAATTTAAAAGAAATCTTACCTTTTTTTTTTATGGACCCAGTCCGGGAACTTATGGGACATAACTTGTATATACAGAACAGGAAGCCAAAGTTAAGGCGGATAATGGGAATTCTGATTGAGGCTCAACCACAAAAAGGAGTGAGGCAAGGCTGTGTACTATCACCATCAACCTCTATACTGGACATATCCTGAGATTGGCTGATCTTGTACAAATAGGTGTAAACATTGGAGGAATGGAAATAAACAATCTTCGCTATGCTGATTTTACCATACTTTTAGCAGAAAACAGAGAAGACCTAAAGAGATTAGTAAGAAGGTGAAAATTTTGGCTTAAAATTAAATTTCAGCAAACTCCCTCCCAATAATATAAATATCTTTGGAATTCAACAAAAATAATTGATAGAGTTGATCATATTATATTCTTGGGATCCAAGATTGATAAGATGGGAGGTCGCTTAGAGGAAGTAAAAAGAAGAATAGCACTAGGAAGAGATTCAATGATGGAATTAAGACAAGATTATGAAAGGTAAAGGCATTTAATTCAAGACAAAGAAGAGAATTGTAGAGACATTGGTATTCCCTGTGGTTACTTATGGATGTGAGAGCTGGACTCTCAGAAAAGAAGAAAGAAAAATAATTGAAGCTTCTTAATTGTGGACAGGGAGAAATTTACTCAGAGTGACATGGGCAGATAAAAGGTAAAATGTTTGAAACTTAAATTAATGTTGTACCTTTTACCATGTATATCGGGATTCAGACAATAACTCTGAAAGATACACTCATCGACAAAACTTAAGGAAGTTGTACCTTTTAGCATGTATATCGGGATTCAGACAATAACTCTGAAAGATACACTCATGGACAAAACTTAAGGAAGTTGTACGTTTTACCATGTATATCGGGATTCAGACAATAACTCTGAAAGATACACTCATGGACAAAACTTAAGGAAGTTGTACCTTTTAGCATGTATATCGGTATTCAGACAATAACTCTGAAAGATACATTCATGGACAAAACTTAAGGAGGTTGTACCTTTCAGCATGTATATCGGGATTCAGACAATAACTATGAATGATAGATTCATGAACAAAACTTAAGGAAGTTGTACTTTTTAGCATGTATATCGGGATTCAGACAATAACTATGAATGATAGATTCATGAACAAAACTTAAGGAAGTTGTACCTTTCAGCATGTATATCGGGATTCAGACAATAACTATGAATGATAGATTCATGGACAAAACTTAAGGAGGTTGTACCTTTCAGCATGTATATCGGGATTCAGACAATAACTATGAATGATAGATTCATGAACAAAACTTAAGGAAGTTGTACCTTTTAGCATGTATACCGGGATTCAGACAATAACTATGAATGATAGATTCATGGACAAAACTTAAGGAAGTTGTACCTTTTAGCGTGTATATCGGGATTCAGAAAATAACTATGAAAGATACACTCATGGACAAAACTTAAAAAAGTCGTACCTTTTAGCATGTATATCGGTATTCAGACAATAACTATGAAAGATACACTCATGGATAAAACTTAAGGAAGTTGTAGCTTTTAGCATGTATATCGGTATTCAGACAATAACTATGAAAGATACACTCATGGACAAAACTTAAGGAAGTTGTACCTTTTAGCATGTATATCGGGATTCAGACAAAGGAAGATATTACAGTGACTTTTTTGAAGACACACGAGATAACCAAGTGTGAACAACCTCTGTCTCCTTAATAAAAAAAAATAGACGAACGGTGACATCCATAAGTGTATTAAACAATAAATAAGAGATACGATAAAAGAAATAGGGACTGAGTAACAAAATATAAAAATTAATAATATTTTACTTAAAATTAAATATTATGTTACATGGTTCTCTTTCCTTATGGTAACTGTGACCCACAGTTTTTAAGGCTCATTGTTACTGACATGGATCTTGCATATTACGGTCAAGGTTTCACTCAGTGTCTTGAATGTGCTCCCTAATAGCTTTAATTCCTTTTTCTTGGGGCGTTAAGAGCGGCTTTGTCATCTTAGCATATATATGGAGTAACATATTTGTTAGGTTTTTTTTTTAAATTATTATTATGGTTGTATTTTATTAATTAATTATAATTCATATTCATAGAATTTTATTGTTACTTATCATCATTCTTTTTGTTGTTTTTTTTTCTTCTTCTGTTTACTTTTGTGTTATAAATACAACTAAATCGCATTAAATCGTAGTGTAATTCTCTTTTGTTGTTTGAAATAAATCAATTGAATCGAATTGAGTCAGCTCGTTCTTTCTAGAAGAAACTTCAAAGAAAACGTGCTAACAATCTTCTTAGTGAGAAGTCTTGACTTTGACACGGCGGTGGAATCCTGGAGTCAATATCACGGAAATTATAGTCAACAGTACCTATTGCCTCAAATTCTGTTGTCGATTTTCAGTTTATCTTCTCTAATCTACCAGCATCTCCAATAATTTTGTACTTATTTTCTATAATCAGTTGAATGTGTGTGAGCATTGTGTTTTCGCCCTGTTCACACGCTTCAATGGCTTCCTTTCTTTTTGTTGTCTTCCCCCCAAATATATACTTGTAGAGGCTTAGCAGAATTCTTTCGTTTTTTTGGACCAAGTTCACCAATCCTCTTCCCATTTCTTCGCGTTGAAGATATAATCTTTCTTTATTTGCTGGCTTAAGATGGATTTTGAATTTGCTCAGCGTTGTTCTCACGTTTTGGTCCAACATTTCTAGTTATCGCCCACTAAACTCCACAATTCCAACGTAGTTTATGAGCGAGAGCGAAAATTCATTGAAAGCAGCGAAGAGGTTTTTAGCGTTCAGCTTGGTTTCCGCTAAAGATTCCATTCTGGATACTATTTCTCTTTTTATTCTCTCTTTATTTTCTGGGACGACTGCGCTGGTGTTATCCTCTAGAACACCTAAATATTTATATGCTTCTTTTTCTGTTAGTGTCCCAAATTCCTGAATTTCTGTGGAGTTTGTCGCTGTTTTTGTCGGGTTGATTTTGAAGCCTATATTATTTAAAAGCTGAGTTGTCTTGTTCGCTAAGAGCTCAAGATCCTTGTCGCTATAGTAAAATATTTTTATGTCGTCTATAAACAATAGGTGATTTATTTTAATTTTTTCCTCTCCTAATAATAATAATAATAATTAGTAATAAATATGTTACGCTACAATATTGCTACTTCACCAGGTTAAACATCTGTTTGATAAATTCGACCAATTTCATAAACCCCTCTCATAGTATTTCTTGAAAATAAAGATACTTCGGCCAGTAAATATTTTTATTACCTCGACGTTTCGACAAAAATCTTTTGTCCTCGTCAGGAGCAAACACAAATTAAAACATTTGGCGTTAAAAATCTTTCTAAAGTTCCAAGGGCGTTCTTACGCGATATTTAAAATTTTTGTACAACATCTAAAACACGAGTCAAAAATAAATATTTAACTCACAAAATTTCAAGAAATCCCGGCCAGGCAGCCTCAATATTTACGATTCTCGTAGGATCAAATTGAAGCTGCCTTTGTACTCATGAGGACCTAAGTACTTTAACGTCCTATTTCTTGCGGCGTGAAGAGCGGCTTTGTCGTCGTATCGTCTATAGGGACATCATCATCTTGGAGGGAAGTCTTGGCTTTAACACGGCGGTGGAATCCTGGAGCCAGTCTCTGAAAATGTACATCACAGCACCCATGGCCTCAAGGTCTTCTCGGTCCTAAACAATGGTATACAGGTTGTTAGTTTATTGTCTGAATTTTCCAAAATTGGTATTGTGGCTCATTGTTTATCACCACTAGTAAAATGTTTCTAGGGTGATAAGCCGTATACATCGTGTTCTGATCCTTTGTATTTATCACCACTATCAAAAACACTTTACTAGGAGTGATAAAGGATGAGACACACTATATTAGGTAGCAATTTTTCAGGGAGGAAATTGATCTATAAAAATAAAAGACACCTCTCCTATCAAAATAGATACTAAACTAAACCTCATTTCTATTCATGATAAATTGTTAAAATACAAACCAATTTAAAAAATTTCAGTTATAAATATCCACGCTGCGCGCGTTGTTTTTTTTTTTTGTTTTTTTGTAAATATTTCTGGTAGGATGAAGTCGATATTTTATTAAACCCGTTGAAGAGCGATTAACGCTTGAAACCTAGCGTTTTTTTTATATAAAAAGAAACTCATTGTGAGAAAATATTTGTAATTTTAAACCACATTTATTGACCGTCTAGCGGCCTCGGGTTGGTGACAAAGCCACAACACCAGCTTTGGCAAACTTAGAAAAGCCCACCTGGGGAACATGGTTTCGGGATATTGGCCCTCGTCAGTCTAGGGCGAACTTTATTTCACCGACCTGAGTCCACCAGTTTGAGGAGAGGGTCAATAAACCAGGTATCCTCTATAAGTTAACTATGAGGCAAATTTTGACGCTGGATTTTAATAATTAAAACATTTTTTTCGATATCATACTTCATGTGTAATTTTATAAAATGTTGATTTTTTTTTAAATATAATAAAGTGTCTAACTCCGCCTTTGCCAGTCCCAAGCCCGGATGAAAAAGGAGAAGGGGGAGCAGTAACAAGCTCACTAAAAAACCTGGGTTCAGCTGGCCCGGCTGATAGTACCCTGTAAGGACTCTTAATCCAGGGATACAGGATGAGCAGCGTTTGTACTCCATGTTAGGAGCGGCTGCACATGGCGTCTGTTCCTCATGTCAGAGGCGGTCATTTCTTTTGGAGCTAAGTCGGCCTGCCACTGAGTAGTGCTCCCAGTCTTAATGACAAAGGCAGATGCATTCTACTTCACCCAGTCATGATGGTTGTCAACTTTACAAGCTTGATACCCTAATATGATTGAGTGGAGATAAGAAAGAAGAAGTGTCTACCCTGTTCATTTAACAAAAAGAAATCCAATTTTCGGAATTTAATCCGTATATACCAGGGTAAACAGTCTCAAAGGATTCAAATAATTAATAGATTTTTCTTAAATTAAACAGAAATAAGAAAATTAAATCGTTTAGAAAATTCATTAATTCTTTAACGTTGTTATTTTTTCTATGAAAAATAGACACTCACACACACACACACAGCCAGTTAGAGTTTTTTTATTTTTCTAAACGTTTCGACAAAATTATTTTGTCTTCGTAAGGAGAAGTAAATAAGAATAAAGCATTTAGCAAGGCGTTAAAAATTGTTCTGAGGTTGCAAGGGCGTTCTCACGTGATTTTTCGAATTTAGTACAACCTCTAAAGCACGAGTCAAAAACAAATATTAAACTCGTAAAAAGGTATCCTCAAAAGGACCTTTTATCGAAACGTTGAGAAAATAAAAATCCCCAACTGGCCGAAGTGTCTATTTTTTATATAAATATAAATGCCGGCCAGGCAGCCTCTATTTCCAGGATTAGTTATTTTTGTTGTTATAGCTTCTGTTGTGAGCAATCCATAATTAAATCTCTTTATCTTGAACATAGAGTTTAGCTAGCATTCATATTTCTGTAAAAAATAAACACTTCGGCCAGTTAGAGTTTTTTTATTTTATCAACGTTTCAACAAAAATCTTTCATCTTCGTCAGGAGAAATAAATAAAATAAAGCAATTGGCACATTTCTCCTGACAAAGATAAATATTTTTTGTCGAAAAACGTTGAGAAAATAAAAACTTTAAACTTTTTTAAATGCTTTGCCTGTCAGATAGAAAGGTAAGAACATTTGGCAGTTCCTTCTCTTATATCTCACTCAACATACGCTGTGCGTCATTTACATAACTCGGTGATATAACGTTACCCTGAAATTAGCATATTTTTCTACCCAGTAATTCTTGGTGTTGCAAATCCAGAGTCACACAGTGTATATATCTATTAACTCTTTCTAAAGGAGGAGATGGAAAATTTGAATATTATAATATGCTCTCTTCACACATAATCTTTAAGAACAAGTGTTGATCCAGTTTTTCAGCTAAATATTACATAGGCAACTTTAATTTCCTTAAAGACTTTTATTCTCACAAAGTGATAAGGGGTTTACATTTTGTATCACAGCTATTATGTAAATATATCTCTAACGATCTTTTAAGAATATAATTGTTATATATATATATATATTAGATAATAAAAGGCATATATTGGATTTAAAAATATATTTATTTTGCCAATATTTCGGCTGGCTGAACGCCAACCTTTATCGAGGCATTACATTTTTGTAATTGTAATAAGTATACAAAAATGTAATGCCTCGATAAAGGTTGGCGTTCAGCCAGCCGAAATATTGGCAAAATAAATATATTTTTAAATCCAATATATGCCTTTTATTATCTAATGAATTAAGTATGGATTGCTCTATTTTCAAAACAAAATATATATATATATATATATATATATATATATATATATATATATATATATATATATATAGCTAGTGTTGTGGCTTTGTCACCGACCCGAAGCCGCTAGTTGCGGCGACGGTCAATAGATGGTGTCTGGTTTTAGACGTCTATTTTGACGGGAGAGGCGACCCTTGTATTTTTAGATCAATTTTCTCCCGGCAAAATTTCCATCTATAAAATCGAGCGACAGGTATTACGCCTGAAATCCTATATGCGCTTCTTGTATTGATAATGTTTCTCTTTAATATATATATATATATATATATATGAAAAAACACAAAGAAAAATATAAAAGATAAGTGGATCAGGTGTTGATATTAAAAATAAAGAAGGCATTTCCTGACCACGAGCACATGTGCTTTTTAGATGGCAGAGCGCCATCTAGTGGAGCAAAAATAAACCAAACGTTTATTTAGCTTGCTCCGTAATATTTGGCCAACCAAATTTCTTGATAAATCAAGAAAAGCCATCCACGAACGCGTTTCGCGCTGTTGGCGCTCGTCAGCGTGGAGTAGGCTGTAACCACTGCGACGAAAAAGATTTTTGGTCCCAGAGGCTTCTTGAGAAATCAAGAAATGGGTATTTAAGGTCAAATATATATATATACTAGACGAATGACCCAGCTTCGCCCGAGAATTCCCCTGAGTGCAATTTCCTTCATACTGAAAGTACATCAATAATAAATAGTAGAAGTGCCATAGAATAGCAATACAGAAGGAACACATAAACCACAGGCAAAAAGTGTGTGTGATGGCAAAAATCGTATTATATTAGTGTTTAGGTATGTGATTTAATTATATTTTGCATTTAGTTGTTTCAAAATCAAAATAGTTCAAATAGATGGCAGCTTTTCCACCCAAACCCCGAGGTACCCGCCCCAGCGCATTAACCCTTGAAATTGCACCACGCTGACAAGGCCCGAAACGCGTACGTGATTGGGCTTTTATTGATATATCAATAAAACCATACATATACATATAAATGGCAGTTCTGTCTTAAATTATTTTAAATTAGAACTTATAAATCACCCATAAAAAGAAGAAAAATATTTGGAATATTTAATATATTTTATTATAAATATAAATTCTCTTTCTTTAAGATTGTTTTATATTTCTCTCAATCTCACATAGGATCAATTTTAAAAGCCTTGAATAAAGAAAATTTAAAGTAAAAATATTCAAAAAAAAAAAACGATCAATATATATGCAAACATATAAGCTCGATTATTTTTTTCAAAATAAAAATAAGAAAAATATATTAAATTGTCCATAATATAACAGAGCCATATGATATATTATCCTAGTTTCATATGCATATATACCATTAAAATGCATATCTGGTGAAATATTAAATTCGGCTGATTAAATATTCAAATCCCCATTCTAGGCAGAAGATCATATTTACTCCCAAAAGATCGAACCGTATTTACTCATCCAGGAGGAGAACCTTTTAAAACTCTTCCCCCTTCAAAAAACAAACCCAATATAATAGCCTTAAAAGGAATTTTCATATTTTAGTATGCGAAGAGGTGCATAACCCATTAGTAAGTATATATAACATATTTACATATTTTATTTAAAACTATGCAATAAACAAAAAAATACATTTTAAAAAATATATATATTAAAAGGTTTAATACTTCGACTAAATTATTTTATTAATTGACATATATAAACATTTTTTCTTTTTTTTTTCATTTAAGTATTTTGTGATATTTTAAATATATATTTTGAAGCTTCTTATTTAAAAAAAAATAATTAGAAATATAAAATCTCTCTTTTTCGATATTAAAAAAGCCAAAAAGCTAAAATTAAAATAATTTTAGTTCGAAAATATCATTCAGGTATAACTATACAGGGTCTTGGCCCAATAAAGACTGTCTGTCCAAGTTAACTTTAAAATCAGATATTGAGGGACCAATCTCCACGCGGAGACAATCTCAAGCTTGAGGTTCAGTAAGACGCCCGAGACCATCCTCACTTTCACACTCACTCCTTTAATAATCGAAAATTTTCCTTTTATTTTAACCTATTTTATATATATTTCATACATTACATAAAAATACAATAAATTTGCATAATACCTACAATTCAGGTGCGTCTGATATTTGCATACAAAGAAAACGATTATAATCTTATACACAGGGTGTCCTGAAATAACGGAGTTAAACATATTTTTGGTCCTAATTTTATTAAACCAAAATATTGAACAAATTTTAACAATTTGCACAACACATAATGTTATGGATATTATTATAATATATGATAACATATAATATATATATATATTAGATTATATAATTTAATATAATAACTAAAATATTATATTATTCAGCCGGTTTCAAAGTAGTCTTCCTTGACGACGATACACAGGTCCAAACGTGACTTGGAATTTTCAGCTATGGGCCGTAGGTACTCCGGTGACAATCGGTCCCATTCTCGGCGCAGCGATCGTTTCAGCAACTTCAAACTTTTGTAGCATGTAGCACAGGTCCTGGCCTGGACCACACGCTGAAATCCACCGGGGTGATATCAGGTGAGTAGGGCGGCCATTCCACCGACGTGATGAAGTCCGGAAAATGGGCCCTACACCAGTCCTGAGTCAATTTCGCCTTGTGAGCCGGCGCGGAGTCTTGCTGGAACGTCCAATCTACATATGTAGTGCATTTACAGTAAAAAGTATTCGTTAACTTCTACTCACCACAATTTTCACGGCCTGTACCACCTGTATATATATATACCAGGAATAATTATAATAATAAATAATAATATTGATTAGTTAAGGGAAATAAGGTATCTCCTTATCGTGCAGCTGAAAGTTGTTGATGGCTTGCGCCATCTATCGGAATAAATATCAACTATTCGTTGATTTATTAATTATTCCAGAATTGTGGCGGAGTACCCATTCTTGATTAATCAAGAAAAGCTAACTACGTACGCGTTTCGGGCTTGTTGGCCCTCATCAGCGTTTTTTTTTTTTTTTTTTCACATTTGTTAGTTAGTTAAGGAAAGGTAGTTATTGAAAGATGGTAGTTATTGGGGGGAGGGAAACTTACAGAACGACCAATGAGGAAAACACAACTTAGCCTCTAGATCAGTGATTCTCAACCAATGTGCCGCGGTAATTTTGTGTGCCGCGAAATTCTAAAAATGTGCCGCCGAATTTTAGTCATATGATTATGTTCACGTTTGTATTGGTTTTTCTTTTTTTCTTTTTCATTTTTTTACTTTTTAAAATAACGAAATTAGCAAATTGAATGTTAGAGATGTATATTACTTATATTTTGCATAGAAATATTGATACATAATTTGAATTTTCTTGCATTCAAGTTAGCAAAAATGTGCCGCGAAATTCTAAAATTGTGCCGCCAAATTTTCAAATCTTTAAAATAATGCCGCAACAAAAAAAAGGTTGAGAATCACTGCTCTAGATGCTAACCAACGTAGTTCTCAATTGTAGCTAATAAGAAAGCTCCTCTCTAGTATTACATTAAAACATTCTGGTTCATCACCCCATTACAAAATGTGGTATTGAAGAATGAACGATAACACTCGTTTTTGGAAAATTAAGACGCAGGCCATCTTTACGAGAGGGGTTATGAAATCGGTCGAAAATTTGCCAAAAAGGTGTTTAAGATGCTGGAGTGACAGGGGCATATTTTCAGGCCATATTACCACGTAGAGTTACGGAGAGTGGTATTCATGTACCAAAATGGACATCTCTCCCGTGAATACTATTTTCCAATGTTGTATTTCTAAATCTATGAACTGAAATCTATACCATCTACAATATATATAGCAGGAGGCCTTCACTATAGTCCAGCGGCCCTTGCAGGTCATGGTCTGGATTATGACACCCTGGCCATCCTGACGTCTACCAAGACCCACATCTATAAGTACTTCCACGGCGTGGAACTGAGGAGTGTTCAAGAATACCTTGTCTGGAGGAGGACTCCAGATTTTCAGAGTTTCTCAAAGTATTCACCCTTAGCACCTATGCATGATTTCATCCGTGAAAACCAATTTTCGAAGCACTTACACCAGTCATCTTCGGTGATGGAGTTTACGGCATCGATAAAGGCTTGTAGAGATTCATAATCAGTGTAAAATTTTATTTCTTTCAACAATAACTTAACTTTTGGAGATAAAAAGTCACAAGGTGTTAGGTCGGGTGAATATGGTGGATGAGTGACTAATTGGACACCAGAGTTGGCTAAAAAGTCTAATGTTTAGGATGAGGTGTGCGGTCTTGCATTGTTATGGTGAAGAAGGACTCCTCTAAGTTGAACTTCTGCATATATCTGTATATAGTTCCCTACATTTTATTTACTCTTCGTTTACCCCTTTATTATATATTACCTTTTATTTTATCATATTTTATGCTACAGTTGATTAGAAGTCATTAAAATTGTTTAAATCTATCTATGGCTAAACTCTGTCGAGATAATGAAGCCGTTTCAACCAACTATCCCATTCCCAGGCAGTATGATATAACCGTAACACAAATTAAACTCGGAAGATTCAGTTTTATGGCGCTGGAAGACAACAAATTGATTTCTTCAGAATCGGCTAATTGTGCCATTTGTATAATGTTCCATATTTCTTTCACCCGAGACACTGCGCCAACCTCTAGTTATCCTTTGTTGTATCTATACTTCTTCTGTGTTCTTTTTCATTTATTCTTTTCTATCTCTGTCTTCTTTTTGTCTACTTTATTTTACTTTTAGAGTTCTTTTTACGTATATTTTGTTATCCATTTCTTTCTTTTTATTGTTGTCTCTTTTCTTCAATAGTTCTCATCTTGCGATTACATTGTTTCTCAATCATCTTTCTATTCTCTTTTCTAGTTCTCATCTTTTGTTTGTTAATGCATCGAAAAATGTCTTTCACAGCCAAAAACTTCATAATGCCTTATAGGCAAAAATTATATGTCTGGACAGTGTTCCTAACAGGGTTCTCTCCTAAAGGAAGGTAAGACGATCGACAACGTTGAAAGAGTCTTGTTCTAGTTCCAAATTCACCTTATTAAGTCCCGCTCAAAAAGAGCAACCTAATTTATGATATTTACAACAACGAATAATATGTGAAGGTTATTCACATATTAAACAAAATGTTAACGCGGGATTCGATCCCGTTTCATGGCTGTCGGGAATCGAGGGTGTTACCTACTCGTCCACCGACTTTTATTGTTTAAAGAGTCAAAGATTTCAATCAATAATTTTCATTTAAACATTTCATAATTAATCTTCTTCTTTTCTCTCTCTCTCTCTCTTATCTTCATTCAATCATATTAGGATATCGATCCTGTAGAGCTTGAGATTTTTGATGATGTCTGCTGGGGATGACTAAAACTCATCAATCTGTTATCCAATACAGTCAATATATGATATGGGGGTTTGATTTTGCAGGTTGACACTTAGTACATAGTGGGAAAATCTTGTAATCATTCTGGAAAGTCATTGTCCATAGATGACCAGACTTAAGTCTGGAAATCAAGGACTGCTGTTCCCTTGGGAGAATAGAATTGGGGCTTGTCCCTTCTGCTCTGTACCAGTCATGTTTGCAGCAGTAGATTTCCATTCTTGCCTGCAATGGGTCTTGATGATAGGGAGGAGATCTCTTTCGTCTATAGTTGGTGTTAGATTTTCTGTTCTTAATGTCAAGAGCTTTCATAATTAATTATCTATATAAAGTCCATATCTATCGAATTGAATTGCTGAAAGAAATTGAAACTGAGTTTAATGGAGATTAATTCAGCGAAACTGCTGATAATATTAAACATTGATGAGCTAAGCTGTTAGATTCATTAAAATAAAAAGACATTTCGGCCAGAAATTTGTTTTCTATGATAAAATGAAAGCAATTTTCTAGCCGAAGTATATTTTATTTTAAAGAACTATAAAAGCCATACAACCTCTATCTTAAAAACAAGCTGTTAGAGTTTAAAATATGTAAATATATTCTTTCGACTAATTTCTATGTTTTTTTATTTTTAAATTTATTTAAATTTGACCAGAAGTTGACTACGAGTATAAACAAAATAAAACTTGGTTTATTATTAGTAATAAAAAGTAGAGTTAGCCCCTGTGAATATAAGTTAAAATTTAAATAAATGAGTTTATAGTAAATACTTTGATGTTTATTTCTCACTATTAAGTCAGTTCAATTCAATAAACTTCAGTAATTGGAGAGTGTGTCTGATTTATCGAGAGCAAAACTTGAAACTTAAAACTAACGATTTTATCTAATTATACTAGTAAGGTCTCTTCTGTGGAGAGAAAGAGATTGAGATTGAAACTGATTTATTACAATGTCCATATAAGATTATATATGGTTAATTACAGAATAAATATAGATATGAATAAATATGATTATATAATGATAAATATACAAATAAATAGATATAATTATATAAATTATTTTGATAAATATACATATACTAGCGGATGTACCCGGCTTCGCCCAGGTTTTTCTCGAGGGAATGTTTGTAGTCTGATAATAAGAAAATATACGTACACCTAAACACTATCAGAGAAAAGAGAAACCACGGAAGGTGAACAGAAAAATGCTTACAATGGATGTATATGTTTACGATATCAAGTTAAATAAAAACAAAGGTAAAATTTGCATATGTTGGTCACTATAAATTTGTATATTTGTTAGGCGAAATTAGAAACATGATAAAACAATTGGGTATTTAAAAACAAATGTAGAAATAAAAGTTTAAATATAATAAACAATGTTAAAGATTAGTTAATTATTAATTAAGATTGTATGTGAATATTTTTTTTTTTAGATTGAGATTATTAGCTAGTATGTAAAAAAATTAACTCTGTTGAATTTTATTTTTGTATTTATATATAAATAGAATTAACTCTGTTGATTTTTTTTTGTATTTAATCGATAACAGCGAAGTTACGCATGTTAATGCTAGGAAATATATTTTGATGTTAAGCAAAAGCTGCTCCATCTCGTTTTACATAAATGTTGAAAATTTGGTTGAAATTGATGCATTGTAACGAAAGTTTTTAGTGATGTCCACTTATGAAATTTCCATTTTATTAATATAGATATGAAAAAACAATAGAAAAAAATAAAAGATAAGTGGGTCAGGTGTTGATATTAAAAAAAGAGAAGGCATCTCCTGACCACGAGCACATGAATAAAGCACATGTGCTCGTGGTCAGGAGTTGTCTTCTTTATTTTTAATATATATATAATATATACAGTCTTCATTGGTGGCGCCCACCGCGGGGAAGACTCCGCCACCGATGGGCTGCGAGAGTTCTTTCCCACAGAGAGAAAGAGAGAGAGAGAAGTAGTTTTTGAATTTTCAATATATAAATAGAAAAGTCATTGTGTAAAATATTGTAGTAAAGTATTTATTATTTTTTTCAAATGAGACAGAGGTTATTCAAACTTGGTTATCTCGTGTGTCTTCAATAAAGGTTACTGTAAAATCTTTCAAAGTTATTGTCTAAATCCCAATATATATGTTAAAGGTACAACTTCCTTAAGTTTTGTCAAGGAATGTATATAAAGCTTCTAATTTTTATATTGTGATATAACCATTTCTTATATATGTTTTTTGCAATAATACGTATTAAGATAGCGCAAAACGTTGTAGATATATTTTTAAAACTAAAATTGTTTGAAAGAGTCTTTCAACATTCGAGTACATAATAATTCCACATTTCAACTGATCCCTACTTAGAGAACAATGGATCTCAGAAATCTGATGCCTGTCCATTAGGCCTAGTTTCAGAAATGACTGGCAATAGTTTGGAATTTCCTCTAGAATTCGGCATTAAATTACAAATTGTGGATTATTTACATGTAGAGCCGTTGTGTTAATTATTAAACCATTACTTTAATTCTTAATGAACTACGACATATATATATATATATATATATGTAATATGATGCACAATTGTTGTTATTACACTATAATATTTGTTGTATTACACTTTTGTAGAATCTGTCGACTTAACCGTTCTGTGGCAATATCGTTGCGGGGTTTCTTATTGTTGGATGCGAATGGTGATATTTGATTGAAGCGCAGTCGTTGAGTGGTAAGTGAAGCACACAGTTAGGAATAATCAGGACACATGGTGAGGTTTGAAAATAAAAGGCAACTGGATTGGAGGGAAGAAAGCTTGAGAAGGCGGAGCGATTTTGATTGTTAATTAACTGATCACATGGTGGTGATTGTACTTAGCTATGAGCTGAGTGGGGAGAGGTCCAGGGCCGATGTCACCTCGTTGGAAGCGAAGGAGCAACTGATCCGAACTCGGTGAGAGCCAAGTCGCTACTGCAGGTGTTGTTCCTATGAGAGCTAAAACACTACTACTGACAATTCTTGTCTTTCGATTTAACACCACGAGTCAGTTTCTCTCTGATTGGTTGAGAGATCTCACATGATCTTTTTCTATTGGTTGACCTACTTAAGGTGCTATCTTCTGATAGGCCGGCGGCTTCCCTTGATGAAAGCTGTGCCCTGTTTGGTATATCCAATTTCGTCAGGAAGTGTTTGGTGGCTTGACGCTTATAGTTTCGAAGGATATTAGACACGTCCTGTTTTTGCCGGAAGTACTGGATGTCTCTCAAACTTTTATAACTTTTGGTCACTCGACACGTCCTGTTTGTCAGGAAGTATTGAGTGAATCTTGGCTAAAATAACTTCTGCGGTCACTAGAGACGACCGGTCTCTGCCCCTGCAGTATTGACACAGGGGTGCCCAGAATAGTCGTGCCAATCTTAGATCTACTTCCTATATCTTAATGCTACTTGCTTCCCTCCAGTTACCTTGTTCTTTATTAAGTCTTTGAAAATCATACATGGTACATACATAGTGGGTCGGGGTTGCATTTAATTATATACAAATTATGACAGATGCGCCCCCTACATGTGAAGAATTCAAGAAGGGGTTAGCCTGAGAGAATTCTGTAAAGTGAAAAATAATTTTGTGGGAAAATTAGTTGTGGGTATGGAGGGGTTATATACAAA
Organism: Cordylochernes scorpioides; assembly: GCA_030710605.1. NCBI lineage: Eukaryota > Metazoa > Arthropoda > Arachnida > Pseudoscorpiones > Chernetidae > Cordylochernes > Cordylochernes scorpioides. Next base: position 7,255,203 of record CP092864.1, on the reverse strand, counting down.
CATTGCTGGTAATATAAAAGTAAAATAGAATGGTGTTGATGATATAGGTTGAGTATAATTAATAGAAATCAAAAATTTTTTAATTGTAAGAAATCAATGAATGTTATGGTACATAGTGGGCAAAAAAAAGGAAAATGCGCCTAAACGAATTCTACTCGAGTTAAGAAATGAATTCGAGGGAGTTCTATTAAGGCTTTTGAAATCAAATAAAAATAATATAAAATAGTTGAATGAAATCAAAATTGAATGTGTTTGGTTGAGTGGTGAGAAAAAAAAAAAGGAAAAATGCCTAACCATATTCTATTCGAGATTGGGAATGAAATCGAAGGAATTCTATTAGGTCTTTTGAGAAATCAAAATAAAATAAGATAAAAATAAAAGTTGAATGAAATCAAAGTGAAGGTTTGGTTGCACAAAAAAAAAGAAAAAGCCTTGTTGTATGAAAAAAAAGAGAAAATGCTTTGTTGCGTTGGTGAAAAAAAAAAGAATTGCCTAATTACTATCCTACTTGAGATTGGGAATGAAATCGAAGGGGTTTTCATTAGGTCTTTTGAGAAATCAAAATAAAAATAAAAATAAGAGTTGAACGAAATCAAAGTGAATGCTTGGTGCGTGGTGAGAAAAAAAAGGAAAATTGCCTAATTATATTCTAGCTCGGAATTGGGAATGGAGACCGAGGGAATTTTATTAGGGCTTTTGAGAAATCAAAAATAAAAATAAAATAAAAGTTTTTTGAGCGAAATCAAAGTTGAGTGCTTGAAAAAAAGAAAAATGAAAAATAAAAAGGTTTCAACAATAAAGGGTGATTTAATGTTTTTAGTTTAATCGAAAACCAGTGTTTTCGTTGATAATTGAGTTGTGACAATATAAGTCAAGTGGTAAATAGAATGATAATTGATAAATAAAAATGATAATATAAAATAATTGGGAAAAAAAAATGATAATTAATGATTAAAAGTGCTAATAAATTGAATAAATTGATAAATTGATTAAATATTTAAATTTTAATTGAGAGAAAATAATGAAAATGATTGATATGAAAAATAAGGTGTATTGGTTGGAACCCTTTGGTATTTACATGCCCTGATCTAAATGTATTGATTGTTCCATTTTGCTCTATAAATGTTTTACTTGCTCAATTATGTGTAACTTTTTGTCTTTGTGTGTGTTGTGAAAAAAATGTTAGAAGTTTTTGTGTAAGAAATGTGTGAAACGAATTCTATGTGTTGTCAAGATCCTAAGGTCTGGGATGTCTACGCGTAGGTGGAATTTGTGCCTAGTGTGAAAAATGTAAAGTTTGGAAGTCTTTAAAAGAATAAAAGAATAGAAATGTGAACTCATTTGGAGTGTCTGTGTGTCTTAAGTTTCTTGTGAGAATATAATTGAACTATGTTTTTTGTAAAAGTCGATATGTAGCTCGTATTGGGATCCAAACTGAACGACACTTAGAGAAGCCCACAGTTGACCTCAATTCAGCTGTTGGTCGAGGGGCCCCACGGTAATTAGAAACCGGAAGCAGGGGGCGATGTGGAGAAACAAAGTCCCTCCCCGGGGTGATTCCCAATTTATCCCCCGTCTATTTATTTTGGGGTGTGGCTCGGGGCTTGTTTTTGGAGCGTGGTTTCTCCGACATTGTTTGGTCATCTTTTCAGCTACTGTTATCTCTTCGGAGTTTATTTAGGTTTTCTGCGAAGATGGTTCCTAAAATTATGAGGAGTTTTATAAATGCTTGTCCACAATGAAAAACTGCCTCTTGTAGTTCGAAGATTTTCTGATCGGGCATAGCATAGATAAACAAGTATTTAATGAATAAAATTGGAATACAGTTGTACGGTAGAACTAATAAACAAAGGATAAAAATCAGATGAAAGATAGGATATTGCCCCATGTTCGTCCACATTTTTGTAACTGGGGACTCTGAACTATTTGCTTGAACCTTATTAATTATAGAATTTAAATGATTGGTAGGTTCGCAGTTCTCCTGTTTGATATCTTTAGGGAGTGGTGTGATATGATTGGATTGGTTGTCAGGTTTACAGTTCTCCTGCTTGATCGTCAATGGTTTTATTAGAGATATGTCGGCGGTAATTGGTTTAGGTTGAGACGTGAGATCGTTTCTCTGACGTGGATGTGGTAATTTTGGCATTGTTTGTGTAGTGTGTACGCTCTGCTTTATGTACGAATTTTGTTTTGTTTGGGTACCTGTGTCGGTATTTTTACGTGCAGGTTGTTTGTATTCATCGATTCTTCTAGCGAATCGGCAGGTGGGGCAGGTTTTCACCTGTTTTGCGATGTCTTGTGTCATGTTCTGCCAATAATATTGTGCTGAGATGAGTCTCGTCATCTTGGAGATGTTTGGGTGGTGGTGTTGTGTGTGTACGGACTTAAGAAGTCTGGTTGTAAATGAATTTGGGACTATAGTTTTAAGTACTCCTTTTCGGGAGACGGTGCGCAGTTTATTGGGATCCATAGTCACGCGGGATTTTCCCGGTGGAGAAGATTGTTGGTTCTTTATGAGTGGCGCATCTAGAAAGCCACAAAATGGGATACGAGTTACAACGCCCGTTTCATATTGTTGTACTCCATTTATGCTACGGACCTCATATTCGTATCTTGACAATCTTAACCTCCATCGAAACAATCTGCCTGACGGAGCTTTGATCTCTTTCAACCACTGCAATGCGGGATGGTCAGAAAATATTGTAAACTTTCTGTCCATTAGACAGGTGCGGAAATTATCCACACTTTCCACAATGGCTAGGCATTGTAGTTCCAAGTCTGAATAATTTCGCTCGTGACTACGTAGAGATCGGCTGAAATGTTGAACGGTGTATGTCTTCCCATCAGGGTAGACTTGTTTAAGAACGCCTGTAATGCTGAATGTTGAGGTATTATAGTACACCTGGCATGGCAGACCTTCCTGGTAAAGGTGTAATGTGGGGTGTGTGGTAAGGTTTTCTTTCAGGTTAGTGAACGCTTTCTGGCATTCGTCATCCCAGACCCACATGATATCCTTTTTTAGAAGGTTGATAAGCGGCGTCCGCAAGCGGGCGTGGTCTGGAATGAATTCTTTAAAGACGTTCACAGCTTTTAGGAAAGATCGCAAGGTTTTTCGATTGTGTGGTTGTTCGGTGGCGTGAATTTTTTCTATGTTTTGTGTAGACGGAATGATTGTATTATCCTTAACGGTTGTGCATGCGCTTGTTTGTCGTTGTTGTTGTCTTTTGGCGTGCGTGTTGCGTTTGTTGTGCGGGTTGTGTGTGTTTGTCGCGTGGTGACGTATGGGTGCGTGTATGTTGTGAGGTACATTTGCGTGTTTATGGTGTTGCGAAGTACGGTCATGTGTGGATTTTGTGTGGTAAGTGGGTGAGCTGTGTTGGTGTACGGACACTTGTTTGGGCATTATTGGAATTGTAGGTTGGAGTCGTGGTGGCTTTACATGTTGTGGGCATATAGTACTGGTAATTGGGTTGAGTGAAAAGTTGTGTGGTGTGAGATTATAATGGTGGCATGTAAATATTTGGGGTTTGGGTAATGAATGCAGGCAAGGTTTTCCATGTGTGAAAGCTTTGGGTGCTGTGCGAGTCCTTTGGGACAGGTTTTGGCCTAGCCCGTGCTTGCATTCATTTGATACATGTTTAAAGTGGTAGATAGTATTAGACAATGGGACGCCAAGTTGGAAAATAGTGCCGCGATTATAATTTGGTTTTAATTTATATTGATAAAGGGTTTTTAAGGTAAGAACTCCAAATGGCAAGGATGCATTTACCACGTGGAAGTTCTCTCTACGGGTTATTTGGCCTATTGTCAGAGGGAAAGTTAAATGTCCTATTATTTTCGTAAAACTATTTAGGGTGGATAGATCAAGGGAAGGTTTTTTAATACTTAAATTGGGGAGTTGTGCTTTTAATCTATTGTATAAATGATACGGCAATATGTTCGAACCTGCGTCTGGTTCAATGAGAAAGGTACATGGTAGGTCCTGGGTCAGATACAAGTCCAAAGTCAATTTGATGGTATCATTGGATGGATTGCCTACCTTAGTCTCGAAAAGTCTCCATTGTGGCGTCTTCGGCTTGGTGTGGTTGGCTTGGAATATCTGTTGAACCGGATCGGGACCTTTTGCACTGTTCTCGCAATTGAAAGGGAAATTTAGTCATTTGTACTGCTTCCATTCGAGTGGATCGCGTTGTCGGTACACTGGGTCCGTGTCGCGTGGGTTGCTTCCGTGTGTACTGGTACGGCATGGCGGATGGCGACTCCTCGGTGGATGTCAGGTTGTTCGGACACGTACCGGCGGTGCGGGCGGCGGTTGTCCCGAGGGTGGCGCTCCGGAAGACCGCTTCCAGTTGCGTGGATCTCGCCCCTTGTAGCGCGGCGGTCAGTTCTAAAATTACCGTCGCCAGGGTATGTCTTGTCGCTTCGTTCGTTGTCAGTTTCTTTCCGCTCGTTGCCAGTTCCTTCTCTCTTGGGTTGTCATTGCCTTTTGTTGTGCTGGCGCCTGGGTTAATTTCCATCTTTATCCTGATTAAGCTCTATAATCTTTATCCTGTCGACTCTGTGTAATATGATGCACAATTGTTGTTATTACACTATAATATTTGTTGTATTACACTTTTGTAGAATCTGTCGACTTAACCGTTCTGTGGCAATATCGTTGCGGGGTTTCTTATTGTTGGATGCGAATGGTGATATTTGATTGAAGCGCAGTCGTTGAGTGGTAAGTGAAGCACACAGTTAGGAATAATCAGGACACATGGTGAGGTTTGAAAATAAAAGGCAACTGGATTGGAGGGAAGAAAGCTTGAGAAGGCGGAGCGATTTTGATTGTTAATTAACTGATCACATGGTGGTGATTGTACTTAGCTATGAGCTGAGTGGGGAGAGGTCCAGGGCCGATGTCACCTCGTTGGAAGCGAAGGAGCAACTGATCCGAACTCGGTGAGAGCCAAGTCGCTACTGCAGGTGTTGTTCCTATGAGAGCTAAAACACTACTACTGACAATTCTTGTCTTTCGATTTAACACCACGAGTCAGTTTCTCTCTGATTGGTTGAGAGATCTCACATGATCTTTTTCTATTGGTTGACCTACTTAAGGTGCTATCTTCTGATAGGCCGGCGGCTTCCCTTGATGAAAGCTGTGCCCTGTTTGGTATATCCAATTTCGTCAGGAAGTGTTTGGTGGCTTGACGCTTATAGTTTCGAAGGATATTAGACACGTCCTGTTTTTGCCGGAAGTACTGGATGTCTCTCAAACTTTTATAACTTTTGGTCACTCGACACGTCCTGTTTGTCAGGAAGTATTGAGTGAATCTTGGCTAAAATAACTTCTGCGGTCACTAGAGACGACCGGTCTCTGCCCCTGCAGTATTGACACAGGGGTGCCCAGAATAGTCGTGCCAATCTTAGATCTACTTCCTATATCTTAATGCTACTTGCTTCCCTCCAGTTACCTTGTTCTTTATTAAGTCTTTGAAAATCATACATGGTACATACATAGTGGGTCGGGGTTGCATTTAATTATATACAAATTATGACATATACTTTCTTAATTATTCAAGAATAAATATAAAGTACGCATGTGTAGAGGAAAGAAATGGTATATCAGTTAATATCCATCAATGGTATATATATATATATATATAAAATAAAAATAATAATTACTCTTGTTTAATATATTTCTAGATATATTTTTTTATCTTAAAGGAATTTATTACAATAATGAAAGTTATTGTGTATAAAAATATATATTTTTTAATATATTTTTTTCAAATATTCAACATGATTTATATCAATTTTTGCATTTATTTTAATAGACTTATCGATGAAACTTTAGGGAATTTTCATATTTTAAGCATAAACCATTCCTTATTTGTTTATATAACGGCGGATATTCCCTGCATGTAAATTGGAACGTTCTTTTTTAAGAAAATAATTTGTAAAAAAAAAAGATAGAATATAATACAACAACAACAAAAAGCCTTTATTTAGGGTCACTGACCCTATACAGGATTCACCAGAGGTATGCATAAGAACAAAGCAGTGAGACAAAGGAAACAACGATATAGACAGAATAAAAAGAAAAAAAAACAAGAAAGAGGGAAGCAAGAATAACAACACAAAAAGAGTAGCAGTAAGAAAGTGAGGAGTGGATAGAATATAATAATAATAAATATATATACATGCCAAAATGTACAAATTTCTTAAGTTTTATCCATGAGTGTAACAACAAAAACCCGTCTCCGTTAACTTTTGTTCCTTCTTCAAGATGATGTCAGACGATTCCTTCTCTTGTGATTTGAAGCCAACAATGAGTTTACCATAGTTTCGGGATATTGCCTTCATCAGTGCAGGTATGGCTAAGATTTCATAACATCCTACGAGAGGATTTAAGAAATCAGCTGTTATCTTCCAAAAAAAAGGTGATTTAACTGGTAAAGTTTCATTCAAAATTCATTATGAATTACACCAATACCTCGCTTTGCGTCGTTTCGTTTTGCGTTTTTTTTTTTCGAAGTTGCGTCGCTGCTTAATTTTTACTGATTTTTCACTGTGCGTCGTTAGATTTTCGAAGTTGCGTTGTTTTGGATTCGAGTCTTTTAACTTTTTTTTTTTTATTTTTTCCCCTAAAATATGGCAACACCTTTGTTTTTTGATTGCGCCAATTTATTTTAACTTTGCGTCATTTCAATCTGCGTCGTGTTTTTTTTTTGGAACGTAACCCCGACGCAAAGCGAGGTATGGGTGTATATATTTCAACTGTCCTAAAATCTTATATCCATAGTTTATTTGAAATACTTTTTACGTCAGCTTTAGTATCGGTATAAAAGGAAAACAGCCCAATACAATATAATGTTAGATTACACTGGTGAAACCGCTGTAAGGGTTCATCACTGATGAGCCAGGCCTTCCCATTAATTTATCATTACAATAAGCGCAGTTGAAAATTGTTTTATTTTTTAAAAAACGCTTACGCGTCAAAAAGATTTGAATTTCTTATATACTGGTTAAGTGGTCGAGTTTAAGTCAGACCGAAATAAAAAGGAATTTTGATGAGAGAAGCGTGGACGCGGGCGCCACTTGGAGGCGCTGCATGAAAAATGAACTGACCAATGAGAATTGCCCACCTCAACTGTCAGTCTTCTTCCTTGTTTATACCTTTAGATTGCTTTTGTTTTTACTGCTGTGTGCGGTTGTTGTTATATTGTCAATATGTTTCCTTATATCCAATAATAATAATCATATATTTATTTGAAATGAAGGCGATAAAAACGTGGTTATTTTCTTTTAATGGTAAAACACAAGCTTTCAGGCAAGAATGCCCTTCCTCAGGTTACAACTGGGCAATATTTTAAAACTATGGACATGAAAGATAGCCCAATACAGTAACCTGAGGAAGGGCATTCTTGCCTGAAAGCTTGTGTTTTACCATTAAAAGAAAATCACCACGTTTTTATCGCCTTCATTTCAAATATTATTGCGTGGCTACGTCATGTCCGATCATATATTTATTTAATCGTTTATTTGGCTGTTCTTTTTGTAACACCGACCCATAACAAATTTTAAAAAGAGGGGATGATAGTTATGTGTCTCTTAGCACCAATGTAGACCATAGCTCGAAGCCATGGTAAGTTGGCTTTGGTTCAAATTCTTAAAGATTCTCAATGCATACTCAACGATACTTGTAACGTAGAGAATTAAGAAAGACAAACTTCAGGATGACATGACAATTTATTTAAGGCAAGCACAAATTAAAATGTATAAAATACAAGAGAAGCAATCAGAGAAGTTTATGCAGAGTAAGAAAATACATCTATCCCCCGATTTACACGGTACTTGTTTTACACGTTTTCGCTTTTACACGGTTTTCCAAATAAGTTTTTTTTTTTGTTTTTATCGCACTATACTAAATGCTACTGTGATTGAACACATGCGCTGTGTACACATCTCACGAGGAATCCCGAGCTTATGTGATGACTACATATTTTAACCTGTCAATGCATTTTATTTCTGTGTACACCTATCCCCCGATTTACACGTTTTTCTCAGAAACGTATCTACCGTGTAAATCGGGGGATATGTGTATATAAATTTCAAAATTAATTATCTGTTAATAAAATTATAAATACACTTTGCTACAATATATTTTTTTAACACAGAAAATATCAAATGAAGATACTTCGGCCATTAAATCTTTTTATTACCTCGACGTTTCGACAAAAATCTGAATGCCGGCCAGACAGCCTCAATATTTACGAGAAAATATCAAGACAATTCGTTGTTTCTGTGATGTTCCTTCGATTAAATATATATGCTTTACCAAATTAAGAAACACATTTCAATTATATATCTTTTTAATGTTATATATACACTTTTGAATATATTCATAACAACAATAAATACAGTGCTGCTACAAATCCAAACAATCAAAAATAAATTAATTAAACAGGGTATATTATAATATTATTATAATTTATATTACAGTTTCAATGTATATTTTGAAGGGAGATGTGCTCACTTGTTGCAAATAGATATTCTACCTTCCCATTAAATTCTATTGAGCTTATTGAGAATCTTTATTTTAGCCATATATGATTGATTATCTCTCTCTCTCATATTATCAATATTTAGTAGATATATATATGTCGTATCAACCATCATTCAATATTTGGGAATAATCATATGTAATTAAATATATCTATTTACATATTTTATATATAACGACCAATCACATTTGAGCTAAGATCCAGGTAAAATATGTTTGATTTAAATAATTCAGGTAAGAGGAATGTCGATTTATTAATTTTTAACGCGCGTGCCATCAATTTATTCTTCTGACAGATCTGGAAAATAAAGCAGAAGATAGTTTGTTATGTAATCGTCTGCTCACAAATGGATTTTGTAATTGATTGATATGGCTGTATAATGGGGAATATGTAAATATATTGGAGATATGTTGAATTATTTATTGAATATAGCGTATAATTTCGCTTTGAGATTTATAAATATATATGTATATTTTTTCGAAAATAGAGCAATACATAAATAAATATTTAATTAAAAAGGCATATATTAGATTCAAATATAATTCAAATACAAGAGTTAAATAACTTATTTAACCAATATTTAATTTGGCTGAACGCCAACCAATGTATTATAGCATATTAATGTGTTATGAAAAAGAATAAGGCATCTCCTTATCGTGCAACTGAAAGTTGATGATGGCTTGCGTCATCTATCGGAATAAATTGTACATCTATATATATATAAAATTGAATGTCTGTACTCTATAGATTCAAAAACCATACATCCAATCGCCGTGAAATTTTGGGATATTATTAGGTATATCCCCGGGAAGGTTTTTGAAAAATAATTTCTTGAATATCTTGAATATCCTTAGAGTTATTTACAGATTTGTAGATTTAACTCGAAAGCAGCGCCCCCATTGCGACGATGTAACAAGTTTTTATCTATAAGTTTTATTATCACTATGTTTATTATCTTAAATATTATTTATCAAAAGTAAGATTTTCTACCTATTAATTGCGCACAAGTCAAAGTTAGTTGGGAGAATGGATAAATTGATGATTTTGTAATGTAGAAAATTAGGAAAGACAAAATTCAGGATGACACGGCAATTTATTTGAGACAAGAATAATGATACAATTCCAAGGCAAAGATACTATTCCTTTAACTTCCAATTTACCGAGGGAACCAATTAATATTGATTTTATTCAACTTATCGAGTATTTTTCAAGGGACCGGGAAAAAATGTTCACTAGATAAAATGATGATATTGTAATGTATAAAATTAGAAAAGACAAAACTCAGGATGACATAGTAATTTTTTTGAGACAAGAATAATGATACAATTACAAGGCAAGATACTATTTCTTTAACTTCCAATTACCGAGGGAACCAATTAATATTGATTTTATTCAACTTATCGAGTATTTTTCAAGGGACTGGGAAAAAATGTTCACTTTATCGAGAGATTCAAATTTACGAGTTAAAAAATTATCAAAATATATCTATTATTTTTTTAATAAGTTTATAGAGAATTGTTTTAACAAATGTTCGTTAGACAAACCTTTACTCAGGGTAAAACCCGGGCGAAGCCAGGTACATCCGCTAGTATGTATATAATGCATATTATCTTTTTTAAATAGTACAGACTGTGTACTTTGCATGTATTGACAAGATGTCAATAAAATTATTTTAATTGTCAATTGTCTATCGGAATAAATATCAACTATTCTCGTTAGTTTTTAGTTATTCCAGAATTGGCCAAATACCCATTCTTTGAATGAATGAATGAATGGGTATTTGACCAATTCTGGAATAACTAAAAATCAACAAGAATAGTTTATATTTATTCCGATAGATGGCGCAAGTCATGAGCAACTTTCAGTTGCACGATATGGTGATACCTTTTTCTTTTTTATAATTTAGTCACCCTATCCCAGTACAATATCACATTTGTACTATTTTTCATATTGTCAAGAAGCTCCATCCAGATGGGACACCTGTCAATCATCCCTGGACCCCGGGGGGACCACAGGTGTGAGGGGTTCTCGGAATCTTATCTGCAAATAAGGAAAGCGGGACGCCTCAGTGGCTGACGCCGCTCATTATTATTATCTTTTACCTTGGGATAAGTTGTTTTTATCATCTGACTCTCTTTCCCTATAAATACGTCTTGTAAATAATTTTATTGGAGAACTAACAGGTAAATACCCACCTTTATAATGAATTATTTATTCCCAAATTTGCCCTTGCTTTATTTATATCCGCGACAATTATAATGTGTGTTAACAACAAACTCAGAGCCACATAACGTCATGTCATATAATATTGGGATGGGCCTGGCTCATCAATGATGAACCCTTCTAGCGGTTTCGTCAGTTTAATCTACCAAATCTATTATAGAGGTCAGTTTTTGTTTATTTATCCTGCACAGTTTGAAGTATTCTTGTTGGAAACCTTTAAGGAATCTATGGACATATGCTATATGAAGAAAATGGGAATATTATCAAAATTGTGTCCATCAATTTACACAAATAATTAATTCTTAAAAAAGTTTTATACCTAAATTTATAATTATAAATTATTTATTAGAAAAAACGCACTAAAAATAGTTTTTAATTCTGAATAAAGATGTCGCTTTCTTTATAAATAGACACTATTATACTAAGAAATGAGAACATCAAAGCACGAATGTTCCATTAACACATACAAGCTTCTACTGTTAAAATTACAGAATATTTCCACACAATGAGTTTCTTTTTATTACAAAACGCTAGATTTCAAGTGATAATCGCTCTACAACGGGCTTAATAAAACATCGTCTATATCTTACCAGAAATATTTAAAAAAACAAACGCGCGCAGCGTGGATATTCATAACTGAAAGTTTTAAATTTGAATTGTAATTTAACATGTTATGGAATGTCTATTTTCAAGCCCGTTGAAGAGCGATTATCGCTTGAAAGCTAGCAATTTAAAATAAAAAAGAAACTCATTGTGAGGAAATATTTTGTAATTTTTTTTTCACAATTTCATCATAAATAGAAATTTCTATTATCCTTACTGCGATGAAAAAATATTGGGAGTGCTTGGCTCATCAGTGGTGAACTTTCCCAGCAGTTTCGCCAATTTAATCCACCAGACCGCTTCTTAGAACTCTAATACTGTATTGGATCATTCTACATATATATATGCTGCAATGAAAGGTGGAATCTCAAAATTGTATTGATGCAAACTATGAACATAAGCTTTTAGGACAGTAGAATTACATATAAATATACTCCCCATTGAAAATAAGCAGCATATTTTTTAAAACTTAATTCTGTTGACGTTATGTGGCACTGAGTTTGTTGTTGACACACTTTAAATATGTTATAATACTTTGATAAAGGTTGGCGTTCAGCCAACTGAAATATTGGTAAAATAAATGATATTTTGATCCAATATATGTCTTTTTAATTATATATATAAAAATAAAATAGGCTTATCTTGATCGTTCACATAAGCTTTTTCAGAAGGTAGAGAGAGAGAGCGCCATCTAGTGGAACATAAATCAACTAAACATTAACCTGTTCCCTCATATATTCTTGATTAAACAAGAAAAGCGACACCACGAACGCATTTCGGGTTGTTGACTCGTCAGTGTGGTTCAGGCTATATCTAAAAAATAATAAGTCGGTGGATGAGAGGGTAACACGCTCGATTCCTGACAGTCATGAACCGGGATTGAATTCCGCGTTAAAAATTGTTTAATATGTGAATAACCTCCACATATTATTCATTGTTTCAATTATCATGAACTAGGTTGCTCTTGTTGAGCGGTACCTATTAATGTGATTTGAACCAGAGGCTATATCTCTACGACCAAAACTTTTGTCTATGTTTGTTTTTTTCATATAAATATTTGTATCGAGCAATGCTCTATATATAATTTTATCAATAGATGGAAATTGACCTTAAATTTAATTTGCTAAAATAAAACTCTCTCTCTCTCTCTCTCTCTCTTGTTTAAATATAAAATTATTTTGAAAAAATAGGGCAATCCATAGATAAATCTTTAATTAAAAAGGCATATATTGGATCAAAATATCATTTATTTTACCAATATTTCAGTTGGCTGAACGCCAACCTTTATCAAGGTGTTATTAAAGGTGTTACTTTAAAATGTTATAACACCTTGATAAAAGTTGGCGTTCAGCCAACTGAAATATTGGTAAAATAAATTATATTTTGATCCAATATATGCCTTTTTAATTATATAAAATTATATGTGCGGAAAAGCATTGCTCGATGCATGTCTTCGATATTATAGTATGCACCTCTCTACAGACCTATAATCTTATGTGCATAGGTTTCCTAAACACCTCTAATCTGTCCTCTATAGTAAATACAGGGTATATAGGAAAACAATCCAATACAATAGTAGAGCGGTCTGTAGATTAATTTGGCGAAACCGCTGAGAGGGTTCCCCCACTGATGAGCCAAGCCCTCTCATTTAATAATTTTTATCATTACAGTAAGTTCTGTATAGATATAATATATAATAATAAATATCAGAAGGAACATATTGTTAAAAAGTTGTAAAATCGTTAAATATTTTATAAGACAAAATGGTTGTTCACAGATGTAGTTCTCCTGGATGCCGCTCAGTGGCGCTGAGAGTCAAGGAGAGAACAAAGCTGGCAGATTTATTAAGGCTTCTATAAATAAACCATTAGACCTAGATGGATATTGGCGTACAGCCTCTTTCTCGAATATTTTAAGATTTTTTAAATAAAATGTTTTATTTTATCTTAAATTAGTCTTTAAATAAATATATATATATATTATAAAACAATATAATACACTGCGGTTTGTGATTGTAAAACAACACTTGAAGTTACACCGCATGAGTTTCTTTTCAATGAAAAATCAAAATTTTTATTTCAAGATGAAATATTGACTATTTCTAACTTTTCATACCTCATCCAAAAAGGTTAGAAATAGTCAATATTTCACCTTGAAATATATTATAGACTTGTATGATTCTTTTGAAAATTAACCAATTTCTACTGCCCTTACTGCTATGGAAAAAATTAATGGGAGGGTCTGGCTCATCAGTGGTGAACCCTCCCAGCGGTTTAGCCAGTTTAATCTACCATTTTTTATTTTTTTATTTCAATTCAAAACGCTATGTCCCCCTAGGGACACTTGCGCTAAATGTACATACAAATATAACAAAGAAAATATTCAACATGGAAAGATACACAGAAAGCGACTTAGAAAGATTAAAAAATGTTATTTACATATAGAGATATTCTTTGAGTTTTATTTACAGTTACATCATTAAATTTAAAAATACATATATACACACATATACACGCATACACCTATATATTGTTTACAACCACAAGATATGTCCAATATTTCCTTGAGATCGTTACATCAAAGACCATTTTTCTTAATGAAATCCAAAATATATTTACAAAGGAAATTAAATTTTATATGTGTCCTTACTTGAAATTAAATCACTAGGGCCTAGAGCAATTAAACCGTTGTTGACTCTGTAATCTTGAAAGACAGGGCACTCCAGCAAGAGATGTATTGAAGTTTGTTCCCCCAATCCACAGAAACATGTCAATTCTTGCACAGCCTGAATTTTCTTAAGAAAAAAGCCTGAAATTTCCATGATCTGTGATAAATTGTGAATTATAATAGTTTGATCGAAAATATTTCGGAATATCATAAGGAAAGAAACTTTGGAATGTTTGATTAGTATTCTTTTCAGTAAATTAATCCTTGATATAATGAAATCTTTGAGTATACCTGGAATATACAAATTATAAAATTGTTTATCTTCTGTTGATAAATTATTCAACTCATAACCTATAATTCTAGATTCCATATAATCAGTGATCAAAGGAATATTGGCTAAGGTGTGAACACAGTTATAACTTAGAAAAGTTATAACAAATGCCAAAACTAAAACCCAAAGACTCATTCTTGAAGCAATAGAAACCATGAAGCACCCTAAACCATTAAACAAAAGTATACAGTTGCTATCACAGTACGTTCCCCTTCTATCCTAAAAATCTCCACTAAATCCTTTGAACTGTTTATAGTTGATTCTTTATATTTATTCAATTACGTAACTTTCTTTTAAGATATTTTTGTACCATATTACATTTGAAGTTAGGATCAGACATAACGTGGCCACGCGGTGCTATTGAAACGAGGGCGATAGGGGCGTGGTAAATTTCTTTTCGTTTATTTTGATTTATATTAAAAACGATATATAATCTCTCTTTGTTTGTACAATATAATTAGCTGAAGAAGGGCTTGCCCGAAAGCTTCCTTAACCGCTATAATAATAAAAAGAGTTGCGGCGATATATGATTCCTTCTTTCTAATTTGTCGAAATCCGCAAACCGTTTACCATGAACAGTTATAACTGGTTGTTTTATATGTTTGGGTACACCATAGCAGAATTTGATATTGCATTGAGTTCAGTTTGTACATATATTTTTTGCTAATAAATACAAACCATATTTCTGTTCCGTAAGTTAACGTTGGTCTTATTATAGATTTATAAAGTGTAAGCCTTTTTTGGGTGCTAAGACCCCAAGATTTTCCACATATTGAAAAAAGAAGATTTTTTAATCTTTGAGTTTTGTTTAGTATAATGTTAAGGTGAGGGCCAAAATTCAATTAGTTTTTCCTTCTATGATTCGCAATCGTAATTCTAAGAATTTTAATTTCTTCTACGGGCACAATAATATTGTCTCTAAAATTAATTGAAATTTTGTCTTTATTGTGCAAGTGTAAAATACTAGTTTTATCAAGATTGATATTTAGCTTATTATCATTACACCATTGATCTATCTTTTCCAAATTAAACTCAATCGACTTTTTTAGATTTGTTAGCCCATTAATCCAACATATAAGTGTTACATCATCAGCATAGCAAATGATTTCAAAGTTTGGTGATTGCAAATTAATTAGCAGATCATTTAAATGTATCAGCCATAACAACGGAGACAATGGTCCACCCTGAGGACAGCCCTTTGTTAATATTTTTGAAACTTTCATATTATTATACTTGAAAATCGTTTTTCTATTTTTCATAAAAGAACGTAGAATTTTGATCAATTCAACTGGTAAATTGTCTTCGTCTAATTTTTTAAACAAGGCTGGCCACCATGTATTATCAAATGCTCCTTGTATATCAATTGCAATCAGCGTAACTAGTTGTTTCTGTCTATGTTCCATTATGATCTTTGTGATTTCTTTCAAACAGGTTATTGTTGACTTATTCTTCAAGAAACCATGTTGTCTGGGGCAAAGGAGATCATTATTTTCATAGTATTCGTATATTTTATTTTTCAAAAATTTTTCAAATATTTTTGATAAGTTAGAAATTAATGAAATAGGTCGATAACTCTTTACTAATTCTAAATTCGTTTTGTGAGGTTTTGAAATTATCCTGAGAGCTGCCTCTTTCCATCTATCTGGATAGTATCCGAAGTGAATGCATTTATTAAATAAATCGCATAATAATGGTAAAATTTTTGGAAAGGCACTTTTGATCATGTTATTACTTATACTGTCAACCCCAGGGGCTTTTTTAATGTCTATGTTAGATATTAGGTTCACTATTTCCCCTTCCTCAACAAATACTTTATTCTTGTTATTCATTTTTAGTTTGTAATTTCTAATTAGTTGATGGTAAGAATCATCCGTATCGAAATTATCTTCTGGTACCAACTCATTTAACAAATTGCTCATTGATCGTTCTTTTAGGTGTTCTGGGGCATTGTCAATTAAGGGTATTCCCCTTTGTTTATCTGGTGTTCTTAATTTATTTTAAAAATTATATGCGTTGCCAAATGGATTATTTGTATAATTTTCTTCTATAAGATATCGCCAGTTAATTTTCTTTGCTTTATCAATTACATTAGTGTATCGATTCTTAGTCGACTTGAATGTGTTATAACTGATTGCTCCGTGGCGATAATATAGGTTTCTTATGTAGTGAAAATGATCTTTCATTTTTTCAATTCATTATTCCACCAGTTATTTCTAGAATAATATTTAGAGTTGGAGGATATAACTTCCAAAGATTTAAATGCAGCTTCTGTTAAAAGGTTTGTAAGTCAATTTACTATCATATCAATATATAAATCTGAATTAACTCTTTCCACTTTACTTTTAAGTCTTATTATTTCTGTTTAAGATATATTATGAGAAAATCGAGACCAATCAGCATCTTTTTCTTTGAATTTCCATGTGGATTTTTGGTTTAATCTACCATGCTGGGAGGGTTCACCACTGATGAGCCAGGCCCAGCCATTATTTTTCCATTGCAGTAAGGACAGTAGAAATTGTGCAATTTTCAAAAGAATCATACACGTCTATAATAGTTTCGAATTTTCATAACAGATGGCGCGCTAATGCCTCAAAATACATATATAGTATAGTCAATTTTAAACAGCACTATTGGACACTTTTTTCTGAACAAATAATTGCTTCAATGGCCCCTATTCTTGCAAAAGTCCAACCCCACCATTGAATGCAAGTAACCACACGGAGCTCTGGCACACTGAAATTTCTGGTTCTTGAATAACTTTCTCTTCATCTTGGAGAAGTTTACTTTAACCTGTTTAGTTTTGAGAAAAATAATTTATTCTTTCTTTTCGTCCATTTTTTCTTGTTTTAATATATAAAGCTCATATAAAATGAAAGGATTTAAAAGCACGAATGTTTCTTTTATACATAATACAAACTTCTACTGCCCTTACTGCGATGAAAAAATATATTGGGAGGGCTTGGCTCATCAGTGGTGAACCCTCCCAGCGGTTTCGCCAATTTAATCCACCAGACCGCTTCTCAGACCTCTAATTCTGTATTGGACGACTCTGCCCATATACGCAGCACCAAAGGATGGAATCCCAGAAATGGCCCTCAAGAAAACTATGGACATAAGCTTCGCAGTAAGGACAGTAGAAGTTTGTACTATGTATAAAAGAAACATTCGTGCTTTTAAATCCTTTCATTTTATATGTATAGATGGCGCGTTATTGGTTTGTGTTAATATATAAAGCTATCCTATGACCATGTCATTTTTCCTTTTTAAAATACTAATGCCATCTACAGGAATAAATATTAATTAAACGTAGATTTTATTTATTTCTAAAATAATATCGCCTCTAACACGTTGTTGTTGTTGTTTTTTTTAATCAAGAAAAAGCAACAGAGTATGAATTTCGGGCTGTATCTCAACTGCCCACTAAGATGATCAATAAATATACGCTGACGAGGGCCAACAGCCCGAAGCGCGTACCTGTTTGGATATTCTTGATTTATCAATAAAATGGGTTGGTTTAAATATCAGTGAACAAGTTGAGTCAACGATTAGTTGATTTTTGTTCCGCTAGATAGCGCTCTATCATCATGCTGTCAGGATATGTCTTTTTGTTGTTTTTAATATCAACACCTGACCTTTTTTTCTGAGAGAAAAATGACACAAAATATAACAAGACTCAGAACAAAACACTATAAAGGAATGACAATACATATAGATAGCACAAGAACCTATAGGACATGCAACAATTGTCCTGGTGTGGAACTAACACCTATCCATATATTCTCATGTCCAGCAATGACCGCAACCTTGCAGAAAATTAACATGGACCCAGAACAGCAGCTTTACACACCCAAGATAGAGAACATTGTGATTGTTGTGATAGAGATGTATGGAGATATCTGAGGCTTTCATTAGACACAATAAACAACAGAAAATTGACATGGACCCAGAGCAGCAGGTTTTACACACCCAAGATAGTGAACATTGCTGCTGCTGTGATAGAGATGTATGGAGACATCTGAGGCTCTTCATTGGACACGACAACAACAACAGAAAATTGACATGGACCCAGAAGAGCAGCTTTTACACACCCAAGATAGAGGAAATTGCTGTGATAGAGATGTATGGAGATATCTGAGGCTCTTCATTGGACACGACGACAACAACAGAAAATTGACGTGGACCCAGAACAGCAGCTTTTACACACCCAAGATAGAAGACATTGCGACTGCTGTGATAGAGATGTATAGAGACATCTGAGGCTTTCATTGGACACGACAACAACAACAGAAAATTGACATGGACCCAGAACAGCAGCTTTTACACACCCAAGATAGAGGACATTGCTGTGATAGAGATGTATGGAGACATCTGAAGCTTTCATTGGACACAACAACAACAACATAAAATTGACATGGGACCCAGAACAGCAGCTTTTACACACCCAAGATAGAGGACATTGCTGTGATAGAGATGTATGGAGACATCTGAGGCTTTCATTGGACACGACAACAACAACAGAAAATTGACATAGACCCATAACAGCAGCTTTTACACACCCAAGATAGAGAACATTGCTGTGAAGAGATGTATGGAGACATCTGAGGCTCTTCATTGGACACAACAACAACCTTTTTTCTATTTTTGCTAAAAACATAAGAATCGTGTAACTGAAAACCTACTTATTCATATACTGTCTACAAATTATATTATGGCAATTATTTTAGATACATGTGGTATTTTTTTAAAATTATAATGTGAAGTTTTGTTCAACAATTTTAACTCTTATTTTAGTGAAATCTTTCTTTTCAACATCAATCCTCTTTTATTTTTAAAATTTTATTCAAAAATACAATATATTTATTCCTAAAACTTATTCCTTTTTTGACTTTGCTTCATTCAAACTTCACTTTATCATTTTCGTTAGTTAAATGTGTGAACTTCTGAGATAGTTTTTTTACTTCTATATTCTATAATTTGAAAATGTATGTACAAACTTGGTATCAATATTTTGTTTTGTTAAAATATTTAGTTATTTTCAATGTATCATTATTTGATATTTTCTATAAAACATTGTCATCATTTACATTATAATATTATCTAGTCTCTCATTTTAAATGGAAAATTCAGAAGAAGACTTCCTTTAATTAACCAAATTTAAATTCTCGTTTCCTAAAGAGTAGCCATGTTGATTATATCGGAAATCTTTGATCACACACCGCACTAATGACATTATTTGTTTTATATTATAAAATGTTAATCAACATTCATTATGTATAGTTTGAGAAACATTTAAACAGAGCGCGCATAAAGTTGTCGTCTGCATTGTTCCGCCATTTTAACTTTCTTTCAATGATAATTTCGCTTCACTTCTCCTATATTTTATATTATTTCCTTTATATTATAATTCATTTAACCACTTAATACTATGTAGGGGTAAGATATTAATTTAAATAAACGCAATTTAAATTCACATTTGATTAACGGTCGCCATTTTGATTATATAAAGATAAAATTTACTTCATATTTCACTATTATCTATCATAATTATTTGTTTGCAGATTCTTCTATTGTAGTTTCAAGAATAGTTGTAGTTTAAAGATACATTAATAATTATTCTCGTCTGATACATGGGCGCCATTTTCTAATAAAGCTGAATGGAATTTATTTGCGCGTTTGGATTCAAGGAAGTCAGGGATAGGCTTATACGTCAACCGCTGCAGTGAATCGATCAAAGTGCAGTAAGGGCGTTCTCTAACATCTGCATTCTTCAGCTGCATTTGTCAACCTTTTTTTTTTTTTTTTTTTAAGATAACAATTTAACAAATTGGCGTAAAGTTTTGGGATAATTTATATTAATAACGCTATATATTAATGATAAAATGATTTAACAACAAGTGTTTAAATTTATTATTGATTTATTCTTTATATTAATTGTATTTTTCACATATTTTAGTCTTACATTTCATATTCTATTAATCATTTGGTATTTTATTGTGTTTATTAATTTACGATTTATAGAAAAAAAACGATGAAATTTCTTTCATCAACAGGTATTATAAATATATAGAGTACGCTTTTATCAAATTATTTGAGAACATATTATATAGTAATATTATTTCTTAATAACTTATTTTCAATTAATTCATTCAATCCTTGTTTTATGATGCTATCGTTTGGGATTTAAAGTAAGGATTGAAAGTTAGGCATACGATATATCAACAGGTGATATAGGGGGTGCAA
The DNA here is from genome assembly GCA_030710605.1 of Cordylochernes scorpioides. NCBI lineage: Eukaryota > Metazoa > Arthropoda > Arachnida > Pseudoscorpiones > Chernetidae > Cordylochernes > Cordylochernes scorpioides. The sequence continues at coordinate 7,234,593 of CP092864.1, read as the reverse complement.
ACTTATTGACGATTTCTTCCATGCTTTTTATAACATTTTTTACCTCTGTTTTTTATTTTATATATTATAAATAAGTTGATTGTGTGATAAATTAAATGAGCCAATATATTTCAACATTAATTCGCAATTTACTTCGATCTCAATATAATATTTTACAAAAATCTTTTTAGATTACCTATATAATATTTAACGAAAAAATATATAAACTGAAAATAGGTATAATGCGTTATATATATAATTAATTGTTATATTGTAGCAAAGTATTTATTATATTTTATGTATACAGTTTATTAAATGTTTGATATTTATTTATATTTTTTGTTACTCTGTAAACTTCCCTCATTTCTTATCTTGTATCTTATAAATGTTGATTTTTGTGCTTGCTTTAAATAAATTGCTGTGTCATCCTGAAATTTATTTTTTTCCTAATACACCTATCCCCCGATTTACACGGTAGATACGTTCCTGAGAAAAACGTGTAAATCGGGGGATAGGTGTACACAGAAATAAAAAAAATGCATTGACAAGTTAAAATATGTAGTCAGCACATAAGCTCGGGAATCCTCGGGAGATGTGTACACAGCGCATGTGTTCAATCACAGTAGCATTTAGTATAGTGCGATAAAAACAAAAAAAAAAAACTTATTTGGAAAACCGGGTAAAAGCGAAAACGTGTAAAACAAGTACCGTGTAAATCAGGGGATAGGTGTATTCTAAGTTACAATATATACAAGTGTATATACTTGTATATACTATAACAGATATATTAGTGCTTTATGAATAGCAGATATTAAAATTTCTATTTTTAGCATATTCTGGCCATTTAATGAATCCCAGATGGAGCTCATGAAATCAAGACCAGTTCTGGGCTGACGAAGGCCATAATCCCGAAACCATGGTTAGCTTTTTGAGTTTTCTAAATCTGATGTTGTGGTTTTATCTCTGATCCTCGTCCGCTAGTTTGCAGAGACGATCAATAAATGGCACTTAGTTTTAATATCAATTTTGACGGGAGAGGTGACCATTCTTTTTATAGAGAAGAGAGAGATCAATGTATTCTTCCAGAAAAGAATTTCCATAGAAAATTTAGTTTACATCAAATCAATTTATTCATGATCGAACGTTGTACTGTACATATTACATCCCAAACACGACGCCAGCCATCTATGTCTTGAGCTCAATGTACCATCTCAACGACCGTTAAGCAAATGAGTATTTAGTTTATGAATAAAATATATTTTATGAATTATTATAAATAGTTTCACGCGCAATTATCCAGATAGGATATAGCGTGTCTTGTTTGCAACTGGTAATAAATAAATTTAGTTTATATATGCTATCAAAAACGTAAGTCAGTTTTGATGTGAAAATTGCGTGACCTGAGACTTGTCAGACCATTAGTTATAAAACAATAACGTGACGTAACTTGTCTTTCTAGTTTAGTTAAACACTAGCCAAGACGCGTTAAGTAGATAAATATTGTGACAAAGTATTTATTATTTTTATTAACAGAGTGGTCATTTTTATGTTTATATTTTGCTACTCTGTATATTTCCCTCGTGGCTTATCTTTTGTTTACCATTTCATAGTTTGTTCTTGCCTGAAATAAATTGCTGTCACATCCTGAAGTTTTGGTCTTCCCTAATTTTCCACGTGGCAATATATATACAATATAATGCGGCCTATGATTGTAGAACGACAATGGGAATTCCTATCCCTGGACACTTTTACATTTCCGTTTATCATTACTCTTCACAATTCATCCTTTCATACCTTATCCCTAAGGTTAGAAATAATCGTTATTTCTCCTTAAAATAAATTTAGATTTTTTGTTCAAAAGAAACACATGCGGGATATTTTCAAATGTCGTTCTAGACAAATATTTCTTATTTATTAACATATTACAAGATAAACTATATATATATTAAAAACAAAAAGTCCAATCCTGTTCACTCATATGATCTGTTTTAGCTCTCAATAAGAGAGAATTCTGAAATTTCTTGATTTGCCTCAGTTAATAGTTGTGTTTCTGCAAATTATACAAATGTTTCTTTTTATTTATTCATATCAATTTAAAGCACTATGTCCCCCTAAGGACACTTGCCCTGTCATACATGTATTCCTCTACAATTGTCTGTATATATTGTTACATCAATTTTAATGCGTCTTACATTTATTCAACATATTCTATGATATTTAATATTTATTTAAAATATTCTATGATATTTAATATATATTTAAAACAGAATATTTAGATTATCATCACTCCTTTTTATAGTTTCATTCCTTTTGTAATATTTGTTGTACATATATCTTGATTGGTTATTGGAGCGAGAGAGGACCTAGACGAAGACAGCGGATCACGATCTACGAAGAATACCACGAATAAATAAACACAATAACGTTGGAAGGTAATTTATTTTTATTTACTTGTATTTATTTACTTTTACTTTTATTTATTTGCTTTGAATATGGAAACCCGCTCGGTGTATAACACCAAGAAGGAAGAAACCAAGGTCGACGACCCTGCAAAGCTGCAACTTGGTGCAACAATATTTACGATAAATTTGGCCGTAAATAATAGTTGTATGATATTAACAAGGAGAGAAAGAGAGAGAAAACTCAAAATATCCATCAAATATTCACATCAAAATTGTTCAATTATCATTATTATTAAAAGAGAAGAGAAAAAAATATCTAAGGACATTGAAGTTCTTAAATCCAAATAAGAACAGATATGCAAATGTTTCTTTGTAACTTATTTACATATATCTCCTCTTTTTCCCCTATATCTGTGTACTCTTGTACATATATTAGTGTATTGTAACGTAGTGTGTAGAATCTTTTCCATATACACGTGATCCAAGTAATGATAATCATGGTGGGTAGTTAGTGACTGCTTTTACTGAATATGCATTACATATCTACATGTGTAACGCGCGGCTTGCCGCGAAAAGGGATGAGATCCTAGAAAAAGATGGTCGTTTAGCCCATCGAAATATCGGAAATAAAAAGATTATTTATTGAATCCAAGATGTGCCCTTTATGAACATATCTACACTTGTAGAAAACAGTTCGGGTTTTGCATTTACAAGTGAACCAGAGCCCCGTTTGGTTACTTGAACTCACTGGGGAGGTTGAACTTTGGCAAGAATCAGGAGCCATCGAAGCATTTTTCTTTCAGAAAAAAAAAGTTTAATGTGGGATTCGATCCTGGGTCGTGGGTATCGAAAGTGAACGGTTTAAACTACTCCTTCAACAACCTCTTTTGCCGGGAAGTAGGCAGAATAAATAAAGGTATTTTATTGGCGATGGCAGCATGGCCGGGTGACTAGAAATGAAACTCACAAATTTGCAACAACAAAAAAATCTTTATTAAGAGCTTTTAGGTTTATACAGATTCTCCAAGCAGAAATGTAGGATACATGCAGGAAAAAAGTAATAGTACCTTAATAGTAATATGATATTTATATACAGTATAAATTATATAAAGACAATCGGAACTAACAAATTTACATACAAGAGGTCAAGGGTATGATTAGTGTATGACAGGACACTAGTTAGATCTGTTGAATAAACAATTATGATTATATATTGTAGCGTAGAAATCAAGCCTTGAAATATCCTAAGATGTAAAAGTATTTATTGATGACGTCACGGCGACTGGTCTACAATTACTAACAATTCAGCCCAACTATTTACAGCTAGAGAATCTTAAGCAAGCAAGCAAAGAAATATTTTAAAGATGATTTCACAAATACAGATTAATATATATTTTTATAATCTGTTGAATATATTTTCATTGAATAATATTAAATTAAATAATAAAATATTTCTTCGCCACAATATGTAATTACGATGTCTGTGTGGGATATGCAAATTTTTTCTTCGAAAAATAAAAACCTCAAGGATAAATAAATCTTTAGGTTCTTATATCTAAAATATTTTTGAATTACAAGCAAATAAATTGTCAAAATATTCAAAATAAAATATAAATGTATCTGTTACAATCCAATAATACGTATATTTCTAATATCACCGTATATATGTCACATTTTACTTGTTTTACATATACAATGTTGTACATAGGAATTTTCTACATAGAAACATTAAGCTTGATGTAATTTCAAAATGGTGTTCAATAAAATTTACCACCGGAAAAGAAGGGACCGGCACTCAGTAAGGTCAAATAACAGATCATTGACATTGTCCAAGAAGCTAAGAGAACATACAAATCGAGCAGGCCAGTCGTTGATTGGACATAGACACCCAAAAAAAGTCCGCCCTCTGACGTCACCATTAGCATATAAGCTGGGTTCCTTCTGAGCCCACAGACACAGTATAGACAGCAGCCAGGTCGCCATGCTGCCTGATTGACCAGAGCGGTCTCAGGACTCCCCCTTAGTCTCACCCTTCCCGGGAACCACCCCGAGGTAACCATGTTTCTATGTGTGTGGTCTTCATTTGTCTTCAAGCTAGTGCGCTCCTACTCTGGCCCATGACTGCATATGGATGAGGAGCCCACTGTGACGTATTGTCGGCTCCACCCATATTACAACATATATATATATTATTTATATCTGTTTAAAATTTTACACAAATAAATTTACTGGCAATGCGTTTCTTTTAAATATCATTCAATAACTCATATCATTGCAGTAAGGTCTGTAGAGATAATATTTGATGATATTTAAAAGAAACGCATTGCCAGTAAATTTATTTGTGTAAAATTTTAAACGATAGATGGCAATAAAATTTAATTTATATCTGTGTTTATACATATCAAGGTATGCAAATATATATGGATAAACTTTAATAAAAAGCTTAGAACTGACCGACATCCTAGATCCGTTCGTAGATGGGCTAAGGAGATCTCTAAGGAGATAATATTTGATTAAATATTACAAATTATATCGATAGATGGCAAAAAACAAGAGTTTTTTTTATAAAAGCTCATATCTCTTTAATAAATAAACTCGTTGCCGTTAGATTTTATTTCTTCTTATCAATTTTAAAGATATATATTTGAAAGCTATTCAGAATAGAGAGAAAGAAGACTATTGGTCTAAGAGATCGTTTCATTTCATATCATAGTTTTCGCATATATTCTAAATTATATCATATTTAAATCTAAGTAAAAATTAATTTCAAATATTTTCAAATTATTACTCTTTTTTTATAATATATTTAAAAAAAACTCAGTTTCATATTAATTTCAAACTAACTCTTTTTCTTTTTTCAAATTGAAAACAAAAATTGTAAAAATATATATATATATATTTCGTAGAGAGACGAATATAAAAATATAATTATAATATTCGGCAATCCTGGAAAAACGAGAACTCTCATTGGTTGTCGAGTTGATAGCGACACTAGCGCCACTGTCTCTCTATGATTGGTTGTTTTATATGACTACGTTTCAATTATGTATATAAGGAAGATATAAAATGGTCCAATCAGAGAGCTTGGCATAAATTATTATAATGATGCGTATGACACGTAGAAATTCATAGATCGTTTAATTGAAAATTATACTTCACTAGATACATTGCCATGTAATTTTATTATTAAATATCTTTTAAATTGTAATTATAATATCTAATAGCTCTCATTATTAATATTAATAGCGTAAATTCATATATATTAATAATATATATAATATTATATTGTTACACCAGGCTGCGGTTTGGCAGATTCCTCAGTCTTGATTCTCTCCTCAGACGTATCTTGCATCTTTCCAGAACGTGTCTCAACCATTCTACAAGGTTAAACCAGTCAATAATAAGACAACTATATATTTAGGTAACACCTAGAATATCTTTTTATTTATCACATCAAAGTTTAAAGCAGGTGGGGTATTTTAGTGCATCAAAATACAAATGTTTTATAGTACATGATATTCTATAGTAATAATCTGTTTTATAAAAATAAATAAATATATAATTTAAATATATTAAAAATAATATTATAAATAATTTTTAAAATACGCGCATTAATCATGATGCAACAATATAAATTGTCGCATTAATCATGATGCAACAATATAAATTGTCGCATTAATCATGATGCAACAATATAAATTGTCGCATTAATCATGATGCAACAATATAAATTGTCGCATTAATCATGATGCAACAATATAAATTGTCGCATTAATCATGATGCAACAATATAAATTGTCGCATTAATCATGATGCAACAATATAAATTGTCGCATTAATCATGATGCAGCAATATAAATTGTCGCATTAATCATGATGCAACAATATAAATTGTCGCATTAATCATGATGCAACAATATAAATTGTCGCATTAATCATGATGCAACAATATAAATTGTCGCATTAATCATGATGCAACAATATAAATTGTCGCATTAATCATGATGCAACAATATAAATTGTCGCATTAATCATGATGCAACAATATAAATTGTCTCATTAATCATGATGCAACAATATAAATTGTCGCATTAATCATGATGCAACAATATAAATTGTCTCATTAATCATGATGCAACAATATAAATTGTCTCATTAATCATGATGCAACAATATAAATTGTCTCATTAATCATGATGCAACAATATATATTGTCGCATTAATCATGATGCAACAATATAAATTGTCGCATTAATCATGATGCAACAATATAAATTGTCGCATTAATCATGATGCAACAATATAAATTGTCGCATTAATCATGATGCAACAATATAAATTGTCTCATTAATCATGATGCAACAATATAAATTGTCGCATTAATCATGATGCAACAATATAAATTGTCGCATTAATCATGATGCAACAATATAAATTGTCTAATTAATCATGATGCAACAATATAAATTGTCGCATTAATCATGATGCAACAATATAAATTGTCGCATTAATCATGATGCAACAATATAAATTGTCGCATTAATCATGATGCAACAATATAAATTGTCGCATTAATCATGATGCAACAATATATATATGTGATACATTAGCGCGCCATCTGTTATAGGAAATTGGAACTATTTTTAACACGTATGATTCTTTTATAAATAAATCAATTTTCTATTGCCCTTACTGTAATGATAAAATAATGGGAGGGCCTGGCTCATCAGTGATGAACCCTCCCAGTATTTCTACTGCCCTCAAAGCTTATATCCATAGTTCATTTAAAATACCCATTCCAAGAGTCTAATATCAGTAAAAAAAGGAAAACCGAAAAATTCAATATTACCGCGGTATGGTAGATTGAACTGGCGAAACCGCTGGAAGTTTCACCACTGATGAGTCAGGCCTTCCCATTATTTTATCATTGCAGTACTGGCAGTAGAAATTTGATTTATTTTTAAAAGAATCATACGCGTCTATAATAGTTTCGTATTAAGATCATATTAACATGATTTTCATAATCAACAACAAGTCTTTTAAAAGGCATATCCTAACCAGGAGCACATATTCTTTTTAGATGACAGAGCGTCTTGGTTTCTCAAGAAGCCTTTGGGACCCAAAAATATTTTTGGTCGCAATGGTACAGCCTGCTCCACGCTGACGAGCACCAACAGCGCGAAACGCGTTCGTGGATGGCTTTTCTTGATTTATTAAGAAAATGGGTTGGCGAAATATCAGGGAACAGGCTAAATCAATGTTTAGTTGAATCCTATTCCACCAGATGGAGCTCTGCCATCTAAAAAACACATGTGCTCTTGGTCAGGATATGCGTTCATTATTTTAAGATATATATATGTCATAATATCTATTCTTCCAGGAATAATAAATCCAACCTACAGACAACCTGGGGGTTTGGTAAGCCTGTTGTAGAACCTCGTCGACTCTCGCTATAAGTTGTGGCAACCGAGGGTCAAACCTGTAGTAACCGCGAGGAACAGTCAGGGGTGGAGAGTTTTCCAGTGCCTCTCTGCACCTTGTAGGACCTTTAACAGTTCTCACAAAGTACAGGCAGTCGTGGTCGAGGCAGAGTGGAAAAGCTGGGGATGTCCACACACACAAAACGAAGCGACACAGTTGAAAGAAAGTTCCTTGAATAGATAAAAAGTTGAGCCAAAAGCAAAGATGGAGATCGAGAAGGTTTCTTACTGTTTTACATGGTCGATGAGTTGGTGACTGTTTTAATGTCCATCTATACAGAGAGCCAAACAACAACTGACTCACCCGTGCAGCCGAGGTCACGCTCCGCTGCGTCACGTGGGGAAACATAGGTAGATGTTTTCTTACATCTTCTCAGCACATCCCCCTTTTTAAGACTTGAAATATATATATACATTACAAACTTTAAATGCATAATATAATTAATAATGAAGGCGATCCACAGGTTTAACAATTCGTCCACTCCGGGTTCTTATCTGGCCGTCTTCTGAGTCGTTAGAGGGATAATCCACAACTGGGGTCTTTTCATTTTCAACCAGTTCCTCTCCCGAAAAGGTCGGCGTCGATGGGTCAGCTGGATATTGCACTGCATCTCCTTTTCGTAGATGGAACCTGTTTCGACGTAAAGTCCCAACTGGAGTATCAACCATATATGACCTTGGTGTCGATGCCTTCTGCTTTACAATCCCCCAGGTTCGCATATCTGTAATCCAAACCGTGTCACCTTCGGATAGCTCCTCCATGTCCGTAGCTCCGCAGCGTCGATCATATCTGGATTTCATATCCTTTCTCCTTCTCCCCTCCTTTCTTTTCGGGGTTTGAGAGTCCACCAACTTTGGATTAAGATTCTCTGGTGCAATTGGCAAGGTCGTTCGGAGTTTACGTCCCATGAGAAGCTCAGCAGGGCTGTAACCGTTCTCCAAAGGGGTCGATCGATACTCCAGGAGTCCAAGCGATGGGTCTTGATTTTTCTCGAGGATCAACTTAGCAATTTTCACACCTGCTTCTGCCATCCCATTGCTCTGCGGGAATCGAGGACTTGAAGTGACATGTGTGAATCCGTACTGCCTTGCGAAATTTGCAAATTCACGAGCAGCTCCAAATTGCGTCCCATTATCGCTTACAACAGTTTCTGGTACTCCATGTCGGGCAAATATGGATTTGCAACTACGCACCACCACACTGGCTGTGAGCCGATCCAGCTGAACCACTTCAGGAAATCGAGAATAATAGTCAATGACGACTAGATACCACTTATTCTCGAACTTGAACAAATCCATTCCAATCTTTTGCCACGGTCGTGTAGGAAAGTTGGTTGGTATCAAAGGTTCATGTTTTGAGACGGCTTCCTGGATACAGACACTGCACTTTCTGACCGTTTCCGCGATCTCTTCCGAAATTCCAGGCCACCATACCGTCTCACGGGCGCGAAGTCTTGTTTTTGTAATCCCGAAGTGCCCAGCGTGCAACTTATCTAGGATCTCCAGTTTCATACTTGCTGGAATAACAAGACGACAGCTACGCATCAGTAGTCCATTTTGAACGCCGAGTTCATCCTTGACATGCCAATAAGATAGCAGAGCCTGTGACATCTTCTTCTTATCTGGCCAGCCTTGCTCAAGGTAGTTGACTACTGCTTTCAGGGTCGTATCTTCTTGTTGAGCTTCAAAAATCTTCGTCAAGATATCGTCTTTGTCGAGCTCTTCCAATCTTGTTTTGAGCTTTTCCATCAAAGGTATTGGTACCCGTCGAGGAGTATGCACAGCATATGGTTTTGCCCCAGGTTTCAATTTGATTTCGTAAGGGTTTCCGATCTGTCCCAGTCCTTCAAATACTTCGGGGAACTCCTTGATCGGGTTAATTCTCGTCGCAACCACTTCAATTCGCCTCGCCAGGTTCAAGAGCTCACATGCCTGGCGACTCAGAAGAGGTTCACTCAAACGACGAATGACATAAATCTTCTCCTTGATTTCATAATTGCCATTTCGCAGCGTTGATATAAACATACCCACAGTCTGAAGTTCGGAAAATTCAGCAGCTCTAAGGTTGATATCACTTTCCACTAGTCGTTGCCGTCCCATTATCTTCTTGAAGAGACACAGAGGAACACATGTAACATCCGCCTGGGAGTCGAGCTTAAACTTCACCTTTTTCCCGTTCACTTGGATTTCTGCTGTCCATCGCCTCCTGCACTCGCCTTCATCATCATCGAGATTAGATGAATCCTCCACAGCTGAGACCTCCAGGAGAAAACCAATTTCTTCATCAAGTTCAGAAACAGCTTTGACTTCCGCAGTCTTCGCCTGCTTATCTGGGCAGCAATTTGCAAAATGGCCTGTTTTTGAACATAGGTTACATTTCTGTCCTTCAGCACGGCAGGCCTGTCCTTCCCTGTGGGTGAAACCTCCGCATTTTGGACATCGTGATCTTGTTTTGGCTGACTTCTCCTTCTTCCTCGAAGGCTGCTGTTGTTGTTTCGGTGATTGTTTCTTCGAGTTGAACTTCACCTGATTGACCTTTTGGCTTGTTGAGGGACGCTGCAGGTCGACTTGCTGCTGTCGAACGGCTTCCTGCTGTCGAACCATTTTCACCGCCTTTTCCAAAGTCAGTTCGCTGTCCAACTGCATTCTTTCAGATAAAGCTTTGTCCCTCACTCCAACCACTATTCGGTCACGGATCAACTGCTCATGAAGACCCTCAAATTCGCAACTATCAGCCAATTTGTACAATGAAGTGATGAATTCGTCCACTGGCTCCCGATCCTCTTGGATTCTTGAATTAAATTTCGCACGTTCGTAGATAATATTCTTTCTGACACAGAAGTGGCTGTCGAACGCCTTGAGGACGGAATCAAATTTCGTTGCCTCTTCCTCCTTTTCGAACTTGAATGTCCTGAATATATCATCCGCGCGGTCGCCCATCAAGTACATGAACAAATCGATCTTGTCCGCCTCCTCTTTCTTCTTCATTCCACTGACCACGAGGTATCGTTCGAATCTTTTCCTCCATTTGGGCCATTCGTTGGGAGTCGAGAAGTCGAAAGTTTCTGGAGGTTGAATCTGAGCCATGTTGAATTATCTTCCAAGGTACACAAAAATCGATATTTTGCGATATACGGGTTCGTATTTTATCCAGCTATCGCTGCCACCATGTTTTAATGTCCATCTATACAGAGAGCCAAACAACAACTGACTCACCCGTGCAGCCGAGGTCACGCTCCGCTGCGTCACGTGGGGAAACATAGGTAGATGTTTTCTTACATCTTCTCAGCACAGTGACAACCGGCGACACGCTGATGGGGAACTCACTGGAACTGACTGCTGTTGCTAAGGCCGGTCTTATTTATACGACAGCTCTGACAAAGAGAATTGGGTCATGCACGTGTCGAGGGACACCGGACACTGGCGACAGTCTGTCGCTTCCAATCTATCTTTAGAAGTTACTTTGTAAATCTCTCAATCTTGCTTTTAACTTAGTTTTTAATCTATTATATAATTTTATTTATTCATCCTCAGTACATTACATTTGGTGATGCAAGGAGACATGTCAATTATGCATATAATTAGTTATAGTTTATAATTAGTTCTATATACAACATGACAATCTTGTTATAAATATTATAATATATAGGGTTGTTGGTTTAAATTATCATAGATGGGCCCCGGGAGTGAAAGGGTTTATCCGGGTTTAAGCGGGTAAAGCCTCTCTAACACAGGTAAGTAATTAAAATTTCTTTTAATTAATTAAAACTGTGAGGGTAAAGGGCTATAAACAGATGTTTATTTGGCTATATCTGAAAATTATAAGAATAAAACTTATGTTTAATTTAAAAGTTATGATATTCATTATAAAAGAGAACTGTAGATAAAACCTTTGTTTGCTAAAAAATAATGATGATAAAAATGATGTTCTAAAAGATTGTTGGCGGGCGTTGGAAAGGGTTAGGGGTTGAAGAATACGCAATTGTAAGTGTTGCACAGACAATCAAATACTGAGATCCAGGTGCAAAGCGAGGATATAGACTTGTGCGTCTTCCTAGGCAATGTTTCACCTGTGATCCTGTATAAGGTTACAGTGCTTTGACACAATTGTAGGGTTATTGGGTTGAAAAGTTGTTGAAGAAAAGACTTAATATGATTGAAAGGGATGGTAGAGCCATGCGATACGTAGAATTGTTGTAGCGACAGTAGGTGGTCTGACTTGACTTGAAATCAAAGGTTGATTGTGGTCCGCTAGTGCTGAAAAAAATTGAAAATTGAAAAAAAGTGAACGCTTTGTGCATTGCGTTGGTGATGTGCTCTGCGGATGATTGAAATAAACTTTTGAAACGTGTTCAGACCAAAAGTCGAGACTTGTACTTCTGGGGAACGGTGTTTTCAAAGAGTTTGTTGAATTACGAAATCAAAAGAAAAATTGTCAAGCAGTGCTGTCGTTTCTAGCAATGGCTGAAATAGGTAGTGAGAAAGTATAGGGAATTAGTTAAAGAATATGATTGTTGAAAACGATTGTTGTAGATGCCCGATAGTTGATGATAAACATTGTCATATAATAAAGTTATTTAAACAAAAATATAGTGAATAAAAAGATAGAAATATGATTGCGGATAACAACAGTATAAGGGGATAAAATCAAACATGTAATATACAAAAGACATAATAATGAATTAGCAAAATATAAAAGATATAATAATTAGAATTAGTAATATATAAAAGATATAATAATGAATTAAAAATGATTATTGAAAGAATTAAATGTTTTGCCATACTAAAATAATATCATGAAGAATAAAATTGTTACAATAAAGTTGTTAAAATAATGTTGGAATAAAAATTTGATTATAATTGAAAAGTAAAAAAAAATAAAAATAAAAATAATTATTCAAGATTTTATACGATACTATGTGAAAAATGTCTCTTTTGAAGAAAAGTTAAAAGAAAACAAAAAATATTCGTTCCTGAAAAAAAAAAGAAAGGAACATATTCACACAATGTCTAGGTGTAGGTTCAAGATTATTGGTGTCTTTAGTTTGACCTATGGGGAGGCAATGTGGCCCTATGTCGCTTTGGTCCGGTCTGAGAAGTTGGTCTTTGCCAGATCTTCCCGATTATATTATGTGAGACCAGACGGGGAGCGATCTTGATCCCTAAAAATGATGTAGTGTAGTGGAAGATGGGGACTTTGGATACATGAAGTGTGTAGTGCTTGTCTTAGGCGCTAAAAAGATTGCAGAGCGTTTTATGCAGTTTGGTCTGCAAAATTTTTAGGTGAGCCTACCCAAACGCCGGCTTGTTACGCTTGGGAAAAAATCATTTAAACTATTAATTTAACAGATCTTTTTTCCATGTAACATTGCGTTACCTATGGAGAAATGAGAGGTTAAATCCTTTTTTATTCCTAACGAATGAGCCGGTAATGTTGTGTTTGTTCATATTAAAAGCGTACCCAAAAGTCATATAATTGAATGATTGACAGTGAAGAGTGTTGAAGATTGGAACATTGTCATGGCGATGGGCGCCATTTTGGGGTTTTAATTGTCTTTTTACGATGGTATAATATGGCGTCATATGATGTCATTTAAAGGATCGATAACCTTATAAAAATAAGATTTGCTATAAAAGGAATTTTATATAACTTTCCTATCCGTTTTAATCTGGTAGGTTATTTGGACACTAAAATCTAGCATTCTGCTGGGCCAAAGATACAGGCCTACTGCAATTGGAGGTGTCATGTTAACCTGACGCCGCTGCAACTGGTGTCCATTTCAGCTGGGTGGCTTGTTTTTGCTGGCGGTGCGATGAGTCATTCTGCTGGCTATGGGAAAATCTCTCTGCCTCCTCTCTGGTAATTGTTTCCTGACCTAATTGAAAATACTGGGATTTAAATGTAAAAAAGGTTGTGAGCTTGTAGGCGGTATAATTCGGAATAATTGTGTTTCAAAGATATCTGGAGTCAAATGATTGAATTCAATGAAATATACATCTTGAGGCAATCGCTGTGGGTGTTGAACGAATCGGGGCTGTGGAGGTGTTATGTACAACACATCCTCTGTGTAATATTTTAATTTATTGACATGTATGGTGTCACTATCTCTATTGAGTGGCTGATTTGGGCGATCTATTCGAACGACATTGGGTGAAATAATTTGAATTATTTTGTAGGGTCCAGTAAAATATGGTGCTAATTTACCTGTGTCGGGATGTCTGTAATTTTTTACCAAAACAAGATCATTCTCTTCGAAATGTGGTGTTCTGTGCTGCTTATCAAATGTTTCTTTATCTTTTTTATGTTTATTTTGAGTACGAGAGCTTGCTATCTCTCGAGCTATATTTATCTCGGGATATGGGTTAAGATGAGTTCTTAGATCTGGGGGGATAACATTGAACATTAAGTAGGTAGGTGGAAAACTTGTGACAGAATGGGGTGTGTTATTGTACGTCTGAGTGACGCGTTTAACTAGTTGAGTCCAGGAAGCTTTCGGATTTTCTAGATAAGCTAGTCTGAGCTTGCCTGTAATGGTCGCATTTAAGCGTTCTATTAAACCGTTTGCTTGTGGATTATTGCTGGTAGTTAGTAGAGGTTGTAACCATGCATTATTAGAAATTTACGGAATTTTTCTGAGGTAAAAGCGGGCGCTCTGTCAGATAACAGACGTTTTGGAGATCCTTGCTGTAGTACAGTCTTGAGGGTTTGAATGTACGTTAGGGTACTGGTGGACTTCGATGGAAAGGTCCAAGCATATCGCGTTAAATGATCCACTATTACGTGTAGATAGGTCTTGGAGTGTCCATATTTCGAAAATCCAGCTATGGTATCTATAGAGATTAAGTCGAAAGGTTGTTGAGGTGGTGGAATTTGTCCGAGGGCACCATAGGGTTTACCTTTGGGCCTTTTAATGATTTGGCAGGTGTGACACGACCTGACAAATTTTTCTATAGATTTAGAGATACCTTTCCAGTAGTACTGGGTAGTAATTATGCGGGTCATCTGAGAGATGCCTGGGTGGTTATATTCTTGGTGAACTTTGTTCATGAGAGTATGTTGCAGGGTTTCGGGAATTATTATTTTAGTTACACCTTTTCGGGTAATGGTATGTAAGCCGTTTGTATCAATGTTGAAGGGGGATGCTGTTGGTTGATGCTGTTTTATAATATCAGTACTGATAAATCCTACAAAGGGGTTTCTTGAGAGTAAATCTGCCTCATACTGTTGACTGCCTTTGATGTAGTGTATTTCGTAATTATAGGTAGATAGTCTCAGGCTCCATCTAAATAGTCGGCCTGACGGATTTTTTATAGTTTTAAGCCATTGTAAAGCTTGATGGTCTGTGTATATGGTGAATTTTATACCGGTGAGGTATATTCGGAATTTGTCTACACTTTCGACGATGGCGAGGCACTCAAGTTCGGAAACGGTGTAGTTTCTCTCATGTGCCCTAAGGGCGCGGCTAAAATATTGCACAGGATGTATTTGTCCGTCTGGGTGTACCTGTTTGAGTATGCCGGCAATCCCTTGGGTGGATGCGTCGCAATAAAGGCGGCATGGTAAACCGACTTGATACAAGTGTAGTACTGGTTTACTGGTTAAACTCTCTTTGAGAGTGGTGAAAGCTTGTTGACAGTCTGTGTTCCAATTCCATTTTACATCCTTTTTAAGTAGTTTATTTAAAGGTGCTCGTAAGCGGGCATAATCTGCTATAAACTTATTATAAACGTTTACTGCTCCTAAAAATGATTGTAGTGTTTTTTGATTGTTAGGTGGTTTTATGGCATTTATAGTATCAAGGTTGCGCGTCTGCGGTGCATAAGTACCTGCGGTAACAGTGTATCCTAAGAAATCTATTTTTGTTTTAAAAAATGAACATTTATTATAATTAAGTTTGATGTTTTCGTGTTGACACACTGTTAGAAATTGTTGTAGGTGTTGTAGATGATCCTCTAGGGTGTCAGAAAAAATAATGAAATCGTCGAAGTAATGGGTAACAAAATTTAGTTTATATTTTTGTATTACCTGGTTTATGGCACGATGGTATATCTGTGGTGAATTTTTAAATCCGTAAGGAAGTCTACAAAATTCGTACTGACTATCTAACGTCACGAAAGCTAGTAGATTACGTGAGTTAGGTTCTATTTCCACTTGCCAATATGCGGATGCTATATCTACAGAAGAGTAATATTTGGCTTTTGACAATTTGTCAAGAATGGTTTCTATTAAGGGTAAAGGATGTACGTCTGGAGCGATGATTTCATTAAGTTTTCTGTAATCAATACAGAAACGTTTCGTTTGGTCACGTTTGGTAACAAGCGTTATGGGACTGGCATAAGGTGAAACTGACGGGGCAATGATTCCATATTGGAGCATTTGTTCTATTTGGGTTTGTATTTCTTGTTGGTCGTGTAGTGGCACTCTATATGGGCGTAATGCTATTATTTTATCTGTGGTGGTATTGATTTTTACCGGTGGTATGTTCAATTTGGGCACATTGTATTTATTAGTAGAGAACACTTGTGAGAATTCATATAGAATTCGGTGGAGTTCGTGTGGACAATGTTCTAACTGAGGTGCCGCATTAGAAGGTATAGAAATCTCAATATCATGGGTAGGAGATATAGGGGGTGAACATATAATTGGAGTAGAGTCCGCCACGTGTAAACAGGACTGGTGCGAGGGGAAAGTGGTAAACATATCAGTTTCCCTCGGTTGAGTGGAACATAAATCCTGTTTGCACTTGGTGAACTTATAGACATTCGTTGGGAGAGCATCATTATTTTGATAAATTTGGAGATTATTAAAATCTATAATTAATTTAAATATTTTAAGGGTATTAATAGATAAAATACCAAAAGGTAGTGAAGCTTCTACTATAAAAAATTTTAGTTTTTGGGTGAGGTTACCGATTTTAAGTTTTAAAAATATATATCCAAGTGAATTTACATTGTGGGCTATTGCATTTATAGTTAAACTGTACTGATGGATAATAATTTTATATGGTAATCTATTTTCTATGGTTCTTAAAATATCTAAGTTAAGTAGGTTTATAGATGCTCCCGTGTCTATTAAAAAGGGCAAGTTTACATTTGGTGACAATTCAGTCCATATTATTAATTGTTCAACGAAAATAAGTTTCAGGTTTTCCTACCGTTGAGCTGCTCGCGGGGCTTGCAGAGTCGTCTTGGCTTGCAGCTTGGACTTGGGGAACATGGCTCGGAGGTTGGACCTTGGGCTGGGTGTGGGTACCACGTTTTGGTACAGTGGTTGTGTGTGGTCGGGCGCTGTAGACTGGGCGTGTTTGGTCCCGTGGGAACCGTTGTCCACACTGGGAGTGCCAGTGCATGGCATTGCAATACTTGCAAGGCGAGGGGGGAGGTGTAACTGGGTATGTTACACGTGATGGCCGCTGGCTGTTGTACCGCGGTGGTGGGTTGTGGTAGGTGGGGTGTGGAGCCTTGTCTACTTGGCGCTGGTTCACTGCACTGGTGGCACACTGAGTTATTCTTGACACTAGGTCGAACCATTCCTTAATGGTGTTTGGCTGCACAGTTGCGACTAATCGCTGGTCTGCGACGGGTAGTCCGTCGGTCAGAGATTCGATTAAAATGTCGGCGGGTAGGTCGAGTTTCATACCCATAACAGTTTTGTTTTGGTAGTAGTTTTCTAGGGACATTTGGGGTGTCATTTTGATTGCCAAAAAGCGTGCAAACGACGCTTCTGTCGTTGCTGGGAATAAGTCTATCAATCTCTGGCGGGCTTCAATATAATATAACCTATCTAACCGTAGGCTTCGGAAATATTGGAGGGGCTTACCTTGTAGGTAGCAGGGTAATTTGCGTAGGCGATCTGTGTAGGTCAGTTCAGTTCGGTCTGCTTGGGCATCGAAGTTGTCGAAAAAGCTTTGGGCTTCAAAAGTACCATCGTATGGACTTACGTCTATCTCCCTAGGAGATCGGGCTACCAGTAACTTACTCAGGGCATCGGCGATCTGTGTCAGCGGGTCTGCGGAGGTATCTTGGGGCGGCGACGTTTCCTCCTCTTCCAATGTTGTCTCTTGTTTGGGGATAGTTTGTTCGGCTGTATCGTTGGACGGGTTGGTTTGCTCCTCCATCTTGCTTCTTGGCTCTTTTCTATCTGGACAGTCTTTACCTTCTTCGTTGTGGTCTCCTTCGTTGTGGTAATCCTGTCGACTATCTGTAATATTGTGTTGAGATCCTGTCGACTATCTGTAATATTGCGTTGGGGTTTGGTAAGCCTGTTGTAGAACCTCGTCGACTCTCGCTATAAGTTGTGGCAACCGAGGGTCAAACCTGTAGTAACCGCGATGAACAGTCAGGGGTGGAGAGTTTTCCAGTGCCTCTCTGCACCTTGTAGGACCTTTAACAGTTCTCACAAAGTACAGGCAGTCGTGGTCGAGGCAGAGTGGAAAAGCTGGGGATGTCCACACACACAAAACGAAGCGACACAGTTGAAAGAAAGTTCCTTGAATAGATAAAAAGTTGAGCCAAAAGCAAAGATGGAGATCGAGAAGGTTTCTTACTGTTTTACATGGTCGATGAGTTGGTGACAACCGGCGACACGCTGATGGGGAACTCACTGGAACTGACTGCTGTTGCTAAGGCCGGTCTTATTTATACGACAGCTCTGACAAAGAGAATTGGGTCATGCACGTGTCGAGGGACACCGGACACTGGCGACAGTCTGTCGCTTCCAATCTATCTTTAGAAGTTACTTTGTAAATCTCTCAATCTTGCTTTTAACTTAGTTTTTAATCTATTATATAATTTTATTTATTCATCCTCAGTACATTACATTTGGTGATGCAAGGAGACATGTCAATTATGCATATAATTAGTTATAGTTTATAATTAGTTCTATATACAACATGACAATCTTGTTATAAATATTATAATATATAGGGTTGTTGGTTTAAATTATCATATATATATATATATAAGGTGGGGAAAGAAATAAGGACACCACAAGTTTGGAAGAGGAACCTAGGCAACCAGAGAGAGAGGAGGAGAGACAGGCCCGGCACAGCCGGGCGTCCGTTCGTGTCGCACACAATCCCCAACTGTCTTAAAAGTCCCGAGGTTCCAGGTAACGGGCCCCAGTAGTCGCCCCTTGGAATGTCGCTGAGGCCTAAAGTGACCGGTCATTACCCGCCCGTCTTTCTCTGGGTTGACTGTAGGTTTGCTTTATTATTCCTGGAAGAGTATATATTATGACATATCTATATATATATATAAATGAATGTCTGTCTGTGTGTGTGTACTCTATAGATTCAAAAACCATACATCCAATCGCTGTGAAATTTTGGGATATTATTAGGTATATCCCCGGAAAGGTTTTCGAAAAATAATTTCTTGAATATCCTTAGAGTTATTTGCAGATTTGTAGCTTTAACTCGCAAGCAGCGCCACCTTGCGACGGAGATAGGCTTAGGTCTGCCCCACCCCCTGTCGAGAGAATGTAATCGTCCGGCCGCCGGCCGGATGGACAGTCCAAGTACCCACCGACCAATCAGAGGGGTCAAGATGTCCTGGCGCGCGGGGGCAGAGTTGGTGACACAGCTGTGCCAAGTAGACAAGAAAAAAAGCCTCGCGGGGGCTTGCCCAAGATGACCTCCGGGAACTTCGTCCATCTTCCATAAACGACCATGATTTTATTCAACTTATCGAGTATTTTTCAAGGGACCGGGAAAAAATGTTCACTAGATAAAACGATGATTTTGTAATGTAGAAAATTAGGAAAGACAAAATTCAGAATGACACGGCACACAGGGACCGGGAAAAAATGATCACTTTATCGAGAGATTCAAATTTACGAGTTTCAAATTATTTTTTTTATAAGTTTATAGAGAATTGTTTTAACAAATGTTCGTTAGACAAACCTTTACTCGGGTACCGATTAATATTGATTTTATTCAACTTATCGAGTATTTTTCAAGGGACCGGGAAAAAATGTTCACTTTATCGAGAGATTCGTTAGACAAACCTTTACTCGGGTAAAACCTGGGCGAAGCCGGGTACATCCGCTAGTGTATATATATATTAAGGATATAAATTAATTTGAAAAGAAGTGTGTGTATATAAATAAATATACGTAACAGATAGGTTAGATGCAGTCATGGGGCCACAGTGGTTTCAGGTGTCAATGGGTAACAAAAGGATGAGGCAGGTTGGATGTCACCTAGAAGAGAGGCCATCGCTGAAAACTCTAACAAAGTCCAGGAGGGTGTTTGCTCTATATGAGAGGGAAAGATGAACTGTCGTTATCCGACTGTGTTTATTGGTGAGGGGATGAAAGTAAAACAAACTAATGACTTCTGTAATCGGAGATCCTTTGTCCTGTCTTTGGCGTGGCGGACTCTCAATAAAACTTTATTGTATTACATGATGGCTAAACTGGCGATTTGAATTGTATCTACATATTGGGGCTGTTACACTTTATATAATTATGGTACATATGGAAATATATCACTCTATATATGTTATATAAAGGTATTATTCAAAATGTTATATTGAAATATTATTTTATTTAAAAATATATTTCATAGATGCAAATATTCTGTTAAATCGACCGTCAGAGGTCGCGCTTTGCATATAAAAACCCGTTGTTGTTCTTCCCCGTATGCCGCCGACATGAATCCTGCCAAGAAGAAAAAGAGGGCCTACAAGCCTACAACCCGCATCGTGAACGTCGCCGACCTGGAGAGGGAAGATGAGATGGTGATCTCACGCAACTGCAGCATTCTGAGCTCCATTGGCCATCCTGCCCTGAAATCCCTGCATGAGGACCTGATCCGCTACATCGCCTCGCGGACTGAAATGATCAAGGCCCTCGCTACCAATGTAGAGAACCTCACTGACACCCTCGAGTCCTTCGCAGAGTTGGACGAAATTGAGGAGGCCAACAAGCCCAAGACTGCTTGCCGCGGCACTCAAACCTGCCCTGCTCCTTCCTGCAATGAAACCAGCTCCCAGACTGACCCAATCAAGCCCGCCACTCCTGCTCCTGCTGCTCTCCCTGCCAAGAAGCCTGCCTCCTCCCTGCCTGCTCCTGCTCCAACCAAAAGGAAGCAGTCTGAAGCTCCCAACCCGCCTGCAAAGAGGACAAACCTGAATGGTCCTTCAAAACCTGTGCCTTCCCACGTCTCCAAGCCTGCGGCCGCCCAAGTGATCCTTCATGGAGAAAAATCGGCGGCCCACACAGTGGTCATCTCAGATGACCCACAGGCTGACCCAAGGGAGATGCTGAAAACAGTCCGCGCTGCTCACACTCTCCCCCAAGGCGTTTGGGCCTCCCTGCGCACCAAGGGGAAGCTGGTCCTCCATTCCAGCAATCCTGACACCATCCCTGAGGTTACAACCTCCCTGGCCAGCAAGTTGAATGGAATGAAGGTCCGCCAGCAGAAGGAGATCCTGCCACGGATCTGCCTCTTCAAAGTGGATGAGGAGACATCCAACTCCACAATTGAGGAGACCTTCCTGGAAACCGCTGCTGTTAGAAAACTTCCTGGGGACAAGGTGGTGCGCGTGGCGCACCGTTCTGCACCCAGAAACGGGACCTGCACCGCCTTCATCGAGGTGGACCTCAAGACCTTTAGAGCCCTGGGCGTTCGCGGGAGGATCGTGGTGGATGGAGTAATCCTCAACTTCGAGGAGTCCATCCGCGCCCGCGTCTGCTTCCGCTGTTGTGGCTTCGGCCACAACTCTGCCCAATGCACCAGAGCTCCTAAGTGCTTCCACTGCGGTGAAGACGGCCATGAAGGCCGAACCTGCCCATCCATTGCTGACCAGCGCACCTCCAAATGTGCCAACTGCTGCTCCCAGGGCCTTTCTGACAAGCACGAGGCGAGAGCCTCAAGCTGCCCCATCCTGAAGTCTAGGGCCCTCAAGTTCTAGGCTTCAAGGACCTTCTGCCTCCATTTCCATCTGCCACTTCTCCTGGATTCCTGGCCTATTCAACGCACCCGCCTCACTGCACCCTGGCGCTATTCCCCTGCTTGCCCAACGTTTCCACCACCCCTGCGAGACATCTCCTGCTTCCACATCCTAGGGTCCCTTGCCACCTGACATCGATTTTGGGCTCAAAAATCATAACTTTTGGTTAGTAGCCCGTAAATAAAGATATTTTCTCTCTTCCCCGTATGCCGGGCAGTTAGCGTTTCTTGCGCTCCAGGGGCCCGGGTTATCCTTATTTTCTCTCTCTTCCCCGTTGGCCGGCTACGGCCACAACGCCGATAGGTGCACCAAGGCTACGGTCACCTGCTTCCACTGCGCTTCTGGTGACCACCAAGGCCGAAGCTGCCCAACCCGCGCACGGCCAAGTGCGCCAACTGCTTAGCCAAGGGCCTCTCTGCCGACCACGAGGCAAGATCAATGTCTTGCCCAACTGCCAGAGCTAGAGCTACAAAGTTCTAGTCCTCCCGCCTTCTTCCTGCCTCCTGACCTCCGCGGACCCAATCCGGCCTAACCTGCCTCTTCCCTAACGGAGATCCTGTCCCTAGCCTCTCCAGCTTGGTCATAGTGGTTTTATATATTCCGCTTTACACGGCCATTGGGGCTCAAAAATCATTTATTTTGGTTAGCAGCCCCGTAAATAAAGATATTTTATCTTCCCCGTTGGCCGGCTCAAAACTTTTGTACATTATGTAAATAAGCTTTTCTTTTTTTATTCTTACGCCTTAAGCCAGGCAGTACTTTTATCAAATTATGTTTTTATATATCTTATAAGCTCAATTAAAGCAATCAATGATCAAAACTCTTTTATTTTTTCCACGACTGCAAAGAACAATATCATAATGATACTCATGGATACCAAAATCACAAGCAACAAATAATAATAATTCAATATATCAACTTAATTCCAAAATACAACAGAAATCTCTTATCATTTTTATTTATATAATATATATATAACAGAGAAAGAAACATGTGTAGATTTTGCTGGGAGGAGATATTGACCTATAAAACTAAAGGTCATCTCTCCTGTCATTATAGTCCATAAACCTAAGCGCCATCTGTCGACCATGTCAAAAAACTATCGGACTCGGCTATGGTAAACCTGTATGGTCAAAAGTCTAACTGCTCTCTACATGTGCAGACATGTGGTGTACTTGCAGTAAAAAGCTGTCGCTAACTACCCACCATGATTATTATGGCCTATACCATGTACACTTGGGAGATAATTAAATTGTAAAAAAACATTATTTCTAAAATATATACATTTTTTATAGGATTGAGATTTTCGTGTTTGAAGAACTCCAAGATTCCCCAACAGATTTTTAACCATCGTGTTGTCTGAAAAATAGGACAAATTGTACTCGGGATCAGGTGGATATATATATATCTATAAATGAATGTTTGTTTGTTTGTTTGTATGTCCGGTATACAAATTCGCAGTAGTTCACTAATTCAAACCAAAATTTCCATACATAGGTAAAAAAATACGGGGAAGACGATAGGCTATTTTAAAAAAATATATATAAATCAATTATTAAAACTATATATTCAAAATATTCTACTTAGCACGCGAACAGCGCCCCATATCAAAGATTAGATTAAATTATGCTGATGCAAACAAATAGATAATGCTAATAACAAACAATTATAAAAAAAAATCTTGTCTAAATATATATCACTCGGGTAGATATGCACACGGGTCAATCCCGGGGCGAAGCCCAGGTCACCGTCTAGTATTAATATAAAAGGCATCCGCTGATTGTGGAACTAAAAGTTGTTGATGACTTGAGCCATCTGTCGGAATAAATATCAATTAATTTTTAATTATTCTAGAATTGATCAAATAACCATTTTTGTATCAATCAAGAAAAACTAACCACGTACGCGTTTCGGGCTGTTGGGCCAGCATTCGGTTTTGCTATAAGACTGGATATGTTGGTATGTCTGAAACTTTGTCAAATTTTGAAATTTCTCCAAATTCCAGAAGTAGAGGAGCTCAGCTTCAGAAGCAAAGTACAAAGACTAGGAACGATTAATGCTAGGTATGTTTATCAATGATAGTTATTTATTTTCTACGTGAGAACCTCTCTCTTCAACAAGGGCAATCCATAATACAAAGTAAAAGTTGGAATTATTTACATATTTGCATATTATAAGGCAATTATCCTCTTCTCAAGAGTCTGTAAACCGACTCTCAGTCAACAGCTCTGTTACAGTGCAATGGCTTCCAGCTCACGTTGGAATTCCTGGAAATGAGCTGGCAGACTCTCTTGCAAAGTCTGGAGATCTTGGCCTCCCTGAGGCCAGGGAATCTACCACCCAACTAGACGAAAGAGACCTCCTCCGTACCATCACAACCCAATGCCTGCAGGAATGGAAATCTAATGCTGCACATAACTGGTACAGAGCAGGAGGGACAAGCACCGGTTCTGTCCTCCCAAGAGAACAATAGTCTTTGATTTCCAGAATTAAGTCTGGTCATCTACGGACAATGACTTTCAGAATGGTTGCAAGGTTTTTCCACTATGTGCTAAGTGCAATTCTTAACCTGCAACCCCAAAACACATCAATGACTATATTGATCCATCCATTGATGAGCTCTACTTATCCCCAGAAGATCCCATCAAAATTCTCAAGTTCTACAAGCTGATACTCTATCTGATACAAGCTGATACCCTAATATGTGATTGAGTGGGGATAAGAAAGAAGAAGACTTGATACCTAATATGATTGAGTGGAGATAAGAAAGAAGAATAAGAAGTTAAGGAAATGAGGCGAAACATCTATATATCATAAATAGAAATATTCAGCACGAAATATTATTTTACTAATAAAACAATATTTCTACTTATATAAAAGGGCGTACCTGGATCTGTAAAGAAAAAAAAATTTCAAAATATTTCGAGAGATTGCTCCCTCTTTATCAATTTATTGTACAGTAAACTTAAACATAAAGAGGGAACAATCTCTCAAAATATTTAGAAAAAAATTGCTTTTTTTCTTTACAGATCCAGGTACGCCCTTTTATATAATCTTAATTTATGGATCGCCTTTCGACTCAAAATATTTCTACTGTCTTTATTGGGAATAAAAATTATTGAGAGTGCTTGGTTCATCAGTGATTAACCCTACCATAGGTTTGGCCAATTTAATCCACCAGGCCGCTATTTAAGAGCTTTTTAATGCTACACCTGTAGAGGGACAATAAATGTTTCCGAAAGCTTGCTATACAAATAAAGAAATACACTGCTAACGTATTCTATTCAAACACCACTTCAAGCAGTGTCCAAACAACGCTCCAATATAACGGCTAGCTACTGAGGAATATTCCACAAAGATTTAATTGGGAAATCAATGGCAAGAAAACCTCGCTAACCTTTCGATCGATTTTGCCCGCTGAAAGTTTTTTGTTTTTAACTAGATCGCGAGAGTTTTTTTCCTCCTCTTCTTCTAGTAAAACTTTGGTTCTTTATTTAGTAATTTAGATACACACAGAACTCTATATCCATAGAGTAGCGTATAGCTTCCAACTAGTTCACTCCATGAGTAGATATTGTAGTATTTAGTATTTTATTAACAGATCATTTATTATGATATTTTATTACTCTGCGTAAACTTCCCTCATTGCTTATCTTGTATTTTATCGATTTTAGTTTGTACTTGCCTTAAATGAATAAATCGCTGTGTCATCCTGAAGTTTGTCTTTCCAATTTTCTCTCTCTCTCTCTCTCTACTTTACAATAAAATATCTTTAATTATAGGAGTACATTGATTGTAGATATAAGTGTTTTGTAAATATATATATATATGTCATAATATATACTCTTCCTGGAATAATAAAGCAAACATACAGTCGACCCAGAGAGAGACGGGCGAGTAATGACCGGTCACCTTAGACATCAGCGACATTTCAAGGGGCGACCACTGGGGCCCGTTACTTGGAACCTCGGGACTATTAAGACAGTTGGGAATTGTGTGCGACACGAACGGCCGCCCGGCTTTGCCGGGCCTGTCTCTCTCTCTGGTTGTATATATATGTATATTTATCATTTATTTTATCTTTTTATATCTATTTATTAATATTTTATAATTATATAATCATATTTATTCATATTTATATTTATTCTGTATTTAACCTTATATAATCTTATATGGACATTGAAATAAAGTAGTTTCAATCTCAATCTCTCTGGTTGTCTGGGGTTCCTTCTCTACCAACTTGTGGTGTCCTTATTTCTCTTTCCCCACCTTATTATATTGCCACATATATATATATAATATATATAATATGCCCTTTAATTAATATATATATAAAAAATCTCTATAGTATTTATATATATAGAACTCTATGATCACTAATAATATATATTATATAAATTGTAATTTTTATTTTATTTCAACACACAAAACGCGATATCCCGGCTAAGTATAATTGCGTCGATTTACATTTTTAAACAGAAGCAGTTATAAACATATTATACAAGAAAGATTTTAAAAAAGAAACAATAATATATATTAGGAACCTAATCCTTCCAGGTTAGAATGATAATCATAAATATATCATAATCATAAAAACAAAAACTATTTATTTACATTAATATAAAGCATAAACATATCTACATATAACAAATGATAACATTAATCCAATACAGTATTAGAGCTCTAAAGAAGAGGTCTGGTAGATTAAATCGGCTAAACCGCTGGGAGGGTTCGCCACTGATGACCCAAGCCTTCACAATATGTGTTCATCGCAGTAAGGACAGTAGAAGTTTGATATTTGTATGAAAGAGACATTCCTGTTCTTAATGTTTTCAATTTTTGTATATTTAGACGCTTAGCGATGCTTGAAGCGCATTAGTCTAAAGACATAATGAAGTTTAAATACATAGTCCAGGGATGGTGTAACAAACATTAACAAGATTTTTTTTCCAAGAAGGAAATTCACAAGCTACTTGACCTGTGGAAGAAGTGGATAGAAAAAGTGGGAGTTATGTAGAAAAAGGATTCAAAATATATTAATTTTTCACATTTTGAAAAGACTTTTATTATTTTTCATTGATTGAGCCTTTTGAATTATTAACATTTTCCGACAGTCTAATATGTAAATAGCTTTTATTCGACCAATTTGCATATTATACGGTTGAAAATAGGATATTAAGGCTTTACAGAGAAAGTAATATTGGTATGTTTACAAGGTTTCATTCAGGATAGGACTAAATTGTTGGAACATATGTAGTATAGATATTCATTATATCCAGACTTTGTAATGTCCATTAAATAGGAAATGAATGCTTGTACAAGAGTATGATAGATTTGTCTTCTGTCTGGGTAGGTCTTCTAACGTACAGCGTTCTTATGTCTGTCCTTGTAGAAGCAGAAGCCACAGGTGAGAATCAAGCTGATCAGCATGGAACCGAGGAGAAGGAAGAGCGCCAAGGATCTGTGTAGTTCTGATTCAATCTGGGAGATACCCACCCAGTCTAGGCCTTCCCTGTGTTGCTGCATTACACGGCGATTGCACGGAGGACCCCACGAGGAATTTTGGAATTGTTTTTAGATTTTTCTCTTCTCAGCCTTCCATTATTGAAGCTTTTTCTCACTAAATTATAGTTATTTATGAAAATATAGTACACAAGTGTAATTGTATTGGGATCAGGTGGATTAAATATTAAATTAAGAAAAAAGAACCTCCTGATCGGAAAACTAAAAGTTATTGATGGCTTGCGCCATCTGTCGGAATAAATATCAAATTATAGTTGATATTTAATTATTCCAGAAGTTTCCAAAAATATCCATTCTTTATTAATCAAGAAAACCTAACCACCTACGCTTTTCGGTCTGTTGTCCCTTATCAGCGTGATGCCTCAACGATCAAATAAAAAACTCGTCTTTCAGGCATCCTGAAAAATCATGAAACGGGTACTTAAGGCTAGAATATTTTGTCTAATTCTAGAATAATTAAAAATCAACAACTAGTTGATATTTATTCCGACAGATGGCGCAGGCCATCAGCAACTTTTAGTTGCATAATCAGGAGATGCAGACGCACATTTTTACCATCACCAATATGTAATGTACAAATTCTGGATAAGCATCGATTTTAACTATGACTACAACATGGAGTTTGACTCACTTTTAGAGGCTCATATCTGATGTATATAAATGGTGTGTAAATATATACTCTATCAATGTCTCTATATTCATCTTTACTTGCTAAACTGAAACTTTGACTCATGTAAAACTGACTTTACTATGTGTATATAGCCGTTGGTATTATGTAAATACTACTATATGTAAATAATGCTATGTAGTTAATGTCTGAATAAAGGGTTTTAAAACGTACATATGTAGACATGCGGTGTACTTACAGTACAAGCGGGTCACAACCCTCTACCCACCTAAGCTTGATACTACATATGTAGACATGTGGTGTACTTACAGTACAAGCGGGTCACAACCCTCTACCCACCATGGCCTGGTACTACATGTGTAGACATGTGGTGTACTTACAGTACAAGCGGGTCACAACCCTCTACCCACCTAAGCTTGATTCTACATGTGTAGACATGTGATTTATTCACAATCAACTACAACTATCTATATCACCACATCATAGAACAAAAATGTAGACATGTACTACACATTCAGTACAAACAGATCTGATATTTCAAGACAAGACAAGTCCCGGGTATAAAATGTCCCCACCACACACAGTGAGAGAATACGTTATTTCTTCTTCATCAGCTTTGCTCCCAGCACAAGATGGCTGTATACAGACTGCATTGCACAACTTCAAAGCCGTCACCCTAGCAACGGTCATGTGATCTTGTTTACCTGCTTCTTCCACCAATCACATTCGTCCTAGCAGTTTTGTCTTTTAGATACCTGCAGCATCTCTTCGTACTTTGCCGAATTAGATTAATGCGTCGTCTGTTTTTTTAACCAACTCCTTCATTAAAAAAAGATGAATTTGGATCATTTAAAATACATTCTTTTTTTTTTTTACAATTTTGTTAATAATGGGATATCAAAAGACGATTTTGAAAAATAATAATTTTCATCGTATATACTGTAAAATCGCATATATTATACACCATAAAAAATATATTATAGAATTTTAAATAAAATTTACATATATCGTATAGATTACCTTCAAGATAACAAGTTGATCTTTACTCACTTTTTATAAAACGGTCTTATGCAAATAAGATATAATCTTTAGCTTGGTAAATTGTTATTAATTCTTATATGCATTTTTAACATTCTCGAGCTTAATGTTTCTTGTTCCAATTTTAATTAACATTTGATAATTATTTGTGGGTATCTTAAGTTTTTTTTTTATTTTCAGTGTAATTAAAGTGTGTTTTAGAATTACAACTTAATTTATTCAAAACTTAAAAGTATTAAACTTTTTTTTTCACATTTTGAATCAAAATATCTTATTAGCATTGTTTCGTCATTTTCTGAAAGCAGATTAGACTTCTTTAGAATTTTTTAAGGTATTTTGATGTTTAATTATGCAAATATTTTTTGTGAATATTTCTTCTTGTAAATGTATTTATTATCCGTCATTAGGATCATTAAAAATTAATAAGGGCTTATTGGTTGTGGCGTTCTAAAAGGTTTCTTTTAGTGATTAAGGATCATGGCCCTCTCCTCTTGGTCTGTTTTAAAATAATTATTTACTAATCCATTAATTTTGCATAATTCCTTTCTCCTCTCTCTTGTTCGTATTTAAGTATCCATTAACTTGGTAGCCTGTACTTACAAATTCGAACTGCTTCTACTTATGTACATATTTTTTTTTAAATAGAGCAATCCATAAATAGATCTTTAATTAAAAAGGCATATATTGGATCAAAATCTAATTTATTTTACCAATATTTCAGTTGGCTGAACGCCAACCTTTTTCAGAGTATTATAACAAAAAGGTTAGCGTTCAGCCAATTGAAATATTGGTAAAATAAATTATATTTTGATCCAATATATGCCTTTTAATTATATATGTATATATAGATGGAAAATTTGCCGGGAGGAAATTGATCCATAGAAGCATAGGGCGCTTCTCCCGTCAAAATAAACGTCAAAACCAGACGCCATCTATTGACCGTCGCCGCAACTAGCGGCCTCGGGTCGGTGACAAAGCCACAACACCAGCTTTGGCAAACTGAGAAGCGTCCACCTAGAGACCATGGTTTCGGGCTAATGGCCCTCGTCAGTTTAGGGCGGACTTTATTCCATGAGATCCACACGGGATCTAATGGAATCTTCCCAATCTACCAAAGAGGTGTTTTATTGGCAAGGTGACTGGGCCAAATCTATGGCTAAAATATATATGGAAAATTTGCCGGGAGGAAACGGGAGGATGTTTTTGACGGTTATTTTGACGGGAGAGGCGCCCTAAATAAAGTGAGAAATAAATTATTTTCAGAGACTTCTGAGCTTAGAACAGATGAAAAAGATAAATCAGCAAAGAAGATATTTTAAAGGCATCCTCACAAAGCATATCTCTGTCAAAACACCCTCCCAACAATATATTCCGAACAAAACAAAGTGTCACCTGCCAAAATTGTCGTGATATCATTGTTGGACAAATGTCACCACAGTGATATGGTACTAGAATAATGACAGAAATACTCCGGTTTGGTAGAAATAACATTTTATAAAATGGGAAATAAATTATTTCCAGTGACTTCTGAGCTTAGAACAGATGAAAAATATAAATCAGCAAAGAAGATATTTTAAAAGCATCTTCACAAAGCAAATCTCTGACAAAACACCCTCCCAACAATTTATTCCAAACAAAAACCAAGTTGTCACCTACCAAAAATATCGTGACATCATTGTTGGACAAATGTCACCACAGTGATATAAGGCTATGGTATTATAATTGTAATATTACTCTCTTTGATTAAATATATAAATATGCTTTACTAAATTAAGAAACAAATTTTAATTATATATATATTTTTAATGCTATATATACACTTTTGAATATATTCATAACAACACTAATTACAGTGCTGCTACAAATCCAAACATTCAAAAATAAATTAAGTATACAGAGTATATTACAATACTATGGGGGTGCCAATGATAATTTCAAGGGATTCTTTGATGCTTCATGAATTCCTAACTATGTTCAACCCAACTTCTATAACGTTCAATTTTTTCTGGACATGGTGACTTCAACACATATTTGTTTAGAATTGGCAAAATTGATTCACCTGCATGCACTTGTGGAAACGAAAGACAAACCCCTGAACACCTTCTGATAAACTGTCCATTAACTTCTGATCTAAGGGAGGAAAACCAACTTTACCTGACTAATACAAAACAAGTTGCTTGCGCAATAAAGACCAATGCATTAAGTTCAATAGATTCTGCAGGATGTATATTTCAAGGCGAAAGTGTTGACTGTACATATTTCAAGCTACTATTTCTAATTGCTATATGCAAAATTTGACATCGAACGTTTAATTTTCATGATTCCTAATGTTCAATTGTGTTAATTGTATATAATGTAATATATACACGCAATTATCCTAATTGTGGATTTGGCGTGTATCTCCCAACTGTTAAATAAAATAAAATAATAATATTACAATATTATTTTAAGGTATTAAAATTTTACACAAATAAATTTACTGGCAATGCGTTTCTTTTAAATATCATCAAATATTATCTCTACAGACCTTACTGCAATGATATGAGGTATTGAATGAGAGGGCTTGGCTCATCAGTAGTGAACCCTCTCAGCGGTTTCGCCAAATTAATCTCTAGACCGCTCTACTATTGTATTGGACTGGTTTTTTTATATACCCTGCATTTTCTACGGAAGGTATAATTAAGGTATAATAATGACAGAAATACTCCGGTTCAATCATTATAGAGTGTCTAGGTGTGTTTCCACATGTATAAAGCACCTCGATTGTTATTGCACTACAAGTTGCTAGAACCTTGTTCAGTTACTTGCACTCGCTGTGGGATGAGGTATCTTCACCACTAACTCTCTTAATACATATAAAATAAAAGGATTTAAAAGCACGAATGTTTCTTTTATACATAATACAAACTTCTACTGCCCTTACTGCGATGAAATAATATATTGGGAGGGCTTAGTTCATCAGTGGTGAACCCTCCCAGCGGTTTCGCCAATTTAATCCACCAGACCGCTTCTCAGAGCTTTAATACTGTATTGGACGATTCTGCTTATATACGCAGCACTGAAGGATAGAATCTCAGAAATGGTTTTCAAGAGTAAGGGCAGTAGAAGTTTGTATTATGTATAAAAGAAACATTCGTGCTTTTAAATCCTTTCATTTTATATGTATAGATAGCGCGTTATTGCTTTGTGTGATCTCTCTTAATAGCTACTGGGGGACATGATATTCTACAAGTATCAATGATGGAAATAAATGTATTAAATTCTTCTTTCTGTACGTCTCTTTAGCTGTCACACGCCTCTTTAACAACCACGCATATATAACGACTATACTTCTTTAACGACCATGCCTCTTTAACTGCCACACATTCTTAAAAACATGGTTCATAACTATCAAGCCTCATCAACGACCACGTTTCTTTAACCACCTCGCTTCTTAATGACCACGCTTATTTAACTGAAACGCTTAATTTAAAACACCCCTTTTTAAAGACCATGCCTCTTTAACAGCCACACCTCTTTGAAAACCATACATCTTAACGATCACTCCACTTTAATGAACACGCTTCTTTAATGATCTCGCTTATTAAAGACTAGACCTATTTAACTAAAACGCCTATTTAAGGACCACGCCTATTTAACGTTCACGTTCCAAATGTTCTATGTTTGTAAAAATTTGCCCTGAAGTAGCGAACATCTCAAATCCAGCCATTGGCATCTTTATGACAATTTAATTTTAAGACAAGTCTATTTCAATTGAGTTTTCTCTTAATTGCGGAGCAGAATCTAGAATATATTTTAAATCCCTAGTAGTATACATGGAGAGAAATGTTTTTTTAAGAATTTTTCCCATTAAAAATGTTATTTATTTGTAAATTTTGTCTCAATTGAAAAATATATCCTTTTTAATATATAGAAAATGTGATGAGATTTTAAATAGAGCGCTTTGAATTAAAAATATTTTAATCTACATTAATGCAACTGGAATTCTTTCTTGAATTTATTTTTTTCTTCGGAGCGTCCAAAACTCTTTTTTTTTCTGTGAGTTAAACAAACAAGGAAGGTCCATTTTAAAGCAGTATTTGTTGAGAGGCAAGATGCGAAAAACTGTTTAATCCTCTCGAGAAAAATTAAATTTTTTTTCGACGATGGAATAAGGTACTGTAAATATTGAGCTACTGGCTCTTGAAGTTTGTTTGGAAAACTTTATTTTTTAGTAATCAATCTATTTATAATATCTTTATTATTTATTTTTTAAGAAATGTATTTGTTTTTATTGTAATAGTTTTATGTGCGTTTTGATTGAGATAGGTTAGTTGTAAAAGAAATATAATTGGTACTGAACACCAGCTGATAAAGTTCTTAAAGCAACGAAAACTGACGTTTGTTGGACATGTGATGATCAGCAGGAGATCCATTGCTGACAGTGTTGGAGGGAAAGCTCCGGGGGAAGAGATCGAGAGGAAGGAGACGACAAGGATACACAGACGATCTAAAACAAAGGACTGGACGACAGAAGGAGATGAAGAGAATGGCGGAGGAAAAATGGAGAGACCATGCGGCCCACCCTCAGTAGAGGAAGGCATTGAAGGAGGGAGATATGGAGAGACCATGTGGCCAACCCTCAGTAGAGGAAGGCATTGAAGGAGGGAGATATGTAGAGACCATGTGGCCCACCCTCAGTAGAGGAAGGCACTGAAGGAAGGAGATATGGAGAGACCATGTGGCCAACCCTCAGTAGAGAAAAGCATTTAAGGAGGGAGATATGGAGGGACCATGTGGCCAACCCTCAGTAGAGGAAAACACTGAAGGAGGGAGATATGGAGAGACCATGTGGCCCCTTCAAACTAAATAATTTATTTTAAAAGCTTTTTAGTGTAAATATGATTTTTAATTCATTTTCGATTCCGAACGGTATCTAAGAGCGAGAATTTCTGGTTTTAAACAAAGAATGGATTGTATCATATTAATTTTGGTTTGATCAAAAAAGCAAAAATGTAATATTGAAATGACTTATCATATTTTCATTATTATTTCTGAATATATTTTGTATTATTTTTCTTTAAATATATTTGATAAAATGTCCTCAATATAGAGATTTAACACAAGGAAGAAAATAGATTTTGTGTCATTTCTTTATATAATGTAATAAAGATTATGAAAATATCTATTCTTTCTTTATCTGAATATTTTATTTAAAGGCTATTTTTATCTTTCTCTCTGTGTATGATGTATAAAATATAGAATTATATAAGTTGAGAATAAATTCATTAATTGACAATAATTGGGTGACATTTTCTATTAATAACTTCTCCAATAATCATCTGGCAGATTTAGCGAAATGGGAATGTCGCGTGCAATTAGGCACTCACTGAATTGGTGTCCTGAGCTCCCCCGGGAAAAGGGGACAACTCACTGAGAACATTGATAAGGCAGCCGATGGTTTCGCTAATTGGTAGCAGCTTTGGTGAATATTTTATTGCAGCGATATTCTTTTTATCGATATTTTTTACCTGTTATATATTTAAATATTTTATGAGATGGTTGATTTTATTTTTAAAACTTTCTGAAAAGTAATTTCAGAATATTCTTTATGTAACACAAATGATTTCATAGTATAGCTACCTTTCATTATTTATTTATAAATGAGAATTAAATATATAACTCTTTCAATGTAATTTTAATTATTAGAGATTGAAAAGATTAATATTTTGCCAAATACGCTTGTTTTAAAAATCCTTTTATATCTTTTCATTCATATTTTAAATAGTTGTTGGTGTTGTTGCCTTTTCCTCAAGTCGTTTAAACGATCTCCATTAGGTTCCATTGTCTCAGATTTTCTATTATAGTCCTGGGATTTTCCCAGAAGTCTTTTTTGGAGGATTTGATACAATTCAGTAGATGTTCAGGTCTGCTTGGTTGGGAATCGCATTTGGGGCATTTCGGGAATGTTTTGATTTCCCCATTAAATTTGAGCATTCTAAAATGTTCTGTTCGTAATCTTGAAATCGCCGTTTGTTCTTCCCTAGTAAGGGTGTGGAAAGAAGATTCGTTAGGAATGGGGGTGTACCAGGGATGGTTTAGGTTGGATTTGCAGAGAGAGGTTATTCTTTTGTTTGTGGATGGAAGACATTTCTGAATAGGTGAGTTGGGAGTTAAATAGTACGCATTTATATTTGTAATAAGTATTAAATGAAAGAGATAACGCGGAGATATATGCTCACAACTTGAATAAAAATATTGTAGCGTAGAAAAATCAAGTCTGTATATCTGATGGTGTGAAAGTATTTATTGATGACATCACCACGACCAGTCGACAAATATCAACAAACCAACCAAACTATCTAGAGCTAGAGAATATCGAGCAAGCAAGCTAGGTAACTAAATGATGATTTAGAAAATGTAAAATTTTAAATCTGCTTCCAAATATTTTCATTGAATAATTAAATTAAATAATTAATTATTTCTTCGCCACAATATAAAAAGATATTTGAAAAAGTTTATCATTTCCCTTGATTTTATCAGTAACATGTATGACGGATTCATGCTGCATCAAGCTGAATATAAAATTCAAAGATAGTTCCAAAGTGTAGAATTGTGCAGGGATAAGAGAGGTTAATAAATTAAGAAAAAAAAAAACCTTCATTTCCATACAACTGAAATTTTTATTCCGATAGATGGCGCAAGCTATAAGTGACTTTCATTTGCACGATTAGGTGATGACATTTTTCTTATAATATTTAATAGTTGTAGTTTAGGTATATGATAGATTTAACTGGCGAAACTGCTATAAGGATCCAAACTGATGATCCAAGCCTTTGTCCTAAAATTCTCTATATTCTGTAACTATGCTGTGATTTATTGGAAATTAGAATTATTTAGGACATGTATGATTCTTTTAAATAAAACAAATTTTCTACTGTCCTGTCTGCAAGGATAAAAAATATATTGGGAGGGCCTGGCTCATCAGTGGTGAACCCTCTCATCGGTTTCGCTAATTTAATCTACCATTATTGTATTTTTCTAATGCCTTTACTGCAATAATCAAAATAATGGCAAAGTATGGTTCATCAGTGGTGAACCCTCCCAGCGGTTTCGCTTGTTTAATTTTGAAAAATAAAAAAGTAATGCGGTTATGGTAGATTAAACTGGCGAAACCGCTGTGAGGGTTTATCACTGATGATCCAGACCCTCCTATTATTTTAATCATTGCAGTATGAACGGTAGAAAAGAAATACATATTTAAAAGAATCATCCGCGTCATAAATATTTCAAATTTTCAATAACAGATGGCGCACTAAGACATTGTGTTTATACCAAGCTGTCAATTATTTTTTTCAATATGTATCAGCGTTAAACGAATTTCGTAATTTTAAATGAATTGTCTACTTTCATAAAATCATGAGTTGAAAGGGGAAAATAATTTCCTGATTGTGAAACTGGGCGATGCTGATGGTTTTTGCCATCTATCGGAATAATCAATGATCAATTCACCATCCGTTGCATTATTTGACAAAACAGGTTCAGTACGCAGTTTATATTCAAAATATCTTCTTCTTTATTCATCAGGATGAACCACCGTGTTTAGTCGTTGAGCCTTCACAATGCTGTGGAGAGCCAATAGCCCGAAACGCGTTCAGGGCTGACTTTTTCTTGATTTTATTATTAAATTGCTCTCTCGGACAATATTCTAAATAAAAAATAAATCGATGTTTAGTTGTTATTTATTCCGATAGATGGGGCATGCCATCAACAACGTTAGAAGTTTTTTTTTATGTATTAAAGAAATATTCGTGTTTTAATGTTTTCTTATATATATAAATGGTACGTTTTATCACCTTATAATTAATTTATGTCTAACTGACCTGGTTCTTATTGTTTGCGGAAGAGCATTGCTCTCGATTCAAAGATTTATTTATAATTCTACTGTTCTAAAAACTTATCTCCATAATTTTCTTAAACACCAGTTCTAAGATTCCACCCTTCAGTGTAGCATATATAAGCAGAATCGCTCAATACAGTATT
This sequence comes from Cordylochernes scorpioides, assembly GCA_030710605.1. Taxonomy (NCBI): domain Eukaryota; kingdom Metazoa; phylum Arthropoda; class Arachnida; order Pseudoscorpiones; family Chernetidae; genus Cordylochernes; species Cordylochernes scorpioides. The sequence continues at coordinate 7,197,565 of CP092864.1, read as the reverse complement.
AGAGCTCTAAGAAGCGGTCTGGTAGATTAAATTAGCGAAACCGCTTGGAGGGCTCACTACTGATGAGCCAAGCCCTCCCAATATATTTTTGTTCGCAGTAAGGACAGTAGAAGTTTGTTTTATGTGTAAAAGAAACATTCGTACTTTAATTTTTTCTTATAATAATTTTATATTTTTTATAATATAAAACATATCGTCACTTTATATCACTCTGTTCTTTTAAATTTTTGATATTTTTGTGTCCAAAAATCACAAGTTGTTAAGGTGATCCCAAGAAATGACCCTCCCGGAACATCACAAAAACAGCCATGAAATAGAATTTTCTATCGGCAAAAATCCAATTGTTTCTGCTTATTCCGACGGTTTTGTTTCCACTTTTATCATCTGTTTGCATAATCGATCGATGTATATTTACATACTGGAGCCCATCTAGCCAGGCTGTATCGCACCTTGACGCCTTTGCCGCAGGTTAAGCAGTAGAGAGCTTGGTCAGTAGTTGGGTGGGTGACCTGTTAACTTTTGTTCCATTATCATCATCTCCATCTTTTTTTCCCCCCCTTTTTTTTTAATGGTTTAAAATGCATAAAATAATGTATTAGCGTGCCATATATCTGTTATGAGAAATCCAAACTATTTATTACGCGTATCTTTCTTTTCAAAAAAAAAAAAAATTCTACTACCCCCTTACTATAATGATAAAAATAATGGGAGGATCTGGCTCATCGGTGGTGAGCCTAGTGGTTTCGCCAGTTTAATCTACCATAACCGCTGAAATATTGTATTGGGTTGTATTGTTTTTATATCGATACTGAAGCTGACCTCTTGGAAAAGGTATTTTAAATTGAATATGAACATAAGCTTTCAGGGGGACAGCAGAAATAATCAACAAAATATAAGTTTTACCATAATCGAGCTAAAATAAAGTAAGTGTGATACGTTTCCCTAATAGATCTCTAACTCTACCTGATGCAAATCAAAAATAGGAAACTGATTATTCATATTGCCACGTGGAAAATTAGGGAAGACAAAAACTTCAGGAGTAGACAACAATTTATTTCAGGCAAGCACAAACTATGAAATGTAAACAAAAGATAAGCCACGAAGAAAATTTACAGAGTAGCAAAATATAAACATAAAAAAATGACCACTCTGTTAATAAAAATAACAAAATTAATAAATACTTTGTTACAATTTTGTTGCACCAAGTTGCAGCTTTGCAGGGTCGTCGACCTTGATTTCCTCCTTCTTGGTATTATACACCGAGCGGGTTTCCATACTCAAAGCAAATAAATAAAAGTAAATATAAATACATAAAAGTAAATAAAAATAAATTACCTTTTAAAGTTATTGCGTTTATTTATTCGTTGTCTTCCTCGTAGTCTTGGTCTAGGTCCTCTCACGCTCCAATAACCAATCAAGATATATGTACAATAAAATAATACAAAAGGAATGAAACTATAAAAAGGAATGATGATAATCTCTAAATAATCTGTTTTAAATAAATATTAAATATCATAGAATACTAGACGAATGACCCGGCTTCGCCCGAGAATTCCCCCGAATGCAATTTCCTTCATACTGAAATAACATCAATAATAAATAGTAGAAGTGCCATAGAATAGCAATCCGGGTTTATAAAAAGCGACATGCAAAATTTGGTACCAATTGGTTCAGTAGTTTTTGAGTTTATCGCGAAACAGACATTGACTTTTATATATAAGATAATAATATAAATGAATTTTAAAAATTGTAAAATAAAAAAAAGGCATCGGCCGGGAATCGAACCCGGGCCGCCCGCGTGGCAGGCGAGCCTTCTACCACTGAACCACCGATGCTTATAAGAAATGGCCCTATTTGGGTATTTATTCATATATGGGTATTTATTTGGGTAGTTCTTCAAATGAAAAAAAGAAATAGCCAAAAATACTAATCAAAATGTAGCCGAAATTTTCCTCAGGTTTATAAAAAGCGACAGGCAAAATTTGGTACCAATTGGTTCAGTAGTTTTTGAGTTTATCGCGAAACAGACAGACATTGACTTTTATATATATAGAGATTTTTTTTTAAATGTAGGGCGCTTTAAAATTTATGTAACAATACATAGTGTTTCATAGAGTGATCTATTCTAACAAGTTATATGCTCACATCAGCCATCCTCATGTTTTATTTAGGTTTCGTATAAAAACGTTTTTAAATATATATTTGACTGTTTGTCAACTTGATCACTCACGATGATAATTCACAATTTTTCTGAACAATTTTTTATTGTATTTTAAAATAATAGAACTAACAGTCCCACTTAATTAAAATATGTATAATTATTTTGAAAATAGAGCAATCCATAGATAAATCTTTAATTAAAAAGGCATATATTGGATCAAAAAAGCATTTATTTTACCAATATTTCAGTTGGCTGAACGCCAACCTTTATCAAGGTGTTATAACATATTTAATGTGTGTCAACAACTTTAAAATGTTATAATACCTTGGTAAAGGTTGGCGTTCAACCAACTGAAATATTGGTAAAATAAATTATTTTTGATCCAATATATGCCTTTTTAATTGAAAAATGCATAATTATATAATGTGGTTTAGAGATTATATTTTAAAACGATAGAAACTTGAGACTTGTAAATATTTATTATAGATAATTAAAGATAATCTAATGAATATAAATATATACATGAGATGATATTTGAAGTATAGATTACTTGATATATATTTAACCAAACCAATGTATAACATATATACTAACATTCATCTTGACTTTTGCCAGTTGTTTGCTTGTTATTTCAAAGAGATTTGAGATAAAAAAAAAACTTAAATTTTCGGATTTCTTCCTCTAATTTTCGGTTATGAATGATCGCTGTAAGAAAAGTGAAGTCTCAACTCCCAGCAGTTTCCAAGTTGGAATGTTGCTTCATAGACAAATACCGTATTGATATAGATGATATAGTGTGTATATCATGAATAAATCATATCGTAAACTGTGAGTGTGATAAGAATCATAGAATGAAACCCCAATCTCCAGGCGAGATTTCCAAACTTGCTAATGCTGGCTTAACTCCAATTTCACTGAATACTTACAAGAACGGTCGAAATATGGCGCTAGTATTTTATACTCTTGTCAAATTCCTTGACACTGTCATCGAGCATGCTGGGGATTCCATAACTCGCGAGGGCCTGTCTGAACTCAAGACGGTTCTAAGCTCCTGATAGGATCCAGACGTCCCTTTGGAGAAGGCCTCGTCTGGTGTATATATTTCCTATACTATTTTAATCTCTGTACACTCTCTTTTGACCGTTGACTAGATGTCAATAAACAGTTTTTAATTGTCAATTGTCTAGTATTTTATACAACGCGGAAGGGTAACTTTGAAAAAGATTTTTCCGAAAGTTTTTTGAATCCAACAGATATCTCTCACTGTAGACCATCTATACAATGGCAGAACTGTCGAGGGCTGTCTGTCTGAAGTAATTAATGAACAACGCCGAATTAATTGATGAGTTTAATTAATTCAGGATTGTAAGCCTAGCTAAGCCCTGTATGTAAATGGAGTACTTTCCAACCAGTTTTTTACTATCAGCGATGCTATTCAAATCGATTCGCTGATGGTATATGCCATGACATATGCAAATAGAGAATTTTCCATTATGAATTCCTTTTATTTAAAAACTAGCCGAATGACCCGGGCAACGCCCGGGTTTTACCCGATTAAATGTTTTTATTCAAATACTATTCATTACAATTATAAATTGGCACCGTGGATATCACTTTTGTGAAACGTCCCGCTCCAAACTTTGTGTGTTTTTAAAATATAAAAATAAATATGTAAATTTTCACAACGATATTTGAAAATTATATTATTTTGATTTTCAAATACTATTCGTTAAAATTATAAATTGGCGCCGTGGATGTCACTCTTGTGAAACGTCCCGCTCCAAACTTTATGTCTGAGAAGCGATATTTTTATAGAAAGATGATCTGGCTTTTGTTTTCTGCTCGAATGAATGTTTTTCTGTTAGAATTTTGTTCCTGCGTACAAAATAATGAACTGGTTTCACCCGTGGTCTCTGCTTTTTGGAATTTTTCCCGATATAATTTTGTATCTGATAATCAAACATGATACAGCAATATCGTCATCATCATTTTCTGACTGAAAATATATAGTTTTAATAATTGATTTATATATATTTTAAAATAGCCTATCGTCTTCCCCGTATTTTTTTACCTATGTATGGAAATTTTGGTTTGAATTAGTGAACTACTGCGAATTTGTATACCGGACATACAAACAAACATACAAACATTCATTTAAATATATATAGATATAATGAGGCATATATTGGATTTTATAAAATTTGTTTATTTCTAATGAATTTCAGAATTATAAATACTTTTTATTGAAATCAGTCAACAGCTAAGGAACAAAAGTAAAATATCGAAAATAAATCAATAAAAGCATTGAGTGCCTTTCCTTATAGAGAACCTGTGTCAGAGTTAACAATTCATTAACAACTGCTTATGATAAAACTTGACATCTTAAAACAGTGATTCTCAACCTTTTTTTTGTTGCGGCATTATTTTAAAGATTTGAAAATTTGGCGGCACAATTTTAGAATTTCGCGGCACACTTTTGCTAACTTGAATGCAAGAAAATTCAAATTATGTATCAATATTTCTATGCAAAATATAAGTAATATACATCTCTAACATTCAATTTGCTAATTTCGTTATTTTAAAAAGTAAAAAAATGAAAAAGAAAAAAAGAAAAACCAATACAAACGTGAACATATGACTAAAATTCGGCGGCACATTTTTAGAATTTCGCGGCACACAAAATTACCGCGGCACATTGGTTGAGAATCACTGTCTTAAAAGCTTCTATAGATAACCCAATTTTAGAGATATTCAGGTTATGATATATTCAACCTTCTTGGCCCATCACCATCCTTCCAATTCCTTCCTCCAGAACTGAATCCATTTGAAACCAGTTAAACAGGGTGTACAGTGACAAAGCCACAATATGAAATACATACACTAGTTTGAGGCGACAGTCAATAGATGGCGTCATGTTTTGACGTTTATTTTGACGGGAGAGATGCCCTATGTTTTTATAGATCAATTTCCTCCCGGCAAAAATTTCCATTAATAAATAAATCAATATAAATAGTAAATTAGTAAATTAAATTTTATTGCCATCTATCGTCAATATTTTACACAAATAAATTTACTGGCAATGCGTTTCTTTTAGATATTATTATTATAAATATATTTTGAAAACATGTATATAACAGTAAATTTATTTGTGTAAAATAAATAGTAAATTGTTGTTGATTTTCCTTCTAATTTAGAAGATCTCCAACTGTAGGGACTCAGTTTTTATCTTGTCAATTATAGTAGTAGGGCTGTACCACCGAAAATATTTTTGGTCCCAGAGGCTATATATATTTGTTTATTTAACAGCGCTCGCTGTTAATATTTTCATTTATTTTATAAGGGGTCGGAGGAAGTGTGGTCTAAATTTAGTTTTCGACCGCTACGACCAGGAATCGAATTCTGCATTTGGCACTTTTTTTTTTCTAATTAAAAAAAAAATGCTCCAATGGACCCCGATTTTTGCAAAAGTACAACCTCACCGGCAAGTGAAAGTAATTAAACGGTGTTCTAGCACATTTGTAAATGCAAAGTCGAACTGATTTTCACATGTGTAGACAAGTGGTACACTTACAGTAAAAGCAGTCGCCAACTTCTACCCACCCTGATTATCATGGCCTATACCACGTGTACTAGAGATAATTTTAAAAAATATTATTTTATATATTTTATGTTTAAATAATCACTTCTCTATTTTCGCAATATTTTTTTAAACGTAAACTAGGCAGAATATAAACACAAATGTAAATGATAAAGTCAGCAATAATATATACGAGTATATTGTTGCACCATGATTAATGCGTCCATTTTAAAAATTATTTATAATATTATTTTCCATATATTTCAAATTCAAATTTTATATTTATTTATTTTTATAAAACAGAATATTATTATTAAATATTATGTACTATAAAATAATATGAATTTTGATACACTACTAAATACACAACCTGCTTTAAACTTTGATGTGATGAATAAAGAGATATTCTAGGTGTGTTACCTAAAAATATAGTTGTCTTATTATTGACTGGTTTAACCTTGTAGGATGGTTGAGACACGTTCTGGAAAGATACAAGACGCGTATGAGGAGAGAATCAAGACTGAAGAATCTGCCAAACCGCAGCTTGGTGCAACAATATATTGGTTAAATTTCTTTAAATATTCTTATTAAACTAAAAGTGAAAAAATAGTACAAATGTGATATTGCACTGGGATAAGGTTCATAAATTAATAAAAGAAGAAAATACATCTCCTTATCGGGCAACTGAAAGTTACTGATGGCTTGCGCCATCTATCGGAATAAATATCAACTATTCGCTGATTTTTAATTATTCCATAATTGGACAAATACCCATTCTTGATTAATCAAGGCAACTTTCAGTTGACCGATAAGGATATGCCTTTTTTTCTTTTCTTTTTTTTAACTAACAAAGTATTTTAATCGATTAGTTAATCATACAATTACTTATTTACAAGTTTATATTTTATATTTATAGCGTATTCTACAAAGGAAATCACAATACACCGTTTAACTGGTTTCAAATGAATTCAGTTCTGGAGGAAGGAATTGGAAGGATGTCCCAAGAAGGTTGAATATACCATTACCTGAATATCTCTAAAATTGGGTTATCTATAGAAGCTTTTAAGATGTCAAGTTTTATCAAAAGCAGTTGTTAATGAATTGTTAACTCTGACACAGATTCTCTAAATTCCATGATGATCATCTACCCTGTATTAGAACAACTACGATATTAACATCATTCAAATTACTCCAGAAAGATATACGGAAATTTATCAAAATCCACTCGATGGTAAATTCCAAAAATTCCGTGAATTCCTTGTGGATCTTATGAAACTAACTACTAACTAATTATTTTTTTACTTATCCCTAGTACAGGCCATGATAATCATGGTGGGTAGTTAGCGATTGCTTTTACTGTATGTTTACCACATGTCTACACATGTGAAAAAGCAGTTTGACTTTTGCACTTACAAATATGCCAGAACCCCGTTTGGTTACTTACACTCGCTGGTGAGGTTGAATTTTTGAAAGAATCGGTGGCTATTGAAGCATTTTTTTTATCATAAAAAAAGTTTACAGTGCGGGATTCAATCCCGGGTCGTAGCGGTCGAAAACCAACAGTTTAAACCATCCTTCCACTGATCCCCTTACCAACTAATATACAATGACCAAATCAGAAAGATTTACATTTTAATCCTTTATATTATAAAAAACAGTATTATAACTGAATAAATTCCAAAACAGTTCAATCAAATTATACAGCTTGTCTACCAATACACGCTAGATGTCGCCTGCCCATCTCCGTATTTCACTCTTAGTATAGGGGGTCAGTGGAAGGATGGTCTAAACTGTTGGTTTTCGACCGCTACGACCCGGGTTCGATTCCCGCATTGGGCACTTTTTTCTGATTTAAAAAAAAATACTCCAATGGTCCCCGATTCTTGCAAAAGTCCAACCCCACCAGCGAGTGCAAGTAATTAAATGGGGTTCTGGTACATTTGTAAGTGTAAAAGTCAAACTGCTTTTCATATGTGTAGACATGTGGTGCACTTACAGTAAAAGCAGTCGCTAACTACCCACCATGATTATCATGGCCTGTACCACGTATACTAGGGATAATTAAAAAAACTAAAAGTACACACTATAGTAAATATTTTAATTAAAATCGTTTAAAAAACATAGATATAATCAATAGAATCCTACACACAATAACACACTGGAAAGTTTAATGAATAATCAAAAATTAAATAAAGTTCATTAAATAAGTTTTTTTTTTTGTTGTAATGCGATGTATTTCTTTTTGCGCCGCTTTACAACGGCGTATCGGAAATTTGCTTAATTTTCTATCACTTAATAAACATTAAAATATAATGTTTTCTTATATTTAGACTCACAATTTAAGTCCTAAAATTTATTTCAGTTATAAAAATTACCCACGAACACACTGCATATATGAACACTATATTTATAAGAACCCAATGAAAATGTTTCAACACCGTCTGTGATTTTTCCAGAAAATAATTTTCCTCCATAAAATAAAAAGGAGGTTTTCCAACCCAATTTTACTCCTCGTGTAGGTATGTCAAGTTGATAAATATGAAATTTTAATTTTGCCGTTGCCATGGCAACCAGATAAAAGTGAAGCAGACGATCCCTCACGCCATCTTGGAAACAAACATGCACTTAAATATAGAAAAATTTATATATCACAGATGTATATATATATTTAGAATATATTTATATTTATAGTTTAATTATATATATAATACTTATTAGCATATTATCGCTGTATTGATACTTTTTTATGCAAATTTTATTATAAATATTAATTGTCATTTTAAACAATGGAAAGAAACTCTTTTCAAATTCTTTCTTCGTTTATCGCGTATATTTATTTGCAACTAGCCTTTAGCAATAAATATTAATTAACAAACAATATTATTTAAATTTCAATTGCCAGCTATCGTTAAAATATGTAATAATTATTTTTTGTAAATGTGTTTCTTTTCACATATATCAAATATTAGCAGACATACATACATACAGATCTCTTACTCTGCAGGGTCTGTAGAGATAATATTTGATAGGGAAAATGAAACACATTGACAAAAACAAAAATATAAATATAAAATACTGAAATACCTGTTTTAAGCCGTTATGATACTTGAAATGTAATACAATATAATGCGGCTTATGATTGTATTATATTGTATTATAAATACTTTATATAATATTTACGAATATGTCCAGGGTAGCCTAGTGGACATGGCATCTGCCCGGTAAGCGGAACACTGTGGGTTCGATTCCCATCCCTGGCCACTTTTATTTTTCCGTTTATCATTACTCTTCACAATTCAATCCTTTCATACTTCATCCCTAAGGTTAGAAATAATCGTTATTTCTCCCAAAATAAATTTCGATATTTCGTTCAAAAGAAGCGCATCAAATGTCGTTCTACAAGACTTGAAATTTATTTGTAATATTTGTGTAATTTTGTGGTTCAGTCCTACTTGATGCATTAAATATTTAAAACAAAATATATCAATAAGGATAATTGGAATATTTTTCTTTATTCTATCAACAGGAAGCCTGAAAGTAAGTTTCAACATTGATCTAAGAAATACCCATTGTGACGTGCAAGAATTTTTCGAACTTAATGATAATAACAAATAAACTTGAAACTTGAAACCCATCAACACTCAATTCTTCCTTTTTCATCTGAATCTTTGATAGAATTAATTAAACTTTGCTTAGAATATAATTATTTCAGCTATAAAGACCAATTCTTCAGGTAAAATAAATGATATTTTGATCCAATATATGCCTTTTTAATTATAAATTAAAAACTTATTATTTAAATAATGCAACGGATTTCTGGGGATTCGTTTATTTTCATTGCATTCTCAAGTTTTCAAGCATTGGCATGGCCAAAAATGACGCTTCATTATTGTTCATTTTTGTACTACTGTAGAAGAGAGGTAATTCCCGAAAACTTGAGATTGGAATAAAAATAAACTCACATCTCCAGAAACCTGTTTCCTTATTTAATTCATAAACAGGAGATTCACATCTATTGTAAAAGAACTTATTGTAATAACTGGAAACATTGGAGAATAACTGCATTCTACAATGGATTCCTGCCCATGTTGGTATCGAAGGTAATGAAATGGCAGATGAATTAGCAAAGGAAACCATAAATCTGAGCCAAAGGAAAGAACAAATGTCAGTATTTGACGCTGATGCTTTGGCAAAATACAAGATAATTAAGCAAAAAAATAAGAAAAGATCAAATATGTGAAATAAACTCTGAGAGAAAACTGACAAAAACTATAAAAAAGACTTAGTACAAAACACTATAAATGAATGACAATACATTCAGATGGCACAAGAACTTATAAAGCATGCAACAACTGTCCTGGTGTGGAACTAACACCTACTCACATATTCTCATGTCCAGCAATACCGCAGCCTTGCAGAAAATTGACTTAGACCCAGAGCAGCAGCTTTACACACCCAAGATAGTGGATATTGCTGCTGCTGTGATAGAGATGCATGGAGACATCTGAGACTCTTCATTGGACACGACAACAACAACTGATTGATATATTGTAGGTCAACTTTTACAATTAATCAAAGAATATTTAATTAAATATTTAATTTAGATGTATATATATATTCCTACATTCCTATTAAACATATAGTTCCCTAGTTATCAAAAAACGCCCTATTTACCGTATTTCATAACCAATATATACAGAGTGTATAAGAAATTCCGTCTAATACAATAGTAGAGCGGTCTGGAGATTAAACTGGCGAAACCGCTGGGAGGGTTCACCACTGTTGAGCCATGTTCTCGATCTTTCAATTTTGATTCCTTACAAAAGAGAAGCCTTTTAAAAATTATTTCCTATTTTCTTATTATTAGGATGGTAAAAAAACGCCATCTACACTCATGAAGAAAACTTAAAGAAGTGGAAAATCTTTGATGTCGCCAGTCGTCTTTTTTTTTTTTTTTTTTCTAAGAAGAAGACAAAGGCAATTTTTCTCACACTTATTTATCTCGTATGTCTTCAATAAAGGTCACTGTAATATATTTCATAGTTATTGTCTGAATCCCGATAAAAGGTTGAGTTTCCTTAAGTTTTGTCCATTAGTGTATTGTATTTGACTGTTTTGCCTTTATATTCGGTACTTTAGTCGATTTCTTAGTGAAGATATTTAAGGAAACTATGGACATAGGTTTTGAGGACGGTAGGAGTATAAACAAATATTGTATCTAGCATCTCGATCATCAGATACAAATTCTCAAAGAATAAGTTATTCTGGCGTCAAGAAACTGTGGCGAAAAATTTCCACCCTTATATTTAGAACTCTGAACTATATCTATACAAGATTAGAAAATACCATTTTTGCAAGTTGGAATTATAAATATGAATGAATAAATACAACAACAAAAGCCTTTATTAGGGACATTCGTCCCATACAGAATTCTCCCAGATACAGACATAGCAGTTATCTACAGAAAGTGGAGTTTGACCTTTCTTCAAGTTGGATCCATCATCTGTGTGCATAAATAATATAACCTTATATTTCCAACGTTTTAGTAACCCGCTGTCACCTTTTTGAAGAAAAACCTAGCTTACAATGTTTGTATTGGCTGGTTTATACACGTGTAGAATGCGCAGGGCGTCGATATTTCAATAACATTGAACTAGAAAATCAAAAATAAATTTAACAAATTCTATTGTGAACATTTAGAAAAAGATTAAAGGATAAAAACGAGTTTGTTTCTTTATAAATTAATATAAATAATATATATAACTGTGAAAAAAATAGTATAAATGTGATATTGTACTGGGATAAGGTGCATAAATTATGAAAAAGGCATCTCCTTATCGTGCAACTGAAAGTTGCTGATGGCTTGCGCCATCTATCGGAATAAATATCAACTATTCTCGTTGATTTTTAATTATTCCAGAATTGGCCAAATACCCATTCTTGATTAATCAAGAAAAGCTAACCACGGACGCGTTTCTGGCTGTTGGCCCTCAAGGTTGAGGTACAGCTTGCACCACGCTGATGAGGGCCAACAGCCCGAAATGCGCCCGTGGTTAGCTTTTCTTGATTAATCAAGAAACGGCATTTGGCCAATTCTGGAATAATTAAAAATCAAAGAAAATAGTTGATATTTATTCCGATAGATGGCGCCATCAACAACTTTTAGTTGCACGATAAGGAGATGCCTTTTTCTTAATATATAACTGTGTAAATAAATATGTAAATATTTGACTATTGACAGACGTACTTGGAGTCTGGAGCTATAGTGTTTCCTCTGGGCCCTCTCCAACTTGTGCTCTTGCTCCAACCTTCCTGTCACCCTAGTGCCCACCTCTATGGTTTGTACCTCTCCAACCCTTCTTCACGCCTCGCCCCTTTCGAATTTCATTCTATTAACGTGAATTGGCCTTAAAAAGGTACTTTAAAGCTTATTAAATAGACAGCGTACCAAAATGAAATTGGTTGATAAATTAAGAAAAAAAGGCATCTCCCCTGATCGTGCAACTGAAAGTTGCTGATGGCTTGCATCAGTTGATATTTATTCCGACAGATGGCGCCAGTCAGCAGTAACTTTCAGTTTAATGATCATAACAAGCTTTTTTCACACACATGATAAGAATGATGTAGGTAATGAGTCTCTGGTAGGAAAGTTTCAATGCCACAGCATTGAACTTAGCTAAAAGAGAATCTTAAGTAGTAGAGTCATCTGTTCATTCTGTGACGTAGAAAAGTGATGATCATATGATGATAATCATTGTTTGCGATTCCTCAAAACAGCGATGGCAAATTGAATCTATGTCGTAAAAAATGATAAAAAAAAAATTAGAGCGAAATTAGGTGATAAACGGCGTAGAAATCTATTTTCCATGTTGTCTCAAGTTTTTTAATTATCTAAGGAATTGTGAAATATTATCTCTACAGATATTACTGCAATGATAAAAGTTATTGAATGAGAGGGCTTGGCTCATCAAATATCATTAAATATTATCTCTATACAGACCTTACTGCAATGATAAAAGTTATTGAATGAGAGGACTTGGCTCTTCATATATCATCAAATATTATCGCTACAGACCTTACTGCAATGATAAAGTTATTGAATGAGAGGGCATGGCTCATCATATAACATTAAATAATATCTCTACAGACCTTACTGCAATGATAAAGTTATTGAATGAGAGGGCTTGGCTCTTCATATATCATCAAATATTATCTCTACAGATCTTACTGCAATGATAAAATTATTGAATGAGAGGGCTTGGCTCATCAAATATCATTAAATATTATCTCTACCGACCTTACTGCAATGATAAAATTATTGAATGAGAGGGCTTGGCTCATCAAATATCATCAAATATTATCTCTACAGATCTTACTGCAATGATAAAATTATTGAATGAGAGGGCTTGGCTCATCAAATATCATTAAATATTATCTCTACCGACCTTACTGCAATGATAAAATTATTGAATGAGAGGGCTTGGCTCATCAAATATCATTAAATATTATCTCTACCGACCTTACTGCAATGATAAAATTATTGAATGAGAGGGCTTGGCTCATCAAATATCATTAAATATTATCTCTACCGACCTTACTGCAATGATAAAATTATTGAATGAGAGGGCTTGGCTCATCAAATATCATTAAATATTATCTCTACCGACCTTACTGCAATGATAAAATTATTGAATGAGAGGGCTTGGCTCATCAAATATCATTAAATATTATCTCTACCGACCTTACTGCAATGATAAAATTATTGAATGAGAGGGCTTGGCTCATCAAATATCATTAAATAATATCTCTACAGACCTTACTGCAATGATAAAATTATTGAATGAGAGGGCTTGGCTCATCAAATATCATTAAATATTATCTCTACCGACCTTACTGCAATGATAAAATTATTGAATGAGAGGGCTTGGCTCATCAAATATCATTAAATATTATCTCTACCGACCTTACTGCAATGATAAAATTATTGAATGAGAGGGCTTGGCTCATCAAATATCATTAAATATTATCTCTACCGACCTTACTGCAATGATAAAATTATTGAATGAGAGGGCTTGGCTCATCAAATATCATTAAATATTATCTCTACCGACCTTACTGCAATGATAAAATTATTGAATGAGAGGGCTTGGCTCATCAAATATCATTAAATAATATCTCTACAGACCTTACTGCAATGATAAAATTATTGAATGAGAGGGCTTGGCTCATCAAATATCATTAAATATTATCTCTACCGACCTTACTGCAATGATAAAATTATTGAATGAGAGGGCTTGGCTCATCAAATATCATTAAATATTATCTCTACCGACCTTACTGCAATGATAAAATTATTGAATGAGAGGGCTTGGCTCATCAAATATCATTAAATATTATCTCTACCGACCTTACTGCAATGATAAAATTATTGAATGAGAGGGCTTGGCTCATCAAATATCATTAAATATTATCTCTACCGACCTTACTGCAATGATAAAATTATTGAATGAGAGGGCTTGGCTCATCAAATATCATTAAATATTTTCTCTACCGACCTTACTGCAATGATAAAGTTATTGAATGAGAGGGCTTGGCTCATCAAATATCATTAAATAATATCTCTACAGACCTTACTGCAATGATAAAGTTATTGAATGAGAGGGCTTGGCTCATCATATAACATTAAATAATATCTCTACAGACCTTACTGCAATGATAAAGTTATTGAATGAGAGGGCTTGGCTCTTCATATATCATCAAATATTATCTCTACAGATCTTACTGCAATGATAAAATTATTGAATGAGAGGGCATGGCTCATCATATAACATTAAATAATATCTCTACAGACCTTACTGCAATGATAAAGTTATTGAATGAGAGGGCTTGGCTCATCATATAACATTAAATAATATCTCTACAGACCTTACTGCAATGATAAAGTTGTTGAATGAGAGGGCATGGCTCATCATATAACATTAAATAATATCTCTACAGACCTTACTGCAATGATAAAGTTATTGAATGAGAGGGCTTGGCTCTTCATATATCATCAAATATTATCTCTACCGACCTTACTGCAATGATAAAGTTATTGAATGAGAGGGCTTGGCTCATCATATACTATCAAATATTATCTCTACAGACCTTACTGCAATGATAAAGTTATTGAATGAGAGGGCTTGGCTCATCATATACTATCAAATATTATCTCTACAGACCTTACTGCAATGAAAAAAGTTATTGAATGAGAGGGCATGGCTCATCAGTAGTGTGATAGAGATCTGTATAGATAATATGATATAGGCAAATATAAACACATTGCCAAAAGATTAATTATGATGAATTAGCGCCATCTGTTATCAAAATTCGAAACTAATGCATCATAATATAATTATTCCAATAAAAGACACAAATTGATGTTTGCGGAAGAGCGATTGCTCAAGGCATATTATATATTTATAAATGTATGTAATTCTACTGTCCTCAAAGCTTATGTCCATATTTCATCTAAAATACCCATTTCAAGAGTCTAGCATCAGTATCGCTATAAAAGAATGTTCCAAAAATGCAATATAACAGCGGTATGGTAGATTAAACTGGCGAAACCGCTGGGAGGGTTCACCACTGATAAGCCCGGCTCTCCCATTAATTTTTCCATAGCAGTAAGGGCAGTAGAAATTGTTTTATTTTTAAAAGAATCATACGCGTCTATAATAGTTTCGTATTTTGATAAAAGATTAATAATTAGAAATTTCACAGAGAGAAGGCAATATAAAGAGTATTGAAGGCATGTAGGTCAGAATGGGAAGGAAATCCAAACATGGCGGAGCATCCATCACAAGTTCCAGTTGGGATTGATCCTAGCCTGCAGCGCCATCTGTCTAGAGCTCCTGTAATTATTAAAGAACTCTAATGTGGAACCTTGCATGTCTTGGCGGTATTTGTTAGATTTAATGGTCCGGCTAACTTAGTTGGATGGTGGTTTCTTGTTGGCCTTCCTACCGATCCTAGAGCTTCTTTGTTCTCTTTCTCTCTATATCCACTCATGGAGAGACAAAACTTGAGGAATTTGTACCTTTTACCACGTATATATATTATTATATTTTTATTAAAGGAGAACGTTCTATATACATGTTATATTAAAATATTATTTTATTTATAATTATATTTCATAGATTCAAATAATCTGCTAAATCGACTGCCAGAGGTCACGCTTCCCCTATAAAAACTAATTGTTGTTGCTTCCAGATGGCCGGCTCAAACCCTTTGTACATTATGTAAATAAGTTTTTCATTTTTTAGATTCTTACGCCTTAAGCCAGGCAGTACTTAATCAAATTATGTTGTTTATATATTCCATGAGTTCAATTAAAGCAATCTCTGATCAAAACTATTTTATTTATTACACTTTCAAGATTTTAACCACGACTGCATTGACATAGCATAATCCTCAAGATAATCAAAAAGCAAGAGAAAACTTTTTATATATAACATATATTTATCAATTATTTTATATATTTATATAGAGAAGACATTTATCCTTGGAGATTCTTATATTTATTCATATATTTATCATTATATAATATTATTTTGAAGATTGAGCAATCTATAAATAAAATTATTATAAAGTAAATAAAGTTTCCAGGGTTAAGTTTCTTGTTCAAATTTTATTTTCTAGCTTTCAACTTGTCAGTCCTTCAACAGGAGTATCACGATAATAAATTGATGATATATACTATTTTTATACAAAATAATTTTTACAGATAAATTATATTCAGAAAATATGCATATATTGGATTTATAAGTATTTTATTATTTCAATATTTCGAGGGACAAATCGCCTCTATTTAAAACATCCTCGATAAAGAGAGGCGAGTTGCCCCTCGAAATATTGGAACAATAAAAATACTTATAAATCCAATATATGCATCTTTTCTGAATATAATATCTTATTTCTTCATATATTTATTCTGTATTTAACCTTATATAATCTTATATGGACATTGAAATAAAGTAGTTTCAATCTCAATCTCTCTCGATATATTTACATAAGCTTGTCTCCATATTTCGCTAAATAACCCTAAGCAAGAATTCCTCTACGATATGCCGGGTATGTATATAAGTAGAAAACCCAATACAGTATTATAAATACATGCATTCACAATCTCAGCAGCATGGTTGATTGAACTGTCGAAAAACCTGGAAGGGTCTAGCACTGATGAGCCAGGCCCCTCCAATATGTTTCCATTGCAATAAGGACAGTAGTAAACATTGTCTTTGTAAAAGAAAAAATTATGTGCTGAATTGGTGCCGTTTATTGATCTCAAAATGCCGATGTTACAACAAAATTGGCTTATATAGAATGTTGAACAAAATTTAAGGAAAAGGAAAGTATTTGATGTCGCTGGTTGTCTGTTTATTTTGAGAAGACAGAAGCAATTTTGTTCACACTTGGTTATCTCGTGTGTCTTCAATAAAGGTCACTGTAATATCTTTCAGAGTTATTGTCCCGATATACATGTTACTAGGTACAACTTCCTTAAGTTTTGTCCATGAGTGTAGAATGTTGGACTTATTCTCCGGTAGTTTTGTTTTCCATTTGGTGGTTGTAGTACTTATCCCAAGTACACCATGATAATCATGGTGGGTAGTAAGCAACTTCTTTTACTGTAAGTTTATCACAGGTTTACACATGTAGAAGGTAGTTCGAATTTTGCACTTACAAGTGTATTAGATGTTTGATTACTTGCACTCACTGAAGGGGTTTTAAGTATCGAGGGTCTCTCATTGAAGCATTTTTTTTTTTTCAGAAAAAAAGTTCCCAATGTGGGATTCTATCTTGGGTCATGGCTATCGGCACTCGAGAGTTTATATCTTCACCTTGTGATCTCCATTTAATTCTGGTAAACAAAAACAAGGTAAAATAAAACTTAATTTTCTTGTTGAAATAAGAGAGATATGACATTAAGTACGTATGTACACTGCGTGACATTGAAAATGGAACACCAAGAAATAGTGGCCAGAAAATTATGCAAATTTCAGGGTAGACGCGCCTAACCGAGTTATGCAAATGATGTAAAATGCGCAGCTCTCGTGCGCACATGGAGTAAGATATAAGGGAAGGAACTTGCAGAAAGGACAGTATTCGTGTCGTTATTTCTTCAAAGAAAATCATTGTAGAAATTTTGTTCTTGTGTCAAAAGACACGTGTAATAACAGAGAATGCCAGGTCATCGTAAACGGAGACAGTTCAAGCAGACAGACGCTTTTACGAGGGGCATGGTGATCGGACTGAAAAGGGCAGGTTGGTCCATACGTCAAATCGCAGCTGATACACACCTTGGTGCGTCCACGGTGCACCGACTGTGGAGAAGATGGTTGGAACAAGGAAATGTGGCAATTTATAGGAATGTCGGTGCAACCAGAGTGACGTCAGCACGTGTGGATCGGCGTATCCTTCGACAAGCAGTGGCGGCCCCACAAGCCACTTGTACCGCCATCCTGCAACATGTGCAAGACACCCTAGATCATTCCATCTCGACCAGAACCATTTCCCGTCGATTGGTTGCTAATGGCTTGCACTCATGCCGTCCGCTAAGAAGACTGCCATTGACCCCACCGAATAGGCGCCAACGTTTGGAATGGTGCCGGGCTAGATCGACGTGGATGACGGAATGGCACAGAGTCGTGTTCTCAGATGAGTCGCGTTTCTGCTTGTCCAGTGATAGTCGCCGTGTACGCGTGTGGCGTCGACGTGGAGAAAGGTCCAATCCGGCAGCAATTGTGGAACGCCCCACGTGCGACAACGTGGAATCATGGTTTGGGGCGCAATCGCGTATGATTCCAGGTCACCTTTACTTCGTATTCAGGGCACTATGACGGCCAACGATACGTTGATGATGTGCTGCGACCGGTGACACTCCCCTACCTTCAGGGGGTACCCAATGCCTTTTATCAGCAGGATAACGCCCGACCGCACACTGCTCGCATTAGCCAACAAACTCTGCAAGATGTACAGATGCTTCCCTGGCCACCGTACTCTCCTGATCTATCACCAATCGAGCACGTCTGGGACATCATTGGACGCCGTTTGCATGCCTTGCCACAGCCGCGTTCAGAATACGAACTGTGGCAAATGGTTGAGAGGGAATGGAGAGCCATCCCTCAGGACGCCATCCGTACTCTGATTCACTCTCTACCTAGACGTGTTGCTGCGTGCATCGCCGTCCGCGGTGGTCCTACTTGCTACTAAGCCGACGCCGTTCTCGCTCTGTATTATGACTATCATTTTGAAATAAAGATCACTTATTGTTCGTCCCTGTCTCTCTCTGTCTGCCGAGTTTCATCACTTTCTGGCCACTATTTCTTGGTGTTCCATTTTCAATGTCACGCAGTGTATATGTTGAAATAGTACAAATGTGATATTGTACTGGGATACGGAGTATAAATTATGAAAAAGGCATCTCCTTATCGTGCAACTGAAAGTTTCTGATATGATTAATCAAGAATGGGTATTTGGCTAATTCCTGGAATAATTTAAAATCAACGAGAATAGTTGATATTTATTCCGATAGATGGCGCAAGCCATCAGTTGCACGATAAGGAGATGCCTTTTTTCATAAATTAAGTATATTGTTGAAATATCTAATACAATAACAAATTGAGAGAGATAGATGGCGCAAGCCATCAGCAACTTTAAGTTGCACGATAAGGAGATGCCTTTTTCATAAATTAAGTATATTGTTGAAATATCTAATACAATAACAAATTGAGAGAGATAGATGGCGCAAGCCATCAGCAACTTTCAGTTGCACGATAAGGAGATGCCTTTTTCATAAATTAAGTATATTGTTGAAATATCTAATACAATAACAAATTGAGAGAGATAGATGGCGCAAGCCATCAGCAACTTTAAGTTGCACGATAAGGAGATGCCTTTTTCATAAATTAAGTATATTGTTGAAATATCTAATACAATAACAAATTGAGAGAGATAGATGGCGCAAGCCATCAGCAACTTTAAGTTGCACGATAAGGAGATGCCTTTTTCATAAATTAAGTATATTGTTGAAATATCTAATACAATAACAAATTGAGAGAGATAGATGGCGCAAGCCATCAGAAACTTTCAGTTGCACGATAAGGAGATGCCTTTTTCATAAATCAAGTATATTGTTGAAATATCTAATACAATAACAAATTGAGAGAGATAGATGGCGCAGGCCATCAGCAAATTTCAGTTGCACGATAAGGAGATGCCTTTTTCATAAATTAAGTATATTGTTGAAATATCTAGTACAATAACAAATTGAGAGAGAGATAGATGGCGCAAGCCATCAGCAAATTTCAGTTGCACGATAAGGAGATGCCTTTTTCATAAATCAAGTATATTGTTGAAATATCTAATACAATAACAAATTGAGAGAGATAGATGGCGCAAGCCATCAGCAAATTTCAGTTGCACGATAAGGAGATGCCTTTTTCATAAATCAAGTATATTGTTGAAATATCTAATACAATAACAAATTGAGAGAGATAGATGGCGCAAGCCATCAGCAAATTTCAGTTGCACGATAAGGAGATGCCTTATTCATAAATTAAGTATATTGTTGAAATATCTAATACAATAACAAATTGAGAGAGATGGATGGCGCAAGCCATCAGAAACTTTCAGTTGCACGATAAGGAGATGCCTTTTTCATAAATTAAGTATATTGTTGAAATATCTAATACAATAACAAATTGAGAGAGATAGATGGCGCAAGCCATCAGAAACTTTCAGTTGCACGATAAGGAGATGCCTTTTTCATAAATTAAGTATATTGTTGAAATGTCTAGTACAATAACAAATTGAGAGAGAGAGATGGCGCAAGCCATCAGCAACTTTCAGTTGCACGATAAGGAGATGCCTTTTTTATAAATTAAGTATATTGTTGAAATATCTAATACAATAACAAATTGAGAGAGATAGATGGCGCAAGCCATCAGCAAATTTCAGTTGCACGATAAGGAGATGCCTTTTTTATAAATTAAGTATATTGTTGAAATATCTAGTACAATAACAAATTGAGAGAGATAGAGATGGCGCAAGTCATCAGAAACTTTCAGTTGCACGATAAGGAGATGCCTTTTTCGTAAATTAAGTATATTGTTGAAATATTTAATACAATAATAAATTGAGAGAAAGAGATTCGTGTTTTCATACTATGAAGAACATAAAAGTTACCTGTATATTAATTTTTGGCTCAATTTGTGTCGTTCTTTTTAAGGTTGAAGGGACCAACGATTTTCTATAATGACGTTGATAAAAAATGGAGACCCGAGTAAATTAATATTGGAATTAAGAAATCAGAGATAGGATCGCGTGGTCGATTAGTTGTTGATTAAAGTCTTTAGCTTCACAGGTTCTGTCAGGACGGACTTTCCACATTTCACGTCATCACAGCTTTAAAGGCTTCATTTCTACAGAGGTTTGGTCTTGGTTGAATAATGTTTATTTTCTGCGCATGTTTATGTCACGTCATCACAGCTTTAAAGGCTTCATTTCTACAGAGGTTTGGTCTTGGTTGAATATTTTTTATTTTCTGCGCATGTTTATGTCACGTCATCACAGCTTTAAAGGCTTCATTTCTACAGAGGTTTGGTCTTGGTTGAATAATTTTTATTTTCTGTCCATGTTTATGTCACGTGTCACAGCTTTAAAGACTTCATTTCTACAGAGGTTTGGTCTTGGTTGAGTAATTTTTATTTTCTGCGCATGTTTATGTCACGTAATCACAGCTTTAAAGGCTTCATTTCTACAGAGGTTTGGTCTTGGTTGAATAATGTTTATTTTCTGCGCATGTTTATGTCACGTCATCACAGCTTTAAAGGCTTCATTTCTACATAGGTTTGGTCTTGGTTGAATAATTTATATTTCTGCGCATGTCACGTGTCACAGCTTTAAAGGCTTCATTTCTACAGTGGTTTGGTCTTGGTTGAGTAATTTTTATTTTCTGCGCATGTTTATGTCACGTCTCACAGCTTTAAAGACTTCATTTCTACAGAGGTTTGGTCTTGGTTGAGTAATGTTTTTATTATCTGCCCATCCTTCTGCGCATGTTTATATCACGTGATCATGGTTGTTTTTAATTAAAATGCTTTCGTTTTATACTGTCTTTCTTTTATCTTCCCTGTCCTGGGTAATCTAACCTTTTTTGAACAATCTTGGTGCCGTGCAGCACCTTGGTACTTTGCTATAGTACATTGCGGCTTGTCTGATAGCTACATTCATTTTTTGGGCTCAAAAATCATACATTTTGTTCAGTAGCCCGTAAACCCATATTCTCTCTCTTATACAGAAAATTAGGAGGTTTTATACTTTTAAACGGAGTATGTAAATAGAAATAATCCGTTGGGTCTAAGAGGAATCTGAATCACAGTCATGAGGCAGATCCTCTGGTTAAATGAGAAGAGGTAGTTTTTGTTGTTGTTGTTGTTGATGTTTGGGACAAAATTTATGTTTGTCTTCTATACAATGAAGACGATAGGAAGATAAAACTATAAAGTAAAATACATAACGTATCTAGATATGTCCACTTAATACTTTTGTAAAACATAAATACGATGAAATCTCTCTTTAGCTTTTTTTTCCATAAACATATATTTTTTTTAGCTTCAATTTTATTCTTAGACTAAATTTATATTCTATATTTATATCACAAGCACTCCTTTACATATTGTATCGTGCGAATGATCATTTTATAATAGACCTTTACTGGGAGACCCGAAGAGATTTGGTCAAGTCTTAAATTAAAAACCTTAACCTACCAGAACCTAACCTAACCTGACCGCAATCCAACCAAGAAGATATTTTTCCAACTCCGAAATTAAATCTGAACTTAACCTGTGAGCTCAACCTAAACATAAATTGAGCCTAACTTGAGCCTTACTCAACCCAAACCTAAACCAAACCAGAACCAAACCTCAGCCTAATTTGAACCAAACCTGAGCCTATAACCTGAAAAAAAAAAGAAGCTTAACCTGAACCTAAACTCAGTCTAACCTGAACCTAGCATGAACCTAGCCTGAGCCTAACCTGGACCAAACCTGAACTTAGCATGAACCTAGCCTGAGTCTAACCTGAACCAAACCTGAACCTAGCATGAACCTAGTCTGAGCCTACCCTGAACTAAACCTGAACCTAGCATGAACCTAGTCTGAGCCTACCCTGAACCAAACCTGAACCTAGCATGAACCTAGCCTGAGCCTAACCTGGACCAAACCTGAACTTAGCATGAACCTAGCCTGAGTCTAACCTGAACCAAACCTGAACCTAGCATGAACCTAGTCTGAGCCTACCCTGAACTAAACCTGAACCTAGCATGAACCTAGTCTGAGCCTACCCTGAACCAAACCTGAACCTAGCATGAACCTAGCCTGAGCCAAACCTGAACCTAGCAAGAACCTAGCCTGAGCCTAACCTGAACCTAGCATGAACCTAGTCTGAGCCTACCCTGAACCAAACCTCAGCCTAACCTAAACCTAGCATGAACCTAGTCTGAGCCTACCCTGAACCAAACCTCAGCTTAACCTGAACCTAGCATGAACCTAGCCTGAGCCTAACCTGAACCAAACCTGAAAATTACCTGAACCAAACCTCAGCCTAACCTGAACCTAACTTAAACCTGACCTGAGCCAACCTAACGTGAATTAGTTAGGTTTTATTTCGTATTTGTCACCTAATCTCTCAAGAGATCTCCCCATTTATTCATAGTCTCAATGTTTTATATTCCATTTTATTATTATTTTATATAAAATTTACATATAATCTCTATTCTGTTCCAAATATATTATTGATAGCATAACAACATCCAATCTCTTTCAAGCCTCCCTCACACACACAAGGACCCTATTTTTTATCTCTCTATGAGGGGTTGGGCAGAGTTTTTATAAAGCTCTTAAAAACTGCTGAAGTTTAAGTTTAAAAAAAAGGTCTGAACGGATTTTCACGCATCTGCAGCCTTCAAAGGAAGATGGCATTAAAGCAATATTCTACTTTAATAAATCAATATCGTATTCAGGTCATTCTCGTTATACCTTCAAATTATTCGCTGATTTTTAGCATTATAATTGTCTCTGAAGACTTTATACACTCCCTTGATTGATAAATAACAATGAAAAAAGGAGCCTGACTCATTAGTGATGAATCCTACATTCTGTTTCGCCAATTTAATTTCAAGACTGTTATACTATGAAGTCTCTATATTTATAAAGGAATACAAGGTTAGGATGTTTAGCATGAAGTTAGAGGTTTCCTCTGGCCGGAATTCATATTTTCTTATAATTAAGAGACACTTTCGGCTAGGAAATATTTTTTTTATTTTCTCTTTTTTTATTGGCCGAAGTGTCTCTTAATTCTAAGAAGGATGTTTAGGGAAATTATAGACATAAGCTTCTAGGATTGTATGAATATAACTAACTTACTGTATATGTACTTTATACTCGCGCGCTCTATATGTATTTTTATACTTAATTTAGTATGTACTTTGTAATGACTGTATATGTAATTTATACTCGCTATATATATGTACTCTATACAATATGTGTATGATGTACCTTTTTCACACTGTATATGTAATTATTTTCTCTATTTATGTACTTTAATATTCTTTGAAATTTTTGAAGTATATTTTTACAACTAGCAAAGTATATGCCAATAAATATACAATATTCAATATAATATAATGCGGCTTGTGATTGTAAAACGACATTTGAAATACTATCCCGCATGTGTTTCTTTTCAACCAAAATTCAAAATGTATTTCAAGGAGAAATAACGATAAGCGGTAAGCGGAACACTGTGGGTACGATTCCCATCCCTGGACACTTTTATTTTTCCGTTTATCATTACTCTTCACAATTCACCTTTTCATACCTCATCCAAAAGGTTAGAAATAATCGTTATTTCTCCTTGAAATAAATTTTGAATTTTCGTTGAAAAGAAACACATGCGGGATAGTATTTCAAATGTCGTTATACAATATTCAAGTTCACAAAAATAAAAACTTCGACAATTTTCAATGAGAAAAAATAATACAAATATGAATATCATATTATATAAGGTACTGGGATTGCACGATAAGGAGATGCCTTTTTCTTAATTTTCAATGAGTTTATTCAATTATATAGATTATAAAATATTTATACAAAAAAAATGCAGAAGGAGAGAATGCCAGGGTGACAAGGCGGTTTAGACGATTTAAACAATCTCAGCTTATTTACCTATGCAGTAAGGAGTAAAATGTGACGACCTTCCAGTGAAATGGCCACAATAAATCTCAGGCAGCAAAAGAATAAAGTTTTCCTTAGAAATTTAGGTGGGAAGATACAAGTATACTTGTATACTGGTCTAATTAAAAGTCATCTCTCTCTTTAAAACGACGCCATCGATGCGATATAGTAGAAGGCATTAAGTTTCAACTCCTATTTTGACGAAGGAGGTTTATCTTATTTTTAAAAGCTTTAAATTAATATGCTTCCATATCTGTCTGTACATAAATCTTGGCTTATTGAAAGAATCGAGGACCCCATTGAAAGTATTTTCTTTTTTTTTTTTTTAAGTGCTAAATTCTGGATTCGATCCTGGGAGCTGGATGTCTTGAATCGTTGGTTTATACTGCTCTACCACCGACCCCTCTCTGAACCTCTTTTCTTTTTCTTCATCACCACCTTCAAACGTTCTATACTTGGAGTCATTAAATAAGTCACCACATTTTAACCTACTTAGAGAACATCTAATAAAATTCTGAAAGTAGGTACATGTAATATGATGCAATTGGTTATTACACTATAATATTTGATGTATTACACTGTTGTAGAATCCTGTCGACTTAACCGTTCTGTGGCAATATCGTTGCGGGGTTTCTTGTTGTTGGATGCGAATGGTGAGATTTGGTTGAAGCGCAGTCGTTGAGTGGTAAGTGAAGCACACAGTTAGGAATAATCAGGACACATGATGAGGTTTGAAAATAAAAGGCAACTGGATTGGAGGAAAGAAAGCTTGAGAAGAGCTGAGCGATTTGACTTATTAATTATCTGATCACATGGCGGTGATTGTACTTAGCTACGGGATGAGCAGAGGGGGAGAGGTCCAGAGCCGATGTCACCTCCTTGGGAGCCAAAGCGTAACTGACAATTCTTGCTTTTCGATTTAACACCAAGATTCAGTTTCTCTCTGATTGGTTGAGAGATGATCACATGGTCTTTTCCTATTGGTTGACCTACTTGAGGTGTTGTCTTTTGATTGGTCGAGAGATGTCACATGCTCTTTTCCTATTGGTTGACCTACTTAAGGTGCTGTCTTCTGATGGGCCGACGGCTTCCTTTGGTATTAGTTACGCCCGGCTTGGGTCAGGAAGTCTCGTGTTTGTTTGACTTTATTTACTTCCGCGGCTATCAAAATACATCCTGCTTTGTCAGGAAGTATTGAATGCTAGCTTTAACATTTATAACTTCTGGTCATTAGATACGTCCTGTTTTTCCAGGAAGTGTCGGTTTAAACTTAGCTCGCAGGGACCTGGGGTCAGAAGGTTAACTGCGTCGTTATTAATAAATATGCTCTCCTCTAGATCTACTTTCTACGTCTTTTGTTACTTTCTTTCCTCCAGTTACCTTATTCTTTTATTAAATCTTTGAAAATCATACATGATACATACATAG
Organism: Cordylochernes scorpioides; assembly: GCA_030710605.1. Lineage (NCBI taxonomy): Eukaryota > Metazoa > Arthropoda > Arachnida > Pseudoscorpiones > Chernetidae > Cordylochernes > Cordylochernes scorpioides. The sequence goes on along the minus strand of CP092864.1, from coordinate 7,171,125 downwards.
TGGGTCGGGGTTGCATTTAATTATATACAAATTATGACAGATGCGCCCCCTACATGTGAAGAATTCAAGAAGGGGTTAGCCTGAGAGAATTCTGTAAAGTGAAAAATAATTTTGTGGGAAAATTAGTTGTGGGTATTGAGGGGCTATATACAAGCATTGCTGGTGACATAAAAGTAAGATAGAATGGTGTTGATGATATAGGTTGAGTATAATTAATAGAAATCAAAAATTTTTAATTGTAAGAAATCAATGAATGTTATGGTACATAGTGGGCAAAAAAAAAAAGAAAATGCGCCTAAACGAATTCTACTCGAGTTAAGAAATGAATTCGAGGGGGTTCTATTAAGGCTTTGAAATCAAAATAAAATAAAATAAAAGTTTTTTGAGCGAAATCAAAGTGGAGTGCTTGGTTGAATGTGAAAAAAAAAAAAGGAAAAATGCCTAACCATTATTCTAGCTCGAGATTGGGAATGGAAACCGAGGGAATTCTATTAGGTCTTTTGAGAAATCAAAAATAAAAATAAAGTAAAAGTTTTTTGAGCGAAATCAAAGTTGAGTGCTTGGTTGAATGGTGGGAAAAAAAAAAAGAAAAATGCCTAACCATATTCTATTCGAGATTGGGAATGAAATCGAAGGAATTCTATTAGGTCTTTTGAGAAATCAAAAATAAAATAAAATAAAAGGTTTTTGAGCGAAATCAAAGTTGAGTGCTTGGTTGAATGGTGAGAAAAAAAAAAGGAAAAATGCCTAATTACTTTTTTGCTTGAATTTTGGAAAGGAATTCGAGGAAATTTCATAAGGTTTTTTGAGAAATCAAAATAAAAATAAAAATAAGAGTTGAACGAAATCAAAGTTGAGTGTTTAAAAAAAAATGAAAAATAAAAAGGTTTCAACAACAAAGGGTGATTTAATGTTTTTAGTTTAATCGAAAACCAGTGGGTTTTCGTTGATAATTGAGTTGTGGTAATATAAGTCAAGTGGTAAATAGAATGATAATTGATAAATGAAAATGATAATATAAATTAATTGGGAAAAAAAATGATAATTGATGATTAAAAGTGTTAATAAATTGAATAAATTGATAAATTGATTAAATATTTAAATTTTAATTGAGAGAAAATAATGAAAATGATTGATATGAAAAATAAGGTGTATTGGTTGGAACCCTTTGGTATCTTCATGCCCTGATCTACATGTATTGGTTGCTCCATTATGCCCTATAAATTTTTTGTCTCATCTGTAGTGACACTTAGGTGAAAAACGTGATTCTAGCCCTCAAGTGCGTTTATGCTGTGTGTACAGGAGACATGGAAATCTATATAACCTTTATGTGTAATTTTTTGTCTTTGTGTGTGTGTTGTGAAAAATGTTAGAAGTCGGTTGTGTAAGAGATGTGTGAGCTAGTTCTAGGTGTTGTTTCGTGGATGTGTAATTGGGTGGTAAAAATCGATATGTAGACTCGAACTGGAATCAAAACCGGTGGCATAGTGAGGTTCCCAGTCGACCTCAATAGGGGATCTTCTCATTGTAATTAGAGATACGGAAGTGGGGTGTGTCGGGCAAACGAGAGGGAGGGAAATTGGAGATCGGACGAAGGCGCTCCGCTTTGTTTACAGAGGCCGAATTTAACCGCCGCGGACCATACTTCCTGTCGTGGTGTTTCAAATCCTCATTTCCTGCCGTCTATTTATTTTGGGGTGTGGCTCGGGGCTTGTTTTTGGAGCGTGGTTTCTCCGACATTGTTTGGTCATCTTTTCAGTTACTGTTATCTCTTCGGAGTTTATTTAGATTTTCTGCGAAGATGGTTCCTAAAATTATGAGAAGTTTTATAAATGTTTGTCCTAGATTAAAAACTACCTCTTGTAGTTCGAAGATTTTCTGCGCGGGCATGGCATATATAAACAAGTAATTAATGAATAAAATTGGGATACAGTTGTACGGTAGAACTAATAAACAAAGGATAAAAATCAGGTGAAATATAGGATATTGTCCCATGTTCGTCCATATTTTTGTAACTGGGGACTCTGAAATATTTGCTTGAACCTTATTAATTGTAGAATTTGAATGATTGGTAGGTTCGTAGTTCTCCTGTTTGATATCTTTAGGGGGTGGTGTGATATGATTGAGCTGGTTGTCAGGTTTGCAGTTTTTAACATCGGGGAAGAGTGATGTAAATCGTCTTGTTGCAAAAATGGCAGGGTCTAAATGCCTGAAAGGTTCGCTGCTGGTGGGTTTGAACCTTAATGACTCTGTTGGGAATAATTCGGGTGTTAAATGTTTGAAAGGGAACGTATAATTGGGGTTGTGCTTTATATGATAGGTGCTAACGGCGGGTGGTGATATATAATGGATTTTTTCTGTATACAGTTTAAGTTTGTTGACGTGGATTGTGTCAGTGTCTCTTTGAAGTGGTTGATTTGGTCGATCTATGCGGACCACATTTGGTAAAATAATTTCTAATATTGTGTGAGGTCCTGTGAAATATGGCGCAAGTTTCCCTGTATTTGGGTGGTGATATAATTTTACTAATACTAGATCACCTACTTCGAAATGTGGTTGCTTGTGTCGTTGGTCATAAGTGTTTTTGTCTTGTAAATGTTTGTTTTGTGTGCGTGTGTGATATGTTTGGTGTACGAAATTTTGTTTTGTTTGTGGGTTTTACTTGTTTGACGATGTCTTGTGTCATGTGTTATGGTCTGCCAATACATTGTGAAGAGATAAGTTGGTGTAAGTTCGACGTTATTTGTATTTTGAAAAGCCGGATGTTGTATCCATTTATTAAATCGAATGGTCGTCGTGACTTTAGAAAAAAAAGCTATTCAGTGATATTAGAGTGGAATTGAGTGAAAATGAGGCTTACGACGTGAACACGTGTTGGGTGGAGACGTGTCACAGGTGTGTTGAAAGGCGTCTGTGGCCTGAAGTGAAAAGGTTTGTGGGGTGACCTGTGACACGAATCGAAAAAAAAAAATTGTGAATGAAAAGGTGTCACGCGAAATCCTTGTTTGTACAAAATTTAACCTGTTCTCACTATGAACAACAAATTTATTAAAGTCATATATCGAAATTTCTATTGTTAGTGTATATGGCATCTTTTAAGGTGAACATTTTTTTAGTGTTTTGTGTAGACGAGATGATTGTTACTAACGACGGTGCATGCGTTTGTTGGTCGTTGTTGCCTTTTGGCGCGAGTGTCGCGCTTGTTGGGCGGGTTGTGCGTGTTTGTTAGCGTGAAAACCGTCCTTTGGATGGATGTTGTCGGTGTATTGTTGTTGCGAATGTCGTGATTGTTGCTAAATACGTTTGTGGGATTGTTGTGAGGTACATTTTTATGGCGTGGCGGCGTATGGTCATGCATAGATTTTGTGTGGTAAGTGTGTGAGCTGTACTGACACGTTTTTTTTTGGGCATGGTGAGGGTTGAAGCCGTTGTGGCTTATATTTGAGAGCATATAGTACTGGTAATTGGGTTGAGTGATAAACATGGTAGTGGGGTCAATGAATGCAGGCAAGGGTTGTCCTGTGTGACAAGTTTGATTGTAGTGCAAGTCTTTTCGGACAGGTTTGGCCTAGCCCGTGCGTGCATTCATTGAGTACAAAGGTTAGATATGGTTAAAAGGGGTAGGTAGCTAGGTAAAAGTTCAAAGTCAATTCCTTGACGCCATAGGGTGGGTGCCTACCTCAGTTCAACAGGTCTCCTTTGGGACGTCTTGGTTTGGGATGGTTGGCTTGGCTCGGGACTGCTCGCACCGTCCGCGAAATTGAAGTGAAGTCCGGTACTGGAAGATCATTTTGGGATTGTTTGGGTTGTCCCGGATCGCGTGGATTGGTTTCGGGGACTGTGTACGGCATGGCGGTGGATGACTCCTCGGTGGTCGGTGTCCGGCCTTGGTGACACTCGCCTGGGGTTGGTGGGGGTTGTGTCCGTCGTCCTCCCCGGGGAATGGCGCTCCGGAATTCCGTCTCACTTTGTGGGGTGTTGACACGTCGGATGGCCACGGTCATCTGCCATATGATGGCCGCTAGAAGGCGTCTGGTCGCCTCTCTTCTTGTCCGCTTCTTCGTTGTCAGTTTCTTTCCGTTCGTTGCCAGTTTCTTCTCTCTTGGTTTGTCATTGCCTTTTGTTTTGCTGGCGCCTGGGCTAATTTCCATCTTTATCCTGATTAAGTTCCATAATCTTTATCCTGTCGACTCTGTGTAATATGATGCAATTAGTTATTACACTATAATATTTGATGTATTACACTGTTGTAGAATCCTGTCGACTTAACCGTTCTGTGGCAATATCGTTGCGGGGTTTCTTGTTGTTGGATGCGAATGGTGAGATTTGGTTGAAGCGCAGTCGTTGAGTGGTAAGTGAAGCACACAGTTAGGAATAATCAGGACACATGATGAGGTTTGAAAATAAAAGGCAACTGGATTGGAGGAAAGAAAGCTTGAGAAGAGCTGAGCGATTTGACTTATTAATTATCTGATCACATGGCGGTGATTGTACTTAGCTACGGGATGAGCAGAGGGGGAGAGGTCCAGAGCCGATGTCACCTCCTTGGGAGCCAAAGCGTAACTGACAATTCTTGCTTTTCGATTTAACACCAAGATTCAGTTTCTCTCTGATTGGTTGAGAGATGATCACATGGTCTTTTCCTATTGGTTGACCTACTTGAGGTGTTGTCTTTTGATTGGTCGAGAGATGTCACATGCTCTTTTCCTATTGGTTGACCTACTTAAGGTGCTGTCTTCTGATGGGCCGACGGCTTCCTTTGGTATTAGTTACGCCCGGCTTGGGTCAGGAAGTCTCGTGTTTGTTTGACTTTATTTACTTCCGCGGCTATCAAAATACATCCTGCTTTGTCAGGAAGTATTGAATGCTAGCTTTAACATTTATAACTTCTGGTCATTAGATACGTCCTGTTTTTCCAGGAAGTGTCGGTTTAAACTTAGCTCGCAGGGACCTGGGGTCAGAAGGTTAACTGCGTCGTTATTAATAAATATGCTCTCCTCTAGATCTACTTTCTACGTCTTTTGTTACTTTCTTTCCTCCAGTTACCTTATTCTTTTATTAAATCTTTGAAAATCATACATGATACATACATAGTGGGTCGGGGTTGCATTTAATTATATACAAATTATGACATACACATAATCAAACCTGAAGATATTACAAGTTGACCATGGTGTCTTGAAGGTCTATGTCGCCCCAACGCTCTTCTTCTTCTTCTTCTTCTTCTTCCTTATCTCCACTCAATCATATTAGGGTACTGGGTGAAGTAGAATGCGTCTGCCTTTGTCATTAAGACTGGGAGCACTACTCAGTTGGCAGGCCGACTTAGCTCCAAAAGAAATGGCCACCTCTGACATGAAGAACAGACGCCATGTGCAGCCTCTCCTAACATGGAGTACAAACGCTGCTCATCCTGTATCCCTGGATTAGGAGCCCTTACAGGGTACTATCAGCCGGGCCAGCTGAGCCCAGGTGTTTTAGTGAGCTTGTTACTGCTCCCCCTCCTCCTTTTTCATCCAGGGTTGGGACCGGCAAAGGCGGAGTTCGCAACGCCCCAACGCTATTTTATGTGAATGTTCGACCACCACGAGATGGGGTGACAAGAGATTCCCTGAGAACAACACGTGTTCACCCCCATCCCCGGCCCCCTCAACCCCCGTCATCGGCCCTCCTATCTAAGGATAGACTCAGGTTGACAGTATTTGATTTAGAAAAACTATCATTTGTGTATGGCTCAAAAATTTAAAATATAATTTATCAATAAAAGTTTTTAAAAGCTTTTTATCAGAATGCAGAGAAGGTGAAAATATATTTAATCTATCATCATTGAACAATTAGATGTATATATAAGTCTAAATAGAGGGGAAATCATCAAGAATCTCAAATCTGATTTATTATGTAGCAACTGATTAGAAATTTTTATGTTTCACTGAATATTTCACCTTTAATATACATTGATCGTCCCTGACCGCCTTTTTTTCTTCGGATTCTTATAAATTGAATTGTTCAATATGGCGGTAGTTGAAATATTTATAGAATTTTGTGAATTTTAATAGAGGATTTTTAAAAATAATTTTTATTAGTTAAATATCTAAGCATCAAATTTTTTTTCATCCATATTTCGGCCATTGAATTGACTTCACCACTTCGCCAGCTAAACACCTCTTTTGCAAATTCTGAAGACACCGAAGATATCGTTGTGTGAAGTGCATTTTTATTAGCAGATAAATCACAAAGCATTGCGTTCTTCTACTGTCGAAAATGGGATAAAAAGCTACCCAGAATGAATTTCAAGGACAATATAGAACACAGTCAAGTTTTTCCTTTATCAAATAGAAGAATTTTTTTTTTTTTTCTGAAAACTTGAAATCTATCCACCAATAAAAGAAACACTTCTGTTTTGTGCTAGTTATTCAAGTTTAAAACACATTTAAACTTTATATATTTTATTCAATGAAGATCAAAATTACATAACCATCACATTTAATTATATATCTTAGCTACATAACATTAAGCTATCTGTTTTTAGTTTTGTTTTTGTCACCAGTCCAATATTTTTATATTCACAGACTAAATTATGAGATTAATTTATAAATTAAATATTATGCAAAACAAATAAACAACTATATACATCAACTTCAACCAACAATAAGCTCATTTTATTCAATGATTACTATCATGGATTGAAAAATTACATATATTAAAGTATTAGATAATAAAAAGGCATATATTGGATTGAATAAGAGATTTATTTGCTAATATTTCGGTTGTGTAAAAAGATTATAAAAACGAAGAGAAAATTATTTATTTTTAATATACATGGGCTACGAGCTTTCGGGCAGCCTCGCCCTTCTACAGGTAAAGATACATGGTGGCAAAAGGCTTTATATAAGATTCCATTTTTAAAATATATTTACATATAAGAAGAATATAGGACGGTTAAAATATAATATAAGATAAGAAATATTTTGCAAATCTAAAACTATTGTATATGATATTTACAAATATGCTAATCATGTAATGTCATATGACAATCAATTGGCAACTTAGCAGATGGTTATACTATGAAAATATACAATGAAACCTGAAAACGAATGTTCAACCCGCCATCAGCGGCCACATTGGTTTAATGGTTATTTAGGTTATTACATATGTCTTGGTATTGTGTAGGCAAATCTATGTGTCGGTTAATGCTGTTTGTTGATATGGATAATATGGCCTCTATGATCAGTCTTTGGTATTTATTGGAGATGTTATTGTATATGGTGGTGGGAGAAGTTAGATTGAATGAGTGGCCGGTGGTGTTAATATGATTGAAGATAAGCGACCTGTTGTCTCTGTTGGTAATGCATCTACCGTTTTCGGTTGTGTGTGGATGAACGCCAACTTTTATCAAGGTATTACATTTTTGTATACTCTCTCTATACGTTTTATACAAAAATGTAATGCCTTGATAAAGGTTTGCGTTTAGCCAACCGAAATATTGGCGAATAAATCTTTTATTGAATCCAATATATGCCTTTTTATTATCTAATGATTTAAATATGGATTGCTCTATTTTAAAATGATTAAAGTGTATGTACCCTATGAAGCACCTATCTCTTTAAAATGCATTAAAACAATGAAGTTTATTTAATGACTCCAAGTATAGAACGTTTTAAGGTGATGATGAAGAAAAAGAATGAGAGGTTTGGAGAGAGGTCGGTGGTGGAACAGAATAAATCGGCGATTCTAGATATCCAGGTCCCTGGATCGAATCCCGGAATAATCACATTTTTTTCTGAAAATAAATTCAATGGGGTCCTCGATTCTTTCAATAACCCAACCCACTAATGAGTACATGTAACCAAACGGGAGCTCTGACACCCTTATAAGTTCCAGAATAGAACTGCTTACTAGATACGTGAGATGTAGTGCAATAACAGTAAAAGTGAGTTGCTAACTACCTATCATGATTATCATGGATTCTACCACGTGTTTATGAATAATATGAAATGAATAAGTGTCTCTTTTGTCGTATGAAAGCTATCCTCTCACAACTTTATGTTGTATTAAGGAACAGCATGATTATGTAATGAGACAGGAATTATGGTCTCTGAAAGGTTATAAATGCCTGAGTGATGAGACAGAATCAAGGGTCGGTTGAAGAGGCCGTTGAGGAGCCGTGACACAGTATCTCTCTCATCAGCCCGTAGGTATTCTTGGCTGGTGGCCAGTATCTGCGAGGGCGTCGTCAGCGGGATATTTCAGTCCGTCACTCCCGCTGCTTGTAAGTCCCCCCTACTGGCAACTCTTTCTCTACACTCACTTCTTTCGACTCCCTCTAGACCTCTTCTTTCGACTCCCTCTATGTAAGTACTTTCTGGATTCTTTTGTCGGTGGTACTGGGAATTTTAAACTGGGGGATGAGGAGGTAATATACTGTTGATGTATCTCCAGTATTGTTGCTGTAGTACTGTAGATGTCAGATGGTAGGAGAGTGGGATCAACGGGAAGTATACTGTTGATGTATCTCTAGTATTGTGGCTGTAGTACTGTAGATGTCAGATGGTTGGAAAGTGGGATCAACGGGAAGTATACTGTTGATGTATCTCTAGTATTGTGGCTGTAGTACTGTAGATGTCAGATGGATGGAGAGTGGGATCAATGGGAAGTATACTGTTGATGTATCCCCAGTATTGTGTCTGTAGTACTGTAGATGTCAGATGGTTGGAGAGTGGGATCAATGCGAAGTAACTGTTGATGTATCTCCAGTATTGTGGCTGTAGTACTGTAGGTGTCAGATGGTTGGAGAGTGGGATCAATGCGAAGTAACTGTTGAAGTATCTCCAGTATTGTGGCTGTAGTATTGTAGATGTCAGATGGTTGGAGAGTGGGATCAATGGGAGGTATACTGTTGATATATCTCCAGTATTGTGGCTGTAGTACTGTAGATGTCAGATGGTTGGAGAGTGGGATCAATGGGAAGTATACTGTTGATGTATCTCCAGTATTGTGGCTGTAGTACTGTAGATGTCAGATGGTTGGAGAGTGGGATCAATGGGAGGTATACTGTTGATATATCTCCAGTATTGTGGCTGTAGTACTGTAGATGTCAGATGGTTGGAGAGTGGGATCAATGAGAAGTGTACTGTTGTTGTATCTCCAGTATTGTGGCTGTAGTACTGTAGATGTTAGATGGTTGGAGAGTGGGATCAATGGGAAGTATACAATTGATGTATCTCCAGTATTATGACTGTAGTACTGTAGATGTCAGATGGCTGGAGAGTGAGATCAATGGGAAGTATACTGTTGATGTATCTCCAGTATTGTGGCTGTAGTACTGTAGATGTCAGATGGTTGGAGAGTGGGATCAATGGGAAGTAAACTGTTGATGTATCTCTAGTATTGTGGCTGTAGTACTGTAGATGTCAGATCGTTGGAAAGTGGGATCAACGGGAAGTATAATGTTGATGTATCTCCAGTATTGTGGCTGTAGTACTGTGGATGTCAGATGGTTGGAGAGTGGGATCAATGGGAAGTATACTGTTGATGTATCTCCAGTATTGTGGCTGTAGTACTGTAGATGTCAGATGGTGGGAGAGTGTAATAAATGGGAATTATACTGTTGATGTATCTCCAGTATTGTGACTGTAGTACTGTAGATGTCAGATGGTGGGAGAGTGTAATAAATGGGAATTATACTGTTGATGTATCTCCAGTATTGTGACTGTAGTACTGTAGATGTCAGATGGTGGGAGAGTGTAATAAATGAGAAGTATACTGTTGATGTATCTCCAGTATTGTGGCTGTAGTACTGTAGATGTCAGAGGGTTGGAGAGTGGGATCAATGGGAAGTATACTGTTGATGTATCTCCACTATTGTGGCTGTAGTATTGTAGATGTCAGATGGTTGGAGAGTGTAATAAATGGGAATTATACTGTTGATGTATCTCCAGTATTGTGGCTGTAGTACTGTAGATGTCAGATGGTTGTAGAGTGGGATCAATGGGAGGTATACTGTTGATGTATCTCCAGTATTGTGGCTGTAGTACTGTAGATGTCAGATGGTGGGAGAGTGGGATCAATGAGAAGTGTACTGTTGTTGTATCTCCAGTATTGTGGCTGTAGTACTGTAGATGTCAGATGGTGGGAGAGTGGGATCAATGGGAAGTATACTGTTGATGTATCTCCATTATTGTGGCTGTAGTACTGTAGATGTCAGATGGTGGGAGAGTGGATTCAATGGGAAGTATACAATTGATGTATCATTAGTATTGTGACTGTAGTACTGTAGATTTCAGATGGTTGTAGAGCGGGATCAATGGGAAGTATACTATTGATGTATCTCCAGTATTGTGGCTGTAGTACTGTAGATGTCAGATGGTTGGAGAGTGGATTCAATGGGAAGTATACAATTGATGTATCTCTAGTATTGTGACTGTAGTACTGTAGATTTCAGATGGTTGTAGAGCGGGATCAATGGGAAGTATACTATTGATGTATCTCCAGTATTGTGGCTGTAGTACTGTAGATGTCAGATGGTGGGAGAGTGGGATCAATGGGAAGTATACTGTTGATGTATCTCCAGTATTGTGGCTGTAGTACTGTAGATGTCAGATGGTTGGAGAGTGGATTCAATGGGAAGTATACAATTGATGTATCTCTAGTATTGTGACTGTAGTACTGTAGATTTCAGATGGTTGTAGAGCGGGATCAATGGGAAGTATACTATTGATGTATCTCCAGTATTGTGGCTGTAGTACTGTAGATGTCAGATGGTGGGAGAGTGGGATCAATGAGAAGTGTACTGTTGATGTATCTCCAGTATTGTGGCTGTAGTACTGTAGATGTCAGATGGTTGTAGAGTGGGATCAATGGGAGGTATACTGTTGATGTATCTCCAGTATTGTGGCTGTAGTACTGTAGATGTCAGATGGTGGGAGAGTGGGATCAATGAGAAGTGTACTGTTGTTGTATCTCCAGTATTGTGGCTGTAGTACTGTAGATGTCAGATGGTTGTAGAGTGGGATCAATGGGAGGTATACTGTTGATGTATCTCCAGTATTGTGGCTGTAGTACTGTAGATGTCAGATGGTGGGAGAGTGGGATCAATGAGAAGTGTACTGTTGTTGTATCTCCAGTATTGTGGCTGTAGTACTGTAGATGTCAGATGGTGGGAGAGTGGGATCAATGGGAAGTATACTGTTGATGTATCTCCATTATTGTGGCTGTAGTACTGTAGATGTCAGATGGTGGGAGAGTGGATTCAATGGGAAGTATACAATTGATGTATCATTAGTATTGTGACTGTAGTACTGTAGATTTCAGATGGTTGTAGAGCGGGATCAATGGGAAGTATACTATTGATGTATCTCCAGTATTGTGGCTGTAGTACTGTAGATGTCAGATGGTTGGAGAGTGGATTCAATGGGAAGTATACAATTGATGTATCTCTAGTATTGTGACTGTAGTACTGTAGATTTCAGATGGTTGTAGAGCGGGATCAATGGGAAGTATACTATTGATGTATCTCCAGTATTGTGGCTGTAGTACTGTAGATGTCAGATGGTGGGAGAGTGGGATCAATGGGAAGTATACTGTTGATGTATCTCCAGTATTGTGGCTGTAGTACTGTAGATGTCAGATGGTTGGAGAGTGGATTCAATGGGAAGTATACAATTGATGTATCTCTAGTATTGTGACTGTAGTACTGTAGATTTCAGATGGTTGTAGAGCGGGATCAATGGGAAGTATACTATTGATGTATCTCCAGTATTGTGGCTGTAGTACTGTAGATGTCAGATGGTGGGAGAGTGGGATCAATGAGAAGTGTACTGTTGATGTATCTCCAGTATTGTGGCTGTAGTACTGTAGATGTCAGATGGTTGTAGAGTGGGATCAATGGGAGGTATACTGTTGATGTATCTCCAGTATTGTGGCTGTAGTACTGTAGATGTCAGATGGTGGGAGAGTGGGATCAATGAGAAGTGTACTGTTGTTGTATCTCCAGTATTGTGGCTGTAGTACTGTAGATGTCAGATGGTGGGAGAGTGGGATCAATGGGAAGTATACTGTTGATGTATCTCCAGTATTGTGGCTGTAGTACTGTAGATGTCAGATGGTTGGAGAGTGGATTCAATGGGAAGTATACAATTGATGTATCTCTAGTATTGTGACTGTAGTACTGTAGATTTCAGATGGTTGTAGAGCGGGATCAATGGGAAGTATACTATTGATGTATCTCCAGTATTGTGGCTGTAGTACTGTAGATGTCAGATGGTGGGAGAGTGGGATCAATGAGAAGTGTACTGTTGATGTATCTCCAGTATTGTGGCTGTAGTACTGTAGATGTCAGATGGTTGGAGAGTGGGATCAATGCGAAGTATACTGTTGATGTATCTCCAGTATTGTGGCTGTAGTACTGTAGATGTCAGATGGTTGGAGAGTGGGATCAATGCGAAGTATACTGTTGATGTATCTCCATTTTATGTTGTATATTTCCCACTATTATTATATATCGAAAACATAAATAAATAACTCTCATAAAAATCTACTATCATTTTATAAAAATACATTCTCTAAAACTAATATTTTTTTAAAATTAAAATTAAAAGTTTAAAATTTTGTACCTAGTGTTCATATTGATGGAGCCAAATATGATACTTGTCAGATAACGGTATATTATTCTATTGTTTTTATTATCTATATACATAATTGCCTTATTCTGTCTGAAGCTCACGGATAGAATGCGCGCCCATTGGCTGCCGGCGAACACGTGTCTTCCCTGCCCCCCTCTATAGCCCTGTCTATAGCGGTCACTTTAGCCTACCCTGTTATCAGCAGTGTGATACATATACCTGTCTATACAGACCACCCTGTCTATAGCGGCCACTCTAGACAACCCTGTTATCAGCTGTGTGATACATACACCTGTCTATACAGACCACCCTGTCTATAGCGACCACTCTAGACAACCCTGTTATCAGCTGTGTGATACATCCACCTGTCTATACAGACCACCCTGTATATAGCGGCCATTCTAGATAACCCTGTTATCAGCTGTGTGATACATACACCTGTCTATAGCGGCCACTCTAGACAACCCTGTTATCAGCTGTGTGATACATCCACCTGTCTATACAGACCACCCTGTCTATAGCGGCCACTCTAGGCAACCCTGTTATCAGCTGTGTGATACATCCACCTGTCTATACAGACCACCCTGTCTATAGCGGCCACTCTAGGCAACCCTAGGAAGCAAGATGTATACAAGGTGTAGACAAGATGAAGATCTAGATTAAGATTAAAACGTTTTTAAAATATATTCGCACTCGGGTAAAACCCGGGCGTTGCCCGGGTCATTCGTCTAGTATTTCAATAAAAAGAGTAAAAATTTCACACATATTCAAGAATATGTTTCAAATTATTCGATATTCAAATAAAAAAATTCCAGAAATGTATTTTATATAAAAAATATATTTTTCAAAAAACCTTTTTTTTTTATCAATTAATTATATTTAAAATATATATTCTCAAATTTTCATGCCAATATGATATTTTAAAATATATATGATCAAATATTTGCATAATGCAATGATATGAATATAGGCATATTCAACTTTGCTGAAGTATTACATTTTTCAAAGTTCCTAAAAATGGTATTCTATAAGTGCCGAAGCCATTTCTTTCGACACTAAATGGAAATATTCGCAGAACAGCTCTGTGAGAATCTTACATAAAACTTTGAGACACTGGAGTTATTTTCTTTTTTAGTTCAGGAACGGCGGTTAGGGCCGGAAATCGTCTGATGACTCAGAGCTAAGAAAAGATCTTCTAAAATTAACAAAACAATCGTCTGCTCTTCTTAGAGAATAAGATCCCCAATCTTAGGTCCTTCCCCCCCTTATGACCTTTCTATCTTCCATCTTACCTAATTACATATTGTGTTTATGGCTATTGTAGTGTACCTATAAATTATGTACATGTTAGCGACTTGTGATTGTAAAACGACATTTGAAAATTATCCCGCATGAATTTCTTTTGAACGAAAAATCAAAATTTATTTTAAGGAGAAATAACGATTATTTCTAACCTTAGGGATAAAGTATGAAAGGATGAATTGTGAAAAGTAATGATAAACGGAAAAATAAAAATCCATCCCTGGGCACTTTTATTTTTCTGTTTATCATTACTCTTCACAATTCATCCTTTCATACCTCATCCCTAAGGTTAGAAATAATCGTTATTTCTCCTTTAAATAAATTTTGATTTTTCGTTCAAAAGAAATTCATGCGGGATAATTTTCAAATGTCGTTTTACATGTTAATTTGTTTGAATGAATTATGTATTGAACTATATACCCATATATTTCATATTGTATCAATATTAATTTCAATTAATATCATTTTATGTAATACCTGCTTAATTGTATAGTTCATCACACTCATTGTGCTAGGTGTCTTTTTCAATTGCATATCGAATTGTTTTATATAATTGCATATTGTATTTCCCTTTACCTATTTGCTTATTGCATCGTGTTACTTAGTTGTACATTATTTTTGATATTGTATTTTATAATGGACAAAATATATTGTTAGTTAAAATTTTGGATATTGTATCGCCGTGTTGTTCTATTGTGTATATGTCATTGTTATTATTCATTTTTGTTTAGAATTGTTTAGTTGTTTATTGTGTGCCATTGTTTATCTGCTTAGTAATCTCATATAGTGATATAATTATTGTGTATATACACTAATGGACAAAACTTAAGGAAGTTGTACCTTTAGCATGTATATCGGGATATAGACAATAACTCTGAAAGATATTTGATACACAGTGACCTTTATTGAAGACACACGAGATAACCAGGTATGAACAAAATTTCCTCTGTCTCCTTCAATAAAACAGAAGAATGGCGACATCAAAGACTTTTCACTTTCTTAAGTGTTGTCCATGAGTTTTGGTTAGCTTAACTATTAAAGCCTCTACACAGTTATACTCTTGTCACTAAATTTCTGCTCACCAGACACTTATCGTATCTTATTAATAACTTTGTCAACTATGCAATATAGTTTGTATTTACACCCTTGGGTTGATATGCAAATTTGGTGTATGCAGCTGACAACATGACATTCCGTCATCGTCATCTTTTCATGTTTCTCAAGTTCTGGGGTAGGTACCTTGGGTGATGGGGTAGGTACCTTGTACTACATGTGTGCAGACAATGTGGTGAATGGTGAAGAGTACAAATCATTCACAACCCTCTTTACCTACTATATGTACTACATGTGTAGACATGGGGTGTGCTTACAGTAAAAACAGTCACAACTTTCTATCTACTATAGCATGTGCTACACGTATAGACATGGGGTGTACTTACAGTAAAAACAGTCACAACTTTCTACCTATCATGGCCGGGTACTACACGTGTAGACATGTGAATGAAAACAGACTTTATTGACTGTACAGTCAATGGTAACACTCAAAGAGTCAATGGAAAATATTTACAACTATTTACAGTTATCCTGACTCTGTCAGGAGCCCAGAGGTAGCCCGAGCTCGAACAATTCCCTTTGGAAATTTTTTCGACAGAGGGTGTCCTCAGGGAGGGTCTGGATCATAGAATGGCAAGGCGGCCCTGAACTCAGATAAGCCTCTACGGATCAAGGGAACCGAGTCCCGAGTGCGCTCGATGAGCTTATCCAGGAATTGGGCGAGAATCCTCCCTCGCCGCGGCGTGAGTTCCGCGAGCACGCACTCCCTCACCTCAGGGTAACGGGCCGCGTCCACGAATTCGCACGCGCCGAACGTTTGGAGAATGGGCTCCGAGCCGGGACTTCGCATCAATTCATCTACTGAATCCACCATGTCCGTCCAATAGTCTGGCTCCGAATCATCCTCCATGCAGACAGATGGTGGAGGCGGAGGTGTGGCCATGGCCGGTGTTGACTCCTTCACTTGGGGAGCGGGTGCTGTCGGCCGAGCGGGCCGAGGCGCAGGCAGTGTGGGTGTAGGAGGCACTGCTGGTGTTGTCCTGAGCTCAGCTTTGACTTGTCCGAGGAATTTGTACAGGTTGCTGGCTGCTCCGGGTCTCAGGTCCAGGATTTGCCCGATCAGGCCGACGAGGGCGTCGCACTGCGGAGGCGACAGGAGGGGTCCCTTCCTCTGCGCCTTGGTCCTCGAGGAGAGGAGGTCCAGGACCTCCTCCCGCCCAAGACCAAGGGCGTCCGTCTTAGCGAAGGACACGCTGGGGTGCCCCTCGATGAACGCATCGAGGTCGACTCTCGTTGCGTTTTTTGCCGATGACGTGGAGGACGCAAAGGTCTCCTCCACGATGGACATCTCCACGTCCGGTGTTGGGGCCGCAGGCTCGCGACTCCCAGGTGTTCGCAGGGACGGAGCAGGGGTCACTGGTGGAGGGGCAGGAGGCGTCTCCTTCATAGGAAAGGCTGGGGCCGCTGTTGGAGATGGCCGAGGTGCGGATGAGTGGAGCGCAGCTCGGGCCACGGGAGGAGCGCCGCAAACCTCCATGGCTGGATTGGAGGGTGTCGGCGCAGGAGGCTGGGCTGCTGACCGCTGAGGCGGTGCAGGGGTGGTCGGTGGTGGAACGCCAGCAGGAGTGGTCGGTGGGGCCATTCTGGTGTTGTTGGCCAGCCCTGCAAGCATAGGGCAGATGGCCCTCCGATGCCCTTGTCCGTGGCACCTGGTACACCTGATGCCCGAGGACAGGTACGCAGGCCAGGCCTCGACTTTGATGTTGATGTCGAGGCGGGTTGGAAGCCTCTCGATGGTGATCCCCTCATGTAGGGTGATGAAGACGTCTCGCCGGCCATCGACGTAGACGTAGGGGCCCGCCTTCATCTGCTTAGGGGCGATGGACGTGACCCGCCCATATGGAGAGAGGGCGTTGATGACAGCGGAGTCATCTATAAAGAAGGGGAGGTTACCCACTGTAATCCTTTCCGCTCTTTTGCGGAAAGGGAATGCCCTGAGGAGTGTTCCCTCAACCTCGAGGCCCTCACTTATGAGGCGCTCGGCTAGGCCTCTGTTGGTCAGTCCCAGGAGCTGGTGGCCGTTCACCTTGGTGATCTGGATGACTCCGGCAGTTCCTCCGAGCATCCTATCCAGTGCCCTAAGGTAGTGGAAGGGCTCCAGTTCGGGGCTGTGTTCGATGTACACACAGTGTTCCTCGGAGGAGGACGCCTGCCGCGCCCTGGCTTCCGCGATGTGTGCTCTGGTGACCCTGATTTCCTGGGCCCGCGGCACCGAACCCGCCGATGGTTGAGGTCGGCGAATGGTCCTGGAACCTCCAGCATTGGAGGATGGTGCAGCTGCCGTAGGCGAATTTGCCGAGCCACGGCGCCTCTTCCTACCCTGGACGAGGGTAAATCCTTCCTCAGCTCCAGGATTCACCTCTTCTGTGATGTCAGCCCAGTTTCTCCGGACTTGAGCAGCGGCGTTAGCAGTTGGAATAGCCGCAAGAGGTCGACCGGCGCGGCAGAATTTGCATCCTGGCTGCCGGCGGGCGGATTTACATAGTTTTCATTTTCTTTTGAATTCATCGAGGAATTGATCTGCAAAACGTCTTTTGCTGTTATTACCGCACTGGGCTGTGCTTTAGAGCCGAGCCTTACAGGCTTGTCTTCGGCTTTTGACGGGCTTTCAGCCCATACCATATTTGTCGCCATCCGCGACACTTTCCGCCCGCCAGAGGCGAAAAACTCAGGAGCTCGCGCGACGCGTGGCCGCACGGCCGAGTGTAGACATGTGATCTACTTACAGTACAAACAGTCATAACCTTCTACCCACCATGACCGGGTACTACACGTGTAGACATGTGTGGTGTGCTTACAGTACAAGCTGTCACAATCCTCTACTCTGGCATGTACTACACGACTATATATTGAACTTACAGTACTGTGTGGTGCAGACACCAACAAAGATGGAATCCTGACTTGGGAAGACTTCAGGTTGCTGGCAGAGGTAGGTGGAATGTTTTTCCAGAATTCTCCGATGAGAGTGTCATCTTTCCTTCCACACCTGATTTAGATTCAAATTGTAGCAAAGATTCGGCCATCTCACCAAATTAAACAATTCCTATATATATACGTTCATTTTTAATTGAAGCAAAGATTACAAAAATACTTTATTTTAATTTTAAATCTTATTTTATTGGTATTTTAATGATGTAAGATATTTTCTCCCGTAGAAGGGCTTTCTTGCCAGAAAGCCTGAGAGATTTTTTAATAAAAATATTTTAAAAAGAAACTTTTCCCTTGAGACTTAATGTTCTTGTTTTAATTTAAAAATACTGTATTTGAAAATAGAGCAATCCATACTTAATTCCTTAGATAATAAAAGGCATATATTGTATTTATGTATATTTATATTTGGTATATATATATTTGGTACCGACGCGCTTCGCCTAGCCAGAACAATGGAAAGGCTTAGACTTTCTATCAACAGTTGGAAATTAAAAATCCAATATATGCCTTTTATTATCTAATAAAATACTGTATATACATTTAAAATGGGGAAATGTTAGTTCGAACATGTTCAAAAGTGAAATGTGGGTTTTTATCAGATTAGATGATTTGGCATTGAGATCTGGACTGCCTCCAGTATGTACCTTGCTGGCAGTGATACCTTAGCTGAAAAACAAAAATATTTTGTTGTTAAATTTAGATTGAAATATTTGAACGGTGCTTCCATATGGAAAAAAAAATATTCAATTATATATATATTTGATTTGATTTAAAAATCTGTACTTTACTATTCATTTGGCGATTGATTATTTTCATTGTTGGAAAATCTGATTGAAGCGTTCATTGCAGATTATTTTTACAGAATAACACTCTCTGAACGTAAAATCTATATACACTCATGGAGAGACAAAACTTAAGGAAGTAGAAAGTCTTTTATGTCGACGGTCGTCTGTTTTTTTGTTGTTGTTGTCTTAGAGGAGACAGAGTTAATTTTGTTCACACTTGGTTATCTCGTGTGTCATCAATAAAGGACACTGTAATATCTTTCAGAGGTGTTGTCTTAATTCCGATATACATGCTAAAAGGTACAACTTCCTTAAGTTTTGTCCATGAGTGTATCTTTTAGAGTTATTGTCTGAATCCCGATATACATGCTGAAAAGTACAACTTCCTTAAGTTTTGTCTATGAGTGTATATAATGAATAAATCTTTGTGTGCGTATTCCGCATACGTGTTTCCACAATATTTTGTTAGAATATTACACAGAGTAACAATGGCTATAGATGAGCTCGTGTTTGAAAAGGAACTTGTATGTATATAATGTTTTTGTTGTTTTCACGTAAAAACATAAACCAAGATTTGTTTTGTATAATTGTTATTAATAATAAATAATATGTAAAGTTAAATTGGTTACGGATTAATCCTTCTTACTTACTTTAATTACATAACATATTTGTGCCATATATATTATTCGAATAAATAATTATTTATAGAAGCAATGGGCGTAGATTTGGCCCAGCCACATTGCCAGCAAAACTCCTCTTTGGTAGATTGTGAGGACTCCATTAGATCCCGTGTGGATCTCATGGAATAAAGTCCGCCCTAGACTGACGAGGGCCATTAGCCCGAAACCATGGTTTCTAGGTGGACGCTTATCAGTTTGCCAAAGTTGGTGTTGTGGCTTTGTCACCGACCCGATGCCGCTAGTTGCGGCGACGGTCAATAGATAGCGTCAGATTCTGACGTTTATTTTGACGGGAGAAGCGCCCATTGCTTCTATGGATTAATTTCCTCCCGGCAAATTTTCCATCTACTCGTATAATTATTTATATAATGTTGTTTCTCACTACTTTTTATCCCTATTGAAATTTAAGAACACAGTGCTCTACAAACTATATATACCTAAAATTAAACAAAACCTCTCATCTTTAAATCCAGATACAAATATATGTAGATATAAGTGTCTTTCCTCTTTCAATTTTTATTCAATACAATTTGAAGGGGAGGCTGTAGGAAGATAAGAGAGCTTATAACTATATACATTTTAAAAAAGAAAAGTAGGGTTAAAATATTCAAATTTTCATAGATTTACCATCTTACAATGTGAAACCTAAAAAAGAGACAGTTTCTAATAAAGAATAAAAACTAACGGCGACAATTATCTTTATTAAAGAAATAAAAGCTTGCGAGCTTTGAGACAATAACCTCCTTCAATAGGCTGTAATACGAATACAATTGTCAATTAAAATAATTTTATTGACATCTTGTCAATACATGCAGAGTGCACAATCTGTACTATTTAAAAAAGATAATATGGATTATATACACTATATACAATGAATATGGCGCCTCTGCCAGCGCTGCAGAGTTTGGTGGAGAAACGCCAGCGGGTCTCCAGCGACACCACCTATTTTGCTATCTACGAAAGAATACGTAGATCGCATACTTCGCCACTGAGGAGATGGAGATGGCGTGGTCCTCGAAACCAACTGGAAAGATCCAGGACTGCAGGTCCGGCCGCCGGTAATACGAATACAAGAAACTAGAGGAGAAATGATATAGTTTCTTGTATTCATATTACAGTCTCTATTCATGATAAAATTGTGAAAAAGTATTAAAATTACAAATATATTCTCACAATGAGTATCTTTTTTATTTAAAAAAAACTCTAGCTTTCAAGTGTTAATCGCTCTTCAATGGGCTTACAACAATATCGACTTGATCCCACCAGAAATATTTACAAAAAAAAAAATATTGTAATCCCGTTGAAGAGCGATTAACGCTTGAAATCTAGCGGTTTTTTTTTTAATAAAAAAGATACTCATTATGAGAATATATTTGTAATTTTAATATTACAGTCTGTTGAAGAAGGTTACTGTCAGAAAGCTTGCTAAGTTTATATCTCTTTAATTCAGAAACTCTTTGCAGTTAGCTTTTGTCTCTTCTTCGAAATTCAATCCTGCGATTCCTCTCTTGTAAAGTAGATTGTCTTCGATGACTTTATTTATAGTTATATTCAGTTTGGACTGTTTCTGAAACTTCTCATTGGATTGCAGTGGTTTGATGTAACTTCCCTGACTTGTAGTTTGGTTCAGTTTGATCCAATCTGGTCTTGGTAACAACAAGATCTCTCAGTCAACCACTGTGTGTGATGTGTCCAGAAATACACAAAGCTACAGAGGAGAGGGAAACTGGAGAAAGAAGTCCTTGACAGATGGATGAGCATCTTCGAGAAATGGTGGAGAGAGCTCACATCCCATGCCGACTTCAACAAGGTATTGACCCTCTGGGATCGATTGGTGAAATCTATGTTCCGAGGAAAACTTTCCGTTTAATTCCCGGGGTATGTTACGGAGCTTCTATTTTGGGAACAAAAACGGAATTTTTGTTTGCTTTTCTCTTTATCCGTTTTTTTTTTTCTTTTCTTATAGCAATTTATATGGAGAATTCTCTTTGTTTATTATTGTATTTCTCTCTATTTACTTTTTATTTTAGAACAACAATCATATTTGCATAGATTATTTTAAAACTATATTACATACTGTTTGTATATATATATATACAATATATATATTAAAAATAAAGAAGGCATCTCCTGACCACGAGCATGAAAGTTGCTGATGGCTTGCGTCATCTATTGGCCTATTTGGCTTGGCCAATTCTGGAATAATTAAAAATCAACGAGAATAGTTGATATTTATTCCGATAGATGGCGCAAGCCATCAGTAACTTTCAGTTGCACGATAAGAAGATGCTTCTTAATTTTTAATATCAACACCTGACCCACTTATCTTTTATTTTTTTTCTATTGTTTTTTCATATATATATATATAAACATCGCTCTCCTTTTCTCTCAAATATTCTGAAACTCTAACTACTTTTTAATGTACAAAGGATAAATAAAACTTTAATACGTTAAAAGATAATTGCAATTCAGTATCTTTTGAAATTAAGATATGCCGAAATTTTGACATATCTTTCTTTGGAAAACAAAGTGGTTAGAGATAAGGCCACTAAGCACGAATTTGTCTTTTCCGCACAAATAAAATCAACTTTCTACTGTCCTTAATATTTATAAAAAGATCAAAACCTTTCTCAATAAGTAAAAAAATAGCACAAATGTTGTACTGAGATAAGGTGAATAAATTAAGAAAAAGGCATCTCCTTATCGTGCAACTGAAAGTTGCTGATCGCTTGCGGCCATCTATTGGCCTATTTGGCTTGGCCAATTCTGGAATAATTTTAAAATTCAACGAGAATAGTTGATATTTATTCCGATAGATGGCGCAAGACATCAGCAACTTTTAGTTGCACGATAAGAAGATGCATTTTTCTTAACTTTCGCAATAAGTTTGTTATTTCAAAAAACGGCGAGGCTTTCGATCTCTCGCTATTCAACAAACAAAATTATATCTAAGAGTGAGTAACGTGAAGAGAGATTTGCATACCTGGCTATTTATACTTGATTTGAGATATGACAGAATTGCTCTTGGATATCTATTCTTCTGTTGATACTGTTCTTATCAATACATCCAGATGGCACAAGAACTTATAGAGCATCCAATAACTGTCCTGGTGTGGAACTAACACCTACTCACATATTCTCATGCCCAGCAATGGCCACAGCCTTGCAGAAAATTGACTTAGACCCAGAGCAGCAGCTTTACACACCCAAGATAGTGGATATTGCTGTGATAGAAATGTATGGAGAAATCTGAGACTCTTCTTTGGACACGACACAACAACAACATACTGTTCTTATTTTTCGATATGAGGGATTCAAGGACCAATCTTCTTGCTTGGACGGTATATTACAGTAGCGGCAGGTAGGGTTTTCTAGATTTGAATTTATGACCGGTATTGATGGAAAATATATTTGAAGGACTTGACTCATCAATGGTTAACACTCCGAGCGGTTTCACCAGTTTTAATCAACCATACCGCTATTCAGAACTCTACTACTGTATTGGACGATTCTACTCATATATCCGACACTGTAGGGTCGGTCTCTCATAAGAGGTCGCGCGAATGGATATAATCCAACTCCAGTGAGAGACCACCTCCAGGAGAAACTTGAAGAGTCACCATATTTTTTAGCGTTCTCTCAAGGAAGGTTCAACTATATATATATATATGTTATAGAAAAATTATTTTATTTTAAAATTATAATTTCATAGATTCAAATATTCTGTTTATATCTACCACCAGATGTCGGGACTTTCCCTATATAAAACCGATTGTTGTTGTTTCTCGTTGGCCTGCTCAAACCTTTTGTAAATTATGTAAATAAGTTTTTCATTTTTTTATTCTTACACCTTAAATCAGGCATACCTTTCTCAAATTATGTTTTCTATATTCCATAAGCTCAATTAAATCTATTTCTAATCTTTACTATTTTTATTATTATACTTTCAAGATTTTAACCACGACTGCATTACCATAGCATAATCCTCAAGATAATCAAAAGCAGCAGAAAATTTCATTATTTGTATAACATGTATATATATATTGTTTAAAATTATATGAAATTTATATAAAAGTATATTATAAATAAAATTGTTTATTTTGTAGGTCAATATAAAATAAAACATTTATTTTTCTTTTAAATATTTCGATATTTCGAAGAGGCTGTTTTCCAATATTTCTTTTGATCTATATTTATGTATGTGTGGAAAAAATGAAAAGAAACCCAGAGGAAGATTGGCAAACAGTCTCTCAAAATATCGGATATTTAAAAGGAAAATATTTTATTTTTATTGATCCAAATATAAAAGCTCATTTATTAAGGTGAAAAAATCGTGCTTTTATGGATATATGTTTCTTTTTAAAAAATGTTAATTCAGATTTCTAGCTCTCGGGTATGATGGTCATTCTACAAGAGTGTGAAATACATTACTATTATTAAAAAATACAATAAATGAAATTTTTTTAAAAAGAAACTTATCTTTCAATGTTTTCACCTCAATATTGATACAAGAGATTATTTTATTGCAAGACTTTTTATGCGCAATTTTCTAGAAATTTATATATTACTCTTTAATAAAAAAGTCATATATTGTATCTAAATATAATTTATTTTATCAATATTTCAGTTAGCTGAATGCCAACCTTTATCAAGGTTATATAAAAGGGCGTACCTGGATCTGTAAAGAAAAAAAAAACTTTTTCTCAAAATATTTCGAGAGATTGCCCCCTCTTTATCCAAATATTTTGAGAAAAAAATTGGGTTTTTTTCTTTATAGATCCAGATACGTCCTTTTATATAAACCTAATTGATGGATGGCCTTTTGACTCAAACTTTATCAAGGTATTATAACATATTATTGTGTGTGTGTCCTATTAATGTCCTAAATAACATTTGTTTAACGTGTGATATAGGATGCTATAGTCGAATTCGAGGAATGGCTTAAGTTCTTCACCAACCTGGGCAGAACTACCAAGAACTTCAAAGAACTTCCTGAATTCCTTCAGACGTACCTTCATCTCTTTTTCCAGTGCATGGACACCAACAGTAAGTACATAACGTGTAACTTCTGTACCGGAATATTAGGTGGATTATAAGAGAAATACATCTCCTGATAGTGTGTGTATATATATATGTGTGTGTTACGATGCACTAGCGCGCCATCTGTTATCAAATTACGAAACTATTTTAGACGCGTAATATTCTTTTGAAAATAAAACAATTTCTACTGCCCTTACTGCAATGGAAAAAATTAAAGGGAGGGCCTGGCTCATCAGTGATGAACCCTCCCAGCGGTTTCGCCAGTTTAATCTACCATACCACTGTTATATTGCATTTTTGGAACTTCCTTTTATAGTGATACTGATGCTTGACTCTTCGAATGGGTATTTTAGATGAACTATGGACATAAGCTTTTAGGACAGTAAAATTACATATAATTATAAATATATAATATATTATTTTTTCCATTGCAGTAAGGGCAGTAGAAATTGTTTTATTTTAAAAAGAATATTACGCGTCTATAATAGTTTCGTAATTTGATATATATGTGTGTATGCAACTAAAAGTTACTGATGAAGGTGGACGAATAGTCTAGAGAAAAGGAATCGGCAATTTGTGGCTCGTGAGCCACATGTGGCTCTTTGGATGTGAATTATAAAAACTGTATTTATGCGAATAATATTTATTGTTAGCAAGAAAAGAATTTGGGGCTCTTTAAAAACTATGAAATTTTGTAAATTGTAATTTGTGACTCTTCTGACTCAAAATATTGCCGATTCCTGATCTAGAAGAAGCTCTTCTCTCCCCTACTTGTGTTTCTATAAGTTTTATATTTAGCTATCTGGCTTATAGAGCTGGAAATATTTTTAGGAATCTTTGTGAAGAATATGCTCAATAAAAAATATGTGTGCTAAGCGTCAAAAAGATAAGAAAACAGATTGAATATTCTCAGGATTTTAACACGTAGAAAGATTTTACGTTTCACGTAGAAAGATGGAGGAAGACAAACATTGAAGATGACATGGAAAGAAACATTTACCAACTTATTTAGATATAATTAAACTCACTCATAGACAAAACTTAAGAAAGTGTAGTCTTTGATTTCGCCGGTTTTTTTTTTTTTTTTTTTTTTTTTTAAGAAGCAATTTTGTTCATACTTGGTTATATCGTGTGTCTTCAATAAAGGACACTGAGGGCACTGTAATATATTACAGAGTTATTATCTGAATCCCGATATAAATTCTGAAAGGTACAACTTCCTCAAGTTTTGTCCATGAGTGTATATTTATAATCCAGTTTACTGGGGAGCATATCGCCAACTTATTTACATGAAAGAACAGAGACAATGTGAGAAAGAGTAAAAAAAAATGCAAATTAATAATCTGTTGATTAATATCAAAAATCTTCTGCTATAAAATATATTCGATTATTTGGACTTAGACAATTAAATGTGAGCAGAAGAGAATTCTCAAAAGGTCATGCCAAAACTATTTTCTCCTCTATACCCAATTCTTTTTAGAATAAAATCACTTTACTTTGAGAAAAATTTATAGTGAATCTCCTTTAAGAAGAAAGAACCAATTAAGGATTACAGGATTTAAAGTAAAAGACGTGAAAGAAAGATTTTAAATATTAAAATCTCTTTTGAAGCACATTCATGGGTCAAGTTGACTCGTCATTGATTCAGGATGACAGCAAACGTTCGGTAGATAAGAGCTTCGCTCACAAAATCCGATTTAAAACCAAGAATTTGGAACCAAAATAATTTATTTTTTCCTCAAGAAAGTTTCCCGCGTGTCTCGATAGACTCCTCAGTATGACCGAATTTATTCCAAATTAAATTCCAGCCTTTTATACACTCTGTGATGTGTTTGTGGAAGGAATTTCTTTTTAAGATTTTCTCTGAATTTTAAATTATAGAAATTTTTTCATGTTTGAATACTCGATGATTGTTTAAATGCAGTTTTAGTAAGCCATATTGAGAGTTGATACTACATATATATATTGTAACGTGGTTAATTTATTTACATACTTTTTAGATTGTATTGATTTACATAAGTTTTTAATTATGTCATAGCCATATAAATGCGCGTAGATACACTTTTAGAGTAGACAGTTAAAAAGAATAAAGTCCGTTCGTGTTTATCTCTCCTCGTGTCTATTTTTCAACGCTACAATATATCTATTGAGTAATTTTGGAAAAGTTCTGTTAAATATAATAAAATTATGATTCACTGATTTTGAAAATAAATTATTTGTTAGCTAGTTTGGGTTGAAACATTTAAATTTTATCTCTACGCTTATCCCTTTTTCTACCCAGCCTATGACGCGTAACTGCCGAAGCTATGCTGGAGTTTTCTTCTTTTTTTAAAATCCTATTATATCCTTCTATTTATTAATTATATATATATATATGTGTAAATTTGTATATAAAAAACAAACTTATTATTCTTAAAACAACTAAAAAATACATAAAAAATTAAATTTTCTTAATGGTATTATTTATATAGTAGATAGAAGATTTATTTATTTTAAAAATTATATAGAAATACACTTTTGTAATAAAAATATTTTATCAATTTCACATTTTTATTACCATTACATGAGCATGGCAAGTAGTTTCGCAGATTTTTCTTGTTATCTTATATATATACCTCTAGATGATATTTTTGTTTCGCCAGTTTAATCTACCAGACTATATTGAGCTTCTCCGTTTATATAGATGGCAATTTGATAAATGCTTAGGATAGTAATTAAAGCGGTCTGGTAAAGTATATTCGCATAGGGGAATGCCTTCCAGAAATGGTTGGCACTGAGGGAATACCCGGGGCGGACCAAAGACTGGCAGGTTCTTGGGGCACAGTACCAGCTCTAATGTAATAACATGGTCTATGATGTGACAATGGACTGTACGACACACATACGATGAGATGATGCGGATGGAGATAGATATGGAGAGACCATGCGGCCCACCCTCAGTAGAGGAAGGCACTAAAGGAGGGAGACATGGAGAGACCATGCGGCCCACCCTCAGTAGAGGAAGGTACTGAAGGAGGGAGATATGAAGAGACCATGTGGCCCACCCTCAGTAGAGGAAGGCACTGAAGGAGGGAGATATGGAGAGACCATGTGGCCCACCCTCAGTAGAGGAAGGCACTGAAGGAGGGAGATATGGAGAGACCATGTGGCTCACCCTCAGTAGAGAGGGGCACTGAAGGAGGGAGATATGGAGAGACCATGTGGCCTACCCTCAGTAGAGGGGCACTGAAGGAGGGAGATATGGAGAGACCATGTGGCCCACCCTCAGTAGAGAGGGGCACTGAAGGAGGGAGATATGGAGAGACCATGTGGCCCACCCTCAGTAGAGAGGGGCACTGAAGGAGGGAGATATGGAGAGACCATGTGGCCCACCCTCAGTAGAGAGGGGCACTGAAGGAGGGAGATATGGAGAGACCATGTGGCCCACCCTCAGTAGAGGAAGGCACTGAAGGAGGGAGATATGGAGAGACCATGTGGCTCACTCTCAGTAGAGAGGGGCACTGAAGGAGGGAGATATGGAGAGACCATGTGGCCTACCCTCAGTAGAGAGGGGCACTGAAGGAGAGAGATATGGAGAGACCATGTGACAATTGACAATTAAAAACACATTTATTGACAACTCAGTCAATTGTTACACTCCGGAGAGTTAGGCAGTTAAAAATTTACAATTTAAAAAATTCACATCAGGAGGTTCCCCTGCCAAGGGTAGTCTGGACTCCGTCAGGGGAGTAACATCCTCCTGAGCGCGTATAAGCCCTCACGTACAAAGGGATCTGAGTCCCGAGCGCGCTCAATTGCAGCACTGATGATTTCGGTGATAAGGTTTTTCTTCTGGGTGGAGCAGGTCCTGAGGAGAGGCTCCCTGTCCTCGGGGTATATGACCGCATCCGTGATGTCACCCTCTGTGATTCCCAAATCAGTCAAGGGCCCCGAGTAGCGTTCATTGCACAATTTATAAATTATATCAGCTGCTTCATCCCAGCGCTTCGACGTCAGATCCTCCTCCACTTGAAACAGTGGAGATGTCGCCAGGGCCGGTGTTGTCATTTTCCCACGGGGAGCGGGCGGTGTTGGCTCGGCAGGCCGAGGCGCAGGCAGTGGGGGTGTTAGAGACACTGCAGTTGGTGTTGTCCTCAGCTCAGCTTTGACTTGCCCGAGGACTTTGTAGAGGTTGCTGGCTGCTCCGGGCCTCAGATCCAATATTTGCCTGATCAGGCCGGCGAGGGCGTCGCACTGCGGAGGCGACAGGAGGGGTCCTTTCCTCTGCGCCTTGGTCCTCGAGGAGAGGAGGTCCAGGACCTCCTCCCGCCCAAGACCAAGGGCGTCCGTCTCAGCGAAGGACACGCTGGGGTGCCCCTCGATGAACGCATCGAGGTCGACTCTCGTTGCGTTCTTTGCCGATGACGTGGAGGACGCAAAGGTCTCCTCCACGATGGACATCTCCACGTCCGGTGTTGGGGCCGCAGGTCCGAGGGTCTTCTGGGCGGGCAGAGGGCCAAGCGGGGCAACGAGGTCCGGCCGAGCGGGAGGCGGCTCAGGATGGCTCTGCTGCCGGGACACGGTGGACGAAGCACCAGGTGGAAGGGGTGCCGGTTGTGGCTGGCCGTTGTTGGAGGCTCTCCCAGGATTGATGGGGCAGTTGGCCCTACGGTGACCCTGCCGGCCGCATCTGGAGCACTTGACTCCATATGATATGAAGGCCGAGAGGACGTTTCCTTTGTTTCTGATGACGACGCGGGTCGGGATCTTTTCCAGGGTAAAGCCCTCCTTTAGGAGGATGAATACCTCGCGTCGGCCATCCGTGAAGGTATACCTTCCGGCTCTTAGCCGGATAGGGGCAATGGAAGACACGTCACCGAAGGGCTTGAGGGCCTCGATGACGGCGGCGTCGTCTACGAAAAAGGGCAGGTTTGCGACGGTGATCCTCTCCGCCCTTTTCTTAAAGGGGAAGGCCCTGAGGTGGGTATGCCCGATTTCAAGGCCGTCCCTTAGAAGTCGCTCCGCCAGGGCCTTGGTGGACAGGCCCACCAGCATGTGGCCGTCCATTTTCATCACTTGGAGCACATTCCCGGCTCTTCCGACCAGCTCTTCTACCGCCTGTAGGTAATGGGTGTATCCGAAGTCTGGGCAGTGTTCCACGAAGACGCAGTTATCCTCAGTTGAAGAGCGCTGTTGTACTCTGGCATCGGCGATGTCGGCCCGGGTAGCCCTGATTTCCTGGACCACCGTAGCTCCTCCCGCAGTTGGCCGTCTTCGCGGGGTTGCGCCGGTTCTTCTGGAGGCCGCGACACCGCTGGAACGTTGTTCGACAGGGCGGTTCGGCGACTCCCTGCGTCTTCGCTTGTGTTTAACTACGGTGAAGCTATCTTCACCTGATTCCGCAGCCTCCATTTGCTCGGCCCAGTTCGTCGCAGCGGCCAAGGCGCCGCTTGTTGATGGCGTGACGTCAGCGATACACGCCGCGGCAAAATTTGCATGGCTTCTGTCGATTGGCAGATTTGCATAGTTGGCGCTTGCGTCAGCCATTCTCGAATCTTCACCTTGAAAATGGTTTTCCGCGGATAAATCCGCAACGGCTTCACTTTCGGAGCCGAGCCTTGCAGGCTCATGTTCAGCTCGGTGAGGGCTTCCAGCCCATACCAAATTCGTCGCTTCCAGCGACATTCCTCCGCTCGCCAGAGGTGAAAATTCTCTTCTTTTGGGAGGCGGTTAAAATTTCAAGCAAGCAAAGTTAGGGGCAGGAGCGCGCGCCCGTGCAACCTCGCAGCCACGAGCCATGGAGAGACCATGTGGCCCACCCTCAGTAGAGAGGGGCACTGAAGGAGGGAGATATGGAGAGACCATGTGGCCCACCCTCAGTAGAGAGGGGCACTGAAGGAGGGAGATATGGAGAGACCATGTGGCCCACCCTCAGTAGAGAGGGGCACTGAAGGAGGGAGATATGGAGAGACCATGTGGCCCACCCTCAGTAGAGAGGGGCACTGAAGGAGGGAGATATGGAGAGACCATGTGGCCCACCCTCAGTAGAGAGGGGCACTGAAGGAGGGAGATATGGAGAGACCATGTGGCCCACCCTCAGTAGAGAGGGGCACTGAAGGAGGGAGATATGGAGAGACCATGTGGCCCACCCTCAGTAGAGAGGGGCACTGAAGGAGGAAGATATGGAGAGACCATGTGACTCACACTCAGTAGAGGAAGGCACTAAAGGAGGGAGATATGGAGAAACCATGTGGGCCACCCTCAGTAGAGAGGGGCACTGAAGGAGGGAGATATGGAGAGACCATGTGGCCCACCCTCAGTAGAGGAAGGCACTAAAGGAGGGAGATGTGGAGAGACCATGTGGCCTACCCTCAGTAGAGAGGGGCACTGAAGAAGGGAGATATGGAGAGACCATGTGGCCCACCCTCAGTAGAGGAAGGCACTAAAGGAGGGAGATATGGATAGACCATGTGGCCCACCCTCAGTAGAGGAAGGCACTAAAGGAGGGAGATATGGATAGACCATGTGGCCCACCCTCAGTGGAGGAAGGCACTGAAGGAGGGAGATATGGATAGACCATGTGGCCCACCCTCAGTGGAGGAAGGCACTGAAGGAGGATGGAGCGTATATTGGAGAAATTACTGGAAAGTTCATCACTGAAAAGGGTCAGGAACTTAATTTTTTTTCTGTGGAGTTTACATAAACAATTTTAATTATTTTAAATTTACACTCGAAAAAAGTTTTAGAATTCAATTTGCTAATTAGACATTTTAAATGTTAAAAGAAAAACTTTCCCTCCAGAATATGAGTTTTATCTTAATACCAAGATATATTTGTAGAAATATATTTTCAAAACGAACGATTTTTATTGATTTTCATAGAAAAAAAATCTTTTGTTTCGATCACAGAGGAGATTAATGCGGCGTCTAAACTTGCAGCAGATAGCAATGAATACGTAATGCAGACGACTTATTGGCTGTTGAATTATTCAGCTGTTTATTTAGGGGGTTCGTCTGCTGCAAACCGCGTGGGACGATGGGAAGAGAAAGCGCGCCAAAACGAAAGAGCGCGCATACTGAAATAGTAACCTTCCATATCTAAATATATTCGTGATGTATGTTCTCTCTGGAAGCCATTTATTTCTTTCCTTTACTTTTGGTATTAAAAAAAAATCTCATTTATACCATAAGTCGTTTTCTTCAAACTTTCTGATTAAATTTCTGAATAAATCTGGATTTTTTAACGTAATTTATCGATATATATGTCTACTTATGGAGAAATATCGCATCAGACAATTTACATCAAAGTTATATATGCAAATAGAATATATAAACTATAATTACATATAGTAGACGAATGGACCAGGCTTTAAATAATCTGACAGAATTTAAAATGTATTTTTATGACGCTTCTTATATAATAAGTTAAATAATTTTAATTAAAAAACATTGCGAAAAAATTACTAACCAATTGAATTTGCTTGTTAGAGATGCCTGCCAGTGCTGCCTAGTGGCGAAAAGCAGAACTATAGAGAGAGAGAAAATTGGTTTTCGTTTATTAAAAATCTCTATCTGAAAAAAAAAAAAAGAAAGAAAAGAAAAAGGTACAGCCTCTATCATGCTGATGAGAGACAACAGCCCGAAAGCGTTCGCGATTGGGCATCGTTAGCCAAATATCACGGAACAAGTTGTCAAATCAACGTTTAGTTGATTTTTGTTCCACTAGATGGCGTTCTGCCAACTAAAATACTCGTGTGAGCGGCCAGGAGAAATGTCCTATTGTATTTAATATTAAGGATATACCACATATGTCAATATTAAGGTGAAAAAAGCAAGCTTTCAGCGATAAGTTTCTTTTTAATTTTTTTTTTTTTCTATTTCAAATCTTTAGTTTCATGCCCGAAAGCTTGAATTATTTTATTAAAGAAACTCAGGAAGCCTGATGTTTTTTACTTTAATATTGAAACAAGGAATTATTGAATTGTGACATGCCAACATTATGCCAACAATGTGACATGCCAACATTATGCCAACAATGTTACATGCCAACATTATGCCAACAATGTGACATGCCAACATTATGCCAACAATGTGACATGCCAACATTATGCCAACAATGTGACATGCCAACATTATGCCAACAATGTGACATCCTAACAATGTGACATGCCAACATTATGCCAACAATGTGACATCCTAACAATGTGACATGCCAACATTATGCCAACAATGTGACATGCCTTTTATAATTATAATTGTGTTTGTTGAAGAGCTCGAAAGCTCATGGTGTTTTCGTAATAAAGAAACATATTGCTTAAGATTTTGGAATATTTTTATTTAAGTTTTTAATGATCGATGTTTAGGATGAGAGATTCTGTATAGTTAAAATCTCGACCAATTTACACAGTACTTTTTAACCTTTGAAAATGGTGACAGGGAGTCTTCAAAACGTCACTCAGTGAAAACTCACCAAAATACCAAATACCGATACGAAGAACTGACAAGTCCGAAAGTTTGAAAATAAAAAGTTTCACAAGAAACTTAACCCTGGAAGCTTCATTTATTTTATAATAAATACCAATATGCAAATATAATATTTTCAATTATCTCTAAAAAATAAAGGTAGTCTTTCCCGTCAAAATAGACGCTAAAACAACGCCATCTATTGACCGTCTCCGCACAAACTAGCGGACTCAGGTCAGTGACAATGCCACAACACCAACTTCAATAGATGGCTTTTAGTTCTAGCATCTATTTTGATGGAAGAGGTGACCTTATTTTTGTAGATTAATTTCCTCCAGACAATTTTTCAGGGCTATTTTCATTATTATGTATGTGTAAAAATAAGAGAAAAAATAGCAAAAAGGTCAGGTGTTAATATTAAAAACAAACAAAAAAGTCATATCCTGACCACTCACATTAACATTTTAGATGAAATAGCGCCATCTAGTGGAACAAAAAACAACTAAACGTTAATTTAACTTATTCAAAGATATTTGGCCAACCCAATTTCTTGATAAATTGAGAAAAGCCAACCAACGCATTTCGGGCTGTTGGCCCATGTCAGCGTGTTGCAGGTTGTACCTATTATAATGTATGTGTTATGTTTTATAAGGGCTGTTGTGTGTGACAGAGGACGGTCTATTCTGTATAAAGGATTACAAGAAATACCTAACAACGTACGAGATGGACGTGAACAGAGCTCAGGAGTGTTTCAACACTTTGTTGATTGTAAGTAAACACCATTGTTGTTTTATCTTTCTGTTGTTAATTGTAGATATAAATGTTTTAAAACATTATGACAGGTTGGATTTATATATGAGATTGAATAGTTTCCTTGACAAGGGTGTCAGTGAGTCACTGAAAAACGTAGGGAAAATAAATAAAAGTCTTTTTTTAGGTGACTATTTAAACTTATATGTCTCTTCTTTCTTATCTCCACTCAATCATATTAGGATATCAAGTTGTGACCCTTGATGGTGTCTGTTTGACAACCATCGTGACTGGGTGAAGTAGAATACGTCTGCCTTTGTCATTAAGATTGGGAGCACTACTCAGTGGCAGGCCGACTTACCTCCAAAAGAAATGGCCGCCATGAGGAACAGACGCCATGTGCAGCTGCTCCTAACATGGAGTACAAACACTGCTCATCCTGTATCCCTGGATTAGGAGCCCTTACAGGGTACTATCAGCCGGGCCAGCTGAGCCCAGGTTTTTTCATCCGGGCTTGGGACTGGCAAAGGCAGAGTTCAAACTTATATGTAAATATCCCTAGTTATTGTTCTCTTTGTTGCTTCTTTTATTAATGTAATTTGCCATTGTTTTTGTTTTATTCTCATTGTTGTTGCTTGTTGAGAGTTTTTATTACTGTTATCATTTTTGGAAAAAAAATCGTTTTCTGATTGCTGTTATATATAAATGTTTCCCATTGTTGTTCGTTCACATTTTTCAGAAACTTGTAAATTCCTATTATTGTTAACTACGAGTTTCTATTGTTTATTGCAAGTTTTTTTTAATTGTTATTGATTATAAGTTATTTTTTAAATGCTGTTGATTGCAAATTCTTCGCATTGTTGTGTGTATATTGATTTTTCTTTTTATTGATTTGTTAATTCTTCTGAAAAGAACAAACACACATTTATTAAAATATAGCATACCACGGATTTTTAATTATCTAAACTGTAAAAACTTAGAATTCCATAATCCTGAAAACCCTTTATTCCAAACTGTGCAGGGGGAAGCCAGGAGAAAAAATGAATACAGTTAAACCTGTCTATAGCGCCCCCTCTAAATAACGCCTTCCTCTCTATAGCGCCCGATTTTAAACATTAGAATGTAAAAATTTTACATTAAAAGTGACCTGTCTATAGCACCCCCTCTCTATAGCACCCTATTTTGGTGAGCCCCAAGATGGGCGCTATAGACAGGTTTATCTGTATATGCTATTAATGATTTATTTATAATTTTAATATATGTGCTATTGTGTATTTAAGCATTAATTATATGCCAATCTTCGCTTGTAGATGAATGTATTACCCTTGTAAAGATGTTCTCGCGAAAATATATAGGAATTTATTAAATATTGTTTCATTGGATTAATGCTAAAATGAGGAGACTAGAAGAGTTTCTTTTATACCTTCATTGCAAGTTTTTCAAACCGCCTGTCCTTCGACAGTCGCATAGAATTAAAGCTACAAGTGCTACATGTACAACGGCTATAGTTGGCAGGCACGCACGCACAGTTAAAAGACAGAAATGTTCGAAAGCCTGTGATGTGTGTATGGTAACTTTTTTTACCTAGTACATGTACGTATAGGCCATGATAATCATGATGGGTAATTAGCGACTTCTCTTATTGTAAGTGCATCACATGTCTATACATGTCAGACATAAGCTGTTCGACTTTTGCACCTATAAGTGAGCTCCGTTTGATTACTTGCACTCACTGGTGGGGTTTAAATTTTTCAATAGTAGAGGACCGTTGAAGTATTTTTTTTTTTCTATAGAAAAAAGTGCCCAATGTGGGATTTGCTCCTGGGTAGTGGCTATGAAAATCGACAGTTTATATTACTTGAAGTCAAACTCCCTCTGTATGATAGAAGAAATTGAAACTAATTTTGACGTGTAAGATTCATTTTAAAATAAAACAATTATATACTGCCCTTACTGCAATGATAAAATAATGAGAGGGCCTGGCTCATCAGTGGTGAGCCCTCCCAGAAGTTTCGTCAGTTTAATCTACCATTGATAACTACATCAAAGAAAAGGCTTCCTCTCTCCCTGATTTTATATATTACATTTATTATAAATAAAATGAAGTCTCCAAGGCTAAGCTTCTTGTTCAAATTTTATTCTCTAGCTTTCGGTCCTTCCACTCCTGTCCGAAAGCTAGAGAATAAAATTTGAACAAGAAACTTAACCCTGGAGACTTTATTTTCTTCATAATATTATAAATCAGGGAAGAACGTTCATATATATTACATTTATTTATCTGTGAAAAATAGTACAAAAGTGAATTTGTACTTGGATCAGGAAATGCTTTTTGACTTAATTTATTTATCTATTTATCCTTATTTAAGTGTGTGTGGATATTTATTTTATATTTAACCTTACAAGAGAAGGAATTGCCAGACATCATCTTGAAGAAGGAATCAAAGTTTTTTCTTCGACGAGTTTCTTTTATTCCTTCTTCAATATTTAACCTTATTAAAATCATAGAAGGCAACAAAATAAATGCCTTCTTTGATTTTAATACCATCACCTGACCTTCTTTATTATTTTTTAAAATTATTTTTTCACATTTAACATTATATGGACACATTGTAATAAAGTAGTTTCAACCTCCCTGACTTCAGGTCGTCACGTGTCCTCAGGGATCTGACCTAACAGGTCGTCACGTGTCCTCAGGGATCTGACCTAACAGGTCGTCACGTGTCCTCAGGGATCTGACCTAACAGATTGTCTGGTCTTCAGGAATCTGACCTAACAGATTGTCACGTGTCCTCAGGGATCTGACCTAACAGGTCATCACGTGTCTTCAGGGATCTGACAGATTGTCTGTTTCAGCCGGAGGACAAGAAGACAGGGAACGGCCTGACATCCGACAGATTCAAGGAGTTGGTGTACGACTACTGGGTGTCCCAGGATGCCGTCTGTAAGGGCCAGTACATCCTGGGCCCCTTCGACTCCCACATGTTGGACGAACTGGAAGCTTTCATTAAGAAGAAATCTGTGTAGCCGCCACTTTGGTCTCTGTGTCGTTTGAATAAACCCTAGTCTCATCTGTAGATCTGCGTTTATTTGATGACTTTTTTATTTTTCACAAGTAAAAGTGGTACAGGCCATGATAATCATGGTAGGTAGTTAGCTAATGTAGGTATCCACATGTCTATACATGTGGTAAAAGTAATCGCTAAATACCTACCACCATATCATATCTTGTTCGATACAGCTTCTTCTTGTATACTATTATTATTTAAAAAGGCATATCCTGATCAGGAGCAAATGTGCTTTTCAGAAGGCAGAGCGCCATCTGGTGGAACAGAAATTAACTAAACACTTATTTAGCCTTTTCCCTGATCCACGAACGCGTTTCGCGCTCGTCAGCGTGGAGTAGGCTGTACCACATCTTGTATACTAGTCGTAAATTGGCTCAAGTTGCATACAAGTTGTAAATGGGCTCTGGAAAAGTCGAACTGCTTTCAACACAATTGCACTACATATCTACATTTTAAGAAAAAAAATGCATCTTTTGATAGGGCAACCAAAAGTTACTGATGACTTGCAAGAATAAATATCAACTTATCTCGTTGATTTTTAATGATTTTAATTATTTTTAAAGAAAGGGTATTTGACCAATTCTGAAATATTTAAAAATCAAGGATTAGTTGATATTTATGATAAAACACAATTTGGATTATAGACTATAATACAAGAAAATAAGACGTAATCCAAATAATTTATTAGTGTATGACGTTTCGGCAACAACATTGTCACCATTATCAGACAAATAAATAAATAAAAATGAAACGATTTTATTCTTTTGTCTGATGATGGTGACAATGCTGTTGCCGAAACATCACACACTATTAAATGATTTGAATTAGGTCGTATTTTCTTGTATTAGTTGATATTTATTCTGACAGATGGCGCAAGTCATCAGCAACTTTTTGTTGACAATAAGGAAATGCCTTTTTTTCTTAAGTTACCCCCCTGATCCAAGTACAAATTCACTTTTGTACTATTTTTCATATCTACACATATAGAAAGTAGTTCGACACTTACAAGTATGCAAATTAGGAAACTTCCTTAAGTTTTGTCTATGAGTGTATTTTATTTTAAAGAAAAGTATTATATTTGGTGTTGTGTGTTACTTTCCCTTTATTCTATCTACAATCAAATTTGTACTACATTATGTCACATTTCTAGTTTTAATACTTTGTAGAAAACAGTCTTTTTGCAAGAAATTATAAGGTAAAATTATTTTATGGTTGTAATATATATATTGGAATCAAAAGGTAACAAAAGACCAAATCTAAATAATTAAAATGTTTGACATTTCGGTAACAGCATTATTGTCATTGGTTTTAGTACTTTCTCTGATGATGATAACAATGCTGTTACCAAAATGTCACAAACATTTCAATAATATGGATTTGGTCTTGTTACCATTTGTGATTTTTGCTGATTTATTTATACAATATGAATGATAAGGTACAATTTGGATTATAGATTATAAACACAAGATAATAAGACTAAATCTAAATAAATAAATAGTGTGTGATGTTTCGGTAACAGTGTTGTTACCACCATCAGACAAAAGTACTTAATGAGAAAATATATCACAGTATGTTTTAAATAGTTATTGTTATCAAGTGGATAAACAAGAAATCTATCTTATCTGCTGATAACAGTAACTATTTAAAACATGCTGTGGTAAAATTTCTCATTCAGTACTTTTGTCTGATGGTAACAATGCTGTTACTGAAACTTTTCACACACACTATTTATTAATTTAGATTTGGTCTTATTACCTTACATGAGATTATAAATGTCTAAATGGAGACAAACTGCTACTCTACAAAATCACATTCTAACACAAATATTTATTACTAGACGAATGGCCCGGGCAACGCCCGGGTTTTACCCGAGTGCGAATATATTTTAAAAACGTTTTAATCTTCATCTAGATCTTCATCTTGTCTACACCTTGTATACATCTTGCTTCCTAGGGTTGCCTAGAGTGGCCGCTATAGACAGGGTGGTCTGTATAGACAGGTGGATGTATCACACAGCTGTAGAGTGGTCGCTATAGACAGGGTGGTCTGTATAGACAGGTGTATGTATCACACTGCTGATAACAGGGTTGCCTAAAGTGAGCGCTATAGACAGGGTGGTCTGTATAGACAGGTGGATGTATCACACAGCTGATAACAGGGTTGTCTAGAGTGGCCGCTATAGACAGGTGGATGTATCACACAGCTGATAACAGGGTTGTCTAGAGTGGTCGCTATAGACAGGGTGGTCTGTATAGACAGGTGGATGTATCACACAGCTGATAACAGGGTTGTCTAGAGTGGTCGCTATAGACAGGGTGGTCTGTATAGACAGGTGTATGTATCACACTGCTGATAACAGGGTTGCCTAAAGTGACCGCTATAGACAGGGTGGTCTGTGTAGACAGGTGTATGTATCACACTGCTGATAACAGGGTTGCCTAAAGTGATCGCTATAGACAGGGTGGTCTGTATAGACAGGTGGATGTAACACACTGCTGATAACAGGGTTGTCTAGAATGGCCGCTATAGACAGGTGTATGTATCACACAGCTGATAACAGGGTTGTCTAGAGGGGGGCGGGCAGGGAGGTCACGTGTTTGCTGGCAGCCAATGGGCGCGCATTCTATCCGTGAGCTTCAGACAAACAAACAGACAGAATAAGGCAAATATATAAGTAGATAAGAAGTCCCAATTCTTTCTCTACAGAAAGAGATTTTTTTTTTTTTTGCTTATCCCCAGTACACGTGGTACAGGCCATAATAATCATGTTGTTGTTGTTTTTGTTTCTTATCCCCTTGTGTAAAGATTACACAAATTCCATGAGTTCATGCTCCTCGAGCTGTTTTATGATGAGCAGCGGCCTCTCCCAAAGGTCCTGTTTATTGCATCTAATGCAAGCCAAAATCATGGTGGGTAGAAGTAAGCGACTGCTTTTACTGTAAGTGCACCACATCGAGGGACATTGGAGCATATTTTTTTATCAGAAAAAAGTGTCCAATGCAAAAATTGAACCGGGGTCGTAGTGGTCGAAAACCAACGATTCAGACCATCCTTCCACCGACCCCATAATGACTGTGTAACAAATGAGATGTTATCAGAAACTCTATTGAAATTCCAATATAACAATATTTTACCTACTTGTGTTCTTTCAATCCCAAGTAATACTTTTGTTACAATGATAAAGCACAATTTGGATTACATCTACAAGAAAATAAGAGCTAATCCAAATAATTTAATAATGTGTGACGCTTCAGTAACGGTCTTATTTTCTTATAGTTTTAATACAAGTTATATATACTGTTAAAAAAATAAAATAAGCATATCCTGACTGCTTACATAAGTTTTTTTCTATTTTTAAATTATTTTTCACATATATATACAGTTGTTTTGAAAATAGAGCAATCCATAAATAAATCTTTAATTAAAAAGGCATATATAGGATCAAAATATCATTTATTTTACCAATATTTCAGTTGGCATTCGGCCAACTGAAATATTGGTAAAATAAATGATATTTTGATCCAATATATGCCTTTTTAATTAAATATACAGTTGTATGATGACGTCTGAAGATATCTCCACCACCTGTGGACCAGGGGGCAGTGGACCAATCAGGAAGAAGAAAGCTCAGCTGACCAGCAGCTAAGTCTTACTCTCCCTTGTTGACAGCAAGGTTGAATGATTCTGCCAGTTTGATACTAGCTTGTTCTCCATAATGTTGTTAGCGTGCATCAAGTCGAGTTTAACTTTTGGTAACTAGATGGACAAATATTCTCCAATATGTGCCTATAAAATACAATTTAGTTGTTGTTTCTTATTCCCTTGTGTAAATATTATATATCCACGCTGCGCACGTTTGTTTTTGTAAATATTTCTGGTGGG
Source organism: Cordylochernes scorpioides (assembly GCA_030710605.1). Classification (NCBI taxonomy): domain Eukaryota; kingdom Metazoa; phylum Arthropoda; class Arachnida; order Pseudoscorpiones; family Chernetidae; genus Cordylochernes; species Cordylochernes scorpioides. Next base: position 7,130,516 of record CP092864.1, on the reverse strand, counting down.
ATAAAGTCGATATTTTGGTAAGCCTGTGGCAACTACACTTTGCTTCAGCGAGCCGAACTAGGCCGGCCTCGGCAACCGCGGGCGTCAACCTGACTACGCATGCGCACGGGACGTCATCAGAGACTCTGGCCACTGACGCGGTAAACATCTAGGCTAACTACGACAGCCGTTACTTCAACCGTTGCTTCTTTTCTATTTCTATATTTCTGGCTTTAAATAAATTAATTTTAATTATAATTTTATCAGCAGCCTTTCCACAAGCCAACACATCACGAACAACCATTCTACAAATTGGTGAGCCGGACGTGATGCAAAAGTTATTATTTCATCCACGAAACTTTCAACAGCCCCAGAATGCAAGACGCAACTACAGAACATCCAGAAGGGCCAACATCCACAGCACCCTCCCAAGTATCAAGATTGGCTTTCCGTGCACCACCATTCTGGCCCAACGACGTTGAACTGTGGATAAGCCAGCTAGAAGCCACTTTCAGTCTAGCCGGGATCTCCCGCGACGAAACTAAATTCCAAGCAACGGTAACGAGCCTAGACCAGCCAACCCTTACTTACGTCACGGACATCGTAACGGCCCCCCCACCCTCTGGTAAATACGATGCGCTGAAAGCATGCCTTCTCCAACGACTCGGTCAATCAAAACAAACTAAAATCTTACAGGTTCTGGATAGGCGTCCCATGGGAGATCAGAAGCCATCAACAGTCCTAGCCGCGATGGAACATCAGGCAGGAAGAAATTTCTCCGATACAGTACTGAAAATGCTGTGGACTCGACGCCTACCTCAGGACATAAGGGCTGCTCTCGCAACATCCTCTGAAACAAGTTTGAGTAAGCTGGCGGAAATGGCAGACAACATACACGAAGCCATACTGCCAACGGTCTCAGCAGTGGACCAACCAAGCACAGGTCATAGCGCGGAGGCCCACCAACAGCTGATGACGCAAATCCAAGACCTGCATACGCAAATCGAAGCTTTGAAGCCATCCATGGACACCCCACACAATAGCTATCCGAACGCTAGGTACCCGACCCACAACAAAAAAGGAAACGCAGGAACTTGCTGGTACCATATGAAGTTTGGAGCGCAAGCTAGGAAGTGCCTTCAATCATGCAACTTCAAGGTCCAGGGAAACGAATACGCCCGCCGTCAGTAGGAGCCACTGACGGCGCAGGTCTTACTCACCGGCTCTTCATTACGGACCGACGCAGCGCCTATTTGTTTTTGGTCGACACTGGAGCCGAAGTCTCAGTGATTCCACCACCAGTAAAACACGCTAGGCCCTCGCACAGACAGCTTTTCGCAGCTAATGGATCTATCATCCACACTTACGGGGAACGACATCTTGAGCTTGACCTCGGTCTCGGACGATTATTCCGTTGGCCTTTCATCATAGCCGATGTCGGCGTGTCCATCATCGGCGCAGACTTTCTCCGACATTACGGGCTGACAGTAGACCTGCGTAATCACCGGCTGAGCGACCCAGTATCTTCCCTCCACTCCATTGGACAAGTTTCCCCTTCCCCCGCTGTTAGCATTCACCTTGCAATCGCCAATTCGCCTTACTCCAGAATACTCAGACAATTCCCAGAGCTCACTAGTCAGAATCTTGTAAAAAGCCCTCCCCGTCACTCAGTGACTCATCATATCGTCACAAAGGGCCCCCCGATTGCAGCAAAACCGCGACGACTCCCCACGGACAAACTCGCCGCGGCAAAGAAAGAATTCGCTTTCATGCTGGAGAAAGGCATCTGTCGTCCATCCAAATCACCGTGGGCCAGCCCTCTCCACCTAGTACCCAAAAAAGACGGCTCGCTACGACCATGTGGAGACTACAGGAAACTGAATGCCGCTACCGTCCCCGACCGATATCCAGTCCCTAACATTATGGACTTTGCATCGCATCTGCATGGTAAGAAAATATTTTCTACTATCGATCTGGTTAGAGCGTACCACCATGTGCCCGTGGAATCTAGAGATATCCCTAAGACTGCCGTTATTACGCCTTTCGGCCTTTTTGAGTTTCCCCGCATGTCCTTTGGCCTATGTAACGCAGCCCAAACCTTTCAAAGGCTCATCAACGAAGTACTCCAAGGTTTGGATTTTGCATATGCCTACATTGACGACGTGCTTATCGCATCAGATTCAGAAAATCAACATGTATCCCATCTTCAACAACTTTTTGGTCGCCTTCGAGACTACGGCCTGATGATCAACGAAACCAAATGCACCTTCGGCCAACCTTCAGTCAAATTCTTGGGGTTTATCATCACTAACGCCGGAATCTCGCTGGACCCTCCGCGAGTACAAGCAATTAAAGACATCCCAATCCCTGATACTGTCGGAAAACTTCGACGTTTTCTGGGTATGTTAAATTTCTATCGGCGCTGCCTCCCCAATGCCGCTAGTACTCAGGCACCACTCCACGCCATGGTCGAAGGGCGCAAGAACGCATCCTGCCAATGGACCCCAACAGCACTCCAGGCTTTCGACCAGTGCAAATTTCAACTAGCCAACGCTGCCCTCTTGCACCATCCTTTTCCAGAAGCGCCTCTCTGCCTTACGGTAGATGCCTCGGATTTTGCTGTGGGCGCCGCACTTCACCAGCAAGTTGGCAACAATTTCCAACCAATAGCGTTTTTCTCAAGGAAACTAGACGCTGCACAAAGAAAATACAGCGCATACGACAGAGAACTCCTGGCGGTATACTTAGCTATCAAGCATTTCAGGCATTTATTGGAAGGGCGACAATTTCCGGTCTATACGGACCACAAACCTCTCACATACGCCTTTCAACAAAATCTGGACAAGGCCTCACCGCGCCAATGTCGACACCTCGATTTCATCGGGCAATTCACAACAGACATCCGCTACATCGCGGGCTGTGAAAATATACCTGCATATTTCCTGTCACGCGTGGAACCCATCTCCCATCATCAACCTTATGACCCAAAATCCCTCGCCGAAGCGCAAGCAGTGGACCAGGAGCTACAAGCTCTCTTGACATCGGAAAACCGCAGCTCACTACAACTGGAAAAAGTACAAATCCCAGAAACGAACATTTCCCTGTACTGTGACGTTTCCACAGCAAAACCCAGACCATTCGTACCCGCATCCTGTCGCCGCATAATTTTTTCTGCATACCACAACTTGTCTCACCCCGGAGTACGAGCTACTACAAGGATGGTCACCGCCCATTACGTCTGGCCGGCCGTCAAGCAGTGTTGGGCATCAAAAAATTATTTTTCAATTAAATTGTTAATTGACTAAGAAATTAATTGCTAATAAATTAATTGCAATTAAATCAATTGCAATTAATCTTTAAATTGCAATTTGCAATTAAATTAAATTAATTGCAATTAATTTTTAAAATTGTTTTATGAAACAATTAAAACTAACAATTAAATATGTATTAATACAGAATAAATAAAAATAACAGATTCAATGAAAGGTTTAAAAAATTACACTGCATAAAAAAAAATCAATCCTTCTCATTGATGAACTATTCTTGTCACGTTAAGCCTTTTACATACGTGAATGTTTGTTTTGGTTAAGAATACATTGTTCTAGACTAGTGAAATAAAATGGCGTCGATAAACGAAATGGACGAAGACAGTAACATTCCAGTGACTTTTTCGGTTTCAGACATTAATGAGTCATTAGAAACATCTTCGCCTGTGCCACCAACTGACACCGCCGAGTGTTAGTCTTCGCAAGCGCGGCTTTACTTGCTAGATGGAACATATTTCAAATCCTTGCTTGAAGAGTCCACTGGTAATAAAATCACAGCGCTTTGTATGAAATGTCCAAGAGATGTATTAACTAAAATTAAAGGATATCATAATTGTACGTCAAACTTTTTGAGTCACCTGAAGCGAAAACACGGGCAAGAATGCATTGAAGAGTACAAAAGATATGTAAAAAAAAGAAATCCGAGGTAAAAACTAAGAAGTCAAATGAGAATAAAATTACACAAGAACAATTCGATGAAAATATTCTGAAATATTTTATACATTCCATGATCCCATTACGTGCAGTGGAAGATCCATATTTTTCAAAAATATTCACGGACTTGGAAATATCTGAAATGGGGCTAACTCTAATGAGTCTACGTTCACTAGGACGTCGTATAGAAAACCACTATGAAACGCAAGTAGCTAAGATAAAGTCGAAACTAAAAGAAGCTTCCTATGTGTGCACAGAAATAGATATTTGGTCCAGTAAAAAGAGAAGTTTTATAGGAGTTACAGCGCACTGGATCACAAATGATCTACGCAGAGTTTCAGTGGCGTTAGCTTGTCAACGATTCAAAGGCGTCCACAGCTACAATCGACTATCCGATATAATTCAAGAAATTAACGATCATTTCGACCTCAATACGAATAAAATTGTTGCATCGGTGACGGATAATGGCAGCAATTTCGTAAAAGCTTTCAAAATGTTCGGTGTCAAATTGACCAATATAAATATTGTTGATGAAGTTATGCCAGACTCTCAGCCAACAGAAGCCTTTTCTGAATCAGATGTTGAAGACGACGAATCATCAAATTTAGAAGATCCTGAGCATTTACTTCCTGCCCATTTACGATGCTGTGCGCATACGTTAAGCCTTTGCGCAACTACGGACGCGAACAAACTTTTAAGCGAGCAAGACACCTCTCTGTCGCAAATGCATGCTGCAATCATGAAGAAATGTAATGCTTTGTGGAAGGCTGCAGGACGACCAAAGAGTGCTGAAATAATGCAGAATGTGTTAGGACACACGTTAAGTCGACCTGGTGAGACCAGATGGAATAGCTTGTTTGATGCCCTCCAGCAAATTTTCAATATTAAAGAAAAAAGCTTACTCTTACATAGATTATTAAACATAAAAAATGCTATCAAAGACAACGAATTCGAATACATACAAGAGTATTTGACGTGCACTTCGCCAGTGGCAGAAGCCCTCAACATAATGCAGAGCGAGACTAACGCATATTATGGGATAGTTCTGCCGTGCCTTCTTGTGCTGAGAAAAAATTGCTAAAAATTGAAAAGAAAAACAACTTTTCCTTTTGCAATCCGTTGGTCAAGGCATACAGAGAGAGTGTAGAGAAGAGATTTGAAAAAATGCTTGACGTCACCACTCCTGAAGCTGAAATAGCGGCTATTGCGGCATTATCCTACCCAAGATTCAAAAATAAATGGTTGACTTGTTTTGAGCCCGCGGATCGTACCAAGATTCTAAAAGTTTTCAAGACCTGCATTTCCGAAAAAATTAGTGGAAATATAGTAGCAACAGTGGCAACAACAAAAAGTACCAAAGAAAACCTTTTTTTCAATTTTGACTCTGACTCCGATAGTTCAATCTCAGAAAAAAACGGATGCTCCTCCGATGCACCAATGAATAAAGCAGAACTTTTGATGCTGCATTTTTTTGCAGAGGAAAGCCAAGATTTGCAACTACTCAATAGATATCCTGAGATAAAAAGTGCTTTTATTAAATACAACACACCTTTACCATCGTCAGCTGCAGTTGAACGCCTTTTTTCTTTTGCCACAATGACAAATCTGCCAAAGAGTCACAAATTGTCGAACAGCATGTTCGAGAAGAGAGTGGTACTGAAATGTAATTTAAATTATTACAAGAAATTATAAATTATCATTGTCTATCTAATCATGCTTAATTAAAGTTATTGATGATCATTTGCATCAGTCTTTTATTTGTTGCTAACATGTGTATTTAAATAGTTCAATAGTTATATTGTACCTGCGTCCACGTCCCACGCAGGCCTGTACAGTATATTATATACCAGTTTATTATGCACCAGTAATTTTTTTATTTGTTAGATTAATTAAATTTCTCTAAACAATTAATTAATTGTTAATTTGAAAAGTACAATTAACAATTAATTAATTGTTAATTTAAAAAGTGCAATTAACAATTAATTAATTGTTAATTGTATGAATACAATTAACAATTAATCAATTGTTAATCTTTAATAAATCATTTTAATTAATATTTGCCCAACACTGCCGTCAAGAAGGATTGCGCGCTTTGGACTCGCGCCTGCCACCGCTGCCAAGTCTCCAAAACCTCTAGACACACAAGAACGCCCCTTCAGTCGTTTAGTCCCCCAGACGAAAGGTTCAGTCATGTTCACATTGACCTGGTCGGACCATTACCACAGAGTGAAAACTATCGGTACATATTCACCTGCGTCGACCGATTCACTAGGTGGCCCGAAGCCCTACCCATACAGGACATCACCGCCAAAACAGTAGCAAATGCCTTCCTATCGGTCTGGATATCTCGTTTTGGCGTGCCAGCAAAAGTGACTACAGACCAAGGCAGGCAGTTTGAATCAGCACTTTTCAGTGAGTTGACACGGCTTCTGGGAATCAACAGAATAAGGACATCACCCTACCACCCAGCAGCAAACGGCCTGGTAGAAAGATTCCACAGACAGCTGAAAGACTCCCTTCGCTGTCATGATTCCACAAGCTGGTCCTTGAAACTTCCCCTGGTGCTCCTAGGGATTCGTTCGTCGCTAAGGGAAGATCTCAACACCACAACCGCTGAGCTGGTCTATGGGAAGCCCCTACCCCTTCCAGGAACATTTTTCGAGGACCCCTCCTCTGCAAGCTCGCCTACCGAACCGTGGCTGGAGGACTTCAAGCGCGCCATGGCATCTCTGAAACCTGCACCAAGCAAACCACATGGGAACCGCCACGTTTACTTGCCCAAACCACTCGAGACATGTTCCCATGTCTATCTACATCGGGACCTGATATTGCCACCGCTAGCTCCCCCATACGACGGTCCATATGAAGTCCTTTTTAGGAAACCCAAAATTTACAAACTGATAATTAAAAAGAGATCCACGTGGGTGTCAATCGACCGCCTCAAGCCTGCTTTCACATCAGAAGGACCGATGTTTTCCCAAGACCCGAACTTGGCAAGCCAATAAGATTGCATAGGATCGCTGGAAAGATCCTACTGGAGGGGGAGTAGTGTGGCGACTACACTTTGCTTCAGCGAGCCGAACTAGGCTGGCCTCAACCTGACTACGCATGCGCGCGGGACGTCATCAGAGACTCTGGCCACTGACGCGGTAAACATCTAGGCTAACTACGACGGCCGTTACTTCAACCGTTGCTTCTTTTCTATTTCTATATTTCTGGCTTTAAATAAATTAATTTTAATTATAATTTTATCAGCAGCCTTTCCACAAGCCAACACATCACGAACAACCATTCTACAAGCCGGTTGAAGGGTGATTATCACTTGAAAGCTAGCGTTTTTTAATAAAAAGAAACTCATTGTGAGAAAATATTTGTAATTTTAAAACTTTTTTCACAATTTTATCATGAATATGAATTCCATGAGTTCATGCTCCTCTAGCTGTTTCATAATAAGCAGTGGCCTCTCCCAATGATCCTGTTTAATGCATTTAATACAAGCCAAAATGTGTTCTGGAGCTGTGTGCAGGTACCAACCTATATTTTGGGCAAGTGGGGTAGATTTTGTTGTTATTTTCTATCTTCAATGGCTTGAGATGGCCTGTTCTAAATCTTGTTAGTGTTATATACTATTAAGTGATGACACTGTGTGTAAAATGATGAAATAAAAACAAGACGCAAGGGGTGGGATGGACTACAATGGGTGAAGATTTATTTTTAAAAGTGGATTAAATGCATTTTTGGATATAAGGTGAATATATATATATATATTTAATATATGTTGTGTGTATATATTTAATATGTCTGAAACACACAGACAATATGCGATTAGATATGCATATATGTACATAATAAGGTATGCAAATTATATATGAAAATTATTTTTTTTTAAAAGGGACAACTTTAATTGGGACCACATGCTGTAACGCAAAAATTAGTCTCAATTAATAATAAGGTACAATTTGGATTATATATTAGAGACACAAGGTAATAAAATCAAATTTAAATAAAAAAAATAGTGTGTTACATTTTAGAAACAGCGCTGTCATCAAAATATCACACACTATTCATTTATTTGGTTTAGTCTTATTATATTCAATTTCTAGTCCCAATTAACAAATATATGTATACCTAAAATACTTTTAATATCGTATACTTGATAATTGGGAATACTGATATAATAATTGGGGCGAGTCTGTGGGAGGGTTTACCACTGATAAGCCAAACAATATTTTTTCATTGCAGTAAGAAATTTTTTTTATTTTTTTATTTGGAAAAGAGAAACATTCATGCTTAATGATTTAATGTCTTATAAACAGTGAGTGTATTGACCTATCTTTCATCCTAGGGGGGCCAGATCTGACTGCCACCTCCTAGAAGACCTGGATACCCAACCAACTGCAGCCAGTACCCATCAGAGACTCCTTATTTTCCCTCCTCATATATAAATAAAAGGTAACAAGCACCCAAATAAATAAATAAGTATGTGACGTTTCAGTAACAGTGTTGTTACCATCATCAGACAAAAGTACTGAATGTATAATAAAAATTGCACCCTATCATCCCTCAATACATGTAATCACAATGTATATAGTCTCCATGACCTTGTATAATGAATGATACCTGGGATAACCTGCTGGTGAATGTTATTGTCACGGTAGTGAGGACAAGGAATTTCTCAAATTAAAATACAGTCAACTCTGGATAATTTGAAACTCAAGGGGCCAGAGAAAATTTCAATTTATCACGAGTTCAAAATAACAGTAGTTTAAACAACCAAGAGGGAGGGAGAGGAAAAAATCAAGTAAACAAGAGTTTGAAGTTTTGACATTTTCGAAATATATGTCATAATTTGTACATAACTGGATGTAATCCCACCACAATATGTATGCAATGTATGTTTTAAAATATTTTAATAAAAACAAGGCTTAGAAATCTGGGAGAAAAGTTTAGAGAGAAAGGCCATCAAAGAGGAAGCAGTCATTAGCAGGTTTTATTATCCAGGAACTCATAAAACTGGGTTCAAGAACCTAGTCCTTCCGGGATCATGTCAGAACAAGATAAGAACAAAGGGATAGCAAAGATCCAATCAGAGTCCAGGAGGATTAGCTAGGAACCAATGGAAAGCTTACACGACTCGACCACCAACCAATCAGAGCCCTGAGAAGTTTTCGTGTTAAATCGCGAACTGAGTTTAGTTAGTCAGGAACGTGGCACCATTGAGACCAGTCAGGAGCTCGCCGCTGTTGAGACCAGTTTGGAGCCAACCCCCATCTTCTCAACCATCAGATAAGTCCAATCCTCAATAATGTGAACAGCCATAGATTAGTCAAATCCGCAAACTAGCTTCAACCCCTTTCTCCCTTGATCGCTGGCCTATTTCAATTCAACTCTGTGTCCTCGTTATTTTCCCTTGTGAATACCTTATGACTTCAGCAAATACGACTGCGCCCACCACAATCATCAATCAACTCAACCCATTACAAAAAGGTAATCGTCCCCAACATTACATATACATACTATGTTGATATAAGATTAAATAAGTGACTTACCGCAAGTTTTCAAAATAATAAATTTATTGGGAGCTTTTGGGTTTTGCCCGTTCTCAAACAAGAGTTTGATAAAAATCCGTGATTTATTATTTTGAACATTTGTACAGTTATTCACAAATGTTCATTTGTAGCAAGATACTACTCCTTCAACTTCAAATTACCGAGGGAACCAATTAATATTGATTTTACTCAACTTATCGAGTATTTTTCAATGGACAGGGAAAACATTTCAAATTATCAAGATATTCAATTTAAAAACAAGTTTCAAATTATCGAGAGCCAACTGTAAATAAAGATTTAACAATTTATTGATAAAATAAAAGTGTTGAAATTACCGTTCAAGATTTATTTACAATCAATACTAATAAGCAAGCAAGGGGTGATTTACATTGTAACAAATTGAAAAAAAAAAAAAACGAATATAAATTTGAATCTGTTTCTATTTTATTCTATGATTATATGATAAAGCACAATTTGGATTATAGATACAAGAAAATAAGACTTAATACAAATAAATTAATAGTGTGTGATGTTTTGGTAAGAGCGTTGTTACCGAAACGTCACACACTATTAATTTATTTGGATTGTTAGCTTTTTTATAAGTTGTTTTTCATAGATTTATATATTTATATTTTTGACCAGATGACCGGGTTACTTTGCATGTATATATTTGGTTTTGAAATGATGTAAATGGGTTAATTAAGAAAGAAAATTAAAAGTGTTAATTTCTTCGAGGTGTCGGTGTTTACTCTGCTCGATGGTAGAATAGGGAATTCTTAGCTCCAACATGGATTAAGTCTTATTTTCTTGTATCTATGATGAATTATGACAATACTTACTTCTGACAAAGGTGACTACTGAGGAGGAATGGCATCGGGGACTATGATGGATGGAGAGGAAGGGCGGCTGCTCTCAGCATCAGCATCTGTAGCTTCAGTAATTTCAAGGGCTTCTGTAAGAACAGCTGATGCAGAAGGAGCCTGGACACAAGGACTGTGAGGATGGGAATTATGCAAATTGGATTTTTTTTTTTTTTTATATTGTAATGTAGATAATTCCAGCTTCACTGTATGACAAGATATCCAAGAGGCAGGTATCCTAGGGTGAAGAAGTAGAAAGATGGATGGACTCCACTAGCTACGGGAGGATGGCCCATGTGTGTGTGGGGAGGACAGGCGCCACGATGGCATTCCAATGTGGGGGGGGGGGGGAGAAGTACAGTTTTAGACAGATCTGCAGTGACAGAAGACGCAGCAAGTTGGCTACGGGAAGTGGGCTCCGGCCGTGTGGCCGTATGGAATAACCGGGAAGACGGTGACAAGGAGGATCCCTCTGGTTGCGGACAATGATGACATCTACTACTGTGTATAGTTACTGCTCTACTTTTTAAAGTTCTTGTAATAAATCATATCGTACTAAGCTGTATCCACAAAGAATCCACATTGTTTTCTTACAAACCTTGTATGCAAGCATCGACGGCTAAGAAGCGTCGTAACAATATATATATATATACAGTAGAACTTCCATGAGAGGACATCTTGTTAGAGGACACCTCTCTATAAAAGACAGTTTTAATATTTTTTATTAATATTTTTACTAATTATCAGCTTTATGGTAAGAGAACACCTCTCCCTAAAGGACACCTTGGATCTGCAACTCCTTTACAGAGAGATTCCCATTGTAATTCTTTCCTGATCAACACCAGGAATTATATTCCTAGTTACACAGGTGAAACTGTGAATCATGGAAATTCTACAGAAACACACATTTTTACTTTTTATATATACAGTAGAACTATCTCTCTTTCTGTAATTCTCATAACCTTCTTTGGGCAAAGAAATTCCAGAGTTTTATAGTTAGGTATTAGTTCAAAACTCTTTAGCTGCTGGCTATTCACATTGCAAGATATTTAGATAATAAAAATGCATATATTGGATAGGATAAAAAGTTTTATTTGCCAAAATTTCGCCATTGACAAAGCACATCACACAACATATTTTTATAAACACAAGGTGATATAATCAAATCTAATACCATACCTAGTTACAAAATGTCCTTTAGAGAGAAGGGTCCTCTTACCAGAAGTGGCTAATTAGTAAAAATGTTAATTTTCGTGATGAAAACGGTCCTTCGTAGGGAAGTGTTCTCTAACAAGAGTATCCTCTCATGGAGTTTGTTCTACTGTATATTGACTTCCTTTTATAATCTACTAGACGGGTGACCCGGGCTTCACCCCGGGATTGACCCGTGTGCATATCTACCCGAGTGATATATATTTAGGTAAGATTTTTTTTTATAATTGTTTGTTATTAGCATTATCTATTTGTTTGCATCAGCATAATTTAATCTAATCTTTGATAGAGGGCGCTGTTCGTAAGCTAAGTAGAATAATTTGAGTATATAGTTTTAATAATTGATTTATATATTTTTTTAAAATAGCCTATCGTCTTCCCCGTATTTTTTTACCTATGTATGGAAATTTTGGTTTGAATTAGTGAACTACTGCGAATTTGTATACCGAACATACATACAAACAAACATACAAACAAACATTGATTTTTATATATATATAGAAGATGAAATGCTAAATTGTGACCTTCTCTGACCAGCTTGGTAAAATAAATGATAATTGGATCCAATATATGCCTTTTTAATTAAAGATTTATTTATGGATTGCTCTATTTTCAAGATGATATTGTTATATGTATTATATATTAGTATATCCTTCAGGTCAACTTATGGTGACACTATGAACAGACATTCTTCAATTTGGTATGTTAGTGAACATCACTTGCAGTTCATTTAATGACCTTCTAGTAGCTTTCTTGACCCTTTCTAACCAACTCACATTGTACGTCTTTCTTCTTCCTCCATTTTTTTTTTCCTAAAATCAACATCCAAACTATGTGTTCAAAGTATGTCAGTCTTTGTTTACATATTTGGGAATCTAGAGATCTAATAGGATTAATCTGTCCATGGCACTCCGAGTAGCTTTCTCCATGAGTTCAACATATAGGCTATATCATGTGAACACAAGGTAATAAGACCAAATCCAAATAAATAAATAAATAGTGTGTGACCTTTCGGTAACAGCGTTGTTACCATCTTCATGTGGTGATATAGAGAGGTATCCTCTAGCGCAAGTGTCCTCTCACGGAGATTCTAATACAGTAGAACCTCCCTATAAAAGACACCTAATTGCAGAGCTAAACTGTCCTTTAGGGAGAGGTGTCTTCGAACTGGAGAATTGCTAAATTCTAAAAATTTTGCAAATGAAAACTGTCCTTTATAGAGAGGTGTCCGCTAGTGACCTCACTGCTAGTGACCTCTGCTAAAGAGAGGTTCTACTGTATATACATAGTTTTTAACTTGATGTAAATTAATGCGAAGGAATTAATATGATTCAACAGAAACAAGGTAATAAGACCAAATCCAAATAAATAAATAGTGTGTGACGTTTCTGTAGCAGTGTTGTTACCATCATCAGACAAAAGAACCAGAAATTCAGTACTTTTATATTTTGTCTTTAAACAAGTTTATTATGTCAGTTGTGGGAAATCCTTCAATTATTCAGAGTGTGATGTGTATTTGATATCTCTGTACCTAAGTTCCATTCACCATTGCTAGAAGCCATTATTCCTAAGGCATATTGTCCAATCAGAAAAGGGTAACTCTGCCTTTGCCGGTCCCAAGCCCGGATGAAAAAGGAAGAGGGGAAGCAGTAACAAGCTCGCTAAAAAACCTGGGTTCAGCTGGCCCGACTGATAGTACCCTGTAAGGGCTCCTAATCCAGGGATACAGGATGAGCAGCGTTTGTACTCCATGTTAGGAGAAGATGTGCACACAGTGTCTGTTCCTCATGTCAGAGGTGGTCATTTCTTTTGGAGCTAAGTCGACCTGCCACTGAGTAGTGCTCCCAGTCTTAATGACAAAGGTAGACGCATTCTACTTCACCCAGTCATGATGGTTGTCAAACAGACACCATCAAGGGTCACAACTTGATACCCTAATATGATTGAGTGGAGATAAGAAAGAAGAAAAAAGGGTAAACTGATATGTAGATAAGTGTTTTGCCATTGTGTAAATAAATACATACAAGATTTCTGTAGAGGGGGATTGGTTGGTGAATTAAGCCGTGATGATTTGGAAATTCTACAGTTCGCAAGTTCTGCAAGAACAGTACATGGCTTAAGTAAATATGGTGTGAAACTGATTTGCATATATGGCCAATATAACACAGTAGTACTACAGAGTAATAAGACCAAATCCAAATAAATAAATAAATAGTGTGTGATGTTTATGTAACAGCATTGTTACCATCATCAGACAAAAAAGACTGAGAAAATTTGGTCTTATTATCCTTAAGTTCTAATCTATAATCCAAATCGAACCTTATCATTTTTGTGAATCTATTTAAACATGAAAAAAAAATTATTTTTCCAAATAAAAATAACTTCTTTTACTGTGTCCTTATTACAATAAAAAATAATTAAAAAATTGGAGAATTCTCCCAGTAAGCAGGATAGTAGATTGAACTGGCAAAGCCATTGGGAAGGTTCATCACTGATGAGCCCTCCCAATATTTTTCAATCCTATCAAGGAAAGTTGTTTTAATTCTCATAACCTTGCTTGGGCAAAGAAATTCCAGAGTTTTATAGTTAGGTAATAGTTCAAAACTCAAAACTATTATAGACATGTATGATTCTTTTTAAAATTAAAACAATTTCTACTGCCCTTACTGTAATGGAAAAATTAATGGGAGGGCCTGGCTTATCAGTAGTGAACCCTCTCAGCGATTTCGCCTGTTTAATCTACCATACCGCTGTTGCAATTTTTGTAACTTTCTTTTATAGTGATACTGATGCTAGACTCTTGGAATTATTTTTTCCATTGCAGTAAAGGCAGTAGAAATTATTTTATTTTTAAAAAGAATCATACGCGTCTATAATAGTTTTGTATTTTGATAACAGATGGCGAGCTAAGGCATCATAGTTCAAAACTCTAGGTGCTGGTCATTCACATTTCAAGATATTTAGATAATAAAAACATATATATTGGATCGGATAAAAAGTTTTATTTGCCAAAATTTCAGTTGGCTCAATGCCAACCATCAACAAAACACATCACACAACATATTTTTATAAACACAAGGTAATATAATCAAATCTAAATAAATGAATAGTGTGTAAGGTTTCGGTAACAACATTGTTACCAAAACGTCACACTATTTATTTGGATTTGGTCTTATTACCTTGTATTTCTGATCTATATAATCCCAAATTGTACTTAACTAACGTAATATTATATTTTTATTCAATCCAATCAATATATGACTTTTTAAACACAAGGTAATAAGACCAAATACAAATAAATAGGGTGTGACATTTTGGTAACAACGCTGTTACTGAAACATCACACACTATTTATTTATTCGGATTTGGCCTTATCACCTTGTGTTTATAATCTATAATCCAAATTGTGCCTTATCACAAGGTGATATAATCAAATCTAAATAAATAAATAGTGTGTAATGTTTTGGTAATAACATTGTTACCAAAACGTCACATAATTTATTTGGATTTGGTCTTATTACTTTGTGTTTATGTAATCTATAATCCAAATTAAGCCTTTATTTAAGGACTTTTTATAATCGAAAGATTTGAATATGGATTGCTCTATTTCCATAATGATTTCATGATAGGGATCCTTCTGGGATCAGCTTTACCCAAGTACACACCTGCAAGATCTCAGAATGTATTCACTTGGCTCAAAAGCCTCCTTTCAACTGTATTTCATGGTATCCGGGGTAGTAACTAAACTACAGTTTTGATTTTGAGTACACCTTCAAAATTAAAGTCAAATTTGGATTATAGCTAAGAAACTTTAGATTTGGTTTCTTATTACCTTGTGTTTTTTTGAATTCCCATTCTTGATTGTGGATAAAATGTGATAGAAAATAATGACTGCACCTGTAAGCAAGTCTACTCCTATCGCAGTGGCTAACAACATGCACTTATAGTATGTTCAATTAGTTCAATCATATATATATGTTATAAATTGAAAAAAGATTTCTGTTGTATTTTAGAATCATGTTGAGGATTATGGTAATGTAATGCAGTCATGGTTGAAATAATAATCTTGAAAATATAAAGTCTTGATCAGTAATTTAATTGAGTTAAATTAGGCGATTAGAATAAGGTAAACAAAATATTATTTACATAATGTACAAAAGTTTTGAGCCGGTCATTGGGATAAAACAACAACGAGTTTTTATAGGGGAAGCACGACCTCTGGCGGTCGATTTAGCAGAGTATTTGAATCTATGAAATTATAATTTAAAATAAAATAATACTTTTATATAACATATATTTATTTTTTTATTTTTTTTTTTGGCTTATCCCTAGTACACGTGGTACAGGCCATTATAACCATGTGGGTATAAGTAGGCGACTGCTTTTACTGTAAGTGCACCACATGTCTGCACATGTGAAAAGCAGTTCGACTTTGCACTTACAATCATATATTATACTTAATAGTATCCATTGATGATCAATGATATCAAGCCCTAAAAAAAAAATTAGTGAAGCGACAACACCTTAGAGCGAAATTGGATTCACTAACAAGATGCCCCTATTTGGGAGCTGCTCTGAGAAGGGGGCTTAGTTGAGAATAAGCTGGGGAAGATAGCATCTCATTAGAAGTGTAGTGAGTCATAGACAAGGAAAGAAGGCAGAGGAAATGAAAGGTGTCAGAGGAGCCTGGATTGCCAGGAATGAGGAAGTATTGAATAGAGTGGCCTGTAATGGAGAAGGTTCATAAGGAGAAAGGTGGCAGTGTTTCACAAGGTTTTTTTTTATGGTGCTCTTTCTTCAACAATTAGTTTAGTTCATTTTGATTGGTCTTAAGGCAAACAGTCCAACCTCTTTTTAAAAACATCAGTAGCAACCAAAATTTTAGGTTGTTATAACTATGTTAATGTTACAAGTATATTTAAAAATGATTGGGACTTTAGCATTAAGATGCTATACAGAAAGTGCTGTTAAAAAAAAAAAAAAAAAAGGCTGTTCTAATAAGTTTATAGTTGTATATGCAAATAAGAACTCCATACATACTTGAGAAGTGAGGATGGCCGGGAGCAGCTGTAGAAAATTGTTATTTAAGAAATCTGGGGGTGGCATGATCTGTCGACAAGAGTCCAGGTTATGGCATGTTGGTGGCAACACCCCTCACTCACTTACCCTGTTGCAGAACTGGCCGTGTTTCTCCCAGTCCTCCATTTGGCATGCCTCCGAACAATAGAAACCCAGGTGGCAACACACGAGGAAGGCTACACGTCCACAGTGTTTGCACGGCTACAACACAACAACTGGTTGAAAAAAAAAAAGGTTTGCCAGCTCTATACAGTATATACAGTACATCTGTGCTTGACTATGCAAATATATATATATATATGTTACAAAATTATGTAAATCCAAAAAGTGATTTGTTAAAGTTGAAGGTGCAGTCGTCTTGAAATTAATTAAAAAAGAGAAAATCAGTCTCAAGAAGTTTATTGCTGAACTCTTTGAGCAAAAAGATTATATTAATTTTAAGTAAATATAGAATTTTAACATTTAATTCTATATCACTATTTACATATTTATATAAAATAAAATCTAACTTACCTAACCAACACTAAAAAAAACAAAACAATCTATTTATATTTAAGGTGGCGCCATCTAGTGGCCAAGAACAACAGAGTTATTTTAAACAGATTAATAAAATAAAATAATATTTACATGCATTTATCTCTATTATATTTCTATTAATTTTTTAAAAATTATATAACATATATATATGTAGTATATTTTGAGTTAGCTAGATCACAACCTTCTTCTAATATTTATTATAAATCCATATCTATATAAAATATGTATCGACCTTGTATAACAATGGAAGTGACAATAAAGCAAAGAGGTAAAGGTAGACCAGACGATGCAATAACCCAGACGAACAGGTGTTTATGATAATGAGTTCAATCACCCCGTCAACAGGTGGCCAGACGTGATAAACAACCCGGCGCCTGACAGGTGGCGTGATTTTACAGGAACCAATCAGGGCTCTCCGCCATATGCGGGCAGCCAATATAAAAGAGCCCAGAAATGGGACAAAGTTAGTTGTTTAGTTGTTTTCAGAGCGACGACGTCATACGGTCGGGTCTCTCACCCCTATCCGCGATGTAGGCATCCGTGACGCCCGTGGTTCGACTGCCTTCGTCCGTGGTCTACCTCTACCTTCTTGGAGTTACCATCTAGACCTGCCTCTGTCTCTTGCTGTCCCAGTGCAGGAATCCCATCACGCACCCACTACCACGACTGCCCAGTACATTCCACATCGGGATTACTACAGAACCTGTCAAAGTCGACAGGATAACTGAGGACAGCAGCATGCAGAGGATGACGGAGGTCGGAGACGAATACATCGCGGATGCCCTCACCAACATGCAGCCCCACTCCGAAGACCGAGTAAGCCGCCTAACAGACGCCATTCGGGGACTAGCCGTGTCTCGTGCCGAGGAGGTCATCATCGCCCCCCATCGACATCTCCTGCGCCACGAACACCTTCCTCCATCGGCTCGAACAGGCAGACAAGATTCATCGAGAAGTCCTGGCATTGTCCTGCCAACCAGCATCGACGATGTCCCATGGCAACCACCGCAAAAAAGATCACCAAGCCTCATCGCAGCCCACTCCACAAGACCCATTCAAGACATCCATCTGGTAGGAGAATTTTCTCTACAGAACTATTAATGTAACACTATCTCCGTTTGCTCTGAATTAATTATTCGATACCATTTTAATAGCAATAACATTATTATTATAAATCCATCAAGTTCATTATTTTACCATTTTTATAGCATTTAAATTCAAATATTAAATCTTGTACACCCTCGTTTATCAATTTTTACATTATTTTAAGCAACTTTTAAATTTCAATTCATTAATTTCAATTTTACAAAAAAAAATCATATTATATTTTAATTACTCGAATCATATTTTCTAAACTTATTTGTGTGTGTTTTTTTTAATACCTTATTTGTGGCCATAGTATTAATAATTAAATTTATTACACTCTTTATTTTACTTGACCTATTACTATTTCAATTGATTTTTCTCAATATTTAAAATAAATTCTCAATATTTAAAACTAGTCCTAGATTTGTATTTTTATAAATATCAATTTTAAATCATCTCATCTCATAATGTGCCTTCCATTTTTCCCACAATTACAAATACAACTATAAATGTAATATGCGAAAACTAAATATCATACCATAAAATTTCCATACCCCATTGCATTTCATTCCTGCCGGTGTTAAATTGTTATTTACGAAACTACCGAATTTTGTACCCATGCCATAACCTTTTCTCTTAAAAAATTTCGTAAATTCATTATTTTATAATTTTTCTAAACCTAATCACCGCTAACAATCTCCAATCTAACGATCTGTCTGAACATCTTAACGCAAAACTTATTGAGAAACTAAGGTTATTTCACCTAGAGAATCCCAGGAACCTCGTGGACGAAGTTAATTAAGATAGTTACTAATAAATATAAAGACACGCCCCAAACTATAACACCCTTATCTTTCTTATGTAACATGAGACCAAAGGAGACGCCATCTTGGCCTCCTAAAAGGACAATTAAATCCCCAAAATGGCGTCCATCGCCACGGCGGTATTCCAATCTTCATCCCAACGACAACAAATTCAAGGATGCACTGAACTTCCCCTAGTTTTTTTTCTACTTCGTCTTTCCCTCCCTACTTCTAAAGGGGTGGAATGACCTTTGTATCCATCATTAACATCCATCATTAGCAGAGATAGCCCTTCCTACTTCAACACTCTTGCCTGTCCATCAATCAATTATAGGGCCACATTGCCTCCCCGTAGGCCAAATTAGAAAGACACCAGTAATCTTGCACCTACACCTAGACATTGTGCGTAAATATGTTCCCTTTTTTCAGGAACGAATATTTTTGTTTTCTTTTAACTTTTCTCTCATTTATTTGTAAATAGACTTATAGTTTTACTAGTTTTGTGGTGTTGGACTGTGTTTTTAACTTACAGATGTAGATAAAACATTTCACTATTAATCGATAATATCATTTTGTTTATTAATGCCTTCAACTACCAATGAACCCTTTATATATTATTACCTTTAATATTTTTATTTTCTTTTTTTCATCATGTTTAGACTTAGAATTTTACAACTTCAACTATTTTAGACACCATTTTAAAAACCTACACCTAACAATATTTATAATATTTCTTAAACAGATAAAACATTTATCATTTTATTTTTTCTTAATAGATTTTCAAAATGTTATTTTTGACGCTCCCCTTACAACCTCTAACTCTATCCCATGAACTTTTCCTCCCAACTCTTTTACATCCATCAAGAGATTATTGTTCGTCAGCCATTTTCTTTTTTTTTATTGATTAAACTAACTAGAAGACCCTTCCTCGCTATATCATTCCAAATAGTGAGCTCAGGAGACCCAGTTAGAATTTTTTTTTTCTTTCATCGTCCGGCTCATCATTTTTTCATTTTTCAACTTTCTCTTTTCACCACACAAGTCGGACACAATCAAAATTGACAGCAATAAATCTCTTACATCCACCTCTCCTTTTCCGCATCCTTCAAACCTCCAACCTTCCAAGGGATTCCAGTTCGCCGAACATTTTTGTTTTTTTTTTTCATTGATTAATCCGACTGGAACAATCCTTCCTCGTTATACCCATTCCCAATAGTGAGTTCAGGATATCCAGCGCGATCTTTTTATTTTCTTTTTCTCATCGCCCGACTCATCATATCAATTCACCATTTTTTCAACTTTTCACTTTTTTTTTTTCATAATTCAACCGGGCACAATCATTATGGACAACAGGGATCCCTCTTACCTCTACCTCCCCCTTTTACCTCCATCAATCTTCCCACCTCTTTTCGCTGTCTGAGCTAATGATGCAGACGGAATATCTTAGGCCTTCTGTTAATGAAAACAATGCCTCACTTAAACAAGTTCGCATTGCATTGCAGAATGCTTGGGATACTACTTTGCAGAAACATGCTCAGATACCCCCTTTCCCCTTTTCAACCTTAGCGTCACATTATACGTTCAGTCAATAAACTAACTTCATTTTTTTCTCTCATCTTTAATGCAATAAGATATTATTTTCCGTGTACGATTCATTTTACCATATTTACCATTTTGTATTATATACTTTCTCTTAATCTTTTATCATTCATTTTGTGCGTTTTTATTTTTATAACCTTGATTTTTATTTCATTGATACACCACCATTACATCTTTCTCTTTTTAACTTGTAGCTTAATAATAATTTTAACTAATTTGTATACAAATTATTTCTTTTATTTTTTTATAATAGGTTTGTTAGGTTATCATTCATTACATGTCATTCCCCCAACCAAACCTTCATCACCGGGGACACATTCTGTAGTATATTTTGAGTTAGCTAGATCACAACCTTCTTCTAATATTTATTATAAATTCATATCTATATAAAATATGTATCGACCTTGTATAACAATGGAAGTGACAATAAAGCAAAGAGGTAAAGGTAGACCAGACGACGCAATAACCCAGACGAACAGGTGTTTATGATAATGAGTTCAATCACCCCCGTCAACAGGTGGCCAGACATGATAAACAACCCGGCGCCTGACAGGTGGCGTGATTTTACAGGAACCAATCAGGGCTCTCCGCCATATGCGGGCAGCCAATATAAAAGAGCCCAGAAATGGGACAAAGTTAGTTGTTTAGTTGTTTTCAGAGCGACGCCGTCATACGGTCGGGTCTCTCACCCCTATCCGCGATGTAGGCATCCGTGACGCCCGTGGTTCGACTGCCTTCGTCCGTGGTCTACCTCTACCTTCTTGGAGTTACCATCTAGACCTGCCTCTGTCTCTTGCTGTCCCAGTGCGGGAATCCCATCACGCACCCACTACCACGACTGCCCAGTACATTCGACATCGGGATTACTACATATATATATATATGAAAAAGAAAAAAGCATCTCCTTATCGTGCAACTGTTACATTTGTACTATTTTTTCATATATATATATGTGACAATATAATAATAATGTGGGGAAAGAGAAATAATCACACTACAATTTGGTAGAGGAATCCCAGACAACCAGAGAGAGAGGTGGGGGGACAGCCGGCCTGCCCGCCGCTGAGCGGCCGGCCGTTCGTATCGCACACAAAATCCTCAACTGTCTTAATTAGTCCTGAGGTTCCAAGAAACGGGCCCCTTGGAATGTCGCTGATATCTCAAGTGACCGGACCCCACATCCTGTCCCAATAGTCCTGAGAACTCCGGGCCTCTGGTCGCCCCTTGGAATGTCGCTAGTGTCTCAAATGACCGTACTTAAGCTGCCTTCTCTCTTTGGGTTGACTGTAGGTTTGCTTTATTATTCCAGGAAGAGCATATATTATGACATATATATATATATTTGCTTATCCCTAGTACACATGGTACAGGCCATGATAATCATGGTGGGTAGTTAGCGACTGCTTTTACTGTAAGCGCACCACATGTCTACACATGTGAAAAGCAGTTCGACTTTGCACTTACAAATGTGCCAGAGCCCCATTTGGTTACTTGTACTCGCTGGTGGGGTTGGACTTTTGCAAGAATCGGGGGCCATTGGAGCATTTTTTTAACAGAAAAAAGTGTCCAATGCGGGGATCGAACCTGGGTTGTAGTGGTTGAAAACCAAACAGTTTAACCAGCCTTTCACCGACCCCCCATGCAAATATATTGCACATTAACTAAAATGATAGGGTACAATTTAGATGGTATATTGGAAACAAAATGTAAAAAGACCAAATATCCAAATTATTAAAATGTTTGTAACATTTTGATAACAACACCGTGAAAGAAACATAAAAAATATTTCAATAATTTGGATTTGGTGTTTTACCTTTTGTTGCACATTATCTAGTATATTTATATATGTGGAAAAAAAAAATAATAAATTATAAAAAAAGGTGTTGATATTAAAAATGAAAGAGGCATATCCTGACCGGGCTCACATGAGCATTTCTAGATGGAAGAGCGCCATCTAGTGGAGCAAAAATACACTAAACGTTTATTTAACTTGCTCCGTGATATTTGGCCAAAAAATGTGTGTATATATATATATATATATATGTTATAAATAAAGATGAATGAGATTTTCTGCTTGAATTTAGATCATGTTGAAGATTATGGTATGGTAATGCAGTCGTGGTTGAAATCTTGAAAGTATGATAATGTAAAATAGTTTTGATCAGTAATTGAATTGAGTTAAAGGAATATATAAAAAAGACATAATTTGATTAAAGTAATGCCTGGCTTAAGGCGAGTAGAATAAGGAAAACAAAAGATTATTTACATAATGTACAAAAGTTTTGAGCCGGCCATCGGGGAACAACAACAATGAGTATTTATAGGGGAAGCGTGACCTCTGGCGGTCAATTTAACAGAGTATTTGAATCGATGAAATATAATTTTAAATAAAATAATACTTTAATATAACATAATTTTAAATAAAATATTTTAATATAACATATATATACTCCTGCATGTTGTATATATATACTCATAGACAAAACTTAGGAAGTGGAAATTCTTTGATGTCATTGGTCATTTATTATTATTTTTTTTTAAAGAGCTAGAGTCAATTTTGTTCACACTTGGTTATCTCATGTGTCTTCAATAAAGGTGTCACTGTAATATCTCTCAGAGTTATTGTCAGAATCCCGAAATACATGCTAAAAGGTACAACTTCCTTAAGTATATTGTCTGTAAGTGTATGTGGGGACAACTGTAGGCTGATGTTCGAGTTCCAGAATGCAGTCCAATTAACAAAAATTATTCAAGATAACTCTCAACTCCGCCTTTGCCGGTCCCAAGCCCGGATGAAAAAGGAGGAGGGGGAGCAGTAACAAGCTCTCTAAAAAACCTGGGTTCAGCTGGCCCGGCTGAAAGTACCCTGTAAGGTCTCCTAATCCAGGATACAGGATGAGTAGTGTTAAAAGTCATGACATATAGTATGTAAATATCTTTTTGAATGTATGACTAGGAATGTAGATTTCTATTGAATGTATAAATTATTATGTAAATTTCCTTTTGAATGTATATAACTTAGCCGTGTTGTTTAAATAAAGAGTTTTTTAGTAGAGCAGAAGAGCTTTACAGGTGTAGCCGCTGGTTTTGTCTTCCTTATTTTCTTTTTTGCTTGATCACCCGAGGTAGCCCAAACAATATCAAGACTTTGGGTAAAAGTTTTTATATGTTAAGGGAGGTTTCTTTAATTTGACCTCTTATACCTTAACATTTTGTGGCGTCCCCGGGTGGGCTGCATGGGCTGGTCAAGTTGAGGAGAAAAGAAAAAAAGCCCTTTGTTAAAGGTTTAAAGGAGCTCAAAAAGCCCTTTGTTAAAGGTTAAAAGGAGCTCAAGGGAAAAGTGAAGCTCAAGATTTAAAGGAGCTCAAAAAGCCCTTTGTTAAAGGTTTAAGGGAGCTCGAGGGAAAAGTGAAGCTCAAGGTTTAAAGGAGCTCAAAAAGCCCTTTGTTAAAGGTTTAAGGGAGCTCAAGGGAAAAGTGAAGCTCAAGGTTTAAAGGAGCTCAAAAAAGCCCTTTGTTAAAGGTTTAGGGGAGCTCAAGGGAAAAGTGAAGCTCAAGTAAGGATAAAGAAGTTGAGGAAGCTCAAGTAAGGATAAAGAAGTTGAAGAAGCTCAAGATAAGGTTAAAGAATTCTAAGAGGTTAAAGGAAAATCTAAAGAACTCAAGGAAGCTAAGATAAATCTAGGGGGACAAGGCTAAAGGCTACCTACAAGGTGAAAGGATATCTACAAGGTGAAAGGATACCTACAAGGTGAAAGGATAACTACAAGGTGAAAGAATACTTACAAGGCGAAAGGATACCTACAAGGTGAAAGGATAACTACAAGGTGAAAGGATACCTACAAGGTGAAAGGATACCTACAAGGTGAAAGGATAACTACAAGGTGAAAGGATAACTACAAGGTGAAAGGATACTTACAAGGTGAAAGGATACCTACAAGGTGAAAGGATAACTACAAGGTGAAAGGATACTTACAAGGTGAAAGGATACCTACAAGGTGAAAGGATAACTACAAGGTGAAAGGATACCTACAAGGTGAAAGGATACTTACAAGGTGAAAGGATACTTACAAGGTGAAAGGCTACCTACAAGATGAAAGGATACCTACAAGGTGAAAGGATACCTACAAGGTGAAAGGCTACCTACAAGGTGAAAGGATACCTACAAGGTGAAAGGCTACCTACAAGGTGAAAGGATACCTACAAGGTGAAAGGATAACTACAAGGTGAAAGGATAACTACAAGGTGAAAGGATACTTACAAGGTGAAAGGATACCTACAAGGTGAAAGGATAACTACAAGGTGAAAGGATACCTACAAGGTGAAAGGATACCTACAAGGTGAAAGGCTACCTACAAGGTGAAAGGGTGCCTACAAGGTGAAAGGATACCTACAAGGTGAAAGGATAACTACAAGGTGAAATGGAGGAGTTGAGCAAAATAAGAGAGGCTGCCAGAGGTAGATTTGCTGAGCAGGTCAATGGTTTAAATGCGGAGTTGAGGGATCCTTCCATTGATAGGAGTGGCATGTATGCAAGGTATGATAGGTTGGAATCTCTCCATTTGGAGCTGGTGGCATTGAATGAACAATGCCAGGGAATTTTATTGGCCCAAGAGACTATTAGCGATGATGATATAGATAGGGAATTTGGGGAGTGTGAAACCTATATAATGGAAAGATTTTATTTAGAGGCTAGAATTCACGTAATGCGTGAGCAGGATAGGGATGCTCTTTCTACTGATGGTAAGAATGGAGTTGAATTTAGGGAGGCAAATATAAAGGGAGACAAAGTCTCAAGTGATGAATATATATTAGAAATGGACTTTAATAAGGAAGAGTTGGAGCAAGAAGAAATTGCTAGTGAAAAATGTGAAGATGCAAATTTAAAGAATAAGGAAGATTCTGAAGCTGAGTCCAAAGGCGATAGAATAGGGGATTCGGAAGCTGAAACCAAGGGTAATGGAGTAAAGGATTCTGGAACAGCAATTAAAGGTTATGAATCGGTGAACAATTCTAAAGCAGTAGCTGAAGGTGCTGATCAAGTGAAGATTTCAGATGATGAAACTAAATCGATTGATGATAATGAGGAAAGAGTTGTCAAAGTTCAAGCATCGAGGAAATTGGTGGAAGCAAGACCAACTGGAGATACGGAATTTAAAATAAAGGATAATTATAAGGAAACAGAATCCCAAGATTTGAAAATCATAAATAAATCTGATTATGCAGAGAATAAGGACGATAAATACAACGGGGGAAAGGATCATGATGGAAATGAAGCGAAAAATATAGACGCAGAACAAGGTACTGATTCAAAGGTGGAAGAAAAGCTAGATGCAGAACAGGGTACTGATTCAAAGGTGGAAGAAAAGCTAGATGTAGAACAGGGTATTGATTCAAAGGTGGAAGAAAAGCTAGATGTAGAAAAGGGTACTGATTCAAAGGTGGAAGAAAAGCTAGATGCAGAACAGGGTACTGATTCAAAGGTGGAAGAAAAGCTAGATGCAGAACAGGGTACTGATTCAAAGGTGGGAGAAAAATTATTGATCCAAAGGATTGGTTGAATGAGGGGTTCATCGAAGGAGTTAATGAAGATCCACCTGAGGTAAAAGGACACTATTTGCCCCGTCACTTTTTGTTTAAGAGTGGGTCCAAAACGACGCCTATACAGCCAGTATTTGACGACGCTTCCTGTCAGGGATATAACGGACTTTCCTTGAAACGATATTTAAGGAGGGGACTCATTATGCTGAGAAGAATCCCGGAAATAGGGATAAAACTTCGGGAAAATAAGTTCGGAGTTTTGGCCGACATGAGGAGATATTTCCAGGTGATGGCCATCAAGGAAAATGATTGGGGCTACCTCCGATTTCTTTGGAAGAAGAAGATGGACGCTTATGGGGCAATCTCCGGTGGTGTGTATGGAGAGGGTGCCGCAGTGTGCCGAGGAGAAGATGGTTTTCCTGGATAAGAGCCTGGGCTCCCTGCAACGGTGTCCCACCTACCAGGATCCCCCCATCACGGTGGAACGGATTTTTTCTTTCTTGTTTTACAAAAAAGAAAGGTGGGGGTATGTTAAAAGTCATGACATATAGTATGTAAATATCTTTTTGAATGTATGACTAGGAATGTAGATTTCTATTGAATGTATAAATTATTATGTAAATTTCCTTTTGAATGTATATAACTTAGCCGTGTTGTTTAAATAAAGAGTTTTTTTAGTAGAGCAGAAGAGCTTTACAGGTGTAGCCGCTGGTTTTGTCTTCCTTATTTTCTTTCTTGCTTGATCACCCGAGGCAGCCCAAACAATACCAAGACTTTGGGTAAAAGTTTTTATATGTTAAGGGAGGTTTCTTTAATTTGACCTCTTATACCTTAACAAGTAGCGTTTGTACTCCATGTTAGGAGCGGCTGCACATGGCGTCTGTTCCTCGTGTCAGAGGCGGCCATTTCTTTTGGAGCTAAGTCGGCCTGCCACTGAGTAGTGCTCCCAGTCTTAATGACAAAGGCATTCTACTTCACCCAGTCATGATGGTTGTCAAACAGACACCATCAAGGGTCACAACTTGATACCCTAATATGATTGAGTGGAGATAAGAAAGATAACTCTCGCTCACATTTTCATGAACAACATTAATTTTGGCATTTCTTGATAACAATAATCTGACTGCGCTGATTACATGAGTGTTAAATAAAGCAGCCATTTACAGCAAAATTTTTTAATCCAGGATAGGAGGATGTTAGTTTCTCAACTGTTCCAAAAAAAAAATTAAAAAAACAGTAGAACCTCCCTGTAAAGGACAATACCTAATTACAGAGCCAAAGTGTCGTTTATGGAGAGGTGTCCTCTTACTCGAAGAGTTGATAAATAGTAAAAATGGTAATTTGACAACTGTCCTTTGTTTGTAGAGAGGTGTCCACTAAAGGGAGGTTTTCTACTGTATATAAAATAAAGGGAAGGAAACTTACATAGTTCTGGAAACTGACTAGTGGGGTATATGGCAATTTAGGAGAATTCGAATTTATCAGGTTCATATAGTTCTGTGCCAAGGTATTGTTCATTTCTGTTACACACACACACATACTTAGTAGAGATAACATATTCAAACCTTGTTATAACAATATTACTTGGGACCTAACTTTCTCTTTATTTTGTCAAAAATCAATTTAGTAGCTTGGAAAAAAAAAAAAAAAAAACTTGGGACCTTAGAATATGGATGCAATAACTGCATGTTAACAATGGTATGTTAACCATGTGCTATAATGAGATTCCATTGAAGGTAAGGTTCACATACTACAAACAAACTATATATGTTTCTCTCCTGAGTACATAAAATATATATATATCGTAATTTAAACAATGTGATATGTAAGTAATAAAGTATGACGTCTTTTCTAGTCGTCTCAAAGTGACACCAGGGAGGGATGAAAAAGGGGCGTTGGTCCTGATGTTGACAGTTAGTTAGGTTACAGTGAATATTTTCGGAGAGGCCCACTCAGTGCTAGGTCTCACGGCGGCCCTCGTGGCCGCCGTTTTGGGTCCTCTCTGCCTCTGCGGCTTCATGCAGGACGCCAAAATTTCCTCAGTTAATCCTCAACTTTCCCCTGGTCCTGGTGCCACGTGAGACGTACTAGAAGAGCGTCTTTTGATCCCAAACTTTGTCC
The DNA here is from genome assembly GCA_030710605.1 of Cordylochernes scorpioides. Classification (NCBI taxonomy): domain Eukaryota; kingdom Metazoa; phylum Arthropoda; class Arachnida; order Pseudoscorpiones; family Chernetidae; genus Cordylochernes; species Cordylochernes scorpioides. The sequence continues at coordinate 7,102,171 of CP092864.1, read as the reverse complement.
TTACTGTCCCGTGCGGACTTCCCACTCTGCACGCCTTGCCACTCAACCCCGACTGCTTCCAACTCACTTGTTGACTTACCCGGGTTTACAACAGTAGACCCGTATAAGTCGACAGGATTATGATGGCGGACAGTAGACAAAGGACTATGGACGTGGATGCTTCTGAGGCGCCCGCCACTTTCATCCGGCCCAGCGTGGACACCTTGATAGACAGACTCACTGAGGCCCTTCAAGAAGTGACGGCGCAACGTACCTATGTCCCGCCTATGGCACCGTACGATGGGACTTATCCGGCGGAAAACTCCTTCCGGCAACTGGAAGCTGTGCGGAATGACATCGGGTATGGGTCTGTGAGGCTCCACAAGCTCCTCAAAGGTGAGCTCCTTTCGCTCTTCGATGAGCTCAACTCGGCCTCCTGATCCTATTACCAGAACAAAACATCATCGTCAATGCCATCCATCAAGCTATCACCCTTTTATATTTGTATGCTAAATGTCTTAATTTTAATTTTCTATACCTCAAC